>JAAGEH010000417.1:20641845-20762322 GCA_011751065.1 Lasiurus cinereus
AGGCTTGGTCCGGAGGACAGGGTGGGTGGTAAGCCAGGCCACAGGCTGGGTCCAGAGGACCGTGGGGGTGGTAAGTGGGCAGCTTCTCTTCGGTTGCAGCCCCTGCCGCGTCTCCGTGGTTCCCGGGGGCAGACTGGCAAGCGGCCGGTCTCTTCAGCGACTGGGTGGAGGCTTGCTGCGCGGACTCGGCGAGCGCCAGCGCCAACAGGCGGGCCACGTTTTTCGGAGGCGGCGGCGGCGGGATCAGAGACACTGAACTGACAGGCATGGCCTCCGGAGGGGGGTCGTGGGCAGCTGCTCCTGGGGGGGAATGGGGAGAGAAAGCGAGAGTGAAAAGGCAGCTGTGTCATCCCGGAGATGGAGAGCCAGCACTCCCGTCCGACCCCTGAAACAACAGGTGCCGTCCATGTTTCACAACAGCAACCCTGTCTTCCGTTGCATGTCCCAAATGCCACGTCTGCCGGGGAGACATCTGGTTCGGAGGAAAGCTAACACCGGGAGGGCGTGAGGCTGCCCCTCCGCCTGAGCTGCTACAACAAGCAGGTCCCCCGGTGGCTCGGGCAAGACGGCTTAGAACACGAGCTCCGAGGGCTTGCAGGCGGCTTAGCGTGGTCTTACCAGCGGAGGCTGGCGGGTTAGCACGGAAGAAGGCTAACATACAGGCCTTTTCCGAGAAGAGAAAACGGGACCGAGAGCTATGAAGTTGTGCAAAAAAACACCCATGGATTCTGACTATCCAGAGCAGTGGTTCTCAACCTGTGGGTCGTGACCCTTTTGGGGGTCGAACGACCCTTTCACAGGGGTCGCTTAAGACCATCAGAAAACACCTATTTCCCATGGTCTTAGGAACCAACAGATTGCTCCTCGGTGTAGCAAAGGGTAGCAATGTCGTTTACTGTTGTCATAGGAAGACTGTTACCCATGCTACACCACGATTCAAGACAAAAAATTTCATTTATTTGTAATTAGAAATAAATATTTCACAATATATAATTACGTATTGTTTTTGTGATTAATCCCTATGCTTTAATGATGTTCAATTTGTAACAATGAAAATACATCCTGCCTATCAGATATTTACATTACAGTTCATCACAGTAGCAAAATTACAGTGATGAAGTAGTAACGGAAATAATTTTATGATTGGGGGTCACCACCACATGAGGAGCTGTCTTAAAGGGTCGCGGCCTTAGGAAGGTTGAGAACCACTGGTCCAGGGAGACCCGCGGATGGTGGGGTGCGGGGGGAGGACGCAGGACCACCGGCCCTCCGGGGGTTCGGTGTGACTTTGGTGTAAGGCGTGGAGCCCTCGGCACCGCCCAGAACCAGGTTCTCTTTGGCTACAGGGCAGGCGCGAAGCGGACCTCTCCCTCACCGGGCACAGGTGGCAACGCAGAGCCCGCTCAGCTTAGAGAAGGGGGGGGGGCACACGGTACCTGTCTGCGCCTGTCCGGCAGGTACAGCCTTACTCTGACCGTCGGGCACGCACGGCTCCTCCTCCTCCTGTGCCGGCGCCTCTGCCTCTGCGGCCGCGGCCGGGCCCGGGGGCTGGGCTCCGGGCTCACCCCCCTCCAGGGCCTCCCTCTCGGGCGCCTTCGTCTTTCCGACCGGGGGAGGGGATCGCGTCCCCGCGGCACTTTCCTCGGCGCCCGGGGCCCAGGCGGGAGGCGATCGGGTCGGGGCTGCCGTGGAGGCCGCGGCGGAGGCCCCGCTGATGACCTCAGACACCCGGGGGGGGAGGGTCACTGAGATGGGCTCCGATATGGTCAGAGAAGGCGATTTGCTCAGCTTCCGGCCGATACTGGGCGAGAAGGCGTAGACCACCTTCTCGGTGAAGGAGGACGGCTTGGCCGGCTTCTCTTGGCCCGGGCTCAGGTCCAGCGTGAAGAAGGGGCTCGGGGTCTCCTGCAGGGGCGACACGGGCTCGGAACTGGCCGTGCTGCCCGGGGTCTGGGCCCGGCTGCCCCCGGCTTCCGAGTCCCTGTGATTCGCGCTGGGCTTCTCCTTGGCGTAGCCCGTCGGGGAGTCCAGAAAGGCGGCGCCGCCCTCGGGGCCCTCGGCCTCGGCCTTCGGGGGGCTGCACTGGAAGGACATGGGGTCGAAGTCCAGGCTGGCCACGCCCATGTCCGGCGGGCTCAGGTCCACGTCCTCGGCCGAAGGCGGGGACACCAGGGCCGGGATGTGCAGCAGCCCCACGTCCTCCTCGCTGCCCTGCTCGGGGGGCAGGTTGTCGTAGGAGTTGCAGCGGTTCCCCAGCACGTCTCCGTTGAAGGAGGCGCTCAGGGCGTCGCTGCTGGATCGCGGCCGCCTGGGCCGGAACAGCTTGGAGTCACCTGGAGGAGGGACGAGAGTCTCTCAATGTGAAGGTCACAGGCGCACCCCCACCGCTCACCTACTCAGGACACCCCGGGAAGGGAAAGGGCACTTGCTTTCTTACAGGTAACCATCTTTTGGGGCTCAGAGAGCCTAAAGCTCAAGAACACCCCCTCTGACTGATGGGAGGGAGAAGGCTGCAGCTGTCGATTTCAATCGGAAAAGGATGCAGAGGGGCCAGCCAGGTTCTACCCCTCGTCCACCGCTGACTTTGCTGTGACTTTTTTTTTTATTTCTCTTTGTCTTATTTTATCACGGACATCACACATGACTTGTGAGACAAAATCCATCACTTTATTTTTATTATTTATTTTTAAAACATATCTTTATGGATCTCAAAGAGGAAGGGAGAGAGAGAAACATTCATGAGGAGTTGATGGGCTGCCTCCTGTATGCCCATTACTAGGGATCAAGCCTGAAACCCGGGCATGTGGCCCTGACAGGGAATCGAACCGTGACCTTCTGGTTCCTAGGTCAATGTTCAACCACTGAGCCACACTGGCTGGGTGGAATCCATCACTTTAAATAGTGCCGTGGATATACAGCAGCAAAAGAGGTTTTCGTTTTGTTTTTCGTGGGGAAAATCCTCATAACCCCCAAATGTCTCAGTTTAAAAAAAAATCTCTATCATCCTAAAAAGTATTAACATCTATTTAGTAAAGGATTCCTTTCAGATACTTAGACACAAATAATTTCCTTTTATTCCCCTTAAGAGCAGGCTCTAGCCGAAACTGGTTTGGTTCAGTGGATAGAGCATCGATCTGCAGACTGAACGGTCCCAGGTTTGATTCCGGTCAAGGGCATGTACCTTGGTTGGGGGCACAACCCCAGTGGGGTGTGTGCAAGAGGCAACTGATCGATGTCTCTCTCTCATCGATGTTTCTAACTCTCTATCCCTCTCCCTCCCTCTCTGTAAAAAATCAATAAAGTATATATTTTTAAAAGAGCAGGCTCCAAGTCTCTCAGGCAGCCAGTCCTCGAAGTGGTGGAGCCCTTTGCCAACCCCACAGTCCGATGCCATGCCAAGCACCCTCCTGACAGAGGTCCTCCCTCCCAGCGTTCGGTTACAGTGGCCAGAGCCGCCGGAGTGGAAATGCACCACGGAGAGGTGGAAACTGTCTTAATGAAAACACCCACTAACGCCCTGGCCCCGTGTAAAACGAATCCCTCCTCGACTATTATCTTCTGCTTAATGCTCACATCTACCCAGCCCACTGCACTGCTTTGTAAAGCATTCTCTTACCTAAAGTGACATGGAAAACCCTGGAAAACCCACAAGATGTGGGACACCCAGCTGCCGTGCCACGTGAGGACTCGCTGGATCACAGCAGAGTCACTGGCCAGCGAGGAGGTGCTGTTAGAACGGGTAGTAGGGCACCCTGGGTACTTCCAGAGGAGCACGAACTGCACAGCAACAGGCTAAGGAAAACCCTCGGGCACGCAGGGCGGCTCCTGATTATTGTCGTAAAAGGGCCTTCTCTACCTCCTGCCGCCTTCTTCACCAACGCTTTTCTAACGGATTAGAAGCCAAAGGTGGCATCAAGGACGCCCTACTTTCCGTTATTACACGGTTTTGTCAAAAGTTTTATTTCCCTCCAAGTCAACAATGAAGCAGTGCTTTGTTCGTTCTGAAAACCAATGGCAACTATAACCCGACTTCAGACAGAAGCAAAAACCTATTTTCATAACATTTTAGCTTTGCTTTTTCAGTTACAACCAACCCTTTCTGCATTATTGAGCATACAGCTCCGGTCCCCATTTGAAGCAGATTCACTGTATGCCACCTCTTCCTGATAAGAAGATTATCCTCCATCACTGATCTGATCTATGACGTTTAACATTAAGTTAGCCACGTTCAAGACAAAAGTCGTCTAGTCTGCATATCAAAACCGCTTAAGTTTATCCTTTGTCACACGGTGCTCTCCCTGTGAAAACTAAGAAATACTAATAATGTAAATTTTCACAGGGCATTCATAGATAGGAGCGGTTAACTTAAACCGAGTCACCCATTCTTAAGTAAATTGAATAGCAATTATGTCAAAAGTGAAGAAATTAGAGACTGATACTATATGAAAACATAACTGGAAAACACTAGGTACTAGTGTTCTTAAGAAGTGATGCTCCGTGGCCTCTCTGTTAAACATGTTTTTATAAAATACAGTTGCATGCTACGTTCTTTTCTGAAATACAGAATAAAATGGCTGGTGCCTTTCCTCTTACCATCAACTGCGTGGAGAGAAGTAAGAGACTCTTCACTCTTAGCGGATCGGAGGGTTCCCTCTGCCCTGCCACCTTCAGAATCAAAACCAAACGAGAGAGTTAGTCCCTGTGACGGCGAAAAGGAGCGTGTCTTTCTCTACACACGCTTACACTTCCAAGAGTGATGGGTTGTACATTATGACAACCATTCTCAAGTTACATCGTGCTACCTACTGTATTGTTGTTCTCAAGTGATTGCCCATAGAGAAAAAATAATATCTTTTCTAAAGGATTACAGACTTGAGCTTAGAGATGCATTTAAAAACACCTTCCTTTTATATTTCCTAAAGAGGAGTGTGATGCCGTACTGGATTGAGAATAGATCCTAAAGAAGAGTGGTGTCCCTGTAAAAAGAGCAGACAAGCCAAAACCGGTTTGGCTCAGTGGATAGAGCGTCAGCCTGTGGACTGAAAGATCTCAGGTTCAATTCTGGTCAAGGGCATGTATACTGGTTGTGGGCACATCCCCAGTGGGAGGTGTGCAGGAGGCAGCTGATCGATGTTTCTCTCTCATGGATGTTTCTAGCTCTCTATCCCTCTCCCTTCCTCTCTGTAAAAAATCAATAAAATATATTTTTAAAAAAGAAGAAGAGCAGACACAGAGAGACAGAGGAAATTGCCCTCTGAAGACTGAGGCGGAGGCTGGAGTGATGCCACCACAAGCCAAGGGATGCCAGCCAAGTGACACCGGAAGCTGGAAGAGGCAAGGCAGGGTTCACAGCTACACCGGGCCCTGCTGACCCCGAGACCTCAGGATGTAGCCTCCCGGAGATGGCGTACCCTACTGGAGCGAGTGGAGTATGGGTCCAGGGAAGAAAAGAGAGGCCTCGGCAGCAGGAGGAGGGGACCCGGCGGCCCTCGGTGCAGCATGGGGACCGGGACAGGGAAGGACACACACTGACCTTTCAGAGCCATGGCCTTCATCTCCGAGGGCTCACTCTCATTGCGCTGCAGCTTCCGCTTGGAAACAGACGACGACTTGCCCAGGTTGAAAAAGGAGCGCCAGCTGCCCACGGGGGACTTTTTCATCTTGTTCTGGGGCCTCCTCCTGGGAGAGAAACACTGAGATGCCCAAGGGGCTCCCTTTCCTCGGAGAAAACGGACAAGTGAGGGAAGAACCGGAGCCAGAGAGCCCGCTGAACGCACACCCGCTGTCACGCGGCACACGCCTCAGGGCGGCCGTGGGGTGAGCTGCGCTTGGAACGGGGACCGCCTGCGTGGCTTCCCATACTGGCGCTTCTTTCCCAGGGGAGTGTTCACAGACCGCCCCACTCAGAACTACCCTCACAGCCGAAACCGGTGTGGCTCATGGATAGAGCGTCGGCCTGCAGACTGAAAGGTCCCAGGTTCGATTCCGGTCAAGGGCATGTAACTTGGCTGTGAGCACATCCCCAGTAGGGGGCGTGCCGGAGGCAGCTGATCAATGTTTCTAACTCTTTCCCTTCCTCTCTGTGAAAAATCAGTAAAATATTAAAGAAGAAGAAGAAGAACTACCCTCACAATCTGGGAAATAAGCCAGAGTAAGACATATTTGGGAACAGAAAATACTAAAACTCCAAAACTAGAGTTAAGGAAAATGATTTTAGGTGTGAGTAAAGGGAATGAAGCCAAAAGCGAAGAAAAGGATTAAGAATAGTAACTGACATCGATGCAAAGCCAGGCATCGTGCTAACGGCCTTCTAGCTAATATCTCACTTAAATGAGGCCGGTACTATCTTCTCATTTCACACCAGGCCGCTGAGTGAACCGCCTTAACGTCATAAAGCCAGTCAATGAACTGAGTCATTTTTCCTAACATTTTTTTCCTGTACAACGGCCTCTCTTCTTTTTACGACGACGTGGTGTTAACAGGCCTCTCAGCCCCCAGGAGGTCTCACCCGCAGCCGGAAGAGCACAGGATGGCCCGGAACGGGCCCGGCACCAGAGCAGGAACGGCGGGACAGGAAAACGCCAAGGCACAGGTAGAACCAAGAGAACACACAGCATCAGGTCACACGGACAGGACCTCACGCACGCTACCTTTCGAGCGGGAAGTCGATGATGGTGTGGAATTTCCCCTGGAGCGCGGCAGGTCCTTCTCCGACTTCGATGTATTTGTTTTCGGTCACCAGCGGCGAAGTGATCTGGGCCTGGGTTCGGGCCTGGGCTTCCTCCAGTGTCAGGAGCTTGGTGGATGGCGAGGAAATCAGCAGGGACTTGGGCCTGGACAGAGAGGCTTGGGAAAGGGAAACAAAACAGTCAAACGTTTCTGCCTGGGGGGAAGTAAATGTGTGTGTGTGTGTGTGTGTTTGATAGAGAGAGAGAGAGAGAGAGAGAGAGAGAGAGAGAGAGAGAATCTCAATCTGCTCATCTGTCTACCCATCTATCTGTCTTGTTTCAAATTTCTCCATTCTCTCTTTTAAATGGCAAAAATAATAGGGCTTTATACTAAGAGAGGAATAGAAGGTGACATACCAGATTGTTATCTCACACACACACACACACACACACTTAGAATTCTTAAGTAATGTAACTGTTTTCCTTTCTTAAGGCCTTGCCTGGTATCACCCGGTATTTTTAGTTCTGGAAAGAATTTTTCTGCTGCTGCTCCATCTTATACCTTTACATCCACCAATAATACGTAACACGGCATATTTTTTAATGTGTCATGAACATAACTCACAAAAGGTCTGATATGTAGCCTCAACAAAGTGCCCACAAAATAACTGTTAAATTGTGCATTTGGGGGAAATAGCCTTAAATTAGCTGCATTCTACCAAAGACAGGATCATGAAACTGAGATAAAAAATGCAGGTTTCACCCTTAGCTGGTTTGGCTCAGTGGTTAGGTCAGCCTGCGGACTGAAGTGTCCCGGTTTGCGGGCTCGATCCCCAGTAGGGGGTGTGCAGGAGGCAGCCCATCAATGATTCTCTCTCATCATTGATGTTTCTTTTATTATTATTTTTATTGATTTTCATAAAGGGAGGAAGAAGAGATAGAAACATCAATGATGAGAGAGAATCATCGATCGGCCCCCTCCCACATGCTCCCCCACTGGGGATCAAGCCTGCAACCTCGTACATGCCCCAACCGAAACCAAACCTGGGACCCTTCAGTCCACAGGCTGACACTCTAGCCACTGAGCCAAACCAGCTAGGGCTCATCACTGATGTTTCTCTCTCTCTTTTCTCTCTGTTCCTCTCTGAAATGAATAAAAATATATAGGAAGGAAGGAAGAAAGGAAGGAAGGGAGGGGGGGAGGGAAAGAATGGAAGGAAGGAAGGAAGGAAGGAAGGGAGGGAGGGAGGGAGGGAGGAAGGAAGGAAGGAAGAAAGGAAGGAAGGAAGTTTCCTTGGCTCTAGAAGTGTAGGGGCACGTTCCTGCCAGGAACGCACTCTGGCCGAGCCGCACCTGCCCCTTCCTGAATGACCTCGCTGATTTTCCCACTGAAGAGGACATCCACGTGGTTGAGGATGAACTCGACCACCACAGACTGGATCCTCACTTCCATGAAGGCCGCCGTGCCGCTGAAGCAGGCCGACTCGATCTGTTTCGATCTGCGGGGCAGACAAGATCGCCATCGGCGTCAGACAGAGCAGTCTTAAAGGGCATTTTTTAACACATGTAAATCCTTTCTTTAAATTTCCTTTACTGATTAAGGTATTACATAAGTGCCCTTATTCCCGCCTTGCTCCCCCCACCCCCTTCTCATGCCCTCACCCCCCTGGTGTCTGTGTCCATAGGTTATGCTTATCTGCATGCAAACAAGTCCTTTGGTAAACCCACACCAACCAGAGGAAGAAAAGTACTTCACAGGCCTCGGCTAAGTGCCACTGACCGGCCTGTTTTGGGGAGACGCGCATACAAACAACAGATCAGTTTTACTGGAACAGGGTGTCCTTAAGGAGCACCGATGAATTAGACTTTCCAAGGTGATTGGATCTACTTAAGGTCCAATGTCAAAGGCAACTTACCTGAGCAGGTTGGGAGCCCAGACAATCGCTAGGTTTTTGGCATGCATATTTGTGATGGAACAATAGTCAGCGAGAAGTGACAAGTGTCGCATGAGGAACTCCAGTGTCCTGGAAGACGAAACACAGCCCATTACCAACCACAGCAACTGTCAAACCCAGCATGCAGCAGTGCAGAGCATGAAAACCCCACGAACTCGTAAGTTTCAGTGGCAAAATGGAAAAAGAGTCACACAAACCCCAGCAAACTGTGTGCTGCTCACTGGGTTTAAACATGATTACCACAGAACTAACTGCCAGAAGATTAGTATGAATTTTATACCCAGGCATAATAACCACATCTACAGAATACTACAGAAAAGGAGTAAGGCAAGAAACAAGCTTCTGACAGGACTGGCTCCGAGGAAACAACCTGAGTTTTAATTTTTTTAAAAAATATATATTTTATTGATTTTTTTATACAGAGGAAGGGAGAGGAATAGAGAGCTAGAAACATCGATGAGAGAGAAACATCAGTGAGCTGCCTCCTGCACGCCTCTACTGGGGATGTGCCCACAACTAAGGTACATGCCCTTGACCGGAATCAAACCCGGGACCTTTCAGTCCTCAGGCTGAGACTCTATCCACTGAGCCAAACCAGTGTCGGCCAGCCTGAGTTTTTAAAAAACCTTCAGCAGTTCGTATCTGCTCCTGCTGCTAGACACCTGGTTTCACGAACCCTCCCCTCCGGCTGCCAGACAAACCATTCCATGAACTCAGGCTGCTAGTTGCAGCAGACACGCTGTGTGGACACATTTTGAACCCCAGCGTGGCTCAGTGGATGTGTTGACCCAGGAACCAGGAGGTCACTGTTTGATTCCTGGTCAGGGCACATGCCCAGGTTGTGAGCCTGAATCCTAATGTGGGGCTACAGGAGGGAGCCGATCAATGATTCTCTCTCATCGTTGAGGTTTCTTTCTCCCTCTCCCTTCTTATCTAAAATCAATAAAATTATACATTTTTTAAAAAATATATATTTTATTGATTTTTACAGAGAGGAAGGGAAAGGGGTAGAGAGTTAGAAACATTGATCAGCTGCCTCCTGCACCCCCCCACTGGGGATGTGCCCACAACCAAGGTACATGCCCTTGACCGGAATCGAACCTGGGACCTTTCAGTCCGCAGGCCGACACTCTATCCACTGAGCCAAACCGGTTTTGGCAAAATATACATTTTTTTTAGAGGGTTGCAAAAAGGAAACCAGCAAACAGACACCCAGCAGCGAGCCCATAGTTTTGGATTCAAGCAATTCACAAGTCTGCACACTTGTGGCCAGACCTCCCGGTACCTTCAGCAATATTTCTCGAGTGTCACAAAACAAACACACTAAGAAACAGGTTTAGCCAACCATCTATTTGTTCTTCCATCCAACATTTATTAAAGCCGATTGCATGCCAAGCACTGTGCCAGCCCTAGGGATACACAGATAAATAAACACAAACGTATGGACACATGGCGTGGCTCAGTGGTTGAGCTTTGATCTGTGAACCAGGAGGTCACAGTCAGGGCACATGCCCGGGTTGCAGGCTCCATCCCCAGTGGGGTGGGCAAGAGCAGGCAATCCATGATTCCCTCTCATCATTCATGTTTCTCTCTCTTTCCCCCTCTTCCTTCCTCTCTGAAATAAAGAAGTATATAAAAAAAAAACCTAATAAATAAATAGCTGCAAACCCAAGAAAATCTAACTAGTCAGAAGCTAGAATTCTTTTTTTATTAATATATTTTATTGATTTTTATAGAGAGGAAGGAAGAGGGAGAGTTAGAAACATCAATGAAAGAGAAACATCAATCAGCTGCCTCCTGCACACATCCTTCCGGGGATGTGCGGGCACCCCAGGTACCTGCCCTGGACCAGGATTGAACCCGGGACCCTTGAGTCCACAGGCCAACGCTCTATCCACTGAGCCAACCGGCCAGGATAGAAGCTGGGATTCTGCGTGGGGTTTACCTGTAGTGTGGCGGGGGCAGCTGCTGGATGACGTCATGGATCTTGATCAGCCTTTCTTCGTCTGTCGCCGCGGAGACAGCATCCTGCAACCATCGAAATGCGACATCAACCAGTGGACTTTGTTGGCAAAAATCAAAGTTCTTCACTTACAGTCTAGCTTTTTTCACGCTCAGAGAAATCATTCTAGCTACTCTTTGGCGCTGAGCGAAGAGGAAACATCATGGAGCATCGAGGAAGTAAACTCCCCCCACATTTAGGTGGACAGTGAAATCTATTAAAAGGTGATTTTTTAAACAACTTTACGGTCACCAACATTCAGTGTGATAAGGGTCGTGGCTCAAAGTCAGAAGCTAAAAGAATGACAATGTGAAGTCAGCCGAAACTAGAAACCAGCTAGCAATGACTGTTTTGTTGTGGTTTGTTTTTTCCTTTAAAGGAGTCATTTTAGGCCTGGAACTATTTCTTAAAAATGGCCAAAACACTTTTTCCACATTTTGAGCAAAACCCCAAACAGGACTTGATGTCAGAGTGACAGTACTCACTGAAAACTTCTCATACAGCTGGTAGGTGAGCAGAGGGTTGGGGAGCTCGCGGAAATACAGCTTGCAGAGGGAGCCCACGGAGTGGATGTCCTGAACATAGGGCTCTTTCGTCAGGTCGGGGACATGTTCAGAGTCAAACTCGTGGCTAACAAAGACAGCAGAGTGACAACATTATTTTATTAAAGGAAAAGCAAGAGTATTGATTGGGGCAAGCAAAGACGCAAACAAAATACATAGACAAGTAAATATCAATGTATGGACAAATGTGAATTGATATTTTTACCTCAGTGAATTAATGTGTTTTTTTTCCCAATAGTAATTGGATGTTTGATCATATGTGTTTTTCTATTTGAAAATTAAGGGCATAGCTTTAATATGAAGATGGACAACAATCTCAGAAATACATATGAATGAGCAGCTCTTAATAGAGAAATCTAAAAACAGGGCTCAATTCCTCATGGTTTCAATATGCGATATTTCGGCAATTCTGGAGACGAGGATGGAGTGGCAGCTGGTCCATGAATAACTGTGCCCAGAAACCCCTCAGTGGTTTATTAAAGGCAGATAAGGAAGCCAGAAAAAAAAAGGAAGCCAGAGATAATATCAACCAATCCCCAGCCAATACCAGATTATAACAGACGGTAAAATCTATAGCACTGATGTTATGGAATCAAGGTTGCATTCAGAAAAGCGAGGGCAGGTTACGCTCACTCTTCAGGGGTTAATTAATATTAATCGATAGGCATGAGACCACTCTCCAACCCAGAGGATTGTGTTTGTGGACTTATTAGTGACTGTGAGGTTTCCTGCACGTGAAACTGAAGACTGAAGCTGTGCTTAGTGCCAGAATCAGGTAAAGTACTTTCCAATACGCATTCTCCTGAAAAGAGAGGTGCGCTCTGCGGTCAATTAGGATGTTAAAACCCCTGTAGAGTAAACGGCAATTCCCATGCACCAGTGAAGATTAAAGAAAAATCACACATTAAAAATAGACCAGAAGGTGAGAGATTGAGCAAAACTAAAATCTCTGTTGCTGGCGTAAAGACACCGTGATTTCTGTCTGGGAAGACAATGAGAGAGGATGTGAAATACGTAACACGTGCGTATCTGAGCAGAGAATTCAGAACAGGTATCCAAGGAGATTAGAACGTTTCCCTTGTCAATTTTAATTAGGAATGAAAGACTGATCCTATTAATCCTCTTAATCCTACTCAGATCATGTAAACTTCCTCTGTCATGGTCGTCATGGGTTCAAGTTCAACAGCTAAAGTCCTCAACTATTGTAAAGGGAGGGCACATACAGGGCCTGACAAGGTGACGGGGACATGGTGTTCTGATTCTGGACTAAACGGCATGTAGGAAAATAGACACACCATTAGCATTGCCTATTTCTCTAAACTATCTTACTGAATGACGGTCATCAATGGAAGAGACTTCATTCTGAAATAATTCCCCTGGAAGGAATTACAGTAGGAAGGAAAAAGGAAATGCCACACAGGTTTTACCGTAGCCTCTGGATGTTGGAGGCGACGCCAGAGAGGCGGTATATCCCGTCCACGATGCCATATCTCTCGATGAAGGCCGTGCAGCTCTGCAGAACCTGGGGGACTGAGGAGCAATTGCAAAGACGCGGGTTAGATGGGGGGGACTCCGCGGAAACACACACCAGAAAATGAGACCATCTTAGCTCTCATCCGCAACAGAAAATGTGCGAGTTAAAGTGACAGGAGTGGAATTGTAATCTACTACAAAAAGTGACGAGGGCCTGTTTACTGAATCTCACGTCACAACAGGTAAATTGCAATTTTCCACTTTTAAGAGAGTCTGTTTGATCTTTTCATAGTTCATGCTAATTCTCATTTTAGCTAATAAATAAAAGACCAACATGATGCAAAGGACGAGGCAATTTCAAGTAGATAAGACCTTAATTTCCTGCCTATCTTTACATTAGAAGTACTGACCTGACTTAATATTATGAGCTCCTTATAAAGGGCACCCCGACAATAAGTTGAAAGAAAAGATGGGGACTGTCTGGTTACTTCACTGAATATCTGACACACATGGCCAACTACTCGGGATCTACACTCTAAAAAAGGCCGTTGGAACTAGATGATAAAAGTTTTTATTATAACCATTCAAGAATGTACAACAGCTGAAACTTTAACTTTGTTTTGCAATACAGACTGGTACATTTTTAGTATCTTTCATTTGATAATGTTAGTTCAAACCCCCGAAAACAAGTGCTTGGACAAACACTGTTTGCAAAGAACTACTATACTGGGGCTGAAACACACAGGAGTGGTGAATGACGTGATATTCCAGAAGATACTTTTAGGTAACGCATTGCACGTATGGTATACAGTAAGTCCTCACTTAACGGCGGTTAGGGTTCAGAAACTTCAAGTGAAATGCCATGCAATGCAATCAGTTTTACTTTAGGCTGATTGATCCGAACAAGAGTTTCTAGCCCGCATCTCACTCACATTCTAACAAACGCCGCTGAAAGAAATGCTATTCCACTGCTTGCTGTCCATCATGATTGTAACTGCAGACTTTTCCTGGGTTTTCCTGCCTTTTGCCGTTCATCCAGCATTTTACCTTTTAAATTGTCAGATCCTATAATTCCATGGTTGGCAAACTGTGGCTCATGAGCCACATGCGGCTCTTTGGCCCCTTGAGTGTGGCTCTTCCACAAAATACCACGGCCTGGGCGAGTCTATTTTGAAGAAGTGGCGTTAGAAGAAGTTTTAAGTTTAAAAACTTTGGCTCTCAAAAGAAATGTCAATCGTTGTCCTGTTGATATTTGGCTCTGTGGACTAATGAGTTTGCCGACCACTGCTATAACTTACATTTCAAACAAGCTCCTTAGCTTAAGATGAGTTTTTTAAGCAGCTATGTTATTGAACATGGAATATGTGCCAGGCTCTGTGCTTTATGATGGACACCCTCACTTCATTCTCACAAAAATCCTATGAAAGAGGCGTTTCATCTTGGGATGGCGGCTCCCAGGCCGGCAGCATCTGCACGGCGTTATTAGAAAGTGCATCGTGCCGAGACCGGTTTGGCTCAGTGGATAGAGCCTCGGCTTGAGGACTGAAAGGTCACAGGTTCGATTCCGGTCGGGGGCATGTACCTTGCTTGCGGGCACATCTCCACTGTGGGACGTGCAGGAGGTGGCTAATCGATGTCTCTCTCTCATCGATGTTTCTGACTTTCTATCTCTCCCCCTTCCTCTCTGTAAAAAATCAATAAAATATATATTTTTTAAAAAAGTGCATCGTGACTTTTTGTTGGGAAACTACGATGAACTAAGGAATTAATTTCAGAGGTTGTTTGGACCTTGATTATTTGTTTTCTTCCCCCCAAGTGCTCTGACTATAAAATCCCTGTTTTTTTTTAAAAAAAAACTACTATAAAAAATAGCTGGGAAAAAACTCGACCACAGAAATAAGTGCAGACTACAGAGTTTCCTCACCATGAGTTGTAAAATAGATTTTATATTTTGTGCCAAATATCATTTCACCGAGTTTCCTACAAAGTGCTTGCTTTTTTGTTCACAGAAATCTCACTTGAAATTTCATTGTAAGGAAATTCGGGTTCACATATGTGCAACAAATAAAACAAGTTCTAGAAGAAACCGGTGATGTTTGAAAACTCTGTTCCACTAGAATAGACTTTATCATAGTCACGGAATGAATGAACACTATAGTTATTAAACCTGTTTGTTGACTTCTTAAATCTTGGAAACCATCCTCTCCTCTCATACTTATTAAGAATAAAAACATACCAGAAACTTCTAAGTACAACTAAAATGTGCTGAATCGATATGTGAAAGCTAACGAGCCTGTCAACAAACTGGAAAACACTCCCTCATATTCATGATCACAGTCCAACAAGTTTGAACGAAAAGAAATACAAAAAGAAAAAGAAACAAAAAAACAACACCTGATTCTGTCACTCAGGGCGCCCAAGTAAATGACAAATTAGTTTGATCTATCCCCAAAAGGTACCACGTGGGGAGATTTTTTGAAAAACCGGTTCTGTGAGTAATTGTACTATAACCTTTAATTAACTCAATTATAAGCATTGTGGTTTGTGGGAGCTGAAACTGTAAGATCATCTTGAGTGGATTCTGACACCAGGGTCACAAATAAAAGAATTTTTGAAACTCCTTGTCAGGCTCCTACACGAATTCTTACAACACGCTGCTACAGAAGAAACAGGTCAGGCTCTTCCCTTGATCCCACAGGGAGGTGCTCGAAAGTTCCGAACGTGTTAACAGGTTAAGCTTTCTATAGAGTTGATTATTCACTAGGAATACAATCCAGAGAATGAGTCACGTAGCAAAACATTGTACTGATAATGGGCTTCCTTCTTAGAAAAAGCTGGTGCATACTCCATTTTATATATTTATATTTTATGTTTTATATATTTTAAAGTCCCAATAATAGGGTAAATCATGAGGAAGAATGGTCATACACCTTATATACCTATCCATATTTATCTCTCCTCCTCACAATTACATATATAATATAGGAACATATCATTCTTCCTCCTCAGGGTTATTCTATTTTCTCTTAGACTTTAAATATCCTATCCTATTTAATAAAAGGCTAATATGCAAATTGATTGAACAGCCACTATGACAGGCACTGACCACAGGGGGCAGATGCTCAATGCAGTGCCCACAGGGGGAGCACTGCTCACCCAGAAGCTGGGCTCTGGGCTGTGAGCTCAGCAGCAGTGGGGGGAGCCTCTCTCACCTCCACAGCAGCACTAAGGACTGCCAGCTGAGGCCTGCTCCCACGGGGTACATATAATATATATTCAATTCTACCTGTTTTAATTTAAGCTCTGAAATGGTCTCTCTTTCTCTCTCCCTCTCGCTGTCTCTCTCCCTCTCTCTCCCTCTCTCTCTCTCTCTCTCTCTCTCTCTCTCTCTATATATATATATATATATATATACACACACACACATGTTATGACTGCTTATAGACTATATACAGTACATATAAAATCTCAAAATCTTAAAAAACTTTCATTCCTCACACATTTATTAAATCAAAGACACATTAATAAATCAATTTAATATTAAAAACTATTTTCTTTCCTAATTAAAATTTTAGTTGATAAACTTCAAAGGCTTCTCTCTGTGTTAATTTAGTCTTTATTACATATTCAAATTATTTCATTCATATGAATATTTATTCCTCCTTGTCATCATCCCCAATAAAGAGGAAATTATTTTTAAATGCCAACTAGAATGTATCTGACCTCAGTCTTCAAGGTTTATTAAATTACAATTATACTCTAATGTCACAAATTTTTTTTGTTTGTTTGTTTTTCTAATCACTTGAACAGACTTTCTCCTCTGGATCAGCCTTTAGAGACTATTAAATTAATTTCTAACATTCTTCTAGTATTTTTTTTCTTCTTTTTAATTAAAAAGGCAGGAAAACTAAGAAAAAAAATTACAAAGTCTCCACATGTAATATGCCACCACAATTATATTCATTTTATATATCTCCTAAGTATCCATACATTTAGAAAGTTAAACTTACTGTTTATATATAACACTAGAGACCTGGTGCACGAATATCGGTGGGGTCCCTTGACCTGGCCTACAGGGAACTGGCCGAAACTGCCTCTCCAACATCCCCTAAGGGGTCCTGAATTGCGAGAGGGTAGTTCTCGGGTGAAGCACCCCAGAATTGGGCTCCCTTCTCTCTGGTTCAGGATGCATCACCTGGGAACCACTGCTGACAAAGTCACTGCAGCTGGACAGCTCCTGCATTGAGTGTCTGCCCCCTGGTGGTCAGTGTGCATCATAGCTACTGGTTGGATGGTTGCTTAGGCCTTTAGATATAGATTTTTTAAATTTCCACACTGTACTCAAATTTACAATTTTAACACCTTCAATTTATGTTCAAAAGTGAGTACTCAAGTTTTTGTTATCCTACATAACGCTATATGAACATTTTTGTTTATATTGAAATATAACCTTAGGATAAATCCCTAAGGGGAATTGCCTCATGAAAAGAACACTATAACAAAGGTCTATTGCTGTGAAGTACCAAAATGTTTTTCAAAAAATTAATAATTCACCGAGCTACCTGAAGCCAACAGTTTTTGTCTATTGATAAAATTGGTGCTGCCTTACTGGTATTGGATATTGTGAAAATTAATAAACCGAAATCTTACTTAAAAGGCAGTCAGGAGGCTAGAAGAGAGAACTTTTATACGCCTGTCACTTAACACACTCCTGACGCCAACAAGAAACATACCCTTCACCTCCAACAGAAAGTGATGTTTTGTCATAAGAAGTGATACCTGACCAGCTCAGCAGGAGGTAGAAGATTCCTCCTTTCTTCAGTTCAGCCAATGGAAGACTGCCAAAACTCAGCCAATGAAAAGTCACTCTATTGGAGGATACGTTCAGACTACATTTCCTAAACTTCGATTCTTTATTGTCCTGAATAAACACAGTTTGCTGGAGAAATATATAGTTATCTATTTGATTATAGTTAATATGACCATAATTTAGGAAAGCAGGTTTTTTATATTAATAATGCTTATTAATATAAAATACCTCAAAATGGCTTGAAAATATATTTTCATGACTACCGATGAGAATAAACACTTTTCTGTATTGTGTTTACTGTATTGATATTCACCCTACTTTTCATCAGGGGTCTTAAAAAGTACAATGGGTATTTCTCATCAGGATTTAGAATTTTACAAATCATCCATTTCTGGTACTTATCAACATTATGGGCACTTTGGATATTACTTTAATACTCTAGCCTCTACAAGAACTGGTAGAGAAAACTGCATTTTTTTTAAATCAAAAGAAAACACCATTTTTCTTTTTTGTTATCCATTCATTCCCCTCCATTCATTCACCACCCGCTGAATTCTTAGTCAGAACTTGATTTACAGAGAATGATATTAAAAAATTTTAGCGATAGAAGCTGGGAGACTGGTCTTGGCATTTTATAGCCTCAGAACTATGGCTATATTTTTCAAACAAGAAATTAAGTAAATATTTTAGGATAAAATGTGGGAGGAGAAAGCTGGCTGAGAAAGCTATCTGGACAGATATAAATATAATGCCAACTGACTGTACTTTAGGCCAGGGGTTGGCAAACTCATTAGTCAACAGAGCCAAATAACAACAGTACAACCATTGAAATTTCTTCTGAGAGCTGAAAACCGACTTCTGCGCATGGGCCCCGAAGTTTCAATCCCACTGTACATGCGTGCCCACACATGGTATTTTGTGGAAGAGCCGCACTCAAGGGGCCAAAGAGCCGCATGCGGCTCGAAAGCCACAGTTTGCCGACCACTGCTTCAGGCGAATGTCTTACTCTTCCTAAACGGATCAGAAGCATCTGATTCACATACACCCGTAGACCCATCTTTAGTCTCAGCTCCCCCAGAACTAAGACAAGGGCCCCAGCATGTTCAACACCTGCAGCCGAACTTAAAAGGAACAGGAATTACCTGCCTCAGCTAGTGCCCAATCGGTTATAGGAAATCCATATGCAGCGGTTAGATACCAGACTGGTAAGAGAAGGAAATGCATGCCTACCTTCAAACCCAGAGTTGAGAAGGTGCTCCCCCAGGTCACAGCCAAACACCCTCTCTTTCAAGATGCCCCGCTGCTTGAGCTTCTGCTTGGTTGGTCGAGACTTCATGAATGTGCGTAAGAAAGTGATGAGCTTGCCGTGCTTCTTAGACACTGAAAAACAGGGACAAGGCCGAAACGGCTTAGCTGTGGCAAGAGGTTCCATTGTCCCTCAGTACGAAAAGAAATGGAGGTCTGACAGGTTGACCGCAAAATCATGTATTAAAAGTACACTTTATGGTCTGTAGAAATTTTCAGAACTTTAGGGAACAGTCATTTATAAGGAACATCACCATTTTGCGCTTTTCTTCTCACCAGTCTGTGATTTTCCTTGATGGGAATGGGTAACCCATGACTTCTAAAGCAAGTCTGGGAAAGCAGAACTTCCCCAATGCACGCCTACGGACGCCCCCGGGTTCTGACTGGTATCTGAGCTGCGCTCTAATATATCATCACTTTGCAAATCTTCCTAATAACTGAGCCTGAAAACGCTGTGAATGTGGTTTTACTTTCTGGTCAACTTGTAAAATATTTTACTTGGTGGCTAGAAATGCTCATGGCTTTATAATCTGGAAAGTAAAACAAACAACAACAACAGCTCCCTCTTTTTCATCTTATGAAGGGGACAATCCCATTAGGATACAGAACACACTTGTCACGCTAACTGCTACATAATCACAAAACACACACCACACACAAAAAAATTAGCTCTTCCATTACATTCATTTAGGCCTGTGGTCGGCAAACTCATAAGTCAACAGAGCCAAATACCAACAGTACAACGATTGAGATTTCTTTGGAGGGCCAAATTGTTTAAACTTAAACTTCTTCTAACGCCACTTCTTCAAGATAGACTTGCCCAGGCCGTGGTATTTTGTGGAAGAGCCACACTCAAGAGGCCAAAGAGCCGCAGGTGTAGCTCTTGAGTTGCAGTTTGCCGACCACAGATCTAGGGTGTGCTAAATATAACCTTAAGTGCTCTGTAGATTAATGCAAGATATAAGTAAAAAATATTCCCACTGATTGATACATGAAAAAGACAACAGTGAAAAGAACTGAATGCAAACAAATCTCTTAAGTACAGCTTACAGGGTAAATTCCTCTAAAATTCCCCACTCAACAAATATCGTAAGCTCAGCGATTAGGTGCTGGACAGAAGGCTGTGTTGCCCCTGACCAGCTGCCCGTGGGACATGGACATGGACATGGAAGTCAGTGATACCGATGATCCTGACCCTGTGTAAACCTAGGCCAATGTGTGCATGTGTTTGTCTTCGATTTCACAAGAGTTTAAATAGTAAAATAAATACATAAATAAATGAAATTTTACAGCAAAGGAGCACACCAGTTAGTAAAATTATCGTCGGAGGAACACAAGTCTGGAATGCCGTTAATAACCTCAGGAGACTTCCGCTGGAGGAGGCAGAGGGGGAGTTGTTTTAGGCAGCCCAGTGCTTATAAAGCATTTCAACAGAGGAGACTGCAACGCAGCCACGGGTCTGGAGGTCAAAGTCTACCAAGTGTGCTGGCTGAGACACATGAAAATGATCACGCCACTTCCACAGAAAAAGCACCTCAACGATCAAACACAACCACTCCGACTTTCATTCCACTTTCCTGTTCTAGAGCTCAAATGTGCCATGTGCCCCGTGTAACTGCCTGCATGTTCGACGTGACAGGTTTTACCTCCGCAGTCTCTCTTCAAACCCGAGACGAACCCAACCAAACCGGTCCTTCCAGTAGTTGAGAGCTCTAACTATGACACACGGTATCTCCAGCACAGATCTTTATGACACCAATATCCAGTTGAGCCCCGGTGAACTTTGACACGAAGACATGGGGCACCGGGTATCTTAAATTACCCCAGTAAGACATTTCTCTAGCGAAGCCGAAGCATGTTTTCTTTCTCATGATACTTCACTGAATCTAGAGTTCTCTACCTCCGGCCTCAGAAACTTCCTACACGGTTTGGAACGAATGTCTCAGGACGTTAAAGATAGATGAGTGGTGCCGTTAATGGCCTCAGCATGGCACTGATTTGGTTCCAGGCATCGCATCCTGAGATCTGTAGCAAATTCAGAGTCCAGCTGCCAGAATGAGAGGGGAGGGGTGGGATGCGTAACACCTGACGAGGTTGTCCTGATCAAACCCAGGGAACCAGCACAGAGGAGTGTACTGTGTGTCGTGTCCAGTGGATTTGCACAACTGGACACAAACCCTTCTTTGCGCAGTTTTCAAACACAGATCAAATGACCGCTTGGAGGAAAGTGAACAGAGGGGGACAGAAGCATAGGCAGCTGATACTGAAGGGCTTCTTACCACCCCCCAAGTTCTCAGTCCCTACTGCACACTGTGAAATACTGTAAGCATCATGGCAGAGCAAGGGGACCCCGCTGTACCCATCTCCCCTCCCATCGATCTCTAACCAGGAGGACCTTTATCCCACAAGCCAGGTTTCTCTGCCCAGTGAGGCGGTTTCCAGAAAGAGGCGCACTGCCGAACATCTGAAGGTGAATGCGTTGGCACGTGGAGGGGAGGCAGAATGGTAAAGACAGAACAGAACCCACAACCCTGAGTCCCCAGACACCTCAGGTGAACTCACAGCCCCAACATGGCGGCAGTCGGGGGAGTCAGGGTACAGCCCTTACCCCACAGCCCGCAGAGGGTGAGAGAGGCGGCAGCAGCGGCAGGCAGCACCCATCCCTGGCTCTCTCCCCAGTGATGGCAGTGCTCAGACTAGGGGGCCCAGGGAGCAGCAATGAAGATGCATCTCCAGCCTCCTGGCCACATCGCCACAGTGCCAGCGGCCACAGGAAATAGGTGGCAGCAGGTGTGAGGGCTGCAACCTGGGCCCCCCTCTCAACTGCCACACCCCCCCATCACAGTGGTGGCACCCTGAGACCCAGATACAGCTATTCCCTTATAGGAATACTAGAGGCCCGGTACAAGAATTCATACACGGGTGGGGTTCAGCCGGTCCACCCCCATTGGGGCTGATCGAGCCGGGCTGGCCAAGGGGAAGGGCCACAGGCAGTTGGCCAGCTGGCCCCACCCCTGATCGATAAGGAGGGGGGTGCTGGTCGGGGCTGCAATGCACATCAAAGCAACCAGTTGTTCTGGCGGTCCGGTCACTTGGCTTTTTTTTTTTTTCTTTTTGATTTTTTACAGAGAAGTGAGAGGGATAGAGAGTTAGAAACATCAATGAGAGAGAAACATCGATCAGCTGCCTCCTGCACACTCCCTACTGGATATGTGCCCACAACTAAGGTACATGGGCTTGACTAGAATCGAACCTGGGACCCTTAAGTCCACAGGCTGATGCTCTATCCACTGAGCTGAACTGGTTAGGGCTTGGCTTTTATATATATAGATATTCTGCAACTTATATTTCCATTCTCCTGTTGATTGCCATTCAGAGAGTTTCCAAGTTCTTATTATTACTATCAATAATTCATTGAAAAATCTCATTAAGTGCCTCAGAGGGAGAGAACTCTGGCCTTCTCATTCAGAAATAGGGTCGTTGGGTTGTAGAGTATTTTGCTTTCAGCCATATTTCTTTTATTTATTTCATTTATTGATACATTTTAGAGAGAGAGAGAGAGAGAGAGAGAGAGAGAAGAAGGGAGCAAAAGGGAAAAAGAAAGAAACATGGATTTGCTGTTCTACTTACTTATGCATTCATTAGTTGATTCTTACATGTGCCCTGACCAGGGATCAAGCCCACAACCAAAGCTCATTTATACTCAGTTTGTGTTAGCATCACTCTCTGAATAATTTAAACTCAAAATATAAACCAGTATCTAATCACTAGAATTTAGTTCATAATAGTTTGACATAGGATGGTATATTAAATAAGATCTATTTTATCTCCCATTACATTCATGTAATGACTTCTAAGTGGAAGAAAGGTTATCAGAATAATGACATTTCATACTTTTCCTCTCTAACTTTCCAGCTCTAATTTTCAAGGCGACTTAATATTCACATTTCAATCCATTTTTCTTAAGGTATCTAGTAATATCCTGAAATATCTAAATAAATTTTGTGTGTGGTAAAAACATTCAGGAAGCATGAGATGCTAGCAATTCTAGCTGATGATTCAGAAAGACATCCTTGAACCAATGGCCTAATAATTGAAAGTTTTATGCCTTCCCATTAATAAATAAAACAGTCCGATGTAGGCCGGCCAGGCATGAGCAGGTAAAAATGTGAAGATAAAGGTTTTAGTCCTGATTCTGCCAAAAACTTGCTGTAAGATTTTAAACAAGGCAATTAACCAGGTTAGATCACAGTTTAAAAATAGGGGGGAAAAAGGAGTTTTGCCAAGTAATTTATGAATTCTGTCAGCTGAGAACTCATGAAACACTGAGAAAGAATAAAGCATGGGAAACTCTAAAGTCTGTGGAAAATGCCTTTGCTTTATGAAAATTTATCGGGATGGGAAAAGGGCACCATTTAGAACTTCACTGGCAGGCAGCAGTGTCAAAAACCCTAATCAGGCTTCCTAAGTCATCTTGGAAAGGGCTGGCATAAAAACTTAAGATGGAAAGATCACTTAAAATGCTACTGTTTCATGTATAGTGTATTATAAGGCTTAGCACTTTTTAAATTATGTATTTTTCCCCATGAAACTTAAAATAGTAGTAAGGAGTCCTTTTATAACTAATTCACACAACATACTTACACTATTTCCAGGACTTAGTGCCTAAATGTACTATCTTCTTTAATTGTTAAAGCCATTTGCAGCTGTTGCTCATGCCATACAATATGCTGTTTGTTTCATTGATTTATGTGCTAGGAAGACCTTGGTGAACAATATAATGATCATTTATAATATTATTTCTATACTAGAGGCCCGGTGCCTCAGCCCGGCCTGCCCCCTCTCACAGTCCAGGAGCCCTCAGGGGCGGAAGGCGACCCAGGCGATCAGCGTAAGGTGATAAGGTGACGCCCCATCACACCTCTGCTGCTGCCACTGCCAGCAGTGCAAGCCTGGGCTGGCCCTGGGCGGCCGGGCAGCCACCATCAGCAGCTTCCTGTGCCTCAGGCCTGCCCTGGGCGGCTGGGCAGCCACCACCCAAGTCTTTTTTTTTTTTTTTTAATATATTTTATTGATTTTTTTTACAGAGAGGAAGGGAGAGGGATAGAGAGTCAGAAACACTGATGAGAGAGAAACATCAACCAGCTGCCTCCTGCATGCCCCCTAATGGGAACGTGACCGGAATCGAACCTGGGACCTTTCAGTCCACAGGCCGACCTCTATCCACTGAGCCAAACCGGTTTCGGCGACCACCTGTCTTGCCTGCACCTCAGTCAGTGGGGGATGAGGGGGTGCAGAAGGACCTGAGGCCCCCAGTGGGGCTGAGAGAACTCCGGTAGCAGGTGCACGGAACAGCCGTTCCCCTTCCCCCACTGTGGGTGCTGCCATCTGGTGATGGCATGATGGTCAATTTGCATATCACCTCTTTATTATATCGGATAGGTGCCATATGTTTTGCAGAGGTTCATTTTTGCACGAGGTTTAAAAATTCACTCTAGGGAGAGGAAAAAAGGTAAATATCATCCAGGTATATCCTGACCTGGGAAAACTTGCCTCCCCCCAGGGTGATGCTCCAATCCCAAACCCCCCTGCCTCTGGGGGGCTGCTGCGGGCGGTCTGGGTTTCAGACAGGAAGTCAGCAGCTCCAGCCTGGATGTCATCTCTCCTCACCCCCTCAACGTGGCCAAGAAAACCTTTAGGAAAATCGGAGTGTTAGATCTTGACATGTGGCTGAAGTTACTGAGGAAGAGAGGACATCATCATTTTTATCACTGTTTTACAAGCAGCTTTGCAGGAGAAGAGACACAATTCTCCAACCGGTGTGGTAACAGCTGCATGCGACTACGGGAACGTCTCTGGGGCCAGCGCAGGGATGCGGCTCTGGGACGGGGACGGCTGTAACAGCTCTGATATCTGCACATTCCATCTTCAGAGGGAGGAAAGCAGGTATTCGAGAAATGTCATGTACACCCAATGCTAACCTAAAAATAACACGGGAGTAATGGCTCTTGGCTCTTGGCTGAAAAACTAGGAAGCTACTAACAATCATATTAATCAAATCGGCTTCCACTTACTCATGAGAGAGGAGGCATTTTCAAAGCCCTTGAAAAAAAACACACTCATATTTTTATTGATTTCAGAGAGGAAGGGAGAGGGAGAGGGAGATAGAAACATCAATAATTGATCAGCTGCCTCCTTGCAGGTCCCACACTGGGGATCGAGCCTGCAACTCGGGCATGTGCCCTGGGCAAGAATCGCACTGTGACCTCCTGGTTCATAGGTCCACACTCAACCACTGAGCCACGCGGGTAGGGCTGAAGCCCTTGCTAACCAGAATGCAAAGGGATGACAGCAGCGATCCACCACACAAATCTGCAGTAAGTTCTAGAAAAGGACCTTTCAGACACAGGGGAGATAGAACCATTCACCTGGAAAAAGAGGAGCAGAGAGGGAGCAACTAATTGCTTCTTTAGATCAGTGGTCAGCAGGCTCATTAGTCAACAGAGCGGCAAACCGCGGCTCTCGAGCGGCATGTGGCTCTCGAGCCGCAGTTTGCTGACCACTGCTTTAGATTATCCAGCGCCACTCTTAGGTGGGTATTGGATAAAAATGGATCTTTCTTCCGCTCACTGAAGGATGGAACCAAAGCATCTCATGCTGCTCTTCCTAGAGGACAAGGGATACATTAGAGAGGGCGAGAGATGTTAGACTTTAGGGGTGCCCGTTCCCGGGGAAACCGGTCCCAGGTTAAAACATTCCTGTTAGTTACATAATCCATTTGTCTTTCCAGGCGCTACGCATTTCAGTGATAAATATCAAAGAAGGCTCAGAGTTAGCTCCGTTTTTAGGGAGATAGAAAGAAGCTATACAGCCCTGACCGGGTTGGCTCAATGGATGGAGCGTTGGCCTGTGGTCTGAGGGGGTCTCCGGTTTGATTCCGGTCGGGGGGCGTGTGACTTGGTTTCGGGCACATCCCCTTGGAGGGTGTGCGGGAGGCGGCTGATCGATTTTCTCTCTCATCGATGTTTCTAACTCTCTATCCCTCTCCCTCCCTGTTAAAAAAAAAATCAATAATTTTTTTTAAAAAGAAGCTATACGTTTTCCTTGGTAAAACTGATACTGATTTTTATTTTAAATTAAACATTTAAATAAGAAGGGACTTGGTGTTGTTCCTTAACTTTATAAAAAGAGCAAATTAAAAAAAAATGAACGTGGTGACTTGACCACCTCGGTTATATAAGACTGACTGAAGGCACTTCTAAATACAGAACAAAGCGATTTGCATTTGAGCAGAGGTGAGTAGGAGGAGACAAGAGGTGGGTATGAATTCCTGACACTCAGATCCCCACACAAGGAGGATGAGTATGAGATAGGCTATGCAAGCAACTCTGCCAGGGATTTTAAAAGAATCTGGGTTCCTATTTTTCTAAGACGAACTAGCACTGTTTGACCAAAAAAAAAAAAAAAATAGTATTAACACAGGAAGATATTTATATGTTTCCTCTTATAAAATTTAAAATATAAGAACTATAGTCTTGGGAATTCGGTAACATCAAAGATAAGAGGACTATCAAAAGCACTATGTGACTTTCTAGAAGTCTGAAAACTCAGAACCTTAAGCTTAACAGTGTGAGAACTCTCTTATCTGGAAATTCTTAAAATTGGACTAAGGGTTGGGTTTTTTTTTTTTTCTGTTTTTTTTTTTCTTTCAGGAGCTGGAGGGAAACGTTTCTGTATTTGAGAGCACTGAACGGATGATGAAGACTCGATCAAAAGCAAACTTCTTGGAATTTGCTCTGGGAAAGACCTTACCTTGCCCTTAGCAAACAAGGACACCGGCTTCTGCGACAGACAGACCTGAGGGGTTGAATCCTCTCTAACAGCTTCCCAATTTCCAAGATCGTGAGCAAATTGCCTAGTTAAGTCTCGGCTTCCTCAAATACACGGTGAGAATGACAATCAGAATACACATCACTCAGGGCTACGATGATGCTTTCATGAAATTACATTTAGGCCAAGCGCTCACTCAGTAAGTGTCGATTCACAGTAGTTTTTCTTGACCTTTGGCCTGAGAACCTGTAGGATCCTGCATGGCACGGAACTAACCAGAACTTGAGGCTTTGCAAACCGGGTTCCATGGGGCCTGGGTGTACCTCCGGAGTCAGGGCTGGGGCCATCAGGAAGGCGCACCCACACTTTCCAGCCCTTCTCCCGGAATGCTCTTACATGTAAACTTAAACCTCTGGAACCTCAGACTTCGGCTCTCTCCCACTGAACACCTTATGAAGTATTCCTGCACCATACTGTAAAAGAGATCAAAGTTCTGGTCTCAAACCATGAACATGAGCTACCAGTGTAAGGGGTTTTTAAAGTGGACAACGAAAAAGAGCTCTAACGTTTGAAATCCCCTCATTTACGGTTTTGAAAATTAAAATATTGATATCATTTAAACAGGAGAAATTTCCTGGTGGGGGGTGCTCCAGTTCTTAACGGGGCTGACCCGAATTCAGAGAAAACTCTGGAGTCCCTGCAATGTTCACCAAAGGGCTACAGAAGGTGCATGGAGTCTCGGGTTGCTACACTACCCCGCTGGCAGAAAATGCCTGCAGGAAGGCACAGCCTAGCACAGGTATTTTATGGGCAAAGCTGGCGATCCTCCCTCATGCCAACGAGGAAAAAACACACCGCACCGCAGGTAAAAGGGCAGAGGGTTACTTCCTCGTGCTGATTCCAGCAGCCTCTGCCCAGTCCTTTCTAGTAAATCCTCTGTGCTGCCCAAGATACACTAAGCCACCGGGGAAAGATTTAAATCCGATTTATACAGGTGGCTTATGCAGCACAGGCCGGCTCTCTGCACCATAGAAACGTTCGTGCATGAACTTGAGGTCTAGAAAACATTACGAAAGAAGCTGGTTTCAAAGAGAAAAATGGATAATGCTGAGTAGGAAAGACATCCATTGCCAAGTATGTATGTGGTACAATCTCCTTCAAAACAACCATCGTCCCTCCACAAGCATTAAGGCTCAGCTATTCACTTTCTGGACATCCAAGCACTAGCCAGCCGTTCACTTAAAAGCAACCACCCACGACACACGTGCCCAGATGCCAGGTAAAAAACAGTCACCGCGAAAGATCCCCGATGCTGCTGGAGGGAACAGCCGGGGAGCCGGTGGAGGCAGCCTTACCTTTTGCAGGGGCCCAGGTCTCAGGGTCAGTCCTGAGGCTGCTATTCCAAGCGACCGCCCTCGGCAGGGGCAGGGGACCGGCCGGGAAACAGCGGCAGCCGCCGGCGCAGCGAGGCAGGATGCGCTGCCCAGACCGTCCCCAGTCGCGGCCCGCGGCGCCTCTGTCTGCGGCCGCCCCGCGGCGGCTTTTAGCTCCCGGGAAGCCTCGCCCGCTGCGTGGGGGTGCGCGCTGCTGCCTGCGGGGCCGGACCCTCCCCGCTCAGCGGCCCCGCGCGCAGCCTCCCCCGTGCGCCCCGCCGCCCCGCCGCCGGCCAAACAGGCCGCCCCGCCCCCCGCCGGGCCAGGTGAGCTTCCTGCTGGGAACCCCCCGCGGAACTTGCCGTCCAGGGTTGTTTTTGACCTTTTCCAGACGCCCCTGCGGCCGGGAGAAGGCGGTGGGAGGAAAGGGGCGGGACGGCAGGCCCCCAGACACACGAGGAGCCAAGGATGGGCCGGCAGGATCGCCAGCAGCAGGCTGGCTCCTGCGCTGGTGGCACCAGGCTGGGAAAATATACACCCTTTCCTGTGTCTGCTGAGAATGAGCTGCGGGTGCTGTTCTAATAACATGTTTTTTAAAAGTGTCCGTTCATAACGCCTCTGTGTGAAAAACCGTGGCAGACGGCAATCTCTGGAGCATCCATCAGAGGGTCAAATGTTACGGTTTTTTCCTCCAGAACTGAAAATCTAGAATTAAACCCATTTTCCCGTGTATGGCCTCCTCCTTTACACGCCGACCCAAGGTTAAAACTGTGACTCGGCTTATGTAAATATGTAAGAGAATCAATATTGATACGAGGCACTGTACTGTTCACCCAGTTGGAATTATGTGAAGAAATCCACGAACTGGAGGAGATGAACATCTTTTCTGTCCCCAAGGACTTTTTACTGACACCCGGGTAAGTCCACCTTGAGGAACTCATGTTTCATGAACACAGGAGCGTCACAGGGTGCCAGGCACGATCCCCGCACTTTACACGCAGTCTTCGTGACAACCCCAGGAAGCCGATTCCAGCATCCCAAAACCGGAGGGAGCCAGCCACGGCCAGGCCTCACAGGTGGGAGCTGGCTGATTCCAGATCCTTAGGGTCCCTGGCAGGATCCCCAGCCAAAGTCTCCCGCTACCCAACAGACTTCCTCTTACCTTCCTCTCCGAATACAGCTCTTCTGAATACATAATTGTGTGGCAGTGGTAGGGCGCAGTGGGAAACACCAGTGAACTGGTGTGATTTTAAAATATGAAAAGCCACAGAGAACTCTACTCTGGGGCAGGAACAAGGACAACAGAAAAAACACGTTAATTCTGACCAATGCAAAGACTGTGGAGGCCCGTCTTCCAGGTGGAGGAAATGGGGCTCTTAGGTTTATTCAGAGCGGAGAACTCAAAGCCCCCCTTCTTTTGTGAGCATGCAAATGCAAAGCACCCCTCCTCCCACCCTTTGCTTGAGTACTAGAGACTGCAAAGGGGGAGGTGGGGGCAGGGCAAGGGAAAAGAGAAGAGACAGCTGAAGAAAAGGCAGAGAGAAGAAGGGGACGGGGCGATCCAGGCTAGAGGAAAGCGGTCCTAGCAATACTTGGCACCACGCACAATCCCCTCTGGCACCCAAATTATCCACACGGAGCGGGGTGCAGCTACTCCGCCATGGCCGGCGGAATTACCTAGGAACAGTCACTTGAACTTGAAGCCCAAACGGCTGCCCTCTCTCCCTGCCACCGAGAAACGCGTGGCAAGAAACGTGGGTGTGCAGGCGGGGGACATCAGAGTCGGGTCTGTCATCCGGCTCACCGGATGTGAACAAAGCTGGCTTTCTGGTTTGAGACCGTCCTGTGTAGCTGTGTGAGATGTGACATGGGGAGAAGTTGAGCTTCTGGAGCAGTGGTTCTCAACCTTCCTAAGGCCGTGACCCTTGATACAGTTCCTCATGTGGTGGTGACCCCCAACCATGACATTTTGCTACTGTTATGCATCGTGATGTAAATATCTGCATTTTCCGATGGTCTTAGGCGACCCAGAGGTTGAGAACGCTGTTCTGGAGGGTATGGGACCTCTGGGCTGCTTAGGCACCTTCCTCTGACACTATAATTAGTTCAACGCAAGAGCTCAGATATAGGGCAGACCCAAAGGCATTCTGCTCTGTCACTGAGTAACTGCTGATGGCCCGGGAGAGGTCACTTGTTCTCTCCTTGCTCGCAAACTGTGCGGATCCCGTGAAGGACTGTGTCACTTCTACCACCACAGAGCAGGCGCGGGCTCCGTGACTTTGAACTCTCCCCGCCTGATGGCGTGTCACGGGGTAGTTACGCGCGGAGACCAGGCTTCCGCATCCGCGCTGATGGTTGTGGTTGTGAGGCTGGTCCATGCTGCTGCGTGCACCCGTAGCCTCTGCTGCGGAGAGTCCGCTGAGGGGCATCCCTTCATTTACCCACTCCTCCACGGACACACCTTTAGTTTTTCTAGTTTTCTGACAATGAGCAATAAGGTTGCCACAAACGTTCTATATAGACCTAAGAGTGTATAAAGAATGTTCATCCCACCAGCGGGGTATGAGAATTCCCACTGATCCTTATCAACTTTCGGTGTTCTACTCTTTTTTAAAAAAAATATATTTTATTGATTTTTTACAGAGAGGAAGGGAGAGGGATAGAGTTAGAAACATCGATGAGAGAGAGACATCGATCAGCTGCCTCCTGCACGCCCCCCACTGGGGATGTGCTGGCATCCAAGGTACATGCCCTTGACTGGAATCGAACCTGGGACCTTTCAGTCTGCAGGCTGACGCTCTATCCACTGAGCCAAACCGGTTTCGGCCCTACTCTTAAATGTTAGCCATTCTGGTGGGGGTGTGCATGAGGCAATAAGGTTTAACTCGCATGGCCCTAAAGATTAACAACGTTGAACATCTTATGGCATGCTTATTGAGCATTTGAGACATTTGCCGTGAAGCACCTGTGCAAGTTTTCAGTCATTTAAAAAAATATCGGTGTATCTGTCCTCTTCTTATTTGCTTCTTTACGCAGCCCGGTTGCCTGACTTTTTTCAGATAGGTGCACTGCCAATATGTTCCCACTTTGTCATTTGCCTTTCTCACTGTCTTAATAGCAGATGATTCAGTGTTCTGAACTTTAATTTTCATTACTAAGCTTCTTAATCATGTCTAACTTAAGATCATGAAAATATGGCATGAGGATAGTCTACCGCTTTACCTTTCTGTAGTTTTTACCTTTCATAGAGAGATGTATCATTCTCCTGGAAAGGGTTTTGTGTATGGGGTTCAATAAGGACTAGATCTTTCCAGGTGCCCTCACACCATTTACTGAAATGGCTACCCTTTTGACAACACTGGGCAATGCCACTTCTATGATAAATCAAGGATCTGTGTATACATGTTGGTTCCTATTCTGTCCCACTGATCTGTCAATCCTTTGTCAATACCAGTATTTTCATTAGTGAAGCTTTAACGATAAACCTTGGTATCTATTATAGTAAGTTTCCCACTTTCTCGTTCTTCCAAATGGTCTGGAGTATTTCTGGCTCCGCATTTCCATCTACATTTTAAAATCCGTTTTCAATTTCCACAAAAATCTCAACTCCAAGCTTGGGGCATTTCTCAGCCACTCTGCCCTCCTGGGCTCTGAACTCCAATTTCTGTTCGCCCAGCAATGACTCTACCAGCAGATACAGGAGGGAGAGAATGTCTCCATCATTACACTCCTCAGACTGCCTTCTGCTTAACCTTACTCAGTACCTGCTCACTGCCTTCTTCATTCTCAAATGTTTCAAAAAGAGAGAATTTCAATTCGGTACAAATTTGCTAACTCTTCTCAAGGAAGGTTTGTCTAAATTCCCTAGTCCTGTGGTCAGCAAACTGAGGCTCTTTGGCCCCTTGAGTGTGGCTCTTCCACATAATACCACGGCCTGGGCAAGTCTATTTTGAACAAGTGGCATTAGAAGAAGTTTAAGTTTAAAAAATTTGGCTCTCCAAAGAAATTTCAATCGTTGTACCGTTGATATTTGGCTCTGTTGACTAAGGAGTTTGCTGACTACTGCTCTAGTCCTTCATTTTTAGAAGTTCATACCTCAGGAGTAAGCTTTGCTTTTATTCTGTCTTCAACTTTTCTCCCCCACTGTCCTCACTCTCTCCTTCCCTCTCCCGACTCCTCGTTCTTTCTTTGTGGAGGAAAAGGTAAATAATATCAGAAGATGGGAGAAGTCATCTTTGGAGACTATAAAGAAGACCCAATGTTGATCCTAGAAATAAAATGCATGAGATGAGAATGGAAGAACTTCTTAGGGGTCTTGAGAGAGGCCTACACAGAGGACAGAGTCCGTGAACTCTAAGACAGGTCACCAGAAAGTACCTAAACCTGAAGGGGAGGATGTGTGAGTCAAAATCAAAGAACATAACTGACCGCTGACGTGTAAAGGAAAAGGGAGACAGAGAATTGCACAAAAGACATAACCGAAGAGATAATAGCTGAGAGCATGACGAACTTGAAGAAAGAAATCAATAAATAGACCCACTGCTCAGCAAACTCCAAGCAGGACACGGTGACCCACTAATTTTATTTTTACGTCCACAAGTAATTTAACATTTGGGAACGTTAAGAAGAGCTCCAAAGGGAAATTGTTTCCTATGGCCCTTGTGGTGTCATAACATAGGGAGCTTTGCATTTCAGTTTCAAGCTATAGTTCCATCTCTCAGATCTGGCATCCAGGAGGGACAGATGGCAAGGGTAAAAATAAACTTCAAGCAAAGACCGTTTTGAAGTGTGAAACAAGCCTGAGGCTGGCAGAACTCACATCATCCTTTACAAAATGTATCAAGAAGGCACATTTCCCCAGGACAACCCTGGGGTGCTGCTCTCAGAAGACAGGAGCTTTTGAAGGGTGCTGTCCTTCTGAGTCATTACTTAGAATTAAAAATGCCGTACATTCTATTCATAGAAACCCATTTCCCAGAAACACCAATAACTGATAAAAGTTATCACAATTAGAAATGCCACTTTCTCATTCAAAACATGAGAAAGTCCTTGATTGATACAGTTTAATACCAATATTCAACTAATTTTTAAAAACTCAATTTACACTATGTCTCTGAGGCAAAATGATCAAAGAGGAAGCTTAATAACTAAGAAAAGTTAAGCTTGTAGAGCAAAACTGGGTAAAATGATGTACAAGAAACCACAATAAACTTGTGATGTTAAATTGTAATAACTTCCAAGTATTGACCACACTGTCACATTAAAACATTCCAGACTAGATACTCCATAGGATTTGGCAAGATAATATCACCCCCCAAAAATAAAAATTTAATATTGCTTTAATTATTTGTAAAAAAAAAATCACACATTTATATAGCACTATACATATGCTTTATAAGTCAGATATGCTGTTTAAAATAGTTTTGAAACTCACAAGCACCGATAAACTATACATCCCCTTCATCTATTAAGTTTCAGCTAATCATTCTATTTCCATTTCAGTTCTTTTATCATTTTATTCATTAAGAAGCTATAGTCCTACTATATAACTGTAAAAACAAATAATGACACAGCTTAGTGCAGCAAACAGTTCTTTAAAGTTGTCTAAAAGTTTGAATGCGTGTAAACTTTGGTGAAATGACCAATAGAGAAATAGAAACTCTCTTCAAATCAAAGCCACATAAAACTAAAGAATGCATATTCTGTCCATGAATACAGAGTCTTGCAAAACAAGCTTCGTGCTTAACTAGAAGAGAGCCTGTATCTTTAAGCAGTTTGGTGGAATACCACGCCGATGAGTGTACTCACCTGGTTTGGGCACTGAGTTGGTCACTGACTGGGGGACTTTCTGGTTAATTAACTCCACACAGTGTCCAGGGAAGAGTCCCACCTGAGAAAAGCAGCAAAGAGAAGGTTCTAAACCGGAGAGCAGAGCAGTGTGTGACCCGCGCCAATTCCATTCCCGCAATCACTCCACAGTTCCTCCCAACGGACCCTCTCAGGCCAAGACTAGATCACAGATGATACCAATTACACAAACAAATAATGAAACAAGTCGTTGCTATGAGTTCCGAGCTATGTGTTTTAACTGTCCAAAGAGCTAAGTCTGCTTTTTAAGTTTGAGCTTTTCATTTTCCACGCGTTTTTACACCGATTAAAATATTGAGTCTGATACTAACCTATGCATGTAGTAGTTATCATGTTTACCTCTCCATAATTTGCTGACATTTCAATCTAGCGGTGTTACTATCTCTATTATGAATTTGTCTATTTATTATCTTCCCTATGATTTGATGGAAACCTACATGAAGCCACATTCAATATTTTTATGCATTTTCTCTTCCTTCTTCCACAAATTTCATGAAAAAAAAATTAACAAAACTAAAATACATTGGTTATTAAACAATTGCTCATTTAAAATCCTGGTTCTTACTGTCATTGAAGAGCTAGTGGGTAAGTGGGTAAGCAGGAGAGAGGAAAGAGCCAATCTCCACAGGGGTGACAGAATCTGGCTTTGGACCTGGTCAAATTACTCAGGACAGAGGTCAAATCCTAAGAAGACCAAGTCCTGGGAAAATGCTGAGCGCCCAGTTGCCCAGCGAGACCGCACAGGGCAGGCAGCCCACCGAATGACTACAGACAGCAGCCGGGAAACGGGAGAAAAAAGGCTGGCGTCCCCATGTTTGTGGATGTTTCCCTCCAGAGGAATATAATCGAGCTGCCATGCAGCAGATGTTAGGCTGAAACATGAACATCACATCACTTTGCACATCGCTCTGCTGACAGACTCTGGGGAAGCCGGCCGTGGTCTCCCAAGACCGTGACTCATCCTGGGGCGCGGAGCTGTGCACTCCCCTCTGTGCAAGACTCTGCTCACGCACTCACTGGCCACATCACCATTTCCATTTCTGGGTCGATATCTTGTGGTTGCTCTTAAAATCACAAAGATGAAACCAGCTATCATGAGCGACAAGGGGGTTATTAGCAATTACCCGTTTGGTTGGAGAGATCTGAATGTGGGATTATTTGTTTTATTCTCTATCGCGTTTTATTGAACTTCCTATTTAACTAAACAAGCAGTCATTCTTCCAAGCCTGGTTAGAACCAGATAAGAATCAACGTGACAAATCTTTCCTGTTCTCTCTTACACAAATCAGTTATTACGAGATGGCATGTGATATGACAGTTAACGGCGCAGCCTTCGGAGTCACAGCACCTGGGATCAGCTCCCGGTCTGCCACTTACTCCACTGGGTTTGTAACGAAGCCCCTCTGGTTCAGTTTACTCATCTACACGTCTTAATAGCACCGAGTTCACACAGGTTGTTATAGGAATTAGACGGGTCAGTGGAAGGGAAATACACACAGTAAGCACCTAACTGTTCTCCATTTTTCTCCCAGGGTGCTGGATGCGAGGAGACCTAGAGGGCCCAGCTCCTTCCTTAGATGAATATGGCACATCACACCACCTTTGACACGCGGGCATCAAGTGTCCTCACTATCAAATATTTCCATAAAAGTCTAATTCATTGCCACTTATAAACAATTCTGCCATCTGCTATGGAGAAAAGACAAGGCTCTCAACTTGGCTCACACACTTGCTAAGGTGCTGTGATCTAGAGCAAATTTCTGATCCTCCGTCTCAGTGTCTTACCCATTTGTAAAAATCGGGATAATATTAGATAATGGTGTGAAAGCAACTAGCCCGGTTTCCAAATTCAAGGCAGCCCAGGGGAAAAGACAGTAACCTACAAAGGAAAACTACCAATCAAAAGACATAGTAGCAGAATAGATTTAAAAAAAAAATAACAACAACAACAACAAAAACTACAAACAAACAGGACCCAACCACACACTGCCTTCAGGAGACCATTCTCAGCTACAAAAGCAAACATAAGCTCAAAGCAAATGGTATTCAGAGTAAAGAAGATGCACTCATATTTATATCAAAGTATATTTCATGACCAAAAAAGGTAAAAGAGACAAATATGGACGTGTTTTAATGATAAAGGGGACAAACCATCAAGAAGATATAACATTTACTAATATATAAGCACCTGCCCTAGCCAGTGTGGCTCAGTGATTAGACTGTCAGCCCACAGACAGAGAGAGAAGGGTTCTCTCTCTCTGTCTCTGTCTCTCCCCCTTCCACTCTCTCTAAAAATCAATGGAGCCCAGTTGACGTGACTCAGTGGTTGAGCATCAGCCTCTGAATCAGAAGGTCACAGTTGATTCCCATTCAGGGCACGTGCCTGGGTTGTGAGCTGGATCTCCAGTGTGGGGCCTGCAGGAGGCAGCCAATCAATGATTCTCTCTCAGCACTGATGTTTCTATCTCTCTCTTCCTCTCTTTTCCTTTCTGAAATCAATAAAAGTATATCTTTTAAAAATCAATAGAAAAATACCCTAGGGTGAGGATTAACAAAACACAACAACAAATATATATATATCTGTAACTTGGAAGCATGAAAATATATAAAGCAATTACTAATAGACCTAAAGGGAGAGACTGTTAATGGATAGGTCATCCAGACAGAGACCACATGGAAACACTGGCCTTAAATGACACAGAGCAGTTGGCCTTAGTAGATGTATGAGACATTTCCATCCAAAACAACAGAGCGCACATTCTTCTCAAGTGCACGTGGGACATTCTCAAGGACAGACCATATGTTGGGACAGAAGACAAATCTAATAAATTTAATACGACTAAAATCATAACAAGCATCCAGTGTGATCCAAATGGTATAAAACTAGAAATCAACTACAGGAAGGAAGCTGAAAAAATCACAAACATGTGGAGATCAAACAACATGCTACAGAAGGACTACTGGGTCAAAGAAGAAGTAAAAGAAAAACTGAAAAGGTACACAGAGCCAATGAAAAGGTGACATACTATATATAATTCCTGGGATGCAGCAAAAGCAGCACTAGAGGGAACTTACAGAATACAGGCCTACTTCAAGAAACCAGGAAACATACAAAGAAAAACCTAACATTACATCTTAAGGAGGTAGAAAAAGGACAGATCCCATCACTGGCCGGTTTGGGTCAGTGGTTGGAGCGTCGGCCTGTGGACCAAAGGGTACATGTTTAACAACAGGCTCTTCACGGGGTGGGGATGGGGGGGGTGGGGGAGGGGAATAAGGGGGGAAGGTCTTGATTTGTGGCCTTTGCAGTGTTGACAGCGTCAACACTACCCTCTTGGCTGGTTTGGAGCTGCGGAGTTGGGAAGAGATGCAGGAAAGACAGCTGATGCGCAGAATTTTTACCAGACAGGGCATGAGGCGGAAGTAATCAGCACAGATAGCAGCCAAGTAGCTAGCGTGTTTTTAGTATTCACTCCCTTTGTGTTTAATAATAATGCATTACCTGTAAATGTATGTGCTTTAATGTTTCATAATGGCTAGGTTTAATGACTGTACTACAAAATTCCTAACAATCACACCGCTGGCTCCAGCTCACCACTAATCTCTTCTACTTCCAGGTCCCGCACCTGCCATCAAAGAGGCTCTGAGCAGCTTGACAAGAATCCGCGCTAGGAGAACAAGGAAGGAACTAAAGGAAACAGGCCATGTCCCAGTTCTGATCTTCGACCTCGAGGATACGCTCACAAGAGAAAGAACACAGGTTCGGCTACAAGAATGAAGGCCCTGTGAACCATTTTGGTACAACCCGGAGAAAGTGCTGGATACGAAGCGACTGCAATACAATAAGCCTAGGGCCTGGGGAACAAGGGGGAGGCGAAGAGATCGCCTCAGCCTAACGGTGGCTGTCACCGACCAAAATCTAAAAAGGAATTTTAACATCGCCATGTGCTTACCGCTAACTTGGTCAGAAGTTCCCACTTTCGTGGTTTATTTATTTAGTTGACAGCTAGTGAAACTTTAGGGCCGTTAGCATCACACGGTATTTTTTTTTAATGAAGCTTAGTCATGTCCTGCGCTTGCTTCGAGGGATACGCAGGCACTTTCACCAGTGGAAATCGCTTGGGCTTCAGAGTTTCCAAGTTCCTCAGTTTCTGACGACAGCTTCCTAGCCGGCCGGATCTCTAATGTTCACATTCCATAACGAGTGAAGTTCAAGTTCCCAACCCCGGCCTTCCTGTACTCCCTCCACCCACGGTGCCTATCTCCCTTCGGATCTCTTTTCTTTTACACCCAGTCTGAACCCTATGATTGATCACTTGAAGATTTTAAAAAATCAGTACTCTTCATTTCCTCGCAATAGTAACCTTCTGCCAAACCAATCCAGCAAAGCAAAAACGGAGTCTAATAGAGACTGCATGCCTCTCTGTTGCTGGAGAAAAATCCTATCGCTGAGGAGATTCAAACAGAGACACATTCATAGTCTCTCCCCTGGGCATGCGTTATGTCTCCCCGCTTCCCAGACTTTCTCAGAGAACCCCTGCTCTTTGGGGTCTGCATCCAGTCTTGATCAGACCACAAGTTGAGGAGTCAATCAGTCTGTCTCTTAAGATTTGTAACTAAGTCAGAATTTTTTAAAAATATATTTTTATTGACTTCAGAAAGAAAGGGAGAGGGAGAGAGAGATAGAAACATCAATGATGAGAGAGAATCACTGATTGGCTGCCCCCTACGCACTTCCTATTGGGGATTAAGCCCACAAACTGGGCATGTGCCCTTGACCAGAATCAAACCCACAGGTTGAGGCTCTATCCACTGTGCCAAACCAGCTAGGGCACTAAGTCAGAATTTTTAGTCATCTCCATTGAGTTGTTATAATTAAAAATATTTATTATTATTATTATTATTTTTAAAAAAGATGAGACCAGGAAGCAGTGGCTGCTATGAAGCAAAATGCAGGAGCAAATTCCCTCAGTTCCTTCCTTGCCAGTTTCTGATTCCATTTGCTTAGAGCCTAATCATTCTTGCACTGGGTTTTTTAAAGACAGTCCTATTTATACTTCCCCTGCTCCTCACTCCCCCACTCACACCCCCAAAATACCACATTGCTCCTGGTTTCTTTGCCTGCTTTATACCTCTCTAAACCTGAAATGCCAGCTCCCCAATTTCCACTCTTGAGAGCATTACTCTTGCAATAGAACATACATTCTTGAGATTCAGAAACAAGGTCAGGGATCAGGATATAAATTTGGGAGTTGGGCGTAGAGATGGCATTTTAAGCTACGAAAGGGAATAAGACAGCCTAGGACAAAGGAGGTAGAATGAGAAGACAGTCCAACCCTAAACTTTCAGGTCCAGCAGAGGAGGATGCGATGCGAAAGAAGACTGAGGACAGGAGGAACTGTAAGAGTGTGGTATCATGTCCATCAAGAGAAGGACGTGTCAGGAAAAGATTAATCAAATACTGATAAGAGTTTAAGTAAGAGGAGTAATGAAACATCATTTTTGCATGAAGCCAAACAGAGGCCACTTGATGCAAAATAAGAAAACACTCTCTTAATATTGTAGCTGTACACTGAGTGGCTAGAGTATGATGATCTTTGAAAGCATAAAAATCTGACCACTCAGTATTTATATGTGTGTGTGTGTGTGTGTGTGTGTGTGTGTGTATTAGAGGCCCGGTGCATGAATTCGTGCATTGGTGGCATGAATTCGTGTATTGGTGGGGTCCAGCCAGCCTGGCCAGGGGGCGAGGACATGGGCGTTTGGCAGGCCTGCCTGCTAGTCAAACTCCTGGTTGAGGGGACAATTTGCATATTAGCCTTTTATTACATAGGATATGCACTGAGTGGCCAGATTACTATGCGTTCAGAGATCATAATAATCTGGCCACTCAGAGTATAGTAAGTCTTCAATTAGGGTTCGTTTAGTTCTCCAACTTTTTCTCCTTTTTAAGATCTGTTTTGGTTGTGCTATTTTAGTCCTTTGCATTTCATATGAATTGTTTCATCTGCTTATCAATTTCTACAAAACAAGTTTGCTGAGATTTTTACTGGGATCAGTTTAGGAAGAAATTACACCTCAGCAATATAAAGATGTCTGACATACACGGGGCGAATCTCTTCATTTATTTGGATATTAGAGGCCCGATGCACAACATTCGTGCAAGAGTAGGCCTTCCTTCCCCCAGCTGCTGGCACAGCTGCCCTCTGGCACCCATGACCCTGGCTTCCTCTGGAAGGTCGTCAGGTCTAATTAGCATATTACGCTTTTATTATTATAGATTCTTTGACTTCTCTTAGAAATGTTGTACAGTTTTCAGTAAACAGATCTGTCATTACTTTTTCCAGATATATCCCTAATTATTTCATATTTTAATGCTATTATAAATGGGTTTTATTACATTTTCTGACTGACATTAACGCTGCTAATCTATAACAAGATTCTCACACAGCTGTCCCAGTATTTATCTTTTAAATATTTATTATGTATTTTAAATACATAAATTACTTTCCTTTTTTCTTCATTGTAGTAGATGTGAAAAATTACGTCGACTTTTTTGAAACTGTGTTTGTAGGTAGTTATTTCATTTGTACATTTCTATCATTTGGACATCTCTCTTCAGAATCTTAAAGGAGATGATCAGAAAATATTTAGCATAACAAAAGCGTTATGCAAGTTGATGAGGTAAGAACTATTGCCCTGAGCCGTTTAGTAAATAGTTTTCATGAAACTGAATGTTAAGCATCATTTGGTAGGACACACTCAGATGCTATAAATTTACAAAAAGCTATCAAGGCACAAAGTTATATCTATGGCAGCTGCTAATGGCACCACTAAGAAAAATAAAATGAGCAACAAGACACATAGAAGAAAGTAGCTTAAGAACAAGTACATATTTTTGTGATTCAAGGAGGGAAAAATGCAACATTGTGTTTGGGTCCAGGCTACACCACTACCTACTGTCTCTGTGAGGCAGAACAATGTATCTGAATTCCTTGATCGCTGGAATTCTGTAATTTTTAAATGACAGTTAAGGCCCAGATGATCCACTATCTTCTTCTTCACGACAGAAACCCATGACTCACACAAGTAGACAAGTAGAAGCCACAACTGGTTCATCCACTTACTTCTATGACCTGTTCTCTGCCCAGAATTCCTGAGGTTTCTAAGCTCTGACACCAAACAGCAGAGTAACACTGGCGAGTTGTTTAACCCTCGTCTGCTTCTGTTTTCTCATCAGTAAAACAGAGATAATAACGGTATCTCTCTCAGAGCTGTGCTGTGAGAAAGGCTAAAACACTTAGAACAGCTTGCCCGAGGACCGCCCAGAATGTGTTACAAGTTACTTCTATTTGTAGTGTCACATACTTCCTCTTCCCTTGAAATTATATAACATCACAGATGAAATATTACAGTACACGAATCCCCGTCAATGAACTGGAAAGGAAATATTCTGCTCTATTTAATTCTGAATGATGAAAAGTGCAACTTTGGGTTCCGTACATACAGATGATGGGCTTTTTATAAACAACCAGGCAAACAGACTTCTTCCCTTCAACTGCTACATATGGGCAAGGTTTCCAAATATCTCCGTTTCGCCTAAAGCAGTGGTCGGCAAACTCATTAGTCAACAGAGCCAAATATCAACAGTACGATGACTGAAATTTCTTTGGAGAACCAAATGTTTTAAACTTCAACTTCTTCTAATGCCACTTCTTCAAAATAGACTCGCCCAGGCCGTGGTCTTTTGTGGAAGAGCCACATTCAAGGGGCCAAAGAGCCGCATGTGGCTCATGAGCCGCAGTTTGCCGATCACGGGCCTAAAGAATACTTTTCTGAAAATAAGTTATTTGAAATCACGTTAAACTCCTGAGATAAGGAAATGTTGATTGTCCAAGAATTGCTTCTCTGAGACTTGTCCACAAAAGCGCTCACAGACGGCTTGTGGTAACTGCACAATAAAATAAATAGCTGGTCCTTGACCACCCGGTGGTGAACCAGAGAGACACGAGCTGCATGAAATGCTGCCCATCTCTTAACGAAATGTATCTACTAGGGCAGTGGTCGGCAAACTCATTAGTCAACAGAGCCAAATATCAACAGGACAACGATTGACATTTCCTTGGAGAGCCACATTTTTTAAACTTAAACTTCTTCTAACGCCGCTTCTTCAAAATAGACTCGGCCAGGCCGTGGCATTTTGTGGAAGAGCCACACTCAAGGGGCTAAAGAGCCATATGTGGCTTGTGAGCCGCAATTTGCCAACCACTGCACTCGGTGAACCTCCTAAATGTGTTGTAAGAAAGATGTTTCTGTGGGAGCAGAGAACATTAACTAAACTGTGTTTGATTGCTTGTTGGACTTGGACACAGGATACACAGCGGGAGGCTAGGTCAGCAGTTCTCACATTCTGCCCTTCATCTGAGGAACTTGATGAAATTCAGATTTTGTTCCCCACCCTACCTCCCTCCCCAAGATTCTGATTAGGAACACAGTGGTACCTTACGATACGAGTTTAATTCGTTCCGTAACCTTGAGGCGTGGGAAACTATGAGACGCTCAAGTCACGGTAAACTGGTGGGTCGTATGCAGCCGGCCGATCCCTGCGATGACTCCTATCTCAACTGTTGCTCGTATTTCAAAGCAAAAATCGCTCGCTCGACGGCTCGTATCTCAAAAATCTCGTATGTTAGGGCAGTCGTATCTCGAGGTACCACTGTATCTAGCTGTCGCATGGTTCCTAGCTCCTGCTGATGCTTGTGGCTCCCAGAGAAAACAGATCAACCAAGACATCAGCATGTCCACCTGTGTGATGCTTTAACCTTCCAAGAGAAGGCTTTCCACACACTCACCTCCTGTTTCCAACGGGAGTCCACAGGCAGCCACAGAAGCCGATGCCATTTAGTCAAAAAATAAAAAAAGCGAAGTGTATTTTTTTTTTGGCTAAAGTACAGTATATGATGAAACACCTTGGAAAACTAAAGATTCAATACTCCTTAGAAGACAGAAAAAAATGAAGAACAGATTTCAGAATTTCAAATCACTATAGTGAATATAACACTTCCTACTCTCAGAGTTTAAGAAAAGACAGGGTGTCATGGTATAATTTAAACACAGGGATGAACTCATCCTTTTGTTCCCACTGCTAAATGATGGCTTAGGCCAGGGGTCGCCAAACTCATTAGTCAACAGAGCGACAAACCGCGGCTCGAGAGCTGCAGTTTGCCGACCACTGGCTTAGGCTAAAGCAACACCCAGGCTAGAACTTGGCCAATGCTGATGTCCATCAAGCCCAGGCTGACTCGGAGTTCACCTCTAGCACAGAGTCAGCGCCGAGTCTAAGAGACTGGACTGGGGAACCCCTAGACCAGAATCCCATCCCACAACCGCTGAGACAGAACTGAGGGGATTAGGTCCTGGGGTTGTATATTTTAACATCTTCCCCTGGTGATTCTTTTTTTTTTAAATATATTTTATTGAATTTTTACAGAGAGGAAGGGAGAGAGATAGAAAGTCAGAAACATCGATGAGAGAGAGACATCGATCAGCCGCCTCCTGCACGCCCCACAGTGGAGATGTGCCCGCAACCAGGATACATGCCCCCAACCGGAATCGAACCTGGGACCTTTCAGTCCGCAAGCTGACGCTCTATCCACTGAGCCAAACCAGTCTCGGCCCCCTGGTGATTCTTAAATACACTACGGAGTGAGAATCTGGGGAAGGGAGAACGGAAAGAAGTATTGGTGATAGAAGAATGAAGATGGCAGCCCAGCACCTTCAGTATATTAGTCAGTGCTTTTCCTTGGACCCACTTATTTGCAAACTAAGACAACAATGCAATGCGACTGCCCAGCTATTAGGATGGCTAAAATCCCAAACAGCGGGCAGCTATCCAAAGCTGGGGAGAAAAGCGAACAGCAGCATCGCAATGGAGATGCAAGATGGTACACCCAGGCTGAAAGACAGCGGGGTTTCTTACAAAGCAAGCGCGCTCCTGGGTATTCACCCAAAGAGCTGAAAACCTTTATCCACACACAATCCTGCGCATGGGTGTTTACATTTAGAACAGCATGACTCATAATTGCCCCAAACTGGAAGAAACCAAGACGTCCTTTAATAATAAACTCCAACACATCCATAACAGTGAATATTAGATAGTGATTTAAAGAGAGAGAGAGAGAGGCCATCAGCCCTAGCTAGCGTGGCTCAGTTGGTTGGAGGGTCGTACCAATACACAGAAAGGTGGTGGTTTCAACTGCCGGTCAGGGTACATCGAGGTTGTGGGCTCTATTCTCAGTCAGGGTACATGCGCAGGCTGCGGGTGTAAACCCTGGCCCAGGAGTATATGGCAGGCAACTCATTGATGTTCTTCTCTCACATTGATGTTTCTCTCTCTTTCCCTCTCTCTCTCTCTCTGAAGTCAGTCAGTCAATCAATCAATCAATCGATCATATTTTAAAAAGAGATTGGCAAGTCATAAAAAGACATGAAGGAAGCTTAAACGCATGTTGCTAGGTTTGAAAAAGCAGCCTACTGTAGAATTCCAACCACGTGATGTTTTACCAAAGGCAAAGCCATGCAGACAGTAAATGGCCAGTGGTTTTCAGGGTCAGGGGCACACAGGGCATTTTGTTCAGTGAATTATAAAGCAAGATGTTAATCACTGCAAAAACTGTGTCTGTGTGGGGAGATATTATATGAAACGGCGTACTATCTACTCTGTAAATTTGCACTGAAATCTAAGGCCTGCTACTTATTTTGTAAAATAATAATAAAATAAAGTCACAGTCCAGCAATGGTGCAGCATCATTTGCCACTGAGAACTCTGGGATCTGTTGCCACACCTCGTCATGTCCTGACATCAGGCCAGGAAGGAAATAAGCAACCATGTGACCAAGACAACAGACTATGTGACATGTCAGAGCACACCAGGTGGAGCAGACCTGCCGGTGGCGACACCTGGGACCTGCTGTCACCGGCGTGCTGTGAGGCTCCGAGAGCGGCACACCTCAGTCTCCTCCATCCGGGAAGCCGCGGCCACCTGCTCGCCCCCGTCACACTCTGGAGAGTGGTCTGTTCCAGCGGCCTCCATCCTCGGGAAGACCACCGGCCCCGCCACCTCAAGGCCAATCCAGGAGTATATGGCAGGCATGTGATTGATGTTCCTCTCTCACATTGATGTTTCTCTCTCTTTCCCTCTCTCTCTCTCCTAAGTCAGTCAGTCAATCAGAGATTACACCTGCAGCCCGGGCATGTACCCTGACTGAGAATAGAACCCACAACCTCGATGTACCCCGTCTCCTCCTTCGCTATCAGGAAAGGCAGGCTTCCTGTTTCTGTGCTTCCGCCTTGGTCTACTCACAGAGGCCAGTGGACAGAGTCCCTCTGCGGGACCAGAGCGGGTCAAGCTGGCCCACCAGTCCCACGGCTAGTCCATGCCTGGCCAGTCCGCCCGGAGCATATGGCCATCCTGTCCTCAGAAGACATACACAGACTCAGCACTCAAAAGCCACCTCCTCCAGGACAATACAGGGAGCTTACTGGGCTCTAAGCCGCCACTCTTCTGCGAGGTCCCAAAGCGGGCACCAGCGCCTGCCTGTCCCTTTGAACGGCTTCAGGGCCCAGTGCCCAGGGCCATGTGTGCCTTCTGTCATGAATGAAACAACGGCCTGACACCAGCCTGTGAGCTTGAGGTGGGCAATTTCAGAGACTCGGCCTCCTCCGTGCCTGGGACAGCAGGGGGGCAAGCACCCACTGCTTTGCGGTCCACAGTTGCTTACTCTTGGTAACATTCTCATCTGCAATCAAGGCCAATGTCCCAAGCTCTGCCCGCCCTCGGCCTAGAGCCAGCCTGGCTCAGGGAGGGCCCTGCCACTTATCAAATCTGCTGGAGAGTCCCTGACCGCTTCACACCAGCCCCAAGGGAGATCTCAACCACCTGGCCATTCATGACCGGTTGAAACCTCTTCGTATTTCAAAGCCCCAACCCCCAGTATCTCAAAATATATCTGAAGGTAGGGCCTTTCAAAAGGCAATTCAAGTTAAATGAGGTCATGTAGACGTGTCCATTCTAATCTGCCTGCTGTCCTTCTAAGATGAAATTAGGGTACAGGGACAAAGACATTGAGGATGTGTGCACACAGCGGAAAGGAAAAAATGCAGGTGAGGGCAGCAAAAAGGGGACCACTCAAAAGCCAAGCAGAGAGGGTTCAGGAGAAACCAACCTGGCAGTCACCCTGACCTTGACTTCCAGCCTCCAGAAGGCTGAGAAAGTAAATGTCTGTTGTTTAAGTCACTCCGTCTGCAGATAGTGGTTATGGTAGTCCTAGCAAGTAGGTGAACCTTAGAAACAAAGCCATCTCACAAAAATAAAGATGATGCTTATTCACATTCTGAATCTATATCATCCATCTACATCAGAATACAGGAAACACCAGGAATTCAGGCAATTTACATGACAGGAAATTTAAAAATCAAATTCACCCTTCTGAAAGGAGTCACATAAAAAATGTTCTTATATGAAGAACAAGTTTATCGAATAATCCCTTTAGCATGGTAACCGGCTTTTCACTTTTTATTTTTGGCATTTTTATCCTGAATAATCAACTGAAGACTAGCTGGAGTGAACCTTGATAACCAAGGATGGAAAGTGCAGACTTCCTAGAGACTGGTAGGAAGGGAGGAGGCACAAAAGAGCTGGCCAGACTTCCACAGACAGCAACTGAGGTTCTGAAGAACTGTCTCGGATATGGGGGTTGCCACTAAGAACTCTGGGATCTAATCCCCAAGCCGGACCCCCCAGCAGAGAGAATCAGAACTGACTATGAAATGCTGCAAGGTTACTGTCTGTCAGGGATAGATGACTGGATATGCAGTCACCCTCTTAAAGGGCCAACACACAAAATTTTGTGTGCAGCCACTCACTTGGGGCTGTGACAGAAGGAGGGCAGATCTGACTGCAAATATGTGAACAGAAACCAGGGTTGGGGGCTCTAGATTTAGATCTTGTAAGGTAGGCACCCCAGTTTCCTATGCTGAGTCATTCCCTCACACAGTAGAGGTCATCTTTGCTATCCAGGAGGTTTTTTCCTGGGGGGATGACAGTTGACCCACACTATTGGGAAATTTCTGGCCACATCTGTGGATGATTGCCTGAAGGCTCCTCAAGACTAAATCCAATCAGTCTAAAGACAGAGGCAGGTCTCTGGAGGCTTTGAGTCTTTACCAGATCTAATTAGTCAGAAACAGCTAACTGTCTTTCACTAGAGATTGGGAGGCATAGAAGTTCTAACTATTACATAGACACAAACCCAAACAGGCATCCAAAATGGGGAGACCGAAAAACAACCCCCAAATGAAAGAAGAGAATTCTCCAGAAGAAGAGATGAATGAAATGGAGATAACAAATTTATCTGATATAGAGTTCAGGATAATGATGGTAAAGATCCTCAACAGCATGAGAAAACATACAGTAACTATGAAAAAGCAACAGTTGGAAATAAAGAATTACATAGCTCTAATAAAGAACACATTAGAAGGAATACACAGCAGATTAGGGGAAGCTGAGAATCGAATCAATAAATTAGAAGCAAGGTTGAAAAAAATCACTTAAGCAGGGACCAAAAAGAAAAAAAAAACACTATTAAAAAATAGGAGGACAGCTTAAGGGTGAAATATAACAATATTCTCATAATAGGTGTGAAAGAAGGGATAGAGAACATATTTGAAAAAATAATGGCAGAAAACTTCCCTAACCTGGTGAAGAAAAAAGTCATACAAGTTCAGAAGGCACAGAAAGTCCCAAGCAAGAAGAACACAAACAGGCCCATGGCCGGATACATCATAATAAAAATGCCAAAAATTAAAGACAAGGAGAGAATCTTAACGTCAATAAGAGAAAAGCAATTTGTTTCCTACAAAGGAGCCCCATAAGGCTGTCAGCTGATTTCTCATCAGAAATTCTATTGGCTAGAGGCAATGGCAAGAAGTACTCAAGGTAATGAAAAGCAAGGATCTGAAACCAAGATTACTATATCCAGCAAGTCTATCATTCAAAATAGGTGGTGAAATAAAGAGCTTTGCAGACAAGACAAAGCTAAAGGAGTTTATCACCAACAAATTCCAAGAAATGTTAAAGGGACTGCTGTAATGAGAAGAAGAAATAGAAAGAAACCTTTAACTAGCTTTATAAAAAGTAGTATTTTTATTGATTTTTAGAGAGCTAGAAAGAAATACCAATGAACAAGAAACATTGATTGCCTTCCCGCAACCTGAAACTCTGGCACGTGCCCTGACTGGGAATTGAACTGGCTACCTCTTGATGCATGGGTCAATGCTCAACTACTTAATCATACCGGCTGGGCTTAACTGGCTTTTAAAAGTTCAAATTATAAAATAGCTTTTGATATAATATACCCACCACACAAAAAAATAAGGAGTACTAGTAACCTAAACTAGTGGTTTTCCAGCAGTGTTACCTGTATACACTCCACGGAGGCCCCTTTGGGATGTTGCAGGAGGTCTACGAGAGGTCAACCAGGCATGGTCCACGGGGCATGAGGCCCAGGGTGCCTGACCCAACTAACCAGGGCGCTCCCCCGTGACATGTGCTCACAGTGAGGTTCAATGTAAGTTCTGTTGATTCAGAGTTCCAATGTTGTTTTTTTATTATGAAAGCCAGTGAACTAAGCCATTATTCCAGTTATTTCAAACTTAAAACTCAGGCTAGTAAAAGGATCTGATTTATAATTATCATATACAGAGGTCCTGGGATAGCATGGTTTCATTCACTGTCATTTCATTTCGTTATAAAGTTGATGAGATGCCCCAGAACATAACTGTTTATATCCATTAACCTGTGGTACAACAAGCTTTGTTATATAGTTTCCATTGAAGTCCCAGAACCTATTGACAAGAGCACATGGGAAGTGAGGACTGACACTGTACGTGGAGTAAATTACTATTATCTCCCTCTCTCCACAGAATATCTATGAAGAGATCAGCATATGATCACAATTCTACCTAACAGGAGTAAACACTGTCACAAATCACCTGAAGAGGAGTTTTTCCAGATACAAGGTCCTAGTCATCTTGTAAAAATGTAACCCGTGGTAACAGCAAAGTTTCCACTAGCAGCCTGAATGTTTTGCAGTCCACAGTTGCTTCATCTTTATAACATTCCTGTTGACTGCAAAGAAATGATGTTTCTTCTCTAGAGTAGGAAAGTGAGGTGGAGAAGATCAGTAACAGGAGAGTCAATGTAGAAATCACGCTCAATGCTCTTCAGAAGATGTGATTAAGCAGCCTCAATCTGAGTCCCTAGTCCAGAGGTGAGGAATGTAGGGCCCACAGGCCATATTAGGCCCACAAAGTCATGTGGTCTGGCCCTGCCAAGGCATTAGGGTGAGTTAATTAAATGACTGACCAAATATAACGGGGTAATTTTTAAGCTGATAATTTTGTATGGCCCACAACTGACGTTATAAATATCCAAGTGGCCCTTGGCAGAAGACGGTTCTCCATCACTTACTGATCTGGCATCTTGGTTGTTTTATTAATCCTCTCAAAACTGTATCCTCTCCATAAAATGGGGGATAGCAACTACCATGAAGTTTTTGAAAGGTTAAGAAAACAAGTATGAAGACCCTCACAATACTTTGCACATAACTGATGCTTTAACACGTGTCTTTCCATACATAATAAGATGCACTTACAAATGGACGACTGTTTAGGAACAGCAAGGAAGAGTGGATTTGGTCCTTAAAGTACTAGATTCCTTTTTTAAATGAAGTTTTGACATTTAAGACCTGTTCCTGGTTTTATGGGTGTTCCACAACTCAAATCACAGGCATATTCTAACATGACCTAAACAGATAAGACTCCCCTTTCCAAGACTAATCAGGATGAAAAGACAGCATTTGTAATATCAAAAACAACAACAACAAAAAACACACACACACCTTCCGTTATCAATTACAAATCCATTCTTAAAGTTTAAAAGCCCTGTATTTATTTTAAATAATTTGTTTTGAGAATAAACCACTTTTTAACTAGTTATTTTATTCTAATTTCTTATTTTTTATTATTTAGTTTGTTTAGGAAATAAACTAATTTAGGTGACTCTAAATAAAAGAGTTTGGGAGATAAATCTGTACCTAACATAGACTCACTACTTCATACATGTTTGTTACATGAAAGAAGGAAAAGCCTGCTAATATTTTTACAGTCAAAGAACTGAAATGTTTTGGACTTTACTTGCTTCTTAATTAGAGAGTTCCACTTAGAATCCTTCTAGAAAGCAAGTGAGTTACCTAAGATTTTTTAAAAAGGCAACAATATCTAGGCCAAGAAATAGCTGTCATTTTAAAGCCAAATATACTTTTTATCATCTCTGAGATCCTAAAGTTTATATCTCATTTCCATGAACACGGAGAACTGATCCCTTAATCGAAATATGTACCTTTATATTCAATCAAAGGTACCAATTATTCCTAGTAATCCAGAAATCAGAGCACAGATGAAAGGGACTCCAATATACAAACAAATAAATAACTTGTGGGGTAATATAGGTATATTTTTTGTCCTAATCATTAATAAATTGGTATAGGTATTTTTATAATAAAGGGATTCACAAAATTAAATTTGTAAAATAAAAAAAAATTATTTACATTTAAAAATCAACATTTATTGAGTGAAAAATACGCATCAGGCCTGATCTAAGTACTTTCCATATTTTGTCTTCACACATGTAATCTTTACAATAATCTTATAAGGTACAGAAAGGTCCTACAATCCTCACTTTACAATGAAAGAAACTGAGGCACAGAGAAGATAAACAACTTGCTCAAGGTAACACAGGATCAAAGCCCAAGAAATCTGGCAGCAGAGCCCATGCTCTTTACCATGCACGACTATTTTTTAATATAATACATTTTATAAAAGCCCAGTAATTAGTTTTATTTAATATGTAGCTAAAGATCAATACTTATAATAGTTATTAATACTTTCAACTCTATAGCAGTATTTTATTTATGCAATATTTTAAGATTTTTATAAACATTTCACAAAAAACAGAAGTAACATATTAAGAATACAATCTTCAGGCATTTTTAGATGCGCTTCCAGTGACTGTTTTAAAGGATTAAAGAAACCTTATTTAGACTATGGAAATCAGTGCTGGAGAAACTACATGATTTCATTATCAGGTCTAACGTTACTTAGCCCCATGTGGAAGAAGAAATGAGACTACTTTAGATTCTGTTGTTGTTCTGCTATTAATACACTGTTTACATTAACAGTTATAAACGCATTTTAAAGAAAAATAATTGACAAACTGGCTTCATTCTAGAGAGAAAATATATGGAAACCCTGACTTAAAACCGATAGTAGAAGCAATGTAGTCACAGGCCCGATAATCGCAAAGTGATCATCAGGCCTGTGATTCCGCACAACCTTCGGGCTTTCTCAGCATTTGGGAAAGGAGGAGGCAGTAAAAATAACCACATTAGTAACTAGAAAAGAAAGCCCAGGTCTAGTACCAGCTACATTTTCCTCCCGCTGCACACAGACTTCTGATGGTGAAGTCTATTGCCAATACACGCTGTAATCCAAAATATTACCGAAGAACCGAGAAAAACTGCCCTTTTGCCTTTTCCACACCCGATTCTCCACTGCTCACCTGAAACCCGTGCTTGCCTCTCCACCACGTGCTCAACACTTTCGGGGGCATGTCGATCACAGAAACGATGTCGCCCACCTAGGAGAAGAAAACGTAAGGGAAATGCGTTCAGTCAAATTTAAATCAATTGTTAGGTCTCGAATTTAACCTGAACTGGAATGCAAGGATCAAAGCACTATCTTCCTCTCTGGCTAATTTTTCTGAAAAAAAAAAACACACTACCTCTTTCTGTACAGAATTTAATAATAATTTTAACCATCTGTTAAGGAGAAGGCTACAAAAAGTAAAGCAGCACAAAGACTGGGATCAGGCATCCCCTGAGCAGTGACTATAGGAAGCCAGCTCGATGGGGTAAGATTTTTGAAGGGTTGGGTGTCGCACCTTCATCAGCTGTTAACAATCCTCTCTTTCTGGTGTTACTGAAAGTGACCAAATCTCTCTATATAAAAGCCCAAGTGACTGGCCGACCGGCAAACCAGCCGGTAGCTATGATGCACACTGACCACCAGGGGGCAAGACGCTCAGGGCAAGAGCAGAAATCACAGGCATGGAAACATGGAACAGACTGATGAATCTCAGAGGGAAGGGGGAGGTGGGAGGTGGGAGGACAGGAAGAGATTAACCAAAGATCTTATATGCATACTAAAGGCCCAGTGCCGCATTTGTGCACTGGTGGGATCCCTCAGCCTGGCCGGTGAGATCGGGCTGAAAGTGACTCTCCAACATCCCCCAAGGGGTCCCAGATTGCGAGAAGATACAGGCCAGGCTGAGGGCCCTGACCAGTGCATGATTCTGTGCACTGGGCCTCTCATTCACTTATAAAAGGCAGATGTTCTCATATTTATAGCAGATATTCTCACATTCTGTTAATAACACAATGAGTGAGCGCTTGCCGCGTGCCAGGCACTGTGCTGAGCCCTTGACATCATCTTACTTATCATCTACGACAGGTCTAAGAAGTCTACAATTCCTGGGTAATTCTTAGGAAAATTTGATGACAACTACACTTCTTTCCACAGAAGGTACAATAGCTTATCCTCTCACTCTAAAAAACAAAATAAAGTAAAATAACAACAAAAACAGAACTAGTGAGTTTGCACAAACTTTCACAACATCATAAATATAAAATGGCAATAATCATTTTTAATAACCTATTTAATGGAATTTACATTCTTCGATCAGAGCAAGTGATGCTCTCTGTGACAGAGCAGAGTTAAGTATGATACAGCCATGTGACTAAGGTGTCTCATGTCGCGTTAGGAATTTTTGTGTATTCACAATGAATATTTTACGACAGGGAAGAGTCACCTTCACAAAGCCACGTTTGCTAACACACTGGGCATCTTTCAAGATCTACATTCCTCTGGGTATAGAACCTAGAAACTAAGTTTGAAGACCAGTTCAGATTCTATACAGTAAAAATGTAGACTGATCTTCCTGAAACCGAATAACTGTTAGCATTTTGGTTTTTCTCTCTCCTCTGCCAATATTAGAGGAAGAAATTAATTCCCCGACTTTCGCATCTGAAAGCAGAAATGTTCATTTCTCCTCTCACCCATCCATTAGCTCCATCTCTGAACAAACAATGAGAAAAAAAGAAGTATCATGGGGTATCATGTCTGAGATATGAAAACATAAAGTAAGAAAAAAAGATGGAGACCTGGCTTTCAGGAAGATAACAGGGACCAACAGGAGAACAATTAAGAGTGAGTGGAATGAAGTGGTACGTGGATGATGAACCAGGCATGGTTCAGAACGGCATTCAGGCCAGACTTGGGGTGGAGATGTATTTGCATGGAGTAGGGAAAGGAGAGCAGGAATGACTTCCTAGAGAAATGGGAGACACTAAAGGTGAAATTTTCCAAGATAAAAACCGTCACTTAAGTGAAAATAAATGGTATGCCAAGCGAAATGACAATGGGGTATAAAAAACCTGGTGCTTTTCATCAAAAAATGATTCACACGGTTGAGGATGAGGCTGAGCTAACACAGAGCAGCGACGTTAGGCGTTTACCTCTAAGGTCAGTTCATCAGGGGCCCGAGCAGTGTACCTCTTGATAACATGGGCTGCACCGACAGCAGGCGTGTTGATGGAGGATTCTTCGTGGACTAGAAGGTGATTGCCCTTATTATCAATCTACAACAAAAACAAGCGCTATGAGACGGTTAAAGACGCGAGACTTGCAAAAGTTTCTTTGATACTCAATTTGATTTCGGGAAACTATAACCCAAAGAATCTTTTAAAGAAAACCTATTATCATTTACTGACTACTTACTGTAGGACAGTCATTGTGCTATTCATATGACATTATGATTTAATTTAATCCTCATACCTCCAAAGGATACTAATCATCATTCTCATTATTTAAAGATGAAGATGCTAAAGCTAACAGAGGTCATGTAATTTGCAACAGATTAAATCATTTGTCCAAGATCACACACACAATAGTGAAAGAGCCAAGATCTCAATACAAGCTTACGTAGCTCTAAATTCTGCAGTCTTTCTACTTTCCATCCTGCCTTCCACTTTCCAATGGGAAAAGAATAACTCTGCATATGCAAATTAAGAAAAAATATCTAACATATTTACTGGATATTGTACCACCCAAGACTTCTTTTTTTTCCCCCTATTTTGTTTATTTATTCTGCTTTTTAGATTCTACATGTAAGGGAATTCATGTATTTGTCTTTCTCTGACCTAGTTATTTCACATAACATAGTAATTCTAGGTTCATCCATGTTGTCACAAATGGTGAGATTTTCTTCTTTTTATGGGTAACATTCCACTGTACACATACCATTCGACTGGTGATAGATACTTAGGTTGCTTCCAGATCTAAGTTATTATAAATAATGGTGTAATGAACATGAGGGTGCATATATCTTTACCAATTAGTGTTATAAATTGCAAGGTCACATATTTTTTATTTAATTGCAAGGTTCTATTTTTAATTTTCCGAGGAACCTCCATACTGTTTTCCACAGTGGCTGTAACAATTTAAAATCCTATCAACAGTGCACAGGGGTTCCCTTTCCTCAACATCCTTGCCAACACTTGTTTCTTGATTTATTTATGATAGCCATTCTCACATATGCGAGGTGATATCTCATGGTTTTAATTCACAATTTCCCTAATGATTAGGAATGTTGAGCATCTTTTCATATGTCTACTGGCCACTGTCTGTCTTTCGAAAAATGTCTATTCAGGTCTTCTGTCCATTTTTTAATTAGAGTATTTTTCTGTATGTGTTGTTTTCTTTTGTGGGGCAAGGGTTAACTTGTAGAATTCCTCATGTATTTTGGATATAATGTGCTATGTGGTTAGCAAATATGTTCTCCCCTTCAGTGAGCTGTCTTTTCACTTTGTGGATTACTTCCTTCCCTGTGCAAAAACTTTTTCGTTTGATATAAACTCATTTGGTTATTTTTTTCTATTGTTTCCCTCACATACCCAAAAAAATATTGTTAAGAGCAAGGACAAAATGTTTACTGCCTATGTTTTCTTCTATGAGTTTTATGGTTTTAGGTCTTACATTTAAGTATTTAATCCTCTTAAGTTTATTCTTCCATATGGCGTAAGAAAGATCCCCTTTCTTTTCTTTTCTTTTCTTTTTTTTCTTTTCTTTTCTTTTTTGTGTATGTATCCATCCAGTTTTCCCTGTGTCGTTCATTGAAGAGACTGTCTTTACCCCATTGTATATTCTTGCCTCCTTTGTCATGGATTAGCTGGCCACAGAGACATGGGTTTATTTCTAGAATCTCTATTTTATTCCCCTGATCTATGTGTCTCTCTTTCTACCAATAATAATGCCACTTTCATTATTATAGCCTTGTAGTATAATTTGATGTTAGGTAGCGTAATACCTCCAACTTTGTTATTCTTTCTCAATATTGCTTTGGCTACTCCAGGTCTTCCTGAATCCATATAAGTTTTGGAGTTATTTTTTCCTAGTTTTCTGTAAAGTGCCAATGCAAAGGGATTGCATTGAATCTATAGATTGCTTTGGGTAGTGTGGACATTTTAACAGGTAATTATTCCTATCCATGAGCATAGTATGTGTTTCCAATTACTTGTATCTCCTTGAATTTCTTTTTTCGATGTCTTAGGCACTGATACCCTGGGCTATGGAGTCCAATGTAAGTCTGGGATCACTTGCTTCTAAGGAGAGACCTGCACAGCTGATATATTTCTCCCAGTTCTTAATTGCCATACCTACAGGTGTGGACCGGCTGTTCCACATCTCCACCCTTCCTACCAATCTCAACGTGGCTTCTTTTAAATATCCTTAGTTATGGAAATTCTTTTCAGCTAGTCTTCAAGTGGTTCTCAAGAATGGCTGTTCTAAAATTAAGCTGTAATTCTTGTGGCCATGTGAGAAGGTGAGCATAGAGTTTTCTAACTCTGCCCTCTTCACCAGAAGGCACTTGAGACTTCTTCTTCAATCAGATCCTTTAAAAGGTTAGTTGTCGTTGTTCAATAAAATAACTAGAAACTATTTTCAATTACTAAGTCAACTGAAAATACATGCACACCTTTCTAAATGTATACATTAATCTATTAAGCACCAAATAAATATTAAAATTGGTTGCATGGATTAGCAAAGAAAGATTTCAGATGAAAAATATTTAATGCGTCACATCTATATCCTTCCAGAAGATAGAACAGACACCATTTCTTGGACTCCTAAAATTTAAATAGTTATCAAAATTAAACTATTATTAAATTTCTTAAGTAGGTAATTTAAAAATAAACCTTAATAAAAGGTGAATTAGATAATACCTCCATCCAAGTAAGGGCAGGTCCACAGTTGATCTTGTTGCCAGCGATAGCTGAAAGCCGGGATAGGTAAGCCATAAGCATCTGAGTGACAGACTGAAAAGAAAGAGAAGATTCAGTGGTAACTCGGAGTACAGATACTACTCTCTGTCAGAAGAACTGTTGCAAATGGGTTGTTTTAAGGGAAAAGGCAACTCTACAGACTTCTTGGCATTTCCATAGTTACAGAGGATTCTTCCCAGAGAAACAGTTCCATGAATTGGAACTACAGGCACATACATAATAATCCCCTGCATTGCACAGAACTTTGGCTTTTAACCCCTCATCATCAGGGGACAGAGTATTTTAAAGCTTCTAATTTTATTGCTTTTTCTTTCTACTTTTATATTGAAAATATAAATGATAACGATAGCAGAGACATAGTAGGCTCCTGCCCAGCTTCTCCCAGCTACTCTGAAACTCTTTCTCTGTAATATCCCAGCTATGGCAGGACAGCCATGTTCATACATGGTCCTACACCATGGGCCAGGAATGTGACATCACATGAATGGGCCTAGCAAGAGTGACTGTAGAAATCAGGAATTAGGATACAAAATTTCAGCTCAGTCTGGCTGCTGTTTTAACATAGACAAAAACCTGGGACTCACTGGTGATGACCATGTTCTGAAACAGTCTGAGAGAGAAAAATGTAGCACACAGACAGACAGGGGGATGGAGATGGAGAGAATCCCAGGTTTTCTATGACACGAAGGAACCAGTGGCTCTCAAATGTCCCCAAGACTCTGCTGTAGGGCCAATCCCCACACAACTGATGATGTTGCTACCTTGCCTACATCCTTAACTGCCGTAGGATTAATTATAGAATTGAAATGGCTAACCCTCGGGACTTGGATGAGGTTTGGTACTGTTTCCAAGCGTCCATTGCAGTCACTGAGGACTCCAATACTGATACAATTCTTCTTTTGAGAAAAAATCTGTGTTTTGTTTTCTAGAAGCTTTTCTGGTTTTCTCTGTGTTTTGTCATTTTGAAGTTTCCCCACCTGTTTCTAGAAGTGTGTCTTTTTCCCTCATTATATCAGCACTTAATAGGACCGTTTAATCTGAAAACATGCTTTTTTTTAGCTTTAGGGGACTTCCTTATATTAATTTTTATTTACTCCCAATGAGAGGGAAGTAGGGACTTCTCCATCTTTTCTCCCTGTTTCCTGACTATGACTATTCTCTTATGTTTTATTCCTTTTGGGGCTGTATTCTCATCAAGTTTGATTTTTTTTTAATTTTTATTGATTTTTTACAGAGAGTAAGGGAGAGAGACAGAGAGCTAGAAACATCAAGCAGCTGCCTCCTGCACACCCCCCACTGGGGATGTGCCAACCACCAAGGTATATGCCCTTGACCAGAATCAAACCTGGGACTTTTGGCTCTATCCACTGAGCCAAACCGGTCTTGGCTAAAGTTTGATCTTTCAGCTCACTAATTCTCTCTTCATCTGTGTCAATGTTGTGCATAGTTCATCTATTCAGGTTTGTTATTATTAAAATTAAGTTAAATGACTATATGTTCATGTCTAAGCTCTCTGTTTTATGTTTATAAGATTCTTCTCTCATTCCATGAATGTGATTGCTTCACTTTCTCTCTGAGTATAATAATCATGCTCCCCAGAGCCCTCTGTTTGCCCCTCTCAGTTATGTTGTTTACAGTCATGCAACTCTTAACTGATGGGGACATGTTCTGAGAAACGCATCCTTAGGCGATTTCATCAGAGAGTGCACTTACACAAACCTAGATGATACAGCCTACTGCTCCTAGGCTACAAACCTGCACGGCATGCTATGTACAAAACAACACGAGATTAAATCAAGGCCAGGAGAAAATGAGGCAATCATGAGACACGATAAAAATGAGATGAGTGAGGCTGCGGCCGGGATGACACAGCATTCTGTTTTATAGCAAATGTTTCTTTTAAGTAAAAGGAGTTCTCGCTAAAACAACAATAAAAAGCACATTACGATAAATACATAAACCAGCGACATGTTTATTATCATTTCCAAGTATTATGTACCATACATAATTGCACGTGCTATACTTTTTTATTTTTTTATATGGCTTTTTATTGGTTTCAGAGAGAGGAAGGCAGAGGGGGAGAGACAGAAATATCAATGATGAGAGAGAATCATTGTTCGGCTGCCTCCTGCACATCCCCTCCTGGGGATTCAAGCCTACAACCAGGGTATATGCCCTGACTAGGAATCGAACTGTGACCTTTCGCCTGGGCATGTAGGTGCTATACTTGTAGGTGATAGGCAGCACACAGTAGGTGTGTTCACACCTGTCTCGCCACAAACATCTGAGTGATGCATTGCACTCTAATGCATTGCACTCTAATGTTATGATAGCTATGTCAGGAGGCTATATAAAATGTCAGCTCCATTATAATCTTATGGGACCTGTCACATATGCTGTCCATTGTTGACCAACTATTATCATGCAGCTCATAATCTATTGCTATTTTTTACCTATACAATTTCTAGTTTATCTGTCTTCTTCCACATGTATTTTATACTATATTTTTTTGCCCTCAAAGTCTTACCCCCTGTACTTTCAAACATTCCTCATAATTTTTTATTTCTGATGTCATATAAGAAAATCTCTTCCCTTTAAAAAAATTTCTTTCATTCTTTTATATTTTCACTAGGAAAACTTGGCAGGTGTGCTGGTGGATGCAAAGACATAGCTGGCCATCAAAACTAAGCAAACAGGAGTGTTTTAATATGCATTTATTTGATTATTGCTAAAGTCAATTTCTTTCCATATTTTTGCTTCTAAATTTTATATTCTCTTTGGAGAATGGTCTACTCATTTATATAGTGCAACCTGAGGTTTTCTGTTTGTTTGACTTGACACTCAAAAATGGATCACAGACCTTATTGTAAAATGCAAAACAATAAAACTCCTGAGAGATAACATAGAAGAGAATATAGATGATCTTGGTTTGATGATGACTCTTCAGATACAAATCAAAGGCACAATCCATAAGATTATACATTGAACCTACTTTACTCAACATCTTACCCAGCATTGCTAATTTTTCATTCATGAAACAAATAATCCAAGGAATCATCCTGAGTGTTCAATCTAAGCTTTTATTTGGTAAACAAGCAAAAATGTCTACTAATTTATGTAGAGTAATTACCTCTGGACTGTCCTTCAGGGCATCGGAACGGGGAAGCTCTGAGAGCTGGGAGAACCTTCGGTCATATATACACAGATGAAGATGCTTGTCAAGTACTCGAAAATCTTCGTAACTTCGTTTAACAATCCAACTTTTGCCCTATGGGTAAGCAGAAAATGTTCCTATAATTAGTCTCTATTATGAACCAAACCTTTTTCTAAAATGGTATTTCATTCAGAGGATTTTAAATTTAACTTGATAATAAGTAGTTAAACTCCAAAACAACGTAGTGAGTTACATGACAAGATCAAGAATAAGGCCAAAGTGTTCCCTTTTATCAATGCTTTTTAACACTGTACTATAATTATTAGCTAATGCAGTAAGACCAAAAAAAAAAATAAAGAAATAAAAGATACAAATTTGGAAGGAAAAAATAAAACTGCCTTTGTACACATATGGCATGATTGTCTAGGTAAAATAGACATGACTGCTTTTGTATATACCAGCAATGAATAAGTGGAATTTTAAATTAAAAACACAATACCGTTTATATAAGCATCCCTTCTCTCCCAAATGAAATACTTAGGTATAAATTTAACAAAAAGTGTCCAATATAAGACCTACATGAGGAAAACTTCAAAACTCTAGTGAAAGAAATCAAAGATAAATAAATGGAGAGATATACCATTTTCATGGATAGACTCAATATTGTCAAGACATCAGTTCTTCACAACTTGATCTATACATTCACAATGCTATGCAATCAAAACTCCAGCAAGTTATTTTTGTGGATGTCAACAAACATCTTCAAAATTTTATAAGGAGAGGCAAAAGACCAGAATAGCTAACAGGATGTTGAAGCAAAGCTATTACTTCAGGGTTTTCTGTAACGTGAGATATTGACAAAGAAATAGACAAACACAATGGAACAAAATAGGCAGCCAGAAACAGACCCACTTAAACATAGTCAGCTGATCTTTGACAAAAGAACAAAGTAATACAATAGAGAAAAGACAGTCTTTTTAACAAAGGGTGCTGCAACAATTGGACATCCAAACAAAAACAAATGAAGAAACATAGACTTGACACTCAAAAATGGATCACAGACCTTACTGTAAAATGCAAAACAATAAAACTCCTGAAAGATAACATAGAAGAGAATATAGATGATCTTGGTTTGATGATGACTCTTCAGATACAAATCAAAGGCACAATCCATAAAAAAAAAAAAAATTGTTAAGCTAGACCTCACTGAAATTAGTATTTCCCACTCTGTCAAAGGCACTGTCCAAAAAATAACAAATAAATTAAAAAAATAAAAACAATAAAATGAAAAGCCACAGAATTGGAGAAAATATTCACAAAAGACATATCTGATAAGTATCCAAAATATTGAAAGAACTCTTAAAAGTCAAAGATAAGAAAACAAACAACTGATTCAAAAATGAGTCAAACACCTCAACAGACACTTCACCAAAAAGATAAACAAGTGACAAATAAGCATCTGAGGAGATGCTCCTCCACACCACATGTCATCCGAGAAATGCAGATGCAAACAACAAGGACACACCAGTGCACACGCATCGGAATGACAAAAATCCAGAGGGCCCATAACACCGAGGCTGGCAAGCGTGTGACGCAACAGGGACTTTCATTCGTAGCTGAAATGGGCTGGCCACTCTGGAAGACAGTTTGCCGGTTTCTTACAAAATGAAGCACATTCTAATCATCAGGTCCAACAACTGCACTCCTTGGTGTTTACCTACATGAGCTGAAAAAGTATGTCCTGCCCACACAAAAACCCGCAAATGAATATTTACAGCAGCTTTAGTTATAATTGCTAAAAAGCGACCTGCAGCTGATGAAGGGATAAACTGTGGTACATCCAGACAAGGCGATGTTATTCTGCAAGAAAAAGAAGTCAGCCATGACGCTATGAGAAAAACATAAAGGAAATGCAAAATGCACATTACTAAGCAAAAGACGCCAACGCCGCAAAACCTTCATTTTGTCTGATCCCAACCATTGGACACCCTGGAAAAGTCAAAACGACGGGGACAATCAAAAGATCAGTGGTTCCCAGGAGTTCCTGGGAAGTGAGAGATGAACAGGCGGAGCACAGATGACTGTCAAGGGAGTGAAACTATTGTGTGTGACACATTAAGGGTGGACACATGTCATTATAAATGGATTCAAACCCATAGAATGTACAACACCCTCACTGGGCTCTTGATGACAATGGTATGTCAATGAAGGCCCATCAGCTGTCACAAATGTACCATGTTGGTAGGGAATGTCCACAGTGGAGGAGGCTGTGCTTATGTGGAAACAAGAGGTATAAGGGAAACCTGTACTTTCCACTCGATTTTGCTGGGAACCTAAAGCTGATCTACAAAATAAGGTTCATTAATTTTAAAAGGTAATCTTGTTCTCTTTCATCTAAGCCAGTGGTTCTCAACCTTCCTAAGGCCGCGACCCTTGCATACAGTTCCTCATGTGGTGGTGACCCCCAACCATGAAATTTTGCTACTGTTATGCATCGTGATGTAAATATCTGCATTTTCCGATGGTCTTAGGCGACCCCTGTGAAAAGGTTGTTTGACCCCCAAAGGGTTGAGAACCGCTGATCTAAGCAGTCTTGTTCACAGAAATAGATATCAATAATCAACCTCATAAATGCGGTAAACCTTCAGTCTCGACAAGTAAATGATGGAGACTGGAATCCAAAATCCATCTCTTCAGAGATCAGTGAATTGATTTCTCTCAACTTTTTTAAAATGTCTGTGTGCCAGCAAAAGTCTGCTTTTTATATAAAGATTTTCATTAATGAAATTAAAATTTTAATGCATAATTTACAAATCATCTAAAACCATATTAAATCCACTAAGTAAATTGTAAAAACAGTAAAACACCTCACTTTTGGCAGATATAAAAAAGACTTTAAATTTCATACGTTAAAAAATAGCCTGAATCACCCAATTTCCAAAATGAAGGAACAAAGCAGCTGATCGGAATATTTTAGAAATTCAATTATTGTATAAAGAACAAAACAAAAACACATGACATACATCTGCCTAGATTGTCATTTGCTGCTAACTTCTAACCTTAGTAATTATTACTATCAAGCAATTATTGGTATTCACGGGTAGCAAAAATCAACAATTCTGAAAAAAGAAGATGAGAGAAAAAAAGAATATCCCAATGTGAACAGGATCACATTTCTAAGACAAAAATCTGTTCTTCTTTTTCTCATTCATTCACCAGATATTTACTGAGAATGTAAACAGAGTTGCACTGGAGTCAGCATTAAAGATGCAACAGAGAAAGGACCATCAAACCTCTGACTTCTTAGAGAGAAAACAAATATTTTTTTATTGTTATAGTTGATTGTTGACAGTATTACAGATCTCCCCCATTTCCCCACTTCCTCCCCTCTTCCTAGCCCCTGTCCCACCCAGGCCTTCACCACACTACTGTCTGTGTCCACTGGCTATGCATATATGCATACAGTTCTTTGGTTAATCTCTTCCCATCCCGCCATCTCTCTGAGCTCTGTCAGTCTGTTTCATGCCTCCATGTCTCTGGACCTAATCTGTTCATCAGTTTATGATGTTCATTAGCTTCCACTTAGCAGTGAGGTTATGTGAGGTTTGTCTTTCTCTGTCTGGCTTATTTCACTCAGCAGAGTACTCCCCAGGTCCATCCATGCTGTCACAAAGGGTAAGAAATTCTTTTTAATAACCGCATGGTGAGTGTTTTTAAAAGTAAATATATCCATAAACGAAATGCTGATGGTTTTGTACTATAAGGAAATAAGCAAGAGCCTACTTCATTAAGGGTGGCCAGAATAAACCTTCTGAGGATGTGATTCTAAACTGCTTCCTGCGTGGCCGGGGGAACGGGTTTGGGTAGAGGAGGGCAAAGCGTGGGAAATGGGAGATTGCTATAATACTGTCAAATATATATACATAATATATAATATATATATTATAATGCTGTCAAATATGTATATATAATATATAATATATATGTATATTATATAATACTGTCAAATATATATAATATATAATATATATATTATAATACTGTCAAATATGTATATATAATATATAATACATATATTATAATACTGTCAAATATATTTGACAGTATATATACTTAAAAAAAAAAAGAAAACTGGGAAGGAACTAGACCCAGCAAGTGCTCAATGTCAAGAGTTAGGGGCTGATCGAAGTTCAATGCCCTGGGCAGGAAGAACGTAGTGTCTGAGGCCCAGCAGAGGAGAGAAGGCTGTCAAGACACGATGGAGAAGGGACCGGCAAGTCCAAGGGTGCAAGGTCCTCGCAGGCCTTGCTGGGCAGTGGTTTCAGCTTCTAACTACGGTGACAACTTATTGCAGGGCTTTAGTCACACAAGGAACACATTTCCATTTCCACTTCACCTCGGTTTGGCAGATCAGAGGGTTAGATCCGATTCCAGGGCGCAATCACACATGCCATCACAATGGCTCAGCCAGAGGGAGTGGCTTGTGCAGAGAGAGAGAGAGAGAGAGAGAGAGAGAGAGAGAGAGAGAGAGAGAAAGGGAGGGGGGGAGACTCTAGATATAGATGTATCTATTCTTTCTGAGAGGCACAGTCTTCACCCATGTCCTGGGGAGTCTCTTTATCACGGGAAATTTATCCGGGGAAAAACTGTACTATGAATCACATCTTCCGCTGAAGGATGAGGTTCAGGGAGACGAGAGGGACCTGCTTTAAATCTCAGCCCGGCCGTGTCCTGGATACAGGGCGTCACACGGGTTGCTTAACACCTGTGACAGCAGCTTACTCATCTCACCGGGAGCCTGGGAGCAGCACCACCTCCACGGCACAGCGAGGTGTGAGTTTAAATGAGGGGGCTGGCATCAGCCTGGACACCCTGTGAGCACAGATGCTCGGCACATGCCCATCTGCCAGCCCCGCCCCTTCAGGAACCGCATTTTCGCAATGGGCTGAGGGGAGGAAACATTTAATGCCCAGGAATACATTTCTAATGGTGGCATTTCAAGCAGCAACATACAGGAGATGTTTTGAGGTAGGAAGGCATTCCCCTAAAACCAACTGTTTGCCTCACCAACCAGGGCATAGCGAAGCCTTCATATTACTACAAATATTTATGGAAAACTGGATCTTCAGAAAAATAAACGATTCTATTCCTGAATCCTGGTTAAAGTCCAGAGGTAGTTAATACAATCCAGCTTCAGCATGAAACATGAATTTCAACCATAAGGCTTACTAAGAGACAGTAAAATACACAATTATTCTTACAGTAACAAAACTGTACTTACAGAAAGGAAAGATCAGAACAGGGTTTTCATTAAAGCACATGTTAGAGCAAATCCTTACAACAGCTAGGTTTAAAATTGCCATTATAAAATTAACCTTTAAAAGCTGATGTTTGCTTATTTGCTAAAGAATAAAACAGTAGACTACAGAATGCTTTTTAAGACTCCCTACCACTAACATGTCACTTATAAATGCTTCATTCTATGTAGTGGGCTCAATATAATTAGTGGCAGGGTTTATCTGATTTTGGACGTTTTTTAATGATTCAATTTTCAACATCTGGGACAATAAAAAGTTTATCCTATATCTACCTTGACGTATTTCTGAATTTCCTAAGATTTTAAAAAACTTTCATTGATTTCAAACTAGAAACATTGTTTTTCCTAAAAAATGGGTAAAATGCAGAGAAAAAAATAGTATGATTTTCAGAAAACAAAACAAAACAAAACAACATATACCCATTCGGCTAAACATCATGATACAAACTGGAAAAGTGTGGCTTCGTCCACATTAGCTAACTCGTTTTTTTCTACCTAATACTTTTTTTCCTTACAGTTTATTTACTTGGAGAATAGAACAAAAAGATGAGAAAGGAAATATCTGAGCCTCAGTTGGTTAAGACACCTTATTCTAAATAATAATTCGAACAAGAGGGAGAGGGCTCAGACAGGACATTACACATCAATCCTTCAAGGCACCCAGGAGAGCAGTGTAATCCATGGTTACCACTCAGCTGCGACTCACCAACATGGGTAGCTGAGCTGTATGTCCCCCTCAGCTGAGACACACCAACATGGATAACTGAGGCTGTATGCCAGTATCTGCCCACTTGCATGGGGGCCCGCCATGCCAGCTGTGAAATCGCTTACATCACTCAGCTACAGAGCCTCTTGGCCTGGGATGAAACCCAGTCAGTGTCTCTTCTTCCTCAGAGGCTCTTCATTTGAAAGTTGCAACAGTTCATGTTCTCTCTGCAAGTGTCTTTATTCATACATACTTCTACCCACGCCCTGTCCCCTTAAGTCACTCAAAGAAACCCAGATGGCCAGTTTGGGTCCCTTTATTAATATCTCGGATATGCTCACACAGTTCACTGTAGCCACCCAGGTACAAATCATATTAGAAAATGGTGAAGGAATGTAGGGGGAAAACCCACTAAACTGATGTTTAAATCTTGGTCTTTCTCCTTAATCCAAGACAATCCTGAGTCTTGGATTCATCATCTGTAAAATGGAAACCAGACTATTCACCTTGCTGGTTTGTTGTAAGAATGAAATGACAGACCGCATGCATGTCAGCCTATCTGATGCCCACTGACTCTGGACCAATTCCCTAGCAGAACATAGTTGGCATTTCTAGGTTCACAATTTAAAGAGAAATTAAGACTTTAGAGGGCGGAGGCAAAGGCAGGATTAGAGGGTTGCAAGATAAGACCTACAGGAAGCAGTTAGCACCTAACTTACAGGAAGGGAAAAGGTCACTATTTAACTGGCCATGATTTTTAAGATAAAAGAGCACGGGAAGAGAGCGGGTTAAGATGAAGGGCCAAGGATTTGGGTTAAATAAAAAAAGAATCTCAAGAGCACATTATGAAAAGGAGAAATTAGCAAAGATACGATATGTGCATAAATAGCTTCTGAGATGGACAGATCCCATCAGGGGGGATGAGCTTATCTTACCTGAGGACTACTCAACGTCCTCCCTCCCCCACCCCCGGTCTGTGGTTACCTGGGAATTCCAAGGAGAAGCAGGAGAAACTGGCCATCGGAGGCCTGAAGTCCTCAGCAGCTCCTGCTGAGCTTCCCCACCGCTCAGAAAAGCCACCTCAGGCATGCGGGCCTCACTTTCCTTATTCACAAAGTTAGAGGGTGGACTGTGAGGCTCTCTCCGTTATTAAAAACACAGGATTTCTCCTTTGATATGGTTTGTGGCTGAGCTACATGGCCAGGATGCGGGAGGTGAGCCATGGGCAGGCAGCAATGGCTGCTTACGCTGAGGCAGAGCAGGTGGCGGCATGAGGACAATGCAGCAAATTGCTGCTTGGCTGCAATAAACAGCATACCAAAGCGTCTGAAATTTTCTAAGCCGTTGGACAAGATGTTCACGACCAGGAAACAGCCGACCTATCTAGGTCACTACTCGTGGAAGCATCATCAAATAACAATTATACCTTCCCCTGCACGGAATAGAAATACCACAGATAACTTCTGAAGGTCAGTTTGAGACACCAGCACAGATATTACTGGCTACTGTGTTTTGCTGATGAGAATCAAAAATATTTGCACTGACCGAACAGGTAGAAATTAATAGTGAGCAAAAAAGATGCTGAAAAGTGCTAGGCTATGGAGGGATGAATTCAATATGACCTGTTAACCAGGTACTCAAGATAAAAAAGGTATGATATTTTCATAGATAGAGATGATATAGATATAGATATAGATATAGATATAGATATAGATATAGATATAGATATAGATATAGATACAGATATGGATATGATATAGATGATAGATATAGATATAAATATAGATATAGATACGTAGGTAGTAGATATCAGAGAGGAAGGGAGAGGGAGAGAAATCAATGATGATCAACTGCCTCCTGCACACCCCACACTGGGGATCAAGCCTGCAAACTAGGCATGTGCCCTGCCCGGGAATTGAACCGTGATCTCCTAGTTCATACTTTGATGTTCAACCACTGAGCCACACCAGCCAGGCAAAAGGTATGTTTTATATTCGTCTGTTAGTAAAGGGTCATCATAAAAGCTCTTAATATTCTCATTTAAAAATTAACTCACCAAATAAAAATATTTTGTGAAATACAACAAGAATCTTAGTGGTTTATAGCTGCCTACTTCCGAAAGGACAGTCAATCCTATATAATAAAGGCCGGCATAACGACCAGAACAACCAGAGACCTGAACCACTACGGCTCCTCACCCCCAAGCAAGCGGTTAGGGGCGATCAGGTAGGCAGATGGCTCCTCCCCAGGCTGGCTCACCCCCCAGCAAAGAAAGAGGGAGGTCCAGGCCATCTGCATTCACTCTGTGGCAGGTGTGCAGCCAGCCAGTGATCACCCCACAGAGGGAGGCCCAGGCCAGCCAAGCCATCGCACCCCATGCCCATCACCTGCAGAGGGAGCCACCGGTGGCAGGGGAGGAAGGGCAGCACTGCCCAGATGGCAAGCAGTGGCAGCAGCGGGGGTGGGCAAGCTGCCTGCAGCCTGGGGAAGGAAAGTCTAGGGACCCTACCCGAGGGTTCCCAGATAGTGAGGGGGTGCAGGCCGGGCTGAGGGAACCCCCCTCTAAGTGCACAAATTTTTGTGCACCGGGCCTCTAGTAAAACATAAAAGAAAACTCACTTTCCAGCAGCATACTCTGACACCTAAAAAAAAACTTAAATAAAAAAGCACTTAATTCTGAAAGGCTTTCTTTAAGGTCACCTGGACTAAGAACTTCAGTATTTCCCATATGAGATAAGCCTTAGACTTTTCCAGGTTACTTAATGTTTAACTTCAGGTACATAAATAATACTTTGTGGCGGGGGGTGGGGGGGGTGGGGAATAAATGATCCACAAAGAAAACTAAAAACTTGGTATTCAAGAAAGTTTTGCTTGAAAACACTTGCTTTACAGTGGCTAATTCAAAAACTGGAAGAAGCCTCAATAAATACAGACTAAATAAACTATATTAACTCATTACTCGGTAGAGGAAATAATCAATGCTCCAAGTAAACATCTTAAATCTCATTAAAAGCAAATCAAAACTAGCACCGTTCTAAAACATATGCATATTCTACTATGACACCACAGTGGAATCCACCATCCGGGTTAGAAACATGAGCATCTCAGGCAGAGATGACTTTGTGGGCCCTTAATATCTTACCGTGAACAATAGACTCCCCTCACTGTTACAAAAAGAATTTTCATTGAAGTTTGTAAATCAATGTCTAGAAAACTGATTCTTTTATTTATTTTTTTAAACATATTTTATTGATTTTTTACAGAGGAAGGGAGAGGGATAGAGAGTTAGAAACATCAATGAGAGAGAGACATCATCGATCAGCCGCCTCCTGCACACCCCCTACTGAGATGTGCCTGCAACCAAGATGCATGCCCTTGACCGGAATCGAACCCGGGACCTTTCAGTCCACAGGCGGACGCTCTATCCACTGAGCCAAACCGGTTTCGGCTAGAAAACTGATTCTTTTAAACTGACTGTTTCAACTCTGAGTACATACAGAAATGCCAAAATGCCTAAGAGAAAGAAAGCAAAATGGACTTCCATATTCACGGTTACGCATTCACAAGTGTCAAACGCCTTAAAAACTTTCTGAAGATGCAGAGAAGATGTGCGAGCTGTCACACTAAACCGTGCCCTCCACTTGGTTCTGTTTGAACGCAGCTATTCCTCTTTTTTAAAGGATGACATGTATTATCTTAACAACAGCATTCACCGCCCAATTTCCTTTGAATATTGTACGAGTATTTTTCTGTGGATTCTATGAGGCAACGCGAGGAAAGCATTACAGAAAGGAATTTAACCACCGCTCAGAACAACCCTCGGAACATTTTCTGTGAAATGGAGAACGCCTCCACGAAATTACCTGACAAGCGATGTGCACGAGGTAGACCAGCTCTTTCGATTCACAGCCGTTTTTCGTTACATCGTTCTGCTCCTCTGACAGGGAGAGCTGGGGCAGAGAAGAAAGGGCAGAGAGGGGGAGAGTCGTGATTAGAGAACAAGAACCAGCCAAGCGTTCAGTAATATTTGCGTTCTCACATCAACTTGATGGAATCAGGTGTGCTTTAGAGGAGAATTCTACTACTTTAAGGGCAGATTGAGATTTTACAAAGGACGTGATCCTCAGAATTGAGGCTTATATCTACACAACAGCAGCAAAGAAAACGCATTTGCTCCAAGGCAGGTCTTGATGCCCTTCCTTTATAGCACAGCGGGAAGGAGGGCACCAGGAGCCACCGAGAGGCAGGTGACCAGCTGGTCTACCCGGGCTCAGCTCCATGATAGAGACTGCAGCCTGGGACCCCGAGAACAGTGTGGGCTACAGATATGCTTTATTGGAGATTCGCCATGCAGGCCTGCACACCGAATTTTATTTTTATTTGAACCACAAAATAACATTTAGAAACTGAGCGGTGTTACATGGGGGGAAAATAAAATACCGATTTCTAGGCTTTTCTTGAAACATCGGGAAATCTGAAGTGTTGGACCCATATTCTCACATGGTAACAACAGGCCAGAGCTGGGAGGTGACCGGCCCTGTGAATGTGTACTCCAAAAGACTTTGCCACCGAATTGATTCTTCTTTATTTTTTCACCAGCATCGAGGATGGATGTTAACTGTCATCCATCGTGCTGCTTGCTTTGCTATTTCTCATCCCACTCGTGCCACTCACTCACCTTACCTGCCTCCCTAACTAGGGATGTGCACTGGCAAACTCTGTGCCAGAATCAGACAACCCTGAGTTCAAAAGTAGCTGGTTCTGCCGAAACCGGTTTGGCTCAGTGGATAGAGCGTCGACCTGCAGACTGAAAGGTCCCAGGTTCGATTCCGGTCATGTACTTTGGTCACGGGCACATCCCCAGCAGGGGCGTGTAGGAGGCAGCTGATCAATGTTTCTCTCTCATCAATGTTTCTAACTATCTCTCTCCCTTCCTCTCGGTAAAAAAAAAGCAATAAAATATATATTTTTTTAAAAAGTAGCTGGTTGTGCAATATTGATCATCCTACTTAATCTCTCATCTGGAAAATGGAGATGATGTCACGATAACTATTCTTGAGTTTTTGAGTACTAAATGAGATAACATTAATTAATTACTCACTGAGGCACCTACCACTGAGTGAGTACTTAATCAATGTTACAGTTAAGGTGATCAGAAATATAAGGATGATGAAGATATGTTCTCTGTTTTTGAAAGCAGTATCACAAAAAAGTATTTAAAAAAAACCACCTTTCTAAGAGATAAAAATCATTCTCACATTAACCAAAATAAACCAGATGAACTACAAAGTCATAGGGGATTTTTTAAATGAAAAAAAAAAATGAAGGGTGAAATGAAACCTAAATGAATTAAGTTGAAAAAAGAGACAAGACTTTCATGAGACCAAAGAGGTCAATGGATGTGTTTGGAAGCCTGGAAAAGACACAGGAGGATCAAGAGTCTTCCTTAGCCAGGGTCAGAAGAAACCAGCCAAATCCTGACTGGCTGCAGAATACCTTGTAACAGAGTCCACGCCCGCCCACCCACTGATTTCCACGGGTGTTCACTCAAGTGTCCGAGGTCAGTCCATAAAGCAATGTAGGAAAGTAGCTTTATGCCCGCAGGATGGGGAAGAAATTCTTAGCTGCAGCATGGATAGGGAAAAATACCAAAAATTTTAGAGTTATCAAAAAAGGGATACCATCATCCAACTGAAAAGATGCATTACAAACTGGGATAAAAAAAAATTTGTAATACACATTTGGCAGATTTTTTAAACTATCCCATCTGAGGAAAAAAATGAGATAGGTATATGCCTAACCCAAACATCTTGAAAAATACCTGGAATTTAAGTAAGGTCACTAATTATTTGAGAATGAGTGAATAAACAAACATTGTCTCAATGGAATATAATACTCACTTTCAAAACTAAATTCATTATCTTTTTTTCACATATTCTCTTCTTTCTCCTTAATTCCCCAAGTAAATCAATAGTATAATATAACTGATGTGGGGAAGGGCACGTAATTAGAGCTATAGTTGTCTAATAGCTATTTACCTACTAACTATGGATGAGAAGTTTTCTTACAGACTCCGGGAAACGGAAGGATGAAACAAGGCTGCAAGAAGATAAGATGCCTCCTCGATGGGTCCATCACTCAGAAAAGAAACACACTTTGAGGACAGACCAAGGACAGGACACGCTTTGTGCCCGGACCCTGACCCCCTTCAGGAGTTTGCTTAGGAACAATTCTCCGGTCCCAGGAACGGGCTGAGCTGTTGGTAGCATCAGAGATTTAGCCACCTTACTCTGGGTCTTTGAGCTCCTGTAGGCCCAAGTCAGACCCTCCCCTCCCTTTCCACGTTATGCTCACAGCTGCACGTGGCTACCTTCTCCCTCATGTTTTTATAATCAGCCAGTTGGCGAGGGGGGTCAGAGCAGAATTTCCAGAATGAACCACTCCTCTCAAATACTGCCGGCATTACTGGAATAAACGCTCATATATGATTCAACCCTGTCTCTGTTTAATTTGGCTCAAGCAGGGACAGGCAGCCTCGGACCCATGGTGTCTGGTTTCATAACCATTCCCTGTTAACCCACCTAACCATCCCGGATTCACCCACCACTCCGCCTCTCCACATAGCCTTTCTTTTTACATTCCCAGGGTCATGATCTTATCTCCACCTTTGAATCCCTAATCTCTCTCTTTAGTCCCCCAAAACTTGCCCCTCACACCTCACCTGCTCCTTTTTCCCCTCCCCCGCTGCTTCTGGGCCTCACGGTGTCTGATCTAGACAATTACAGGCTGGACATTCACAGTCGTCTTCCAACTGGTCTCTCTCCATTTCCCTCACACACCGATTATGGTACTTTCTTTTCAAAATCTCTTATACTTTCTCAATTCCTACCACGAAGGTAATTTAAATGCGAAGTGCAGAAGCTTAGATGAGCTTTGAAGAAAGGCATTTCTCCAAAGAGCTTCAAAACCATGTTTTCCCATAATCCTTCATCTCCCATGCATCCCCTCCCCGCCAGGTGCCTCTGTGTAAACTGGTTTTCCTTGTCTAACTGCTCTGCACTTCTACCTCTGAATATCCCAAATCTCTGCAAGCTCCAATGAAGCCTTCCTCGAGTGCCACGGGAAGTAACTTCTCTTGCCTTTGAATGCCTATACAAGCCCTCTCACAGCATGGATTACATTTTTCTTAGGTGTACTGGCATATTGCTTGCTTCCCCTGAGGAAAGAATCCCTTACAAGGTATGCAATAGAAGCGTCCCTGATGCATTGTCTGTTGGTTTGAAGACACCCTCTGAACAAGTCAGAATGGCAAGGTTTCAGACAGTGCCCACACCACCGGTGCCAACAGTACACATTATGAACAATTGGGCTACATTTGCCTACTGAATGACATGAATGTAATGATTTACATTACAGTGGTACCTCGAGATACGAGTTTAATTCGTTCCGTAACCTTGAGGCGTGGGAAACTATGAGACGCTCGAGTCTCGGTAAACTGTTGGGTCGTGTGCAGCCGGCCGATCCGCACGATGACTCCTATCTCAAATGTTGCTAATATTTCAAAGCAAAATTCGCTCGCTTGATGGCTCGTATCTCAAAAAAATCTCATATGTGAGGGCACTCCTATCTCGAGGTACCACTGTATTTTTACTTCCTTCCAGTAAAACACCTATCTCCGTGATTTGTCTATAAGGAAGGGAGAACAGAATTTCCAAGTCCCATACTTCTAGATTCCTTACAAACCTATTTTGGGAATTATTTTTCCTATACTGAATTCACTTCTCTCTCACCATGGTAACCAATCTGCAATTAGTGTTGTCAGGATCTTTAAAAATAAAACTCTATCCAGAAAGCCTTCCAATACTCAGAAAAGTCCTTCCCCTACATGGAGCATGGAAATCAGTTTTGTAAGTCAGGGTAAAAATACATCACCCCACCCACATAGAAAACAGGTCATCAGAGCCTAATCAACAGATTTCAAAGAGAGTCTTTTGATTCATCTTTTATTTAGTTCTATTACCTCTGGAGTTTGTACATTTCACCTCTGTAGCCTATACGAGGTCTGGAAACATGAAAAATATTTGTTTCACAGTGTTATGTGGTCCATGCATGCCCGCCGTCAACATCCTAACACATTAAGAGTGACTATACCACTTTAAAACTCCTGAGTCGAGAATGTCAAGTGGAAGAATATATATTAGGGTTACATTTTAGGTGAATAATAAGTGAACTAAGTTCTAATTCCAGCATATAAGGCAAACATCAATAACAGACAATACTGCACTTCAAATTCCTTTAGAAAAAGCTAGAGACCTGTACACGTGTTCATAAGCCTCACGGTCCACTTTTCCTTCCGGACTTGGGAGAGAGCACTGTTCCTATGCTGAAGGCCAGGTTTGCTCGTCGCCAGACACGACAATCCCTTTCAGCTCAACAAGGTGCCCACAGCATGCAGAATGCATGGGAAATGAGATGGAATGACACACCCGCAGAATCACATCTCCTGTCTGACAGCTCTCACTCCGGAACATACACCTGACAGGAAGGGCGCTCCGTGGGCATTTTCACATGTCTGTGTGGTCAGGACTTGGGGAGCACACGGCTTTGGTTCCTGGATTGTGACTGAACAGCAAAACTACAAATAGAGCCCTCCAGTGAGAGAAGTTTTCTCTCTCCCAGAGCCCTCTGCTCACATGCCAGGGTGTTAATGAAACAGAGACCCTTCCTTGCTCCCCAGAGGATCTGTTTACATTGCAGATCAATAGTCTCTCTCTCCGCACCCAGGGGGGCAAATGGACAGAGTGCCAGCTATCCTACAAGCTCCAAGCTGCCTAATTTCAGAGTTTGTCTCTTGTGATGCAGCCCCCGTGGAGAACGCGCGCAGGGAACCAACACAAAGTACTCCGAGAGTCAATAAAAGTCTGAGCTCTGATCTAGAGACACGTTTTTTGTTAGAGTGTGGGCACGTGTGTCTGTAACTGTGGCAAGGTGACCTGTTAGTTTATAGGTAGAGTGACATGTCAGCCGTTGACAGTTTCAGACTCAACAATACTTCCTTATGAGCGTATTCAGGCAAGTTCTTGGAAGTCCATTGCCTGGGTCATGTGACTCCGATATCTGATGTATTTTCTCATGGTTCAGCCAATGTTACACACCTAATTCTTGGGCGGGGTAATCTCAAATGAGACACGAGATGACAGCAGCCACAATTAACTCACCACATGGACATTTTCATTGCAAATCCTCCCCTGCAATGACAATGATTTCCTGGCATAAGAGCCAGTATTATGACTACAGAATGTGAAGAAGAAGAAGAAAAAGGAAGGCTTAACTTTTTATTTGTTTTGGGCTAGAGGAAAACTTAACTTTTTGGTAGGGGTGAGAAGAGTAAAATTACCACAGCTTTCGTGTCAAATGCTTTTACACATATGTACTTCTATATGAGATTTTTTTTAAAGCCGGAACTATCTACAAGTTACTCTTGAAACTGAAAGTAGCATTAACGGGATGAAAGAACCTTTCCATTGGCTTAAGTCATTTTTATTAATGACTGAAAGTCTCACAGACATGGACAAAACTTACTGCTGATTCACTTTTCTAAAACACTTTAATGGACCAGAGACGTTAAGAAATTTATTTTAAGATCACGCAGGTTATATTGCACTACTGTGCATCACACTCTTTCACCTTTAGCAAAATTAACTATGTAAGGCATTTTCAAACAGTGGCTTATTTCTTCCTGTTAAAACCAGCAGTTTGGCTCAATGGATAGAGCGTCAGCCTGCGGACTCAAGGGTCCCAAGTTCGATTCTGGTCAAGGGCATGTACCTTGGTTGTGGGCACATCCCCTGTAGGGGGTGTGTAGTAGGCAGCTGATGGATGTTTCTCTCTCATCGATGTTTCTAACTCTCTCTCCCTCTCCCAGTTCTCTCTCTCCAAGCACTACACAACAACATGCAGAAGACTCCTGGCTGTGATTTGCACACAGACCCCCTCCACTTCCCAGCTGTGATCTCAGGTAAGTTCTTAAACTCTTCCTCCCTCCATTTCCTCATCTGAAACTGGTGTGAAGACTCAATCGGTCGACATACAAAGAGTACTTAGTCTAAATCTCGCTCCTCAGAAAACATTCACTAAGTCCTGGTTTGTATTTGATTATCATAATCCTGGTAACTTCATGTAAAATGAAAGGCAGGATTTGTGATTCACATTATTTTTCCTCAACATTCCCACACTTGGGTCGAACATTACAACCTCTTTCCGCATTTCTCACTATCAAGGCAAGAGTGTGCCCGATCACAGGAAGCAACAGCTGCATTTCCCAGTACCTTTAGCAGCGAAGGCTCAAGAAATAGGTGTTGAATTGATACGTTTCCTATGCCTCATGTCAGGTAAAACCTCATCTTTGGGATTCAAATTAATTTACCTTAATGCTTTATATGAAATCTGACCAAAAGAAACATTCATTTCCGCTTCAGAAGAGCAGGTAATAGGAAATGCAAACCGCACAAATGTTTTAGTGGCCTCCACACTAGGTGGCGGCACCTCACCAGCCACAGCAGGACAAGAGGTGCCTCAAATGGGGTAAAACAGGAGGAACTGATCACTGACATTTGCATGTTACAAGAGATGCTTCCCTTCTCACTGAAAAACATTTTCTGAAATTTGAATAACTCTTGGTTTTTTGAACAATGGAGTTGATACAACAGAGAGAAGTGTAATAAAGATAGTAAGTTTACAAAATCTAAAGCTGTATATGGTTTTACTTAAAACAAGAAGTCCTTTCTAAAAATTATCTTTTTTTTCCCCCTCTGAGGTTTCAATTTCTCTAGACAAAACATAATACAATGCTATATATCAAAACCTAGAGAGTTCGTGCAATGTACTATTCAGGGGAAAATTTTCCTAACTTAAATGCGCTTATTAAAAAACAATAGCATAGCCCTGGCCAGTGTGGCTCAGTTGGTTGGAGCATCATCCCATGCAACTCAAGGTCGTGGGCTTGATTCCCAGTTAAGGCACATGCCTGGGTTGCTGGTTCAATCCTCAACCCCAGTGAGAGGCAACCAATCGATGTGCCTCTCTCTCTCTCTCTCTCTCTCCTTCCTTTTCCTTCCCTCCCACTCTCTCTAAAACTAAATGGAAAAAATTATCCTCCTGTGAAGATATAAAAAAAGAGCCACTTACTTGTATTTAAAAGAAAAACACAATAGCATAATAGTGTAATAACCATGTATGGTGTCAGATGGGTACTAGACCTATAGGGGCGATCACCTGTAAGTTATATAAATGTCTAATCACTATGTTTAGACATATGTATACCTGAAACGAATATGTAAGTATAACATATTACACTAGCATAGTATATGTTCATGTGCCTGGTTTATTCCTGAAAAAAGAGTCGTGAAGAACAAACGTGACTCAGCATGCAGGAACCACCTCACACATACCTGTATGCTGCCAAACTCAACGTTCTCATAGTGGAAATGGGCGCACTCCGCCATCTTCGGAAAGTGGCCTTTGGTGAAGGGCAACCTGGAGTCCACGAAAGAAATCAGTCAGATACAAGAGCCCGAGACAGTGGAGCAGTGCCAAGCCTCGGGAGAAAACAAAATGGGCCCAGGAGCTCATGCAAGCCAACTACTGAATAAGCACATGCTCATGAGCACACAGCCTTTCAGAAAGAAACACACTGCATCAAAGGGAAGTTACATGGAGTGCACGGGTCAAAAAAAAAAAAAAACAGCAACAAAAATGAACAAGCATCACTACACTCTCCTCATGGCGTCCCAAGCCCATGCCCCCGGGCAAACTACGCTGTCGGGGAAAGTGATGGAAACTGGGATGAGCCGGCTTCCAGCCAGAAGCAGCATGCCCACCACAGAAGACAAAGCCAGGCGGTACCTGTGCATGTTGTCGCAGCCCATCAGTCCCGGGTTGGGGGGTCTGGATGCAGAATGAACATTTTTATCCTGGTCTTTTCTACGCTCGCCATGAAAACACAGCTACCTAACCCTCTCTGCCAGCTGGTTATTCTGCTTTAAACTGAAGCAGGTACCTCCAGATAGTTCGCTGGAGAGCCAATTTGGGGCGCCCAGTCCCTACCCTGGTGAAGGCAAAGCTGAGATACAGCAAGTCTCCTCACGCAGACAACAAACCCGGTTTTTCTAAGGGGGTGAGAACTCCTGCTAAGGGTACCGAGAGGGACTGATTTGGCTTTTTCCTGTTGAACAAATGCAGTCTCACAGACAACGACATAAAGTTGCGAGAACAACATTGAAGTGTATTTTTAGACCAGAGCCAGTCTTCAAAGCTAGCCCACTTACTGCTGTTTCATCATTTAAGGCTTAACAGTAATAATGTTCGATATACGGACAGTAGCAGCTTATATAGTAAGAAATCTAAATAAAGGTTTTAACAGAACTGAAGTTAAAGAACTCATTTCCATTTATAGGCATTCATTCCAAATCTGCGGTGAAGTGATACTTACTTTTTCACATGTTTAACCTTCATACTAGCTGTACTGCCGCATGTCTTCAGGCTAAGGTCTCCCGGAATCTCAGGCACGTCTGCTCCTCTTGCCTTAAAAATAATAAAGAAAAAAGAGTTATGACTTCGCCTTTAGCATGAGCATGTTTTAAAAAGCAGAGGATAGTTCATTTTAATGGCTCTCCTGACTCTGTACCAAGAGCAATACATCCTGATTTAATAATCTCTTCTTAAAATGATACGTTACTGAGTTTTAATTTTTAAGAATGAGGAAAAAAAAATATTCGCCTAATTTAAATATTTAACTGCACTGTGTGAGAAGAAAATGTTCTGTAAAGAATTTTCACGCTCTTATACTCCAATTTCAAAATCGGCTATTATGTGTCTCGCACACACTTCCATCTCCCCAGGGAGGTGGTAGAATACGGTAACCTTGGTTACAGTGATTAATAAAAGGTAAAATGGTAATCGGGACATAATTAGTGGATTACAACATGCATTTCCCACAACAGAGGTTGAAAGTGACAGCTATGTAATTCTTCCAAATGTATTCCTTCATCTGACACAGTTTTCATGTGGTGATTTTTTTTAACTCTAGTGACACGTTCAACTGCCAGGTTCTTCTCACTCTGAACAAAATAAACAGCAAATCTAAAACTCTTTAAAGAAAACATCTATGCTATATTATCCATGACCTGTCACCTTAATGCTTATAGCCAATGCCACCTCATGCAACAGGGGAGAATAATGCGGAGGGAGCAGTTAAACTGAGCTAAGAGGAGATTCACAAAGATGTGGAAATATATGCAATGGAATACTACTCGGCCATAAAAAAAAAAAGAAATCTTGCCCTTTGTGACAACATGGTTGGACCTTGAGGGCATGACACTAAGCAAAATACATCAGATAAAGAAAGACAGCAAACCCTGGCTGGGTAGCTCAATTGCTCAGAGCAGTGGTTCTCAACCTTCCTAAGGCCACGAACCTTGCATACAGTTCCTCACGTGGTGGTGACCCCCAACCATGAAATTTTGCTACTGTTATGCATCATGATGTAAATCTGCATTTTCCCATGATCTTAGGCGACCCCTGTGAAAGGGTCGTTCGACCCCCGAAGGGGTCGCGACCCACAGGTTGAGAACCACTGCCTTGGAGCATCGTCCGAACACTCCCAGGTTATGGGTTTGATCCCCAGTCAGGATGCATACAAGAATCAACCAATGAATGCAAAATTAAGTGGAGCAATGACTTGATATTTCTCTCTTTCCTTTCCTCTCTCTCTAAAATCAATACATAAAAATAGAAAGACAAACACCATATGGTATCATTTATATGCGGCATCTAAAAATATAGACCAAAAAACAAACAAACAAACGTTTATACCTACAGAGAAGAGACTGATGGTTGACAGAGCAGGGGGGTAGGGAGTGAGTCAAATGGATGAACAGGTTCAAAATGCACAAACTCTCAGTTATAAAATAACAAAGGGTCGTGGGTAAGGAATGTACGCCAATGTGACTATATAGTTAGCAGTACTGTGCTGCACCTGTGAATGTTGCAGCTTTACTTAGTCAAGCTAGACGTGTGGGGACACTATCATTGCTGTGACCAGACAGGGATCGGGCCTGAAGCAGGTCTGCCCCCGGGGACGGCCTGGAGTGGGTGGGTTCTTGGCTTCATGCAGGGAAGACTTCCAGCGCGAGTCCAAGTGGTTTTGAGAATAAGTTTCTGAAAGCTGGAACAGTGACACAGGAAGGACTTAGGTCAGAAGCAGCAACTGGAGAGAAACGAGGCCCTTCCACAGGTGTCCTATATCAAGGTCACGGTCTCTACTGCTTGGTCAGCGCCTTAGTCATTGCAGCTGGTCCTGGTGTCGCCCACCTGGTTTGCTGATTTTCTGGGCCTGGAGCTGAAATCGAGGCCTAGATGCTATCTCGAGGGAGGAAAGGTCAGAGAGGTCTAAACGACACCTAGGGCTTTCGGCCCTGGGGACTTCCCATATCTGGCTGTAAAGTGCTCAGACCAGTTCATTCAGCTATCCACCTCAGTTTCCCCATTCCACTTGCAAGGAATTTTCCCAGCTTTCCACTGTCCTGGCTCTCTATACTGATGCACACTGCTAAATAATCCTCCAGAAAACAGTAATCCTCTTTACAGTGCTACCAAGCATGTACACGTATGTCTATTCTCTCACAACCTCACACACACTGAATATTATCAATCTTTAACACTGCCATCTAATAGAACGACTTCATCTTTTTTATTCTAAATTAAATAAAGGATTCAATAAAGTTTCACACTTGTAGTGGGCATCTGTATTATAGTGTGTGTATATATATACATACTTATTGTTAGATTTTGGTTTTTAGATTTCTCAGAGGAAATAACATTTTTAAGTTAAAGCTAGTCATATCTGTCTGGCAAATAAATATCAAGATTTAATAGCTTGCCACTAAAATTAATAACCTGGAAGATCTAGTCTGTACACTTCCTGATTTAAAGACTGACTATAAAGCAATAGTAATTTAAGTCAGTTGATACTGGACTGGAGGAAGGAAGGACAAATTATATAAATATAACAGAAAGTCCAGAGGAAGCCCACATATAGACAACAAAACTTGACTTGTGAACAAAAGTAACAATGAAATTCAAAAGAATACTACTGTGTCAATAAATAAGATTGGAGAAATTTTCTAAAGTACGCAATATAAGAATAAACCTTGAACCTTCACAAAATTCACTCAATGTGAGGATTAATAATGCAGCTAAAATTAAATACAGATGGATAACTTTAACATAAGTGAAAGTGTCTTAAACAGGAAATAAAAAAGTATTACTTATAGGAAAAAAATTAATTTGATTACATCAAGATTAAAAACAAGTCATTTAAAAAGAGCTCCTTATAATAGATTAAAAACTAAAAATCCATTTTTTTAAATGTCTAAAAATCTTAACAAGTATTTCATAAAAGAGGATGTCAAATGGCCAATAATGGTAGATACTCAATGTCATTACTCATCATATAAATGCAAAATTAAACCATAATGGGATAATACACTCTCCAAAGCGCTAAATTTAAAAAAAAATAATAAAATACCAAAGTTGTCAAAAAAAAAATGGAGCACTAAATAAAACTCTCATTTATTGTTAATTAAAGTGTAAAATAGTAATAACCATTTAGGAAGTTTGTTTGATAATTCTTATTATGTTAAACATGAATCTACCTATAATCCTACAATTACACTCCCAAATATAGACCCCCAAAATACTCCATATGTATACAAATTAACATGTACATAAACATTCATAGCTTTTTTATAATCATGAGAAAATGGTCATTATAAAACACAAATACACACACAAAAAAAACAGGGGCATAGCTGAATAAACTATAGAGTGTTTATGCAATGGAATGTTGTGCTTGAAAAAAAATTTACTGACATTAAAAACATGAACAAATGTAGGCATTACTACGGTATGTGACGGTGTGTGTTTGTATTAAAAATTAACAGAAAAAAAATGTCAACAGGAATTTTTGTGAAACTTCAGCTGGTTCTACAATTGTCTGAAATAGTTATAACTAGAAGAGTGAGAAAAGAATTGTATTTCAAAGAACATTTTTTAAAAAGACTGTTTTCTAACTTATTTTATAAGTTAACACAGACATCAAAATCACCCAAGAGACTTTCAACACCAGTGAGAACACAGTTAAAAAAGGCATATAAATGTATAAACCAAATGTATAAAGCACTCAAGTTCCACCATACAGAAAAGACATAAGAGGCTATGATCTTTAAAAAAAACACACAACGAATTAGATAGATGCAGGCAGCGGAGGAACTTCCCCATATGCCACGTGCGCCTATAAAAAAAATGTTTTCCCTAAGTGGCAGCCCTGACCAACTTTGAAATCATTTTTTGTGAGAATTTTCAGCTGAAAGGATTCAAGAACACCTGAATTGAGAAGCAGCTACACGAGCAACCTGTACCCGTACGAGGAGCAGCAGCCCTGCAGGCAACCTGCCCCTTTCTTCACAAAAACTCTCAGCAAAGTGGGAATAGAAGGATCATACCTCTACATAATAAAAGCCATACCTGACAAACCCACAGCCAACATCATACTCAATGGGCAGAAACTAAAACCATTTCCCCTAAGAACAGGATAAGACAGGGATGCCCTCTCTCCACTCCTGTTCAGTGTAGTGCTGGAAGTACTAGCCATTGCAATCAGACAAGAAGAAGAAATAAAAGACATCCAAATTGGAAAAGAAGAAGTAAAACTGTCCACATTTGCAGATGACATGATACTGTACATAGAAAACCCTAAAGACTCCATCAAAAAAAATATTAGATTTAATAAATGAATTCTGCAAGGCAGCAGGATACAAAATTAATGTCAAGAAATCTATGGCATTTCTATATACCAATAATGAACTTACAGAAAAAGAGACTAAAAAAGCAATCCCATTTACCATCGCACCCAAAAAATTAAGATATCTAGGAATAAACTTAGCTAAGGAGGTAAAAGACCAATACGAGGAAAACTACATGATACTGAAAAACAAGATAGAGGAAGACATAACCAATGGAAGAACATACCATGTTCATGGATTGGTAGAATCAACATCATCAAAATGTCCATACTACCCAATGCAATCTATAAATTCAATGCACTCACCATTAAAATACCAATGGCATATTTCACAGACCTAGAAAGAACTTTGCAAAAATTCATCTGGAATATAAAAAAGACCCCGAATAGCTATAGCAATCCTGAGAAAGAAGAACAAAGGAGGTGAGATCTCAATACCAGGTATCAAGCTATACTGCAAAGCCACTGTTCTCAAAACTTCCTGATACTGGCACAAGAACAGACATATAGACCAATGGAATAGAATAGAGAACCCAGATATTGACCCAAACCACTATGCCCAATTAATATTTGACAAAGGAGGCATGAACATACAATGAAGTCAAGACAGTCTCTTCAATAAATGGTGTTGGGGAAACTGGACAGACACATGCAAAAAAATGGAACTAGACCACCAACTTACACCATACACAAAAATAAACTCAAAATGAATCAAGGACTTAAACATACAACGGAAAACCATAAAAATACTAGAGGAATCCACAGGCAGAAAAACCTTTGACATATGCCAAAGCAATTTCTTCACTGATATTGCTCTTAGGGCAATGGAAACTAAAAGAGAAAGTAAACAAATGGGACTACATCAAAATAAAAAGCTTTTGCACAGCAAAGGAGACCATCAATAAAACAAGAAAGCCCACTGTGTGGGAGAACATATTTGCAAATGATATCAACGATAAGTGGTTTTTTTAATATATTTTATTGATTTTTCACAGAGAGGAAGGGAGAGGCATAGAAAGCTAGAAACATCGATGAGAAAAAGACATCGATCAGCCGCCTCCTGCATGCCCCCTACTGGAGATGTGCCCGCAACCAAGGTACATGCCCTTGACCAGAATCGAACCTGGGACCTTTCACTGAGCCAAACCGGCTTCGGCTCAACAATAAGTGTTTAATCTCCAACATTTACAGGGAACTCATGCAGCTTAACAAAAAGGAGATAAACAACCCAATCAAAAAATGGGCAACTGATCTAAATAGACACTTTTTGAAAGAAGACAGAAGGAAGGCCAAGAGACATATGAAAACCTGCTCAAAGTCACAAATCATCAGAGAGATGCAAATCAAAACAACAATACAGTACCCTCTCACACCTATCAGAATGGCTATTATCAACAAATCAACCAATGACTGGTGCTGGCGAGGATGCGGAGACAAAGGAACCCTGGTGCACTGCTGGTGGGAATGCAGACTGGTGCAGCCACTGTGGAGAACAGTGTGGAGTTTCCTCAAAAAACTAAAACTGGAACTCCATTTGACCCAGTGATTCCACTCCTAGGAATATATCCCAAGAAACTAGAAATAAAAATCAGAAAGGATATATGCACCCCTATGTTCATAGCAGCACAATTCACCAGAGCTAAGATTCGGAAACAGCCTAAGTGCCCATCAGCAGATGAGTGGATTAAAAAACTGTGGTCCATCTGCACAATGGAATACTCCCCTGCGGTAAAAAAGGAGTTCTTACCGTTTGCAACAACATGGATGGAGATGGAGAGCATTATGCTAAGTGCAATAAGCCAGGCAGAGAAAGATAAATATCACAGGATCTCACTCATTTGTGGAATATAATGAACAACTATAAACTGATGAACAAAAATAGATCCAGAGACAGAGAAACATCAATCAGAATGTCAAACCTCAGGGAAGGTAGAGGACAGTGGGGACAAGGGAGAGAGATGAACCAAAGGACTTATATACATGCATATAAGCCTAATCAATGGACACAGACAACACAGACAACAGGGAGGTGGGGACATGAACGGGAGGTGGGGGGTAATGGGAAGAAGGACATATATGTAATACCTTAATCAATAAAGAAATTTTTCAAAAATAAATTAAAAAATAAAAGAAACAAATTATATAAGGTGAACGTCATATTCAGCCAAACCCCTGATAAAGAGAAAAATCTTAATAGCAGCTAAGGGAGGGAAAGCATATATACACATTACACTCACAGGACTACATATGAGAAAAGCAGAAAACGTGGATTAAGTTCTTTCCATTGCTTTTTCAAACAACTGTCAGCATTGAATTCTATATCCAGCAAAATTTATTATAAAAAAAATGGGAGGCTCCTAGTCTTTTCTACTGTTTATAACAAAAACTCTACAGAAAACGAAATAAAAAAAAAGCAACTCCCTGAGACTTATTAAATATGTAATTAGAGTAAGTGGATTAGGAGGCAAAATCAAGACCTGGAGAATGACTCATCATAGGCTGACCGTGTGTTTCCTGGATTCGAACCCTCCCCCCACCCACCTGCCCTTACCTCTCGGAATTGCCTAAGGAAAGGCTGAATCATAATATAAATAACCAGCAGGGCCAGTAAAATTCTAAGGAATTACAACTTTCTGAGGAGAAAATGGCCCTTGAATACAGAAACAAATAGGCAAGAGCTTTCTTTCTTTTTTTTCTTTTCTTTTCTTTTTTTCTTCTCTTCCAAGAACAGACTTGGGAGCAACATTTCAGCTGTACCATGGACCCATAATACCCTGAGGGAAAACCCATTCTTCTGACTAGAGAAACAATCAAAGGGAACCATGTTGTGTACAGACCGTAGGGATACTCCTGGTTATTTTTTTCTCTTTTTCTCTCTCACTGTTTAGGCCAAATGGCAGCCCCAGTCAGGAAAAACTGTGCAGTACAGAGACTAACACTCCTGAGAACTCCTTCCTTCCAGCCAGAGAAACCAGGAAAAGCATCCTTTGAGAGAAGACAGTGGGTACCAAATCGAAATAGAAACTTCAACCTAAACCCTACCAGGTTAATGCCTGGTAAGGCAAAAGAAGTCAACATTCTCCAGAGGATTTCAACAGGAGACAGTCTTACAACATAATATTCAAAATATCCATGAAACAATAAAATATTACTTAGTACACCAAAAAATCTGTAAAATATGAGCAATTGCCCAAAAAGATGCAATCAGATACCAAATATGAAATGAAACAAATGTTGGACTTACCAAGACTTTATAACATATACTAGAGGCCCAGTGCACAAATTCATACATTGGTGGGATCCAGCTGGCCTGCCCTAATGGGGGCCATCGGGGGTGGGCCAGCTGAGGTGGGGGGGGCGCAAATTGAAGGTGGGGTCGGTCAGGGCGAGGGGCTGCGGATGGTTTGCCAGCTGGCCCTACCCCCCAATCAGTGGTGGTAGGGCAAGTGGCCACAGGCATTCCGGTCGTTCTGCCATTCGATCTACTTGCATGTATTACTATATAGGATCATAAATGTATTAAAAAGACAAAAATTCCTGGGGGGAAATTGTAACCTACACAAAAAGCCCAAATTGTTAGGTAGGACCAGCACCCCGAGGTCTGAGCAGTCTTACTAAAGGCTCTTGTTGCTAAATGGTAAGATGCAGCACAGTATGTCGCAGCTGCAGCTGTAAACAGAATGAGCTTGACAGGAACTCAGCCAGATCATAGCCAACTGTAAAGAAAGCAGCATGTTATTAACCAAATAGTAGGTGGGAAATAGTTTTACTCCTATCAAGATATGAAAAACTAAAAACGTTTGAATGAAAAGATAAGGCACAAAAGACACAAAACATCGCTGCCTCGAATACGAATTAACAAAATTCTTTCAGACTCTTTAGATACTTCCCCAAAAGATAATAGTAAAAAGACAAGGCAAAATTCATCATAAAGATTCATCAACATGAAAAATATAAAACAAACTCAAAGTCCTACTAATCTATGAAACATCAATATGTCCTGTATTATGGGATATTATGTAGCCATTAACTTTGTTTATTATGAGTTTTTCATTTAGCACCAATTATCCTAGCTAATAAGAGAGTGATATGCAAATTGACCCATCACTCCAACATACAAGATGGTTGCCCCATGTGGACACAAGATGGCCCCACAAGATGGCCAACTGGGCAGGGCGGGTTGTAGGCCATCGGGCCAGAAGGGGAGGGCATTAGAGGTGACCAGTCTTCAGGGGAGGGCAGTTGCAGGGGACCAGGCCTAGAGGGGAGGACAGTTGAAAGGGATCAGGCCTGCAAGGGAAGGCAGTTGGGAGGGACCAGACTTGCAAGGGAGGGCAGTGGGGTTCGATCAGGCCTTCAGGTGAGGGCAATTAGGAGTGACTGGGCCGGCAGAGGAGGGCTGTTGGGGGGGGAGGGATCAAGCCTGCAAGGGAGGGTAGTTGGGGGTGATCAGGCCTTCAGGCGAGAGCAGTTAGGGGTGACTGGGCCAGCAGAAGTGGGCAGTTGGGAGGGACCAGACCTGCAGGAGAGGGCAGTTGCGGGGGGAACCAGGCCTGCAAGGGAGGGAATTTGGGTAGGCCCAGGCCTGCAGAGGAGGGCAGTTGGGGTGATCAGGTTGATAAGGGAGGGCAGTTAGAGGTTACTGGACCAACAGGGGAGGGTAGTGGGGGCAACCAGGCCTGCAGGTGATGGCAGTTAGGGGCAATCAGGCTGGCAGCAGAGCAGTTAGGCATCTATCAAGCTGGCAGGGGAGTTGTTAGGCAGTGATCAGGCTTGCAGGCAGAAGTGGTTAGGAGCAATCAGGCAGGCAGCAAGTCAGTGGTTGGGAGCCAGTAGTCCTGGATTGTGAGAGGGATGTCCGACGGCTGGTTTACTGGGATCAGGCCTAAATGGGTTCCAGAGTGGAGAGGGTGCAGGCTGGGCTGGGAGACACACCTCCTATCCCCCCCGTGCATGAATTTGGTGCACCAGGCTTCTAGTCTATATAATAAAAGCCTAAATGACCATTACAGCATAACAACCAGTGTCTATATTGTGCACTGACCATCAGGAGTCAGACCCTCAATGCAGGAGCTGCCCCTAAGTGGTCAGTGCACTCCCACAGGGGGAGCACCATTTAGCCAGAAGCCAGGTTCATGGCTGGCGAGCACAGTGGCAGTAGCAAGAGTCTCTTGACTGCCAGCTTAGGTAAGGAGCAAGAGGTCCCAGACTACAAGAGAGGAGCAGGCCTAAGCTGGCAGGTGGACATCCCCCAAGAGTCCTAGACTGCGAGAGGGTACAGGCCGGGCTGAAGGACCCCCTTCCCGTGCACGAATTTCATGCACTGGGTCTCTAGTGAATACATAAATTTCTCCCAGGCAAGTTGTATGGAGTATTAATGGTTTTAAAATTTTTATAATTTCCATCAACTAATGTTATCATATATGTTAACTATATCATGAAGTATAAATAGCAGAGAGAAACTATGTAACATTGTGGTAGGAAAAATTCTAAAGAGAATTTTTCTAAAAATTCTAAAGAGAATCCCCACCAAGTTTCCCACGTCACTTCCTGGCTACTCAAACACTAACCTGAGCAATGCTGGGAAGAGATGACTCAGGTGTTAAAATTCCAGGTCAGTGGATCTTAAAGCAGGAAAATTATCTGCCTGGGCCTACTTCCTAGTCTCCCAAAGCCTCTGCTGAAGCATCCCTCGGGAGTATGCTGCTCATGAGAAGGCAAGCCCTAGAATTATGTGCAAACTCTGCAGGTAGAGTAGGCAACTGGTGGGAAAAATATAGTGCTGGCCCTGGCCGGCTTGGCTTAGTGGATAGAGTGTTGGCCTGCGGACTGAAGGGTCGCAGGTTCGATTCTAATCAAGGGCATATGCCTGGGTTGAAGTCTGGATCCCCAGCTGGGGGTTGTGCAGGAGGCAGCCAATCGATGATTCTCTCTCATCATTAATGTTTCTATCTCTCTCTGCCTCTCCCTTCCTCTCTGAAACCATATATATAGATGGTGCTGACACAGTGCAAACAGACATCTTTCCTTCTCCCTTGCGACCATGTATTTCCAGGCGCATGCTACAATCTGCTCCACAGCCCATTTTTCAGATCTCAAATTCCTCCCTATTTTCTCCTGGGGGAAACTGAATTCCCTTTCCCTTCCCAGCCATGTTTGAACTCCCTTCCAGGTGTCCCTACACTATGTCCAGCAACTAGTCTTCCCCAGAGATCTCTTCCTTCCAGCGAACCAGCAATTCTGGCACCTATGCCACTTCCCACGATGCACAATGGGAAACATTCGAGGTTCTCTTAACTGCAGCACCTGAATAGTAAGGTAGAATGTTTATGTGAAGTGGGAAGGAGAGACAAAATTGTATATGGCTTACAATTATAAATCACAGTTCCATGCCTGATGGGGAAGGGGGATAGATAAACAAAGCATTATTCTTCGAAACTAACAATTTGGAAGAAAATCATGTTTATATGATGTTAAATGTAAAACTCTCTGCATTGCAAGAAATCATGAAAGAAATATAGTAAAATAATCTCACGACTGTGCAAAATGGGATTATGGTTGACAGTCTTTCTCTCTCTTCCCACCCCCCTCTCTCAATTTTCTGCCTTTTCTATACAAGCATGTTTTATGTTTATAAGGAGAAGAGAGAAAAAGAGAGAAAGCAGGCTAGCTAGCTTTTCCCATCTCTGCATGTTACCTACATTACAGCAACCATTTGCAAATGCAAAACCAACTGCCATAAATAAATGAGATTATATCTTCTACAAAATTCTAATGGACAAAAGTAGGTATCCATATTTAGGGAAGAATAAGAATAAAAACACATTTATAATGGGACGTACCCGTACATATATACAGTCAACTGAAAAAGCAGTATTTGCATGGAAAATTCATTCTGCCAAGAAAGGCAAACAGGACTGCCAGTTTCCACATGCAAGCACAGTTTAATCATCGTAAATAAATGCAACTATCTCTGTAATGAAAAGTTTACAAAATTTTAATTAGTCTTATTCCCTTTTTCACAAAGAAGAGACGACAGGGTAAAATTTAATAATCTTCATCCCAATACATCAGAAAAGCTAAATTTATTAAATCTACAATATATTACATTATCACTGAAATGATTCTTAAAGAATGCCACAAAGAAATTCAATTAACTGAGTTATGTGTGAATATTTTCAAAAGAATTTTGTGCAGCAAAATACACTGGATGTTAACAACATATTACAAAACGGTTCTCCTCACCTACTTCCTCCAGTATGTTATCTATCCCTCCCAATGTGCGAATGCTAAATAACAGAAATGGGACTCAAAGGAGGCAGGCAGATTAAAGTATGTGGGAAACTCACACATCATACAAGTAGCTATCAAAGGAGCCCCAGGAGTAAACTATATAATTACTCCTATTTAATTCTCAGTTTTGATGAGGAACAACAGGGTGGGAATACTAAAACAAACAAACAAAATTTCCGAAACTGATGATAAAACTAGTACTTCTGCAGCAAAGGAGTTGCCTTTAAAGTTCACTTCTATCAGCGTCGGCCTGCGGACTGAAGGGTCCCAGGTTCGATTCAGGTCAAGGGCATGTACCTTGGTTTCGGGCACATCCCCAGTGCGGGGCGTGCAAGAGGCGGCTGATCGATGTCTCTCTCTCTCATCGGTGTTTCTAACTCTCTATCCCTCTTCCTTTCTCTCTGTGAAAATCAATAAAAATATATTAAATAAATTTTTTTTTAAATTCACTTCTATCAGAAAATATCTCCTTGGAAAGAACATGCAACATCTGGGGCGAAATTATTCAGGAGCAATGTTTAAAATAATTTGAGAAAAATGATCAGCAAGCGCCATCAGAATAATAACACAAATTCTCTAGGCAACAGCTGGGCAACCAACTTAAAAATTAACACACTGACATATTAGCAAAACCTTAAAACATTCTGAAGTGTCTACTTTTCTATAATGCAGATTTATCTATTCAATCATTTATCTGCCCCAATCATTAAAGATAATCCTACTGATTCAGCAGGTATTTTCTGCTGGAGTTCCATGTTGTATGTACTTTTTACCAGACATTTTATGAAAAGATTCCCAGGAAAACCTAAAAACAATATGATTGACTTTGTAGGTGCTTTGTTCAGGTAAAGTACTGCTATTCCTCCGTGCTGCTAGAAAATGGTCTGTTTCTACACTTGAATTTTGTGCACCAGATCCACCAGTAAAAATGTACATATAATGTTTAAATGTGTATCATAAAAACATAAAATGGGAATTCTTCCTGGAATGGGCAGGGTATGAACAGAAGGGTGGAAGGGGACCAAGAACCACCAATGATGGAGACACTTAATTGGAAATATTCTACTAAAGGGAGAAATGGTAAGATTCGAGACTTCCCATGACACCCCATTCTTCTAACTGCATGTGTTTGATGTACTTCCTCCTTCAATATTTTACAAGTTTAAACATTTTCTTGAAAAGTCATATATAACAAATTCTATCAGAAAAAGTAACATTCAGACCACTTAAAGTCTTAAAGAGCACAACATTTGTAATGTAGCTTTTAGTTTAATAATTAACAAATAAATACTGAGTTTATGACCAGTTCATCAGTTCCAAAGATTTTAGGCTTCATCTTATAAAACTACCCATTTCCAATATTTTTTAACCTATAAAATGAACGAATTCATACATTCAACCTAATATAAATCCCAGGACCCCCAGTAGTGCATTAATTACCTTCCATAATTAACACTGCTTGATTCATGCCAGAGAATTCCCACAATTTTCAGCCAGAACCGAATGCACCATGGAAGGGGGTGGGCTTGGGGCTGTTTATTGAAGAGCATTGAATATACTGGCAGAAATCCAAAACCTGGGCTTTGCATATTAATCAATGGGTGCTTTTGTGATTGTTCACAAAGCGACTCTAAACAAAACATTCTGTTTTTAAAACTGAAATGATAAACACCATCAGTGTCTCTGAATTATGAGAAAATTCGCCCATCAATCAAAAATGAACAGTTAAACATCACACAGTAATAAAGAGCTAAAGAAATTCATGGAAGAAGCATGCACAAAGACTTTTTTTTTTCTCTTATTCAAATGGCAAATGTTTTTATAACTGATGGGCAAAAGGAACCCTAAAGAGTAGAGCAATATACAAAAGACACACCTCTTCCACAATTACCTCTTCAAGATTATTCGTCAGGAAGAATGACTATTCTATCCATCCACTTAAGAAAGCAGGCAATGTTGGGGGGATATGGTCCAAATACAAGGGAGGTACTTTTAGAAAGCCTAAGAAAAATGTAATGGTCTAACTTGTAATTTAAAACAGAAATAAAATTTAAAAAAAGGAGAGAAGAAAATAAAAGAAAATTCATATTAACAGATGAAATACAGAAAAGAAGGCAAACTAGGGTGTGGTCATGGAACAAATGACTGGTTCAATTTGCCCAGAGAAGGACAACTTCATTTGTTCAAAAAATATTTACTGAGAATGTACAATGCCAGGCACAAGTGACAGAATGGTAAACGTAAGTGACGAAGTCCCTGTACTCAAGGAGCTTACAATCGCACGGGAAAGAAAGACAATTTTCATACAAATATGCAGTATTTCCAACCACTATGGAGAGAACTAAAGAAACGTAGGTAAGATAAGGAGGGGACGGTTATTATTTCATCTAAGACGATGAGGGAAGGCAGCACTTAATTGTAAAGAGGGAATTGAAGGAAGAGAGGGAGCAAGCTTTGTTTATTAAGAGTTTTTCATTGGCTCAGTGGCTAGAGCCTCGGCCTGCAGATCGAAGGGTCCCGGGTTTGATTCGGGTCAAGGGCACATGCTTGGGTTGTGGACTCGATCCCCAGTAGGGAACGCACGTTCAGAAAAAAGAAAAAAGGAAAAAAAGACCACAAACACAAAGGCGCCAGAGGCAGCGTAGGCGTGGCGTAGCCCAGAAATAAATAGCAAAAAGGCCAATGTAACTGGAGCAAAATGATCAAGTGAGGAAGAGCTTGGCTTTTAAGGAAAATGGATTAAACCCATTTCAGTTATAACAAACCACAAGGTCTTAAACCTGGTGACTGGAATAAAGGTAGTGCTATTAACAGGATCTGTAAAGTTAAAAGGAAGCTCACGGAGGGAGCAGGAGAGATGAGATTTAGTGAGATCTGCAGCTCCTGGCTTCCACAGGACCTTGGGCTGGGAAATGAATTCTTACAGGGCGAGGGACACGGCCGTGGGAGCCATCTGTAGAGAGAAGACAATTACATCTGCAGGAACAGCACAGAAGGGGGAGGAAGCGAGCATGGAGAGATGCAGTACAGACCCTGCGATTGCCTGCTTTCAGCGGATGGGAAGAAGAAGAGGCCACCCTTATTTGTGAGTGTGTGGGGGTGAGAGAGAGAAAAACAGAGAGAGAGGGGGGTGAGAGAGAGAGAGATTGCATGAGAGAGCACATGCTTCTGCACATATACGTGTTTATGAGAGAGGAAGAGGGACAGGAAGGAAGGAAGGGGAGAGCATCGTTCATGGACACACACACACACACACACACACACACACACAGTGTTGACACTCCAAGAATTAACTTTGTATCCTTTAAATTTTTTCAGTATTTTGGAAGTCCAAAATTTATTTTTTACTTTATTTTTCATGACCCTAGTTGTTAGGATATGAGATCATTTTAAGCCAACACCACTGATTTTATTTGATCAATAATAATTTCATTTGCTACAACAAGACCCACTTTAGCCCTGAGCCTTGAACATGTTAATTTTAATAGAAAAGATAACAAGTGAGAAACTGTTCTTAACAAAAGAAATTTGAGGCATAACAAGATATGTTCTGAGAATACTGAAATAATGGATCTTAAAAATATAAAATGAGCGAAGAAATACTAAGAAGTCTGATGATTAAAGTGGTTTTAGTTAAAAATATTCAAAACTGGTGAGAGATTTCCTCTTACTTTCTTTTTATATCTTTTACTCTTTAAGATGCTAATGTTTACTGACTATATAATTTGTTATTAAATCATTGCAAATAAATATTTTACTCTTCATTTTTTAAAACTCTTTTTGATTTCTTAAAATAACTCATTATTTTGTTACAAGTTGATGAAGAGTAATAAATAACTCATGAACCATACACCAAAAAAGGAGAGAACCCCATTTTATCATTTGTTCTTTCTGTTTTGATTTAAAAAAATGACTATTTAGAACAGACCAAATACTAAAACGGGGACGATCTGTAATCAAAAGCCTCCCAACAAAACTCCTGGACCAGATGGCTTCATTGATAAATTCTTCCAAACATTTAAAGAAAGGTTCATAGCAATCCTTCTCAAACTCCAAAAAATAAAAGAAAGAAAAACTTCTCAACTTATTTTATGAGGCTAACATTACCCTGCTTCCAAACCAGACAATGAAGCCAAGCACACACACACAAAATTACAAGCCAATATCTCTGATAAACACTGATGAAAAATCCTCAACAAAATACGTATAAGCAAACTAAACTCAACACTACATTGAAATACACCATGATCAAGTGGAATTTAATGCAGAAATTCAAAAACAGCTCAACATCCACAAATCAACAGACGTGGTACACACTACATTGACAAAATGAGTTGCACAAATCTTCTGATCATCTCAATGCATGCCGCAAAAGCCTTTGACAAAATTCAGCATTTACCATGAAAGCTCTCCATAAAGTAAACATGGAGGGAAAGCACTTCAACATAATAAAGCCATATATGGCAAGCCCACAGCTAACATGTTACTCAAACATGAAAGCTTTTCTTTCAAAATCAGGAAGAAGACAAAGATGCCTCCTCTCTCTCACCATGTCTCTTCAACACAGTCCCAGCCAGCGCAATTAGGGAAGAAGGGAAAAAAGACATCCAATTTGGAAAGGAAGAAATAAAACTGTTAAAACCACCGAAGAACTGTTGGGTACCAATACATGAATTCAAAGTCGCAGGATACAAAATCTATAAAATATCAGTTGTGCTTTTCAATGCGAATAACAAACCATCAGAAAGAAAAATTAACAAAACAATCCCATTTATAATGACAGCAAAAAGAATAAAACATCTAGAAATAAACTTGACCAAAGAGATGAAAAACCTGAACACTGAAAGATATGTCATTGATTGTTAATCCTCACTTGAGGATCCTTTTCCATGGGAATTAAAAAAATTCCCAAGTGAGAATTAAAAAAACAAACATACACATGAAAAAATTAGAATACCAAAATAATAATACAATAAGGTGCTACGACATCTATTATAATAAAAGCATAATATGCTAATTAGACCGGTCGTCCTTCCAGACAACCTTCTAGATAAAACCAGGGCTGTGAGTGAAGCCCAGGTCCCAAGTGCAAGAGGGAAGCTGTCAGCCAAGGGATGGAAGGCCTTCTCTTGTACGAATTTCATGCATCGGGCCTCTAGTCTGATATAATTGGTAATTTCCATAAACAAATTAGTGTGGACTCCAAAAAGGATAATTCATTAGCTTTCTATGTATGCAGCATGTGACATTTTAATACAAACCACCATCTAATAACAGATACCACCTTTCTTCCCACTCAATAACTTCAATGTAGGTTTAGGGGAGGTTATAAGAATTGTAGGGGGGAAATGTGGAAAATTTAAAAATGGCAGATTCCTGAATATTCTTTCAATGGAATGCTGGCACCTCGAGGGATTACCTGATCCCACAGGGATATGGGGGGCTTGCTTTGTTTGCCTGGCTATTTTGCACCTCCTCAGAAAAGTGAACTTGCAGAAAACTAACAGCACAAATAAGTCCTGTCCATAAAAATGCAAACTGTGCCCAGTGGAACTGAACAGTTTTGCCAGTCTGCACCAGTGTTAACCTGGTTGGTCTGTAACATTAAATTCTCCTTTGAACTAGCTGAAACACTTGACTGATTTCTTCATTAATTAATGAGTTAAATACCTTCGGTATGTGTTCATTTTATATTTGTCTTGAGGGTCATGCTTATATTCTCTTCTAAACGTCATCCTTCAGTAAAATGAATATAAAATGACTCCTATGCCTTCTCAGAGATCTCACAATATAGTAAGGAAAACAGCCAACTGGGATGAGAGTAGGTATTACAATAGAGAGATGAATAGCCATCTAAGATGAGAGTACAGTGGTACCTCGAGATACGAGTGCCCTAACATATGAGATTTTTGAGATATGAGCTGTCGAGGGAGCGATTTTTGCTTTGAAATACGAGCAACATTTGAGATAGGAGTCATCGCGTGGATCGGCCGGCTGCACACGACCCACCAGTTTACCGCGACTCGAGCGTCTCATAGTTTCCCACGCCTCAAGGTTACGGAACAAATTAAACTCGTGTCTCGAGGTACCACTGTATTACAAGAGAGATATGAATAACATCTGAGAAGTAAAATAAAACCATTTTCCGTCTGAAAGGCTTCAAGAAAGTCTCAGCTCTGAAGTTATAATTATATAACAAGGCAGGTTTACGAAAGTCTCACCTCTGAAGTTATAATTATATAACAAGGCAGGGGCTGAGAATCCAGGGTCAACCCACCCACTGCCTGCTTTTGTGTAGCCCGTAAGCTGAAAGTGTTTTTTACATTTTTTTTTTAATGGCGGGGGGCAGGAGGATCAAAAGAAGTATGATTATCTAATGACATGTGAAAACTACATGACATTCAAATATCAGTGTCCCACAAACTACATTTTATTGGGACACGGCTACACTCATTAATGTGTTATCTGTGGCTGCTCCCATGTTACAATGACAGGGCTGAGTAGCTGCGAGAGACCTTGGGTGGCATTCACATCAATCCACACTGCCAGTCAACACATCGTAAACGGCAGTATCTATACTAATAAAAGCATAATATGCTAATTAGACCAGACCGACAAACGACCTTCCGGGTGTCCTTCTGGTCGAAGCTGGGGCTTCGAGGGCGGAGGCAAGCCGCCGTGACTGCGAGGGCCGAGCCCCTTGCACGAATTTCATGCATCGGGCCTCTAGCTGAATTATAATTCAACAGCATTTCCATGACTGAAATAATGATAGGATACACACCATTATTACCAAACTCTGCACTCATCACAATATTCTCAACCAACAGGAAAGCCAGGATGTCAAACAATTCAAAAATTCTAAAAGGTTATTATCGCCACCACACAGAACTTTTTCACAAAAACAGAAACAAGACTGCCTCCAGCCAAGACTAGTTTGGCTCAGTGGATAGAGCGTCAGCCTGCGAACTGAGAGGTCCCGAGTTCGATTCCGGTCGGGGGCATGTTACCTTGCTTGCGGGCACATCTCCAGTGTGGGATGTGCAGAAGGCGGCTGATCGATGTCTCTCTCTCATCGATGTTTCTGACTTTCTCTCTCTCTCCCTTCTTCTCTGTAAAAAAATCAATAAAAAATTTATTTAAAAATAAATAAATAAATAAATAAATAAATAAATAAAGGCAAATGACTGCAATTGGCTTTCCTTGACTCTAGATGAGTCAACAAATGTAGCCAACACTGCTCCATGGCAGAGGAGTCAATGCCAAGTTTAAAGTGGCTCAGGAATTAGCTCCTAAGAACAGGCTGCATGGGGAAACCACAGGTGACAACCTTCTCAAAGAAACTCCGCAAACCTTAGTCCAGTACAACCTGAGGTGGAATCTACTGAGGCCCACTGAAACTGATTTTTGGCAAAAAAAGAACGCGTGGAGCAGAGAAAGGCCTGGACATCCTCTCAACCTCTGTTACGGAACATTGAATGGCCTCTGTCATTCGTCTTTCGCTGCACATTTGGTGCTACTCCTTTAATAAATTTTCCCTAAAATTACCAGGCCAAACTGACACTGGGATAATCCTGTCAGGATGGCAAGTGATCAGGAGCCGCGGTCCAGACTTCCAAACATGAAACCAGGATCAGAGACCGCCATCACCATATCAACTTGCAGCGCATGTATTTCCCAAGCTCACACGACACCGCCCGCAGGCTTTTTTTCAGAATACGATACAAATGCAAAGTAAATTTCCATACTGCAAAATCCACTTAACTGTGCAACGGGGCGCTTCCTTCTAACCTTCACATGGAAGTTTGCAAGGTTATGCTAAAAGGCAAATATTAAACAAAACAAAAAATCTAATAGAATCCTGGAAATGCCTTCTAAGCAATGAATACGCTCAATTAAAATCACATGCTCACAAACAGATGTCAGTATTTGGCAGCACATCTCTGAGTGAAAAGGCACTTTCAAAAACTGAAATATGTAAGATCTCATGACTGATCTGCATTGACAGATGAACATTCGCATTCAATTCTCATGATGAGAAACACTAACTTTTAGTTACAATTAAATAAAATGTTACTTTCCACAGAAAGATTTCATTGTTCTTATTAAGAGACCGGAATTACATAATGTTATAATAGCTTAAATGGGTATTTTAAAATTATGTGGAAAGCAATACTGCATGGGCTTGTTCCACCTAATCCCCCCACAAAAACTGCTTTCCCAACGTCTCAGTGAATGTAAACTCCATTCTTCGGGGTGATCAGGCCAAAAACACTTGAAGTCACCCTTGAACTTCTCTTTATCTCACTCTCTGTATCCCATTCATCAGCCAAAACCGGTTGGCTTTATCTGTAAAACTATATCCAAAATCTAACCATTTTTCATCGTATCTACCAACCTGGTTCAAGCTATCATCATCGTTCACCTATTCCAGTAATCTTACAACTGGTCTCCTTATTTCCTCTTTTACCTCCCCATTTAGCCTATTCACAGCAACCAGAGGCTCCCTTTAAAATGTTAAGCCAGATGATGTTGCTTTTTCAGCCCAAACTCCTCCAGTGGTTTCTCTGTCCCCCTCGGCATAAAAAACCAAAGACCTTCTGCTGGACCTCAAAACACTACGTGATGATCTGCTCTCCACCCACCCAAACCCCTTCTCTCAGCTCAGCTCCTCCCACTTGCCCCTGGCTCAATTTCAGCCACATGTCCTGTGGGGGGGGTCTGTCCAATGCTTTGTAATCCTCTGTCCCAAACTTGAACTTGTCCTTCCACTACCTTAAGTGATCTGCTCCAGAGAAGTCAGCACCCAGAGGCCGTCTGTGCCCACCCTGCAAAACTAGCAACTATCCTTTCCCACTGCCCTACCCTCTGGAACCCTACTACTCTGCATTCATTTTCTACAATAGCATCTTATATACTTAATTAATAACGTTTCCTCTTACCCCGTTAAAATATTAGCTCCACGAAGGCAGACAATGTGTGTGTTTTGTTCGAGGTTCCACCCACAGAGTCTAAACCAGTGCCTGGAATAAATGATCTAGATTATAAAAGCCAGTGGCCAGAACGACCAAACAGCTGGTCACCAGGAGGTGCACTGATGGGTCCCACAGCAATGACAGAAGGGACACTGGGTCCCATGGTGGTGATGGGAGGGACTCTGGGTCCCCTGGCAGCAGTGACGGGAGGGACTCTGGGCCCCACAATTTCGTGTGCTGGGCCTCTAGTTTGCTCAATACAAGAACAAAGCAACATCAGCAACACATTTTCTGTAAGTAACGCTTCTTCAGCTCCTCTTTCTTATGTGAGGAAAATATGCATGCACCCCTTCCAGCAACAAGTAGTATTTATCCATAAATATATAAACTAATTGCAAATGATCTATTTCAGGAAGAGATGCCCTCCACTTTTATTTTACTCTTGGTTTAATAATCATTTGCCCTGGCTGGTTTGGCTCAATGGATAGAGCATCAACCTGCAGACCAAAGGGTCCCGGGTTCCATTCCAGTCAAGGGTATATATGCTCAGGTAGTGGGCTTGATTCCCCAGTAGGGGGTGTGCAGGAGGCAACCAATCGATGATTCTCTCTCATCGCTGACGTTTCTCTCTCTCCTTCTCCCTCTCTGAAATCGATAAAAATATATAGTTTTAAAAATGCATGCATCCACGTTCGCAACACTGGTTTACCATTGCGCTCAGTGTTTCCTCCCAATCGGGCCGCTCTCGGGGGTGGACGTTTCTGTGTAGTTCTGGAACAAAATCATCCTCTTCAGAATGTACCGAGGACTTCATCTTCCTAGAGATCAAAACACGAGAGACTTTGGTAAGAATTTATGCGTCTATAAAAACTTTTCAGGGATTTACAATTCAAAGAACAGAAAATTACGTGAGATTTTAAAGTTTCGTTCAAAGAGCTTTGGTGGCTGGTATTGTTCCTCGATTTCTACTCTCGCTTTCCGAGATCTTTCCTGATGGACCAAACACCTGCTTTTATTCCAGGAGCTAAAACGAAGGTCTTTAACTCGTTAACCTTTATGATCTGTGATAATTATTACATAAGGGCTGATTTTTATCAGTTCAACATGGTTGGTACCTTGAAAAGATTGGCAACAGTGGTCAATATTTATAGAACTGTGCTCAGCATTAATAAAGTGTCAGGATGAAGGGGAAGATACAGTACTTCCATTTCCCAGTTTATGGAGGACAGTGTATGAATAGCATTCTCAAGGAGAAAAACTATGAATATTAGACAAAACGCATCAAGCTTCTTGCCTGGAGACACCAGAAAGCAATCAATACACATAGAATATCTGGGACCACATTCTTTGAGAGAAGAAAACCCATCAAGCAAATTCCACCCTTCATCAATCTTCTTGTGTAACAGACCATACACGTCAATGATTGAAAATAAAAGCCGATGATAATCCTACAGTGTAACTAGGCTGAAGAGGCAGAGGTGGGATGTTGGGGTCGCCAAAGCAGATGTGGATTCAGGGTAAGAAATGCCATCCCTCAAAGACCAAAAATAGGCATGGAAATTCCCCTCAAAGTGCTAACTGATTCCCCAGCCTGTAAGTATGTGGGACAAGATGCCAAGAAGCCTATCAACAAACAGCTGCTGGGGAACTGATGGGCCCGCAGACATTTCACAGGCCAGCCCTGCTGAGGGGTGGGGGCTGGCGAGAGGGTGCTGCCCACAATGGAGGGGCCCTGAAAAACCAACGGAACAGAAAAACCTGGGGACAAAATAGCAACAGACCAGCTCAAGCCACGCCCCAAACCAGGCCTGGGGCATGATCTGAATGGTCAGAAGAAAAATTAACTCTCTTCAGAGGAAAATAACATTCCACAGGCCCCTTGTAAATTTTTCATCCACCTTGTCTGGTAGCCAATATACATCATAAGGCAAGCTTTAAAGACAACAGAACAAATGAACACATTTTTGGAAAAAAACGCAGTAAAAACAGAGAAAGAGTCACATTGGATTCGGATTTTAGAATTATCAGAAAGGGACTTAAAAATGGCTATGACGGATTTCTGGCTTCTGGTGATGATGTAGAACGCTGTAAGAAGCAGCACTCCCAGCCTAACAACCAGACAGATGATCCATGAAATCATAACTTTTCTTGAATCCATCAAAAAACTGAGGTCTCGTGGCAACCCATTACCAGCCTAAACTCTAAGGAAAGAGAGGAATATCCAAGATGACCTAAATCGCAAGCAATCATTAGGACAAGACATGAGTAGAAGAGAGAGACACAACTGGTAAGAAGAATTCAGTATCAGCTGTTAAAAATACTTATAATTAATGTGTTCAGAGAAAAGTATGTTTATAATAATATAGATGAAGAGATAAAGTACTTCAAAAGAAAATTATAATCATGCAAAAACAAAAATATGTTCATCCTAAAAATAAAATACCTCCAATTAAGAACTCCATGGATGGGTCTAACAGAACAATGGACACGGCTAAAGAAAGGATTAGTGAACTAGCAGATGGTTCTACGCTGAAGAACAAAGACAATAGGAACAGAAATACACAAAACAGCATAAAAAACAAGAGACTTGGTAAAAGGTCTCAACTATGTCTAAAACGAGCAACTCGGAGATAAGAAATACAATGAAAGAGAGAAAGGGACGAGAGCCATATTTGAAAAATAATGGCTGAAACTTTTCAAAGCTGATGAAAGTCATCCAACTACAGATTGAAGAAGTCCTCAAGCAGGATTTTTAAAAAGCATCTCTATAAAAAAAAAAAAAAAAGGCTGAAACCGGTTTGGCTCAATGAATAGAGCATCAGCCTGTGGACTGAAGGGTCCCGGGTTCAATTCTGGTCAGGGCCATGTACCTTAGTTGCAGGCACATCCCCAGTAGGGGGCATGCAGGCTGCAGCTGATCACTGATTCTCATCATTGATGTTTCTAACTCTCTCTCACTCTCCCTTCCTCTGTAATCAACAGAATACTTTTTTAAAAATCTTAAAAAAAAAGACAAGTTGACTTCAAAGAAGCAATAATAACAATGTCAGAGGACATTTCCATAGAAATGAGAAGATTAATGGAATAAATCTTCAACTTAATAAAAGCAAAAATACTGCCAGCCTAGAATGCTCCTTGTAAAATCATTTAAAATAAGTTATTTAAAAAAAAAGATGACAGAATGTCCCACCAGAAGAACTGAAAAATAAAAGGAGCTGATCCCAGAACTACAGAAATGAACGAAGAGTGTAATAAAGAACAAGACGTGGGGAAATTTAAGTAAATATTGGCGTTAAAACGAATGCGCACACAAAAATAATATCCTCGCAGGTTTATAGCAAACATAAAGCACAGAGGCTTGGAAACGTACATGCACACAGTTTAAGAGTCCTCTATTTTTTGAGAAGTGAAATAAGTCCAATCTTAGAGAATGCAATAAGTCAAAGATAAAAGTTGTCATCTCTATAGTATATAAAAGAATAATAAACAAATGTGTAACTAAACACCTGATAGAGGAGAAAATTTTGAAAAATAAAACATACTTGACTAATCTAAAAGAGAAAGCAGGAAAGAATAAAGGCACAAAGAATGAAAAGGGCAAATAAAAGAAAAATCAAGATGGTAAACTGTAATCCCAGCACATTATTGTAGTTTTTAAACTGAATGCACGAGTAAGCAAGCATGTGGAGAAATTGGAACCCTTACTCACTGCTCGTAGAAATTTAAATGTCGCAGCCAAAGTAGAAAACAGCTTGGCAGTTTCACAAGATACAAATAATATGACCCAGCAATTCCATTCCTAAGGTACTTAACTAAGAGAGATAAAAACATATATCCACCAAGACCTTGTACATGTACATAGATATTCATACCCATATTATTCATAATAGACAAAAAGCCTGAACCACCAAAGTGTCCATCAACTGAGAAATGAAGAAACAAAATCTACCAGGTCCATACAATAAAATGATCCAGCTATTAAAACGAAGAACGAAGCGCTGATTCATGCCACCGCCTGGATGCAGAGTAAAAGCCTTTTGCTAAATGAAAGAAGTCACACACAAAAGGCCACACATTATTTGATTCCATATAAACAAAGTGTCCAGATTAGTCAAATCCATAGACACAGAAAGTACAGTGGTGGCTGCCAGGGACTCGGGTAGGAGGATATGGGAGAATTATTACTAATGAATAGGAGATTTCTCTCTGGGACGTTCACAATTAGATCATGGTGGTAGTTGTATAACTTTGTGAATATATTAAAAACCACTTAATTGCAGAATTTAAAAGAATGAATTTAAGTATGTGAATTATACCTCAAAAACAAGGAAGTGGACTTAAAAAAAAGCCCATTAAAGTAGATAAAGGAAACACATTTCACAATGATGTGTTAAACGAACAATGTGATATAATAAAACCTGTATGTGACAAATAACACAACTTTAAAATACTTAAAGCAAATCTGAAAGAACTAAAAGGAAAGGAGATAAACCCGCAATTACAGTTGTAGAGCTTAATAAACATGTCTCAGTAATTGACAGAATAATCAGACAGAAAAAATGTCATAAATATACAGAACATTTGAAACCAGTATTCCAATCTGAACTAACATAGAACATTAAACCCAACTAAGGAATATGCATTCTCTTCAGGTACATCTGAAACCTTTATCAAGAGATAATATGTAGACAATAAAGTAAATCTCAACAAAGAATTTAAATTATGAATGAAGTGATTTGTGGCCATTATAGAATTACACTAAAAATCAATTACTACAAAAAAGATGACTGAAAATTCTCTCAAGTGTTTAGAAATTAAGAAACACATCTCATTGTTTTGCCTTAAACTTACACAATGTAATATGTTAATCATATCTCAGTAAAGCTGAAAAAAAAGGAGTATCTACTGTATAATTTTATTTACATTAAGTTCAAAGACAAACAAAAATAATCTATTGTGACAGAAGTCAGAATAATGTTCCTTTGGAAGAGGTACTGATTAGGAGAGGCAAGGGTCTTGAGAGGTGCTGGAAATAATTTATATTTTGACTGTGTTGCGTTACCTTGGTATATACACCTATATAAATTCTTCAAGCTACATATGCTTATGATTTGTGGGCCATGATATGCAAATTATATCTAAATAACAGTTTATTAACAAATGTTATACATTATTTTAAAAGGTATAAAAATTATTTATATGCATTGGGTCATGTAACAATGAATCAACACCATAAACACTTAATATCTATTTAACTCTTGTTCTCTTTAAATTATGGAGTTATTTAACCCTTAAAGTGATTAATTATAGTTTCATTAATTGTCTTTTCATAAATTGAGCCACATATATTTTTTGTTTCCCAATACATTATGCTGTAGTCTACTGGGTGCACAATAGCATTATGTCTAAAAAAATGTGCATAACTTGATTTTAAAAATTTATTGCTGTCCTGACAGGTATCCTAAGTAGTTAGAGCTTCAGTCAGAACACTGAAGGATGGCAGGTTCGATTCCCAGCAAAGGGCACATACCTGGATTGCAGGTTTGATCCCCAGCCCAATCAATGTGTTTCTCTCACAATGATCTTCCTCTCTCTCTCCTCTCTCTCTCTCTTCTCTCTCTCTCTCTCTCTCTCTCTCTCTCTCTCTCTCTCTTTCTTTCTCTCTGTTTCTCCCTCTCTCTTCTCCCACCCCGCCTCCCTGCCACTCCCTCTAAATTTCAATGGGAAATAATATCCTCAGGTGAGAACTGATAACAAAACAGCACAAAAAAACTTCATTGTTAAAAAATGCTAACCACTGCCTGAGCCTTCAGTGAACCATAATCTTTTTGCTGACAGAGGGTTTTACCTTCAATTTGTAAAAAAAAAAAAATATATCAGCAAAGTGCAATTAACAATGTCTGTATATATAAACACATAGAGAGATTGTTCATATATATTAAAAAATATATCCACACAAAACAAAGTATAAAAGCAATGTAAATAGGCTACTCTGTGTAAAAAAAAGGAGAGTAAGTTTTATTCCTCCATTGCCACCCTATTTTTCACATAAAAAGCGTGTGTATACACTGTTGCATAGTTTTCTAATACCCTGGAAAACTTTCCACATCCTATATAATAAAAGCCTAAAATGCAAATCGACCAAACAGTAAAATGACCAAGTCACTATGATGCGCAATGACCACCAGGGGGCAGATGTTCAATGCAGAAGCTGCACCATGGTGGTCAGTGCATTCCCACAGGGGGAGCGCCACTCGGCCAGAAGCTGGGCTCATGGTTGGCAAGCGTAGCAGCGGTGGCGGGAGCCTCTCTGGCCTCCATTGCAGCACTAAAGGGGCAGCGATCTGAGCAGTAAGGAGCAGTGAGCAGGCAGGCGGACATCCCCCGAGGAGTGCCGGCTACAAGAGGGTGCAGGCCAGGCTGAGGGATCCTCTCTTCCCACCCCTGTGCATGCACCGGGCTTCTAGTTAGTATATAAAGAGCTTCCTTGTTGTTTTCACTAAATAGATATTCCACGACTTACTGAACCAGTCCCCTACGGAATAATATTTGAATTATTTCCAACCGTTTGCTATTACAAACAATGCTACAGTATGATTGTAAATATGTCACTACTGCACATGCACACGTATATCTGAGAATTCTCATCAATAAAAAATTATTTTTATGCATTAGCCCATTTTTCTACTGGGTTGTTAGCCTTTTTAAAGTCTATTTTTAGTTCTTTCTACGTATATTCAAGAGATTAGTTCTTTATCTGTGTGTTTTTCCAGGATATCATTTGTCCTTGCTCATTTTGTTTTTTTAATAATACATATGTTTTATATTTAATATAGCTGAATTTCACAACCCTTTCTTTTATTGGTTTGCATTTTAAATCATAGTTCAAAAATGCCTACTCTCATCCAAAATAATTTTTTAAATTTTCCCATATTTTCTTTTTCAAAAATTATGGTTTCATTTAATATACTTATATCTTTGATCATTTGGAATTTATCCTTGGTATGAGGTAGAACTCCAATTTTATTTTCTACAGATGCGCATCCAGTTTCCCACAAAGTATTTATTGACTAGTACATTCTATCCCATTGGTTTTTGAGAAGGCATCTTTACCATGTCTATTTGAGTATATTTCTAAGCTTTCCATTCTACCCCATTATGCCTACTATTCATGACAATACCACAAGGTTTTAATTACTGAGACTTTCTAAGTATAGTATCTGGTTGCACTAGTCATATCCACCATCCTTGCTTTTTTTTTAAGATTTTTTATTGATTTTTAGAGAGAGAAAAAGAGAGGGAGAGAAACTTTAATGTGCAAGCAGAACATCAATTGGCTGCCTCCTGCATGCCCCCTACTGATCAAGCTCACAATCTGAGCAGGTGCCTCAACTAGGAATGGTTTGGCAACATTTCAATGCCCAGGACAACTGAGCCACACTGGCCAGGGGCAATACTTGCTTTTTATATTTTCCTGAAAAGGTTTCTTGCCTAAGTTATTAAGCCCAGATATTTATTTCTAGATCAATCTATCTAGGTTTTTAAAAAGCATTCTTATTATTAGCACATTAAATTTATAATAAATTGACATTTTCATGAGGTTGAATATTCCCAGCATGAACAAGGTACAGTTTTCATTTGTTCAAAACATTTAGTAATGTTTTAGATTTTTATATAGGTCTTAGAGTTCCTTATTAAGTTGACTTTTGATTATTCTATCTTTTTTGTTGCTCTTAAAAATGGCAACATTTTTCCTTCCTTTATATCTTCTAAATGGTTACTGTCTGATCCACTATCATCAGCCCTGTTTTGCAGAGAGAAAAACTGAGACACATGAATGTATCTGTCACTCCGATGTGATAGGCCATTTTCTCCTGGAATATCCCACTTTCCAGGCCAGAGAAGACACTGGAAAGAAGCCAACCCCATCTCTAAGGGGAACTGGACAGGGGAACAGATACCAAGACCAAAGTTCCCCCTCAGAGCCATGGAAAAACTCCAGTTGATTTGTCATCAAGTCCGCATACATGTAGAGGAACCGATCTCTCCTTCTCCCACTTTCTGAAAAGTCAGTAAGCTAATAAAAGCAAATCTTTAGCAGAAAGGCATGCATGGGATCGGCCAGCCAGAGATCTTGATAAGCTTCTGGGAGACAAAAAGCAAGTGGGGGTATACTGACTGAGAAACCAAAGGTTCAAGGTTATACTCCCACTTCTCTCCACAACAAAGGAGTGATCTGCCCTCTAAGGAATTAATAAAATCTGGGAAATTACCTGGAAAGAAATTTAACAACCAATTAGAAGGACTAGGGCTTGTGGGTGTTTGTACCTAAGAGAAGCAAGGAGGATGTTATATGCATCACACGATGATGCAAGAAAACACTGTAGCCCAGTGAGTGTGGCTCAGTGGCTGAACATTGACCTATGAACCAAGAGGTCATGGTTCAACTCCCAGTCAGGGCATATGCCTGGGTTGCAGGCTTGATCTCAGTAGGGTATGTGCAGGAGGCAGCCAATTGGTGATTCTCATCATTGATTTTTTATCTCTCTCTCCCTCTCCCCTTCCTCTCTGAAATCAATCTATATGTATAAAACTCTAATATACAAAGTGTCCCCTAGGGAGTTTGATCACTCGCTATGATGTTCACTGACTACCAGGGGGCAACATAAAATGAAGGAAGGTCCCAGCTCACAGCTGGCTGCCACTAAGGACCCTACCTATGCACAAATTTCCTGCTCTGAACCTCTAGTATAGATACATAGATAGATAGATAGATAGATAGATAGATAGATAGATAGATGAAAGAAAACACTGTAAGAAAAGAGAAGGAGGCAGAGAAGAATAGATATTTACTTAGCAACTAAATTCTGCAAAGTCAGAATAAACAGAACATGTGCACTACATGAATAAAGCTGAGTAAGAAAGACAATCACCTTAATTTATTATTACAGTAGTACCCCCTTATTTTGTTGTTTTACTTTCTGTGGTTTCAGTTACCCATGGGCAACTGTAGCCCAAAAATATTTCATGGAAAATTCCAGAAAATAAACAATTCATGTTTTCAATTGCACACCATTCTCTCGTGATGAAATCTCGCACCATCCCAGTCTGTCCTATCTGGGATGTGAATCACCCTGTTGTCCAGAGTCCCCATGCTGAAGACGCCCCCACACCTATTAGTCGCTCAGTGTCCCTCTCGGTTATCAGATGGACTGTCCTGGTATGGCAGCGTTAGTATTCAAGTCACCTTACTGTACTTATTAATGGCCCCAAAGACAAGACTAGTGATGATGGCAATCTGGATATGCCAAGAGAAGCCATGTGCTTTCTTTTAGTGAAAAGATGTATTACACAGGGAAAAAACATATTACATATGGAATTTGATACTATGCACAGTTCCAGGCATCCACTGAGGGGTCTTGGAACATATCCCCCATGGAATAAGGGGAGACTAACTGTATATAAATGTTATATGCCAGTTTACATCTATCTATATCTATATCTATATCTATATATCTATATTTATATAGATATATAGATATGACTATGAACCCTTAAAATTAATTACTTACTCAAACTGAATGTGGAAGATTAAAGAACACAGAATTAGTGGCCCGCACAGACAAGAGCAAAAAATGCTTCAAATCACAAAATAAAAATTTAAAGAGAAAGACAGCATGAAATAAAGGATAGATGAAGGTTCTATAAGGAGAAAATAATCGCACATAGAAAAGAGCTAAAAATGAAACAATAGATAATCATTAAAAGTTTCCTAACACGAATACTAGAATCTGTAGATTTAAAAAGTCCCTGAGCTGCAAGATGAAGAACTGATGACAAAATATACATAACTAAAAATAAAAGAAAAAATCTCACAAGCCTTCCAGACAGAAAAAAAAAACAAGTTACCTACAAAGAAAAACAAAATGGCATATGCAAGAAATCAGAGTCCATCACGCAGGACCTACCTGAGCAAATGGTCCAAGAAAACATCAACCACATAACAACTGAACTAGAACACACACAGCAAGATGGACAGTGAGAAACAGGAGAAGAAACACGAGGAAGCACTGAGCCATGACACACAGCACACGTCCCCTTATTGCGCTTCACTTTATTGCGCATCGCAGATACCAACGGAAGGTTCTGGCAACCTTGCACTGAACAAGTCTCCTTTTCCCAACAGCACCTACTCACGTCACGTTTCTGTGGTATTTTGGGGGAATTCGCATAAAATTTCCAACTTTTTTATCATCCTTATGTTTGCTATGATGATCTGCGATCAGAGATCTACGATGTTGCTACTGTAATAGTGTTTGGTGCCATGAATTGTGCCCATATAAGATGAAAAACGTAACAATGTGTTTGTTCTGGTTGCTCCACCTATCTCTCTCCCTCTCCTTGGGCCTCCCTATTTCCTGTGATACAACAATGAAATTGGACCAATTAATGACCCTATAACAACCTCTAAGTGTTCAAATGGAAGGAAAAGACACACGTCTCTCACAATAAATCATAACTAGCAATGATTAAGGTCGGGGAGGGAGGCATGTGGATAGCTGACACAGGCTGAAAGCTCGCCTCCTGAGCCACACAGTTGGCCAAGATGTCAAAGCAAAGAAAAAATTCTTGAAGGAAATCAAAAATACTCCTCCAGGGAACACACAAATGACAACATGAAACGGCCTTCTTGCTGAGATGGAGAACGTTGTAGTGGCCTGGGTAGAAAAATCTCACCAGCCACAACAGTCCCTGCAGCCAGAGTCTAATCCAGGGCAAGGCTCAAACTCTCTTCTGTGCCACAAAGGCAGAGGGAGGTGAGGCAGCTGCTGAAGAAGAGCCTGAAGCTGGCAGAGGACAGCTCACGAGATGGAAGGAAAGAAGTTTTCTCCATAACATAAAAGGGCAAGAAAGCCAGCCCTGACCAGTTTGGCTCAGTGGATAGAGCACCAGCCTGCAGACTGAAGGGTCCCAGGTTCAATTCCGGTCAAGGACATGTACCTTGGTTGCGGGCACATACCCAGTGGGGAGTGTGCAGGAGGCAGCTGATTGATGTTTCTCTCTCATCGATGTTTCTGACCCTCTATCCCTCTCCCTTCCTCTCTGTAAAAAAAATCAATAAAATATATATTTAAAAAAGTGCAAGGCAATTCAGCACGTTCTGATGTAGAAACTACAGCCAGCTGCCCAGAAGACCTAGCTCAGATCATGAAGAGCGAGGCTACCCTGAACAACAGATTTTCCATGGAGACCAAACAACTTCTTTTGGGAAAAGATGCCATCTAGGACTTTCATAGCTAGAGAGATGTCATTGCCTGGCTTTAAAGTTTCAAAGGGTGACACTGTTAATAAGATTATACAGGTTTCGGTTGTGCAATTCTATGGCACACCATCTGTAAATGGCACTGTGTATCCACCAGTCTAAGTCAGATCTTCTTCCATCACCGTATATTGGGTCCCCTTTACACTTTCCTACCCCTCGTCCCCTTTCCCTCTGGTAACCATTGTACCAATGTCTGTGTCTCTGAGCTTTTATTTGTTTGTTTGTTTCTGTTGGGTTTAAAAACAAGTTTCAGTGGACAGGCTGACTCTCTGGTCGGGGGCTAACACAGCTGGTGACTTTAAGTTGAAGCCTGTGCTCATTGGCATTGCAAAAATACTAGGGCCCTTACGTTTTATGCTAAACATACTCTGCGAAATGGAACAAAACCTGGATGACAGCACTGGTGTTTACAACATGGTTTACGCAATATTTTAAGCCCACTGCTGAGATACACTGCTCAGAATATAACATTCCTTTCAAATATATTACTGTATTTTCCTGCGTATAAGATGACTTTTTAACCCAGGAAAATCTTCTCAAAAGTCGGGGGTCGTCTTATATGCCAGGTGTCATCTTACACGGCGAGTATATCCCAAACTCTATATTTTAACTGGAAAAGTTGGGAGGGGGTCGTCTTATACACTGGAAAATACGGTACTGCTAATTGCAATGTATTGGTCAGCCAAGAGCACGGATGAAAATATACAAGCTCAATGTTGTTTCCATTCTTGCCAACACAACATTCCTTCTGCCGCCCATGGATCAAGGAGGGATTTGGACTTTCAGGTTTTATTGTTTCAGAAACACATTTCCCAAAGCTAACGCTGCCATAGATAGTGAGTCCTCTGATGCATCTGGGCAAAATAAACCGAAGACCAGAAGGAAAGGATTCACCATTCCAGATGCCTTTACAAGCTTTCAGTGATTCTCGGGAAGAGCTTTCAATGATTCAGATCGCATGGGTGCCTTTGAGGGTTCAAGACTTCAGTGGAGAAAGTAACTACAGATGCAGGGAAAGAGCAAGAAACCTCGAACCAGAAGGGCCTCCTGAAGATGTGGATGAACTGCTGCAATCTCACAGTAAAACCTGAGTGAACGAGGGCTTGCTTCTTACAGATGAGCAGAAGAAAAATGGTTTGTCCCGATGGAATCTACCCCTGGTGAAGATGCTGTGGAGATTGTTGAGACAGCAACAAAGAACCTAGAATATTACACAAACTGAGCTGATAAAGCAGCAGCAGCAACGTTTGAGAGAACTGACTCCAATTCTGAAAGAAGTTCTCCTGAGGATAACTGTTATCAAACAGCATCACATCCTACAGGGAAGTCATTCGTGAAAGGACGAGTCCACCAAGGCAGCAAATTGCATTGTTGTCATACGCTAAGAAGTTGCCATAGCAACCCCAACGCTCAGCAACCACCACCCTGATCAGTCCACAGCTATCAACAGGGGCAAGACACTCCACGAGCAAAAAGATTATGACTAGCTAAAGTCTGATAACTGAGGTGACAGTTATCATTTTTAATTATTACTGATTTCAGAGAGTAAGGGAGATAAAGAGAGAGAAACACTGATGATGAGAGAATTATTGATTGTCTGCCTCCTGCACGCCCCCTCCTGGGGATGGAACCCACAACCCGGGCTTGTGCCCTGACCAAGAATCCAACTATGACCTCCTGGTTCATAGGTCGATGCTCAACCACTAAGCCACACCAGCCTGGAGATAGTTAACACTTTTTAACAATGAAGTATTGTTAATTAAGGCAGGTACTACAGTATAGTGTAAGCATAACTTATATGCACTGAGAAACCAGTCATGTGACTTGCTTTAGTGCAATAGTCACTTTATTGCAGTAGTTTGGAGCCTAAGCCACAATATCTCTGAGGTATGCCTGTATGAATGATAAAAAATATTAAATCTCAACGAAAAACCATGATTGTGGTGGGGAGAGTGGTGATAAATAAAGAATGTAGGAAGTCTCATCGAGGCAGAAGGGAATTGAGAGAAAGAGGAAGTAGGAGTGTTCTGAAAATTTTAGGAGGGAGAGAAGAGAAGAAAAGAGGGAGCTATAGTAGGAAAAATCAGCAGCCTTGGGTGGAGGCTATGATCTGATTTTTCCGTTAATAATGGAGAAAAAGCATACATAGATATGTCAGCCTGGAGAGAGAGGCTAATCATTGATGAACAATATATACCAGAACTTAAAATGAAACATTTACAAAGGCTTTGTTTGTTCTGATTATAATTTTGCTAGGCTAGATATGCGACATATATATATTAAGGAAACTGAGTATATGACATTGACAAACAGAATTTTAAATGTTTCAGAAGTTTTTATCTACTAAGTTTGAACATACAATGGACTGTTTTGAGCGAGTTTAATGTTTTGAGCTGAATGCAAACGTTAAGGAAAAAGAGGTTTTTAAGCTTTTAACTGTGCATAAACAACTTAATAACTAGGAAATTTTATGTAGTTTCTGTGCTCTAAGCCCTGCCTTGAACTTCAAAAACCTTATACAGACAGACATAAAAAAAAGGCTTACCTTAGATTCCATCGCAGAGTTTAATGACTGAAATACCAAGAGTCTTGCACTAGCATGCCCCGTGATTAAGACAGATTCATTTCACAGATTACAACGGCAGCCAGGCTAATGGCTATCCTCCAATATGGCATAAAATTTTTCTGAGATAAAGCCATGTTCCCATAAGACTCTGCTGTTTACAATTAAATTTACTATTTTTTAAAATATATTTTATTGATTTTTTACAGAGAGGAAGGGAGAGGGATAGAGAGTTAGAAACATCGATGAGAGTGAGACATCAATCAGCCGCCTCCTGCACGCCCCCTACTGGGGATGCACCTGCAACCAAGATACATGCCCTTGACCAGAATCGAACCTGGGACCCTTCAGTCAGGAGGCTGACACACCATCCACTGAGCCAAACCGGTTTTGGCTATTTTTTTTTTTCTAACACTGGTAGGGGCATGTTAGGTGAAAGTTATATTTAGTATTAAAAGAATATGTGAAGGGCTAAAGTATACTCTAAATCACACAGAAGAAAGTTATAAAGTGATATAAATATAACCTTTTTTGAAAAATACACATCTTTTTTGGTCTTGTACACAATTATTAAGGATAAGTAGTTTCAGAGTCTGATATTGGCATATATGTCAATAGTTATTTGCTAATGCTACCTCTCTATCCTTCCAAGCCCATAAAAAACTGATTGAGAATCCCCAAACCAAGAATTTCTGTAGAAGACAAAGGAGCAGTCATGGTATTAAAAGCAGGACCCTCCAGAAGAATTCAGCCACTAAAGTACACTGTCCTCAATGTGATTAAAAACAAGAATGAGAAGCAATGTAATACCACATTCCAAGCCTCGTTACCGATTTCTACCGCTGCAACATCTCACTTAGGGTACCGTTTTAAAGAAGCAGGGCATGAATAAAGCAACCAACCCATCAGTTCCTGGACTGGATTAGTCCTGGGATGCTATAAAGCAACAGACATGCCACGAAAAGTAAAACGTGTCCACCAAATCATCCAGTTTAACTCAAGTCAGAAGTTTCTTGTCTCGTTTAAAATCAATTATCTTTCAATGGAGATGAAGTGAAGATCTGATGGAGAGATCTGGGCATCTGCAGACTCTGATTTTAAAGATATACAAGTTCGGCCTTGGCTCAGTTGGTTGAGCATCATCCTATGCACCGAAAGGTTGCGGGTTTGATTCCCGGTCAGGGCATATACCTGGGGTTGGATTTGATCCTCAGCGAGGGCATGTGCAGAAGGCAACTAACTAATTGATGTTTCTCTCTCACATCGATCTCTCTCTTTTTTTGTCTTTCCTTCTCTCTTCCTCTCTCCCTCACTCTCAGCATGTCTCCAGTTGAGGATTAAAAAAAAAAAGAAAGAGACACAAGTTCTAAAAATGTGTTTCAATTATGCACCATATCATCTCTGTAACTGTTTCAAACTCTATGTCCTACTTGCCAGGCTATGTTATCTGCCAATAACGTGATGTCAGAGAAGACTTAAGAAAGATTCTATAAAAAATAAGAAAGATTATATAATAACCATTTCTACCCTCAAACTCCAAAGAACTAGAACTTTTAGTGACTGTGAGCGAGAAATGATCGCTAGGTATCCCAGAGGTCATAGCTTTACGAGGGTCACATGATTTTATGCATGAACTCACTTTAATATTGGTTACATATCTATACATTATAGGTGCTCAAAACTCCTCACAGAAGGAGTTTCAGAACTGAGCTTACCTGTTACAATCTCTAGGATTATTACTACTGACCAGAGCATAACACTTAGCAGCAGACATTTCAAAAACAGTTCCTAAAACTAGCCTTTCACTTTCAACATCAGTTATACCTGAGTTCAGAATTCTGCTCAACTGTATTCTGACAATAAGGTCAATTGGCTTTATGAGCTTTAATTTTTTTATCTGGAAAAGAGGTAAAATAAGACTTACTGTATAGGAACAGGTAACGAATATTCTGTATATAACACATTTGGCTTAGTACACTGCATATAACAACACCTATGCAAAATTTTTCTTTCTTAAAAGAATTAAAATATTTGTTTTTTCCTTTTCTGCCTCACATCCCCCTTCCGATAATCCCTAAGGACTATTCTATTCTAAGGATTCTAAGGCTCTTTAAACATTCAGTCCAAGAACTATCTTACCGTAGACAAATGGTAGACATTAACTTCCCACTACAAGTAAGAGATTAGAAAATGAGAGATCGGTGACTCAGTGGTAGACACCCTTGAACTACTGCCATGAAGGCGATTGGGCAACTTCCCGCAGTGCTATGTTGTAGGAAGAAGTATCCTTGTCTGGCCGGTGTTGCTCAGTGGTTGACCCAGGAAACAAGAGGTCACTGGCTCTATTCACAGTCGGGGCAAGGCCCAGCAAGGCTCTTGTTGCCTAACCAGTTAATGGCGCTCCCAGCACCAAATCTCTAACAACCACAGAGTCCAGCTTGTTTTCTTCCCTGGACAAACACCCCACAACTTTAATACCGGGTCAAACAGTACCAATGCCCACAAAATAAATGCTTTGCTCCTACTGACTGTCCCTGAGAATGACCACACTGAAACCTAAGGAATGTGAGTGACTCCAGACCCCTTGGGAGAAAAATGGCACACTCAAAAAAGAAAGGCTGGCCGAAACCGGTTTGGCTCAGTGGATAGAGCATTGGCCTATGGACTGAAAGGTCCCAGGTTCGATTCCGGTCAAGGGCATGTACCTTGGTTGCGGGCACATCCCCAGTAGGGGGCATGCAGGAGGCAGTTTATCAATGTCTCTCTCTCATCCATGTTTCTAACTCTCTATCTCTCTCTCCCTTCCTCTCTGTAAAAAATCAATAAAATACATTAAAAAAAAAAGAAAGGCTGAATAAAGCCACAGACAGAGTGAGAAAGTTCACACAAGAATTCCAGATGCTGATAAAATAGTTCCTTTGAACCTTAAATTATTCTCCAAAGTTTCAAATGTATGTCTTCTTTTTAACCACTGATTAGCTAATTTAGTGTGAGTTATCAAGCGATCCTAATACCCAATTCCTTTTGTCATTTAACCTAGACTTCAAAAACGCAATCTGTGGATTCAGAAATCCTTCCCCTTGAGAAAGAGAGACGCTCTTTTTGAACACTAAACACAAAGACAAGATCGGAGGGAAATAATGGCCTGTTCACCTACCCGAGCGCTCACAGGTGGAATCATAAACGATGTTTAGTTCCCCCTGTGGGTGGCAGTGATAACCTGTCCTCGCACTCTTCCCGAGACTGTTCATGCCTCCAAAAAGCTTGAATCTGCTAAGACTTCTTGAAAAAGAAAAGCCAAAAGCAAGCCTCCTGCAATCTGTAACAGGGCCACAGAATTAACAAACAAATGGCCCCGTGTCCACAGGCGGGGGGAGGCCTCTCTCTTCACCGCCCCTGAACCTGGACAGCCTGGAGACTGTGGAGTTACAGCCAGCGATCCCAAACCAAGATGGGGGGTGTGTTTGGGAGCAAGGAGAGGGAGCCATAGGCCAGAGACAAGAGTAAGGCTTAAAGCCACAAAATAATGAATTTAGGCTTAATGACAATGTTTCATACACATGAACAAGGCACCAAAAGCAGCCACACACACACACACACACACACACACACACACAGTCTAAAAATAGAGAAAGTCCTATTATATTCAAATCCAGATTACATCTCTCCGATACAGATCAGGCGCAGGAAGGGGTAGTAGTTCACTCGGAGTCTCTACCTGAAATTCCTGAAATGCCACTCCAGAACCTGTCCGACACCCTCTCTTCCTGGTGCTCCCACAAGTCATTTCTCATGCGTTTTACAAGCTCGGGGCGCGCTGGGGACTGAAGAGCGTGCTATGCAACTACAAACCTGCCCTCTTCCAGCTCCCAGCCGTCCCCCCGAGAGCAGAGAGTCTTACCGAAGGGAGACTGAAGGGAGATGAAAGCACCGAGGATGGGAAGGAAGTGTGTGGGTAAACAGAAAGAGAGAGAGAGAGAGAGAGAGAGAGAGAGACACACACACCTGGAGATTCCATAATTACCTGCAAGTTTCTTCCCTTCCTCCCCCTTCACTGTCAGTCACCTGGGTGACAACTTCGGGATCCAACCAAAAGACACTGTCGTCCCCCGAAATGCTGCTGTCGCTCTCCGCCTCCATCCCGTAGCCGCTGAGTGTCCCTCAAGGCATGGACGCAGGCAGCCGGGGTTCGGGCGGCTCAGCCCTGTTTACCTGCACTCGGTGCGTGGCCGGCAGGCCAGTGATGCGGGACCATGCCGGCCCAGGTCTATGAAGCACCCGGGTAATTACAGTGAGGAAGACAGGAAACCACACAGCCACTGCTACACCTGTGACATCACACCCCGCCCACCGCCCGAGGCCCTGGGAGGTGACCTACATAACCCGATGCAGAGCCCAAGCCGAGGGGACCTTTCTGTCCCTCTTTCCTATTCACCGCGCCACCGGGGGTCTCTTCTTAACCGGCTGTGGCCACTCAACGTGAGTTGTTCTCAGAATGCATGCTTTTCTCTCTTGGATCTTTGTTGCTATCTCAGACTGAAGAACAAGAAACTGGAAAACTAGAAAAGATAACGCCAGGGGTAAAGCTCTCCCGCGCGGAGAGGCGCAGTTATAGATCTCGCAGTTAAGGAGGATCACAAGTTATAGACAAGATAAGTCTAGGGACCGGGCCAGCCTCATGCCTTCGAATGGACCACACCCATCTTCCCTTCCCCTCAGCAATAACTGCCGTGTACACCTTTGCTCGGGTATCCAAAGTAGGGCATTCACAGCCAAGCTTGTCTGTCCATGGCTTTAAAAAAAAGCCGAAACTGGTTTGGCTCAGTGGATGGAGCGTCGGCCTGCGGACTGAGGGGTCCCAGGTTCAATTCCGATCAGGGGCACGTATCTTGGTTTTGGGCACATCCCCAGTAGGGGCCGTGCAGGAGGCGTCTGATTGATGTCTCTCTCTCATCGATGTTTCTAACTCTCTATCCCTCTCTCTTCCTCTCTGTAAAAATATCAATAAAGTATATAAAAAATAAAATAAAATGAAAAAGCACCCTAAGTTAGAAGATGTTGAAAATTATATCAAATAAAAAGCATGCAAAAATTGTGTCAAATAAAAAGCATGTGACATTTTTTGCACATAATTTAATATACAAGTGCCAACAGCAGCAATAAATGACTTTCTGGGAATTGAGTGAAAAGTATAGCATCTATATAACGGGCAACAACACACTGTTGCTTAGAAATTGGCCGTACTGGTACCATCCACTGACAGGTCAGATAGTCAGTCACAGGTTTCTGCCTTTAACAAAGCCCTGATTATCTATGAAATCTGATTGGATGAAAAAAAAATTTTAAAGGCATTCATTGGGATACCCTTGAATTTTCACGCTTGAAAATAAGGAAAAGAGACCTTCTAGCTGACGTTATTTCTACAATACTGTACTTTTTTTCTTTCCTATAAAATTATAATTTATATGATGTATTACTGTGTTAATCTTGCTGCTTCAAAACTCTGTATAATTTGAATCTACTGACTGTGGTCATCAAATGTATTTCTGCTAGAAACCAAAATTCAGTTTTGGAATCTTTATATATAAAAGCCTAATATGTAAATTGTCCCTGCGGATGTTCAACTGGGAGACCAGGAATTCAGTCACTTGCTATGACATGCGCTGACCACCAGGGGGCATTGCAGAATGAAGGAAGGTCCTGGCCAGCAGCCAGCAGCCGGGGAAGGGAGGCCCTGACTGGCAGCCAGAAGGCCCTGATCAGCCCTGATCGCCCACCAGGCCTAGGGCCCCTACCCATGCACAAATTTCTTGCACTGGGCCTCTAGTACATTTATAAAACAAATGGTTCTTGATAGCAACAAATATGGAAAAAAATCCCTGCACAATTTACACAAAAATATATTGTAAACTAGCCCAATAATTTCCACTCCAGACAACTCCATAGCAAATTTTGGCCTGAATAATCATTTTAAAAATGATTATCAAGATCTCTCTATGACATAAATCCCCTAACATATTCCAAAGATTCGGAAGAGATGAAATTTAATCCCTCCCTCATTCCACCCATCAAAATAAGTTCCCAATGTATCAAAGATTTAAATGTAAAAATAAAACCATAAAAAGAAATCATAGGGAAAGCTTTTATCATTTCACAGTGGGAAAGTCCTTTCCAACTATAATTTTAAGAAGCCATGAAAACATTAAAAACTGAATCATTTAAAAATTTTACAAATTTTAAAATCTTTCCCAAACAAAAAATATATATTAGAGATATATACTAGTATACACACACACACACACACGCATATATATGCCAAGTAAAAAGTAAATAATTGAGAAAAATATTTGGAATATATCACACAGGGTTAATTTCATTAATATATAAAGGGCTCCTACATATATGCAAGACTCAACAACCCAGAAATTAACAGGCAAAGAGTATACACAGAATAATAATAGAAAAACAAAAAAGGACCTTAAAACATAGTATTTGATTTCACTCATAATAGAAATGCAAAAACCACAAGACGATGCCTTTTTCAATCTATCAGGCAAAGATTTTTTTAAAGGTCTTACCAAACTGAAACAAGATGTGGGAAAGCAAATACACACTGTTGATGGGAATATAAAATGACATAACCTCTGTTGCAAGACAATTTGACAAAAATCTACCAAAATTCAAAATGCACATATTGTTGGCTCAGCCATTCCCCTTCTAGGACATTACCTTATTGTTACATGTGGAAATGGGAGATGAACAGAAATATCCATTGTAGTAAACTTTACAATCACAAAAACAGAAGAGCAGAAACAACCTACTTACCCATGAACAAAAAACTACATGTTCGGTTAGGGGCTGGCCATAGAATGGGATGCTAGTAAGTGAAGTGAGAAACACAGACCGCCCTACTGGTCAAAACCGGAAGGCCACTCTAAGGCAAGGAAGAAAGAGACAAAGGTATGGGATAGTGCATATGAAGTGCTGTAATTCACACTTTCAAAAAAGACGAAGAAGCAGCATGCATGACTACACATGTGCAGGCTATCTATGGAAGGATAGAGCCGGTGACAGTTGTGGTCTCCAAGTGAAAGAACACAACCAGAAAAGAGGAGTGAGAGGGAGACAGTTTTTCACTCTATCATGCACCTATCACCCTTACAAAAACCAATAACTAATTTTAAATATAACCTTTTATACTCCGCAGTGTAGAACCGGATTTTTAAATACTATTTTAAGTACCTAGGTCTTCTTTTTCTTCTACACAATTTCAACTCCTTTAAGATGCTTCTATGAATCCCATGTTTCCTTTCAATTATTTTTTTTTTTGCTTCCCTTTATTTCCTCAAGCCCTTTCAAACCTGGGAAAGCGGACTGTCAGCACCATTTGGCACAGAACATGACTAACCCTTCCCGCCGAGCTGATGGATGCACCGACCAGCCCTTCCAAGACTCGTTCGCACAGGGTTGACTCTGCTATTCAGAGTTTTAAAGATTACTTCTAACTTCAAACTCAACGTGTTCCATTGTCTTTTCCCTTCTTCCGGAGCCACAGAAAACCTAGCACCAACAGAAGGTACTGAATAGCAGGAGGGAGGAAGGAAGGCAGTCAACCTACTCCTTGAGGCTGGGGAGCTCCCAGAGGCTCTGATCCTGAAGACCACGTGGTTGCTTTCCTGACGGCTTAAACCCTGATCACCAGGAATTAATATGAATGTCATCCCTTCTCTATGTATTTCCCACCCCAGCCTATGAAGACCCAAATCCATGGTATTTGCACCTCATTGACAAAGGAATCTAACGTCCATTCTATGTCTGTAATGCAGACATTGCATCTACTTACTGTCAAACTGATAAGCCATATCCCTTTCATTCATATATATATATATATATATATATATATATATATATATATATATAT
>JAAGEH010000417.1:20762722-20791311 GCA_011751065.1 Lasiurus cinereus
TATATTGATTTTTACAGAGAGGAAGGGAGAGGGATAGAGAGTTAGAAACATCCATGAGAGAGAAACATCGATCAGCTGCCTCCTGCACACCCCCTACTGGGGATGAGCCTGCAACAAAGTACATGCCCTTGACCGGAATCGAACCCGGGACCCTTCAGTCCGCAGGTCAATGCTCTATCCACTGAGCCAAACTGGTTAGGGCACATCCCTTTCTTTTACTGCTTCCCTGTTCAAAAGTTCACAAAATCCAACCCAGGAATACTTTGTCCCAACTCTCAAGAGGCTCAAGGTATTTTCATGCCACGGGAGAAGGACATAGTATCAACGTTAACATATTCTACCAAATAAAATTAAAATAGAGGTGACAGAGAACAGTGTGTACAATTACCCAGCCATGCATACACAAAACAAGAAAGTTGTCTTAACTTCAGCATTCCATTGGCTGACTCAGTAAGTAATAAAAAACAGAAATGCTTGCATATCAGATACATTCGATTCCAGAGATCTCAGGAAATTTTCACTCATCTGAGGGGGTACTCATTTTTGTTCTCAATATACAAAACACACACATACACACACACACACACACACACACACACATATACACACACAAGTCAAAACTATATAATTGTTAACATAGAAAGGTAAAGTCTAAAACAAGTTATAATTATCCTAGCAATGAGTTAAAGACCACAAAATTACAGTATCAACATACAGTATAGTGATTAAATTAAAACATTGGCAAAAAGAAATTTAACAGAATCACTCATCTTTTAAAATGACCATTCAATACTAAACCAGTATTTTTATCTGAGTAAATCTCTAGGACTAAAGAAGGAAGTGGACCACAGTTGAATCAATGTAAAGGTATTGTGTTGAAAATTAAGAATTCATTATGTCACAATTGGTATGGTAAAAAGGTCTGGTAAAGACAATGAAGTCTGAGTATCGTTTAATATAATGTTCAATAAAAGGAAATATTTTCTGAGTTAGAATTTTGATTGAATATTCCATAGTCAGTGAATTATAGTGCAAGAAGGCTACAACTTTCATAAATTCAGGGCTGGGAAATGATGTCTTGGCAGAAACTAAACTGTACATGCAGTACCTCTGGTTACCACTGTAATAGAACTCCTCCTAATATTAATACTGCAAAAAATGCTAACTATGAATTTCGTGAATAATAATCAGAAATGATCTAACTAGAGTCTCTCTCAGTGGAAGAATTGGGAGGGATTAGGATGCAATCACCATGGGGGAAATTGGGACCAAGTAAATAAATAGGCTATACTAAGTCTGCATACTTGAAAAGCTCAGGGTACTGCATAAACTTACTAGCATTTCTCCAACTAAACTACTTGAAAAATGCCAATACATCCAATGTTTTCATCTACACTTTACCTACTAATATCCTTACCTGGACAGTTCACTCAACTGTGTTTGAGAGGGAGGCAAGGTTAACAGTAGCTTCTCATCTTCTTCTGCCTGCTCCCCAGCTGCCACCCACGAGGGGGGGTGGGTGGGTAGGGGGGGCCGGCCAAGAGTAAAAGTGGGAGTCGGCAATCACTAGTTAAAGCTCTAGAGAATACTCAGCTACTTTACAGAATTCAAAGCATTTTTCTCACATCACACTCACCCCATCCTCAAAGGATAGACGCCAATCTGACATCTAAATTCTGATTTAAACTAAGTAGGTTTCTGATGGTTGTTTTCAAGCTGCCACCGCTTCTGCGGCTCAGGGGACCCAGGAAGACAGTGTGAGAAAAATGTGAAAAGAAACTTGGTCCGGTCACCACGGCGGATATCCGGAAAGACGGTGCAGGGAATACCACAGAACTTGGGGAAGAAAGCTGGATGAAATAAAGCTTTGATCCAAAGAAAGCCAGATTGGATCCCATAGAGCGAGTAAGGTCTCCACCTGCAGAACCTGGAGACATTCTGTGCATCAACCGGTCCTCACCACGCGCCAGGGCTGTGCCCACCCAGGGCCTCTGAGCCATGCCGGGGGTGGGGGGGTGGAAGGGGGAAGGGGGGCGGCGGGGGGGGAAGGTTTAGGAGAGCACCAACTACCAGCAGATGTCTGTCCAGGTGTACTGATGGGGTTTCTGGCTTTCCACAGGATTTTGCATTCTGCTTTAAAATATCAAGGCATATGACATAGATGTTCAAGCTACAAAATACCCTGTTTTAGGCCAATTAAGTTTAAACCAGGGAAGCTGACTGGTATTCATTCTTTTGTTCTCAAGAAGTTCTGAACAGCAACAGAGTAAAAAATAAAGAAAGAAACAATAGCCTTGGCCAGTGTGGCTCCGTTGGTTGGAGTGTCGCCCCATGAAATGAAGGGTTGTGGGTTGGATCCCCAGTCTGGCTGTGTATGGCAGGCAACTGATCGATGTGTCTCTCTCACATCCATGTTTCTTTCTCTCTCTCTCTCTCTCTCTCTCTCTCTCTCTCTCTCTCTCTCTCTCTGTCAACGTTTTAAAAAAGTTTAAGAAAACAAGAGTAATAATAAAATAAGTTTGCTTCTACTCTGGTATCCGTCATTCTTCAGTTTTATTTTCCTAGAAAGGAGCATTAAGTTTCTATCTGCTCCTTTAAACTTATTTCAGGAGACAGGCATTTTTCCCATTATCTTTTGTTATAGAAATTTCTTCTGGTAAAACGTGTCAATTGCAAAAAATACTAATGCAAAACTTTTGAAGAATAAAATATAATAGAAAGGTTTAAAAAAAGTTAACATAGGTAGCTCTTGAAAACCATACAGACGTATATTTAAATTTGAATGACACATTAGTTAGGAATTGAATATCTGCCTATTTCTTCTGATTCTGCTGGAGCCAGACATTAAGGTTATTATCTGCGGTGCTTTTCATCTGACATTTCCCAAAGATATAATGAATGCAGAGCACATTTTACAATGTCTCAAACCGAACTGACAAAATAATGAAGCTGTTTTTTTTTTCCAATTCAGCATCTCCAAGTTATATCACGATTCCCTTGTGGTAAGGTAAGCAGGTTTAGAATCTAACTCAATGCTTACTGGCATGCAATGCATCTACTATTTCACTATTATAAAGAGCAGTCAAGTTAAGTATAAAAGTAATTGAAAACAACAGTAATATTTTTTAACGGTAGTGTTTTTGAGTCTCCATGGTTTCCATTTCAGAAATAATGGTAGATCGTTTTTAATTTAATGAAGCGCAAATTATTCAAATTTCTTCTAAGCCACTTATTATCTTAAGTAATTTTCTTACAACCTCTTATGTTTGATCAGCAGCCTGAACCTGAGTCTTGGCCTTCTTCACTGAACAACATGAGCTTCATCACCTGCTCTGGCTTCTCACCCGACCCTGGGCTCCAGGCAGTTGCCCAGCCACCAGCCCAGCTGGCAAACAGTGGGGCCAGTGCCCATGCAGGCACAAGGGGGATTTCCATGTCTCACTCCACCAGTGTCCACTGTGGCTGGGGGTTCAGGGGCGTGGCCATCCAGACAGAGAAGGAAATCATGCAATGCCTGAGTGACCCTCTGGCCTCCTACCAAGAGAGAGTGAGGAGCCTGAGGGCTGGTAATCAGCTACTACCCAGCAAAATCTGGGGACACCTAGGGGAAAAGGGACCCCAGGTCAGCGACTGAGGCATTACGGCAGATGGTTGAGGGTCTGAGGGCTCCGATCTTTGCAAGTTCTGTAGACAATGGCCATCTTGCCGATGATGACGTCAGAATCAAAGCAGATGGAGCTGGCCATGCACCAGTCGGTGGAGAGGGACATCAATGGGCTCCGAAAGATCACTGATGACACCGTCACTTAACTGCAGTCAGAAACAGATCGAGGCTCTCAGGAGGAGCTGCTCTTCATGAAGAAGAGCCACGAGGAGGAAGTAAAAGGTCTATGCAACCAGACTGCCAACTCTGGGTTGACCGTGGAGTTGGGTGCCCCCAAATCTCAGGACCTCAGCAAGATCATGGCAGACACCTGGGCCCTGTACAATGATGAGCTGACTCAGAAGAACCTAGAGGAGCGAGACAAGGACTGGTCCCCATACACTGAGAAGAGCACTACAGGGAGATACGAGCTGAGACTTTCCGTCTAGTCCTGGGAGATGGACTTGGCCTCAATGAGAAATCTGAAGGCCAGTTTGGAGAACAGCCTGAGGGAGTGGAGATGCGCTATGCCATGCAGATGGAACAGCTCAACAGGATCCAGCTGCCCTGGAGTCGGAGATGCCCCAGACACGGGCGGAGGGGCAGGGGCAGGGCCAGAAGTAAGAAGCTCTGCTGAACGTCAAGGTCAAGCAGGAAGTTGAACACCTAATGCCGCCTGCTGGAGAAAGGGGAGGACTTCAATCTTGGTGACATAGACATCTCTATGCAACCCATCCAAAAAACTGCCACCAGCAGGACTGTGGACAGCAAAGACGTGTACGAGGTTGACCCCGAAGTTCTGAGGCATTAAAGCTTCTGAAGCGGGGAACACCCTAACTCCCTTAGGGTGCGGTGGGCAAATAAGAAGTTCTGAAACCATTAAACATCGAAAAGCAAATAAAACAAGATCTCTGAGGTTCAATTTCCTCATCTGAATAGAATAACCATGATTAACCATTTTGTAATCAATCATCAAATGAAACAGTACATATAAGGTATCCATGCAACATAATATTTATAAATAACAGATGCTGAAAAAATGGAAGATGTTTCATGAATCTAGGTTTTGGGTTTACTAAGAAATGTTAAGCTCCTTTAGATAAGAAATCAAAATTCTCATAAAATTAATTTAGTAAAATAACATCATTTCACTTAAAAATGTTAACCACTAATCCCTTACTATCATAAATATCCAGTCAGTGTACGAAGTTTTCCAATGGCCAGGCATCCTTTTTTTTTTTTTTAACAATTGATTTGTTTAAATCAGAAAGTCCACATATGATATTTGGCAAATAGATCTCTTAAATCTCTTGTGATTTCAGGCTTTCCCGCCTTTTTCTGTCATATATTTTTGACAAAGCCAGGTCCGATATCATCTCTAACAGTCTGGATCTTGCTGATTATATCCCAAGTGTTGTTCTACAGGTTCCTCTACCTGTCATATTTCCTGTATAGGCACTATTGAAAGCTCTATTGAAAGCTTTCGTTTTATATTTTCTGCCTTATCTAACCGCCTTCTAAAATAAATGTTAATTGAATGAACAAGAAAATGATAACAGATAGAAAATACAAAGAAAAAAAGTAACCAACGGGCTACAGATAACCTTGCAATGACTGAACCAAGTATAAGTGGGGCAGCTCTCAACGGTGCAACATAGTACAGTACTAAGAGGTTTCAAGTTGTTTGACTTCTAACCCAAATGGGCTCTTGCACCCTCTGCTGTCTTCAATGACATTCTATGTCCTCCTACACAATGTGCCATGGACAATGGTAACACCTACACACATCTGAACCATCTATGACTAATCCTAAGACTCTACCCAGCATGTTTGTCATTAATTAGCTCCTACTTTTTTAGAAAAAGACCACATAAAAGCTGCGTGGACTATGGAATATCCTTAAAGTGGAGGACAGAAACATCCTGCATCCATCCCACTTGAGCAGGAAGAAGAAACGACTGACATCCCAGAATAAATGATCAATTATGGGGGGGAAAAAAGTTGAAGTGCAAGAAAATCCCATTCTAATACAGTGGTACCTCGAGATACGAATTTAATTCGTTCTGTAACCTTGAGGCGTGGGAAACTATGAGACACTCAAGTCATGGTAAACTGGTGGGTCGTGTGCAGCCGGCTGATCCGCGCGATTACTCCTATCTCAAATGTTGCTCCTATTTCAAAGCAAAAATCGCTCGCTCAACGGCTCATATCTCAAAAATCTCGTATGTTAGGGCACTCGTATCTCGAGGTACCACTGTATACTAAACTTAGTTCACCAACTCTTACGTATTTGCAATTAAATGATTTTAAGAAGCGGGTCAAACAATTACCTGTATCAGGCTCCTATCTGAGAAAACCAGGATTCATGACATAATGTCACACAGAGGGGCTAAACATTAATCGATCCTCATGAGCTTGGAAATCCATGTTACATGTCAGTAACAAGTGTCAGAGGTTTGCCAAGGAGAACTAAACAATCTTCTTCGCCCAACCCCAAGCAAGCGCTGTTCCTATCTGGTCAGTGCATCGAATCTCCAAGTCAAAGGACAGTTACCTCAATAGAAGACTCTACAAATGCCAGCCATGTCCACGAACTAGCAAGGAGTTTTTTGTTTTTTTTATGAACAAATGGGAAAGACGACTCAACCTTCACTGGTGTTTCTGCCAGCGTCTACCACCCAGCCGGTAACAAAAATATCCCCTTAGATGGGTACAGCCATTTCCTATTTTCAAAGCACTGTGACGAATTTCAGAGCAAATGACAAGTGACAAAGAGAAAGCAAAAGGGTGGGAATTTTAGATATTTTTGGACATAAAATTACATTTTAGTAAACTAAACTTCTAAGAGAAGAAAAGGCATTGAGAACTGAATTCATTATAATCTTCAATAACCACATAGTCACGTTACAGAGCTTAATAGTAAAAACAGGTGCACCACGTTCCAGGAAGTGAGGATACAATGAGAAAACAGGTCACGCGCAGCATTGTTTTCCAAAGGGGGAAAAAAAAAAAAAACTCAGGCTGTTTCTTCAAGAATCTTTTAAACAGATTCTCAATCCTTTTTACTATCCCCCCAAAAGTCACTGACAACAGTGACTCATAACTTATTTAGGGATTTATTTTGATGAACAACAACGGAACAAGCAAATTCTCCTGGAGAGTGTCAAGCTCCTTGAGCATTCAAACTTTAAGGGGGGAAATTATTTCCATTAGAACTTAGGACAATACGAGGGGAAAAGTAACAAGGCAAAAAGTAAACTCTGTGTAATTCCTTCAAACCTCCCAGATGAAAGAGATGTAAGCCCTTAACCAGAATGTCTGCGGATATCAGGAAGGGAACCAATACTCTCCCCCAGGACATTCTGTAAAGGACACCCAGAGACACAATGACCGCCTGCGTGTCCCCTGGTTGTGAATCATTACGGGGGCCATTCCTCTGCTGTGGCTGACATTGTTGTTAGGCCATCATCTCTGCAATGAGGAACATTTGCCAAACTGAGTATCTGATGCAGATGACCATGACAGTGAAGAAGAATCTGGCCAGTGGCTATGTGCCACTAAAAAGAATGAAGGGCCAGAGAAATATCTGTGTCCGGGAACATGGAGAACTCGAATCAGCCCTGAGCACTTCACAGAAATTTCAGAGTCAAGTAATCTCCAAGCTAGAAGAAACCTTGAAGCCCATCTGTTCTGAAATCCGTCAACTAAACTCTAGAAATTCAGGTTTCCTTTTTCTACCTCGAGAGTGCAAACAGCTCCATTGTGATGCAGCCCAGCTGCGGAGAGCTCACGTGTGTTACAGTTCAATTAGGAAGCAGCATGGCTGTGAAGCAGCACGGCTGAGAGGAGGCCCCTCACAGGCTAGAGGTCCAGTGGTCGGCAAACTGCGGCTCGCGAGTCACATGTGGCTCTTTGGCCTCTTGAGTGTGCCTCTTCCACAAAATAGCACGGCCTGGGCGAGTCTATTTTGAAGAAGTGGCATTAGAAGAAATTTAAGTTTAAAAAATTTGGCTCTCCAAATAAATTTCAATCATTGTGCTGTTGATATTTGGCTCTGTTGACTAATGAGTTTGCTGACCACTGGGCTAGCCAGCTCTTCTCTTAGGTGGAATGGGAAAGAGCCTGACTGAGCCAGAAAGGAGCAGAGCTGACGTATATAGACCGAAGTCCCCAAGCCCTGGTTTCTGATTGGTGGTCTTCAAATCTCTGTACTTTGATTGGCCCAAAAGGCACTGTCCTGGTCAGAATAGCACCGCTCTGATTGGTTGAGGAAGATGCAGTTGGGGATACAGATGCACAGCTGCAGTCGCACAGGGAAAGCCTCAGTCCTATTGGTTGAAAACAATCCCAGGAGCACCTTTGTAAGATCCGCTCAGATGACAGGGACACAGCAATGGCAGCCGGTTCAGTGCATGAGGCAGGCAGCTTAGTCAGGCTTCTCCCTGAAGCGCACTGTGGGGGACAGGCCCCCAGGTAGAAATGGCGGCGAGGCCCTTTTTTTTTTAATTTGACTCCCGTTAGCCACCAGGAGTCCTTCTTGGCAGGTGATTCTTTGTGCAGGGTCCACAGTTATTAGGACTGCTACTGCTTTTATGAGTTGCTGTGAATTCAAAGCTGTAAAGACTCTGAGTTAGTATTTGTGCAACCCTCTTTTTACCAGACCTTTTCTTCTTAAGTACATGATGTGTGAAACCACAAGATTTTTTTTTAGAAATACATACATCATATTATAGCAAAAAACAGTGTCAAAAAGAATGTTTTGAAATCAATATCTATATTTACTACACATGCTTTTATGTACACTCAGATATTTCAAGTTCTCCTATTTTAAAAAAAATACTAGGCATCTAACACAACAGAACAGTTATTCATGGCCTGCGTATCTCAGTACCTTCTATGCAACCCAAAAGCCAGGAGTTCCTCAAAATGTATTTAGAAGAACTACTTAAAGATGGCATAACTGACTCCTAAACTTAACAGGGCACCCCTTGAGTAGCTTAAGAAATTACAGGTTCTCCCACACCCGCACAGACCTACTGGGTTTCCAGAAACCAGATCCTCCAATCTTCACTAGAGAGGTTCTTCAGTTCATTTTATTTATCCATCAGACTGCTGGATCATGATCAGGCATTTACATTAAGAAACAAGCACAAAAATTAAGCCCCCAAGATGGTATGCTTTTACTTTCTGAAATAACCAATAATTTAAGCACAGGAAATAGCATTCCTAAAGAGAAAAAAAAAGAGTATAAAAATTGGATAAGTAGCCATTTTTTAATCCTATAACTCAGAATTGATTGATTCAAATATGGAGGGGTTGTTCATTAGTCTCATGTGGTTAATACAAGGCTTGAATTAAAGAAAATAGTCACATGGCTTTCAATTTTAACCTCTACATTTTTGCCTGGCATCCTGTACCAATAAGGCCCTCACTGTGCAAAAGAGTAGCAAACCATGGTGTTCGTAACATGTGCACATGTGGGGAGTCGTATTTTCTTAGCAGAGAGCTATGGCCATCTGAAAGAAGGAAAATCACCACCTTCTTCTGTTTTATTTTGGAATTCTTGGGTCTGTGGGGGCAAATTATTCTCATGAAGGCCATAAAAATAAAATTTACACAATTACAAACCGTACTGCTTAATTTACCTCAAAATAATTTATACTTATTTTTAATGCTAATGACTCTACTGCTGTGTTAGAAGGTTATATGTAGTTGTAGAGGCCCAGTGCACGAAATTTGTGCACAGGTAGGGTCCCTAGGCCTGGCCTGCCATCAGGGCCAATTAGGGTCTTCCTTCCCCCGGCTGCTGGCTGCTGGCTGGGGCCATCCTTCCCCTGGCTGCCTTCGTTCCATGCCACTCCCTGGTAGTCAGCCCATGTTATAGCGAGCAGAACTCCCGAGGGGACAATTTGCATATTAGCCTTTTATTATATAGGACTAGAGGCCCGGTGCACAAAATCTGTGCATGGGGGGTGTCCTTCAGCCCAGCCTGCTCCCTCTCCAATCTGGGACCCCTTGAGAAATGTCCGACTGCCCGTTTAAGCCCAATCCAGGTAGAATCGGGCCTAAACAGGCAGTCCCTCTCACAATCCAGGACTGCTGGCTCCCAATTGCTCACCTACCTGCCTTCCCGATTGCCCCTAACTGCTTCTGCCTGCCAGCCTGATAACAACCTAACCACTCCCCTGCAAGCTTCATTGATGCCTAACTGCTCCCCTGCCAACCTGTTTGCCCCTAACTGCCCTATCCTGTGGGCCTGGTCACCCCCAACTGCCTTCCCTGCAGGCTTGATCACCCCAAACTGCCCTCCCTTGAAGGCTTGATCCCTGCCAACTTCCCTCCCCTGCTGGCCATCTTGTGGTGGCCATCTTGTGTCTACATGGGGCAGTCATCTTGTGTGTTGGAGTGATGAATATTACTCTTTTATTAGATAGGATAGAGGCCTGCTGCACAGGTGGGCGCCAGCTGGGTTGCCCCGAAGGGTGTCCTGGGTCAGGGTGGGTATTCCCTTGGGGTATAGGGTGGCCTGGGCAAGGGGCCTGTGGTGGTTTGCAGGCTGGCCACACCCCCTGGCGACCCAAGCAAGGGCCCCTTTATCTATCTTCTACAATTTATCTATCTTCTACAATTTATCTATCTTCTACAATTGAAACTTCGTAGCCTGGAGTGGAGCCAAACCTTCTGCTCACTATTTGTTGACTTAAGCGCCCAGGCTTTGCGGAAAGCTTGGCTTCCTCCACCACTAGGGGCAACCCAAGCCCTGCTCTCTCTGTGGCCGAATCCATCTTGGTTGGGTTAATTTGTATACTCGCTCTGTTTTTTTGGCTGGGGGTGTGGCTGGAGGGCGAGGCTTGTGAGTGTAGAAGAGATACAGTCAATTTGCATATTACTCTTTTATTAGATAGAATAGTACATAAGGTAGTACACTGTAAACGTTCTAGGTGGCAAGGTCTGCTTACATCAAATGCCCCATGGAACTCCATCGCATTGTAAGTACATATACTGTATATGTGTGCTTAATTAATGTGTATTTAAATGTGTGTGATCCAAGAATACTTATAAGAAGGCAACAAGGTTTTAATTTGGGGGCTAAAAAACTGCTTATTCTACATTATCAAGAACAAGGCTATTTGGGCTACCAAACATGATTAATTTGGACCTCAAATTATATTTGCATCTGAACTTTACCTTGTTGTTCCCAAAAATATCTGTAATGTCATTTGAAATACAAATTTTTGGTAGGATTTATCCTACCAAAAGTTTGTATTTCAAATAAAATACAGTATACTTGAAAAATCTCAATTTTCATTGGTCTAAGCCTCAAATTGTTTTGACTCAGTTGGTAGTTCCGCTGCTTGAAATTTAAATGATACAAACTGTACGCAGAGTAATTAAGAAATGTCCCCCAAGACAGTAGCATGCTCTTATGCTCAAGGAAACTCACATTTCATTGACAATGGACAAAATCACTGCTTCAGTTAAACCAGAAAAATCCCCCAGGAGGTATTTCATCTGACACAAAGGATGTGGTTTACCACCTATGCCACCTCAATTTTAATCTTCCATTTGTCAGAATTAACTTGGCAAAGGCAAAGGGCAGCACAGCACGTGCTAATGTGCTGGAAATTTCCTGCAATTGGCAGCAGGTGGTGCGATAGTGAAGGAGAAAAGTGGCTGATGCAAGAGTCCAAGATGTCATCACAGCATCCTTAGAATCCTTTTAAATAACATTACTGCAGAACATGTCAAAAACAGTGTGCCTTATCTCAGAGGCATTCTTGAAATATAAATACTAGACTAAAACTCTTGAAAACATGAGAGGCTCCCATCCCTTGAATTAAATGTTATGTTGGAAATAATATTTTAATGGTGCAACATTTTCATAATGCTGCATGAGCCATTTAAAAATATTTATTTCAAATAGGTACAGTGCTCTATAATAGCCAAAATGATGAATCTTACATGAACACCATAGAGATGATAAATTGAGGCCATAAATGAGGGCAGAAAGAGTTATAGGTAATGAGACTAAATATGCACTCTAGTTTTGGGGGATAAGTGGATATGTGAGTGAATGATTTTTATGTTTTTATATTTTTAATATATTTTATTGATTTTTTACAGAGAGGAAGGGAGAGAGATAGAGAGTCAGAAACATAGATAAGAAAGAAACATTGATCAGCTGCTTCCTGCATACCCCCTACTAGGGATGTGCCCACAACCAAGGCACGTGCCCTTGACCAGAATCAAACATGGCACCTTTCAGTCCGAAGGCTGATGCTCTATCCACTGAGCCAAACCAGCTTTGGCTGATTTTAAATAAAAATTATAAAAATCTTGAAGGTAAGACCAGGGCATAATCCTGTGCACTAAAAGGTTACAGGTTTGATTCCCAAGCAGAGCCTGGGTTGTGGACTCAATCCCCAGTAGGCAGCAGATCGGTATCTGGAGCTCACATCTCTCTCTCTCCCTCCCTCCTTCCCACACAATCTCCTTCCCTTCCTCCTTTCTCTAAAAATCAATCAAAAATCTTTTTTAAAAATCTGGAAGATAAGAACAATGTCTCATATTTACCTTATCTTGTCCATGTTTGTTCCTCAAGAAGCAATTTTTAAAACAGAATTGCAATAGTACCTCTCCCAAAAATCCATATACCCTAACCATGAGAAAAAAAGTCAGAAAAACTCAAATGGAGGGACAGGATAACACACAGAGAATCCCAAACAAGATGAACCCAAAGAGGTCCACACCAAGACATATCTTGATTAAAATGACAAAGGTTAAAGACAAAGAGAGAATCTTAAAAGCAGCAAGAGAAAAGCAGTTGGTTACTTACAAGGAAACTCCCATAAGACTGGTGGGTGATTTCTAAACAGAAACTTTGCAGGCCAGACGGGATTGGCATGAAATATTCAAAGTGATGAAAGCAAGGAATTACTTGCCAAGATTACTCTACCCAGCAAAGCTATCCCTTAGAATCGAAGGACAGGTCAAAAGCTTCCAAGTCCAAAAAAAGCCAAAGGAGTTCATCACCAACAAATCAGCATAATGTGAAATGTTAAAGCGCTTTCTTAAAGAAGAAAAGCTCCAAAATATGAATAATAAAATTGCAATAAATACATGTCTATCAACAATTACTTTAAATGCAAATGAATTAAATACCCCCATCAAAAGACAGGTTGGCTAGATTAACAAAACAGGACCCTTACATATAATGTCCACAAGAGACTCACTTCAGATCGAAACACTTCACCTGAACATTCCATTGGCAGAATGGATTATTTTAAAAATACGATCCAACTATATGCTGCCCATAAGAGACATACTTTAAACAAAAACTGAAAGGATGAAAAACAAGTTTCATGCAGACTACCGAAAACAGAGTTGGAGTGGCTATACTAATACTAACAGAAAACGATTTTAAGGGGGGAAAAATCGTTACTAAAGACAGAAAACATTCTATACTGATAAAATGGCCAATCCATCAATAAGATGAAACTGCTACAAATATACATGTACCCAACAGCAGAGTCCCACATTCATAAAGCTGTCAGTGTTGAGAGGTGAGAATGCAACAGTAGTAGTTGCAAACTTCAATACCCTACTTTAAATAATTGATGAAACAGTTAGAGGATTAATAGGGAACAGAAGACTGGAACAACATTATTCAGCAACCTGACTCAGCTGACATCTATAGGATGCTTCACCTACACCAGGATACACATTCTTTTCAAGAACACAGGGAGCATGCTCCAGGATAAACAATATGTTAGACCATGAAACAGGTCTTGACTAATTTGAAAGGACTAAAAGTGCTCTGAAAGTATGCACTCTAAACCACAATGGAATGAAACTGGAAATTAGTAACAGAAAGGAAAGTGAGAAATGCACATGTCGCTGAAAATTAAACAACACAATCCTTAATGACAATCAGATCATGGAAGAATCCACAAGGAAAAATAGAAAATGTTTGGGGACAAGTAAAAGCACAAATACAACCACCAAAACTCATGGAATGCAGTGAAAGCAGTGATTAGAGGGAATTTACAGCTGAAACAACTTTAGTCAATAACCTAACCTCCTACCTTAAGAACCTAGTAAAAAAAAAAAAAAAAAAAACAAAGGAAACGCAAAGCAAGCAGACAGAAATAGTAAAGATACCAAAGCAGAAAGAGACAACAGGGAAAAAATGTAAACACAGAAAAATTGACCCAACAAAAACTTAGTCCTTGAGAAAATCAACAAAATTGACGAATCTTAAGCTACTACCAGCCATATACTGTTATTTAATACATGTAATTTTATTTAATAGTCACAACCATCTATGAAGGTACATTTGGGCCAATTCATACAAAAGTAAAGTAAGGCTGTGCATTGTTACACTAGAGACCCTACGACAGAGAACCAGGAAAGAGCACTGACCAGTTGGGCTTAGTGGATAGAGCGCTGGCCTGCAGACTCACGGGTCCCAGGTTTGATTCTGGTCAAGGGCATGTACCTTGGTTGCGGGCACATCTTCAGTAGTGGGTGTACAGGAGGCAACTGATGGATGTTTTTCTCTCATTGATGTTTCTAACTCTCTGTCCCCCTCCCTTCCTCTCTGTAAAAAATCAATAAAAATATTTTTTAATAAAAAGGCAGGAAAGAAAAAAGTCAAAATGTAAGCCATATGTTCTTTACATCATGCTGCACTGCCTAGATCAGTTTTTGAATTTATGAAAATCTAAAAAAGTATGTTTAAAGGACACAACTGTATTCATCTCTAACTTTTGTCAAATATAGGATTTTAATTATGATGTTCTTTTTTTACTTAAACTAGGCATTATTGAAAGTCATTATCAACTTATACTTAGAAAAGTATGCACCAATAGAAGGCCTTAGAAAATCAATATAAAGGAACAGCAAATTATTAGTAATTAAAGCATCAATCACATGTAACAAATATTTAGAAAGAATACTGTTATATTATATATGCGTGTGTGTGTGTGTGTGTGTGTGTGTATGTGTGTGTGTGTGTGTTAATTTCAGAGAGGATGGGAGATGGAGAGAGAGAGAAAAAAAAATCAATGGTGAGAGAGGATTATTGATTGGCTGCCTCCTGCATACCTCACACTGGGGATCAAGCCTGCAAATGAGGCATGTACTCTGATCTGGAATCAAACCATGACCTTTTGGCTCATAGGTCAACCACTGAGTGAGCCATGCTGGCTGGGTAAGAATATTACTTTACTTCAAAATAATTTTCCTTAAATCATCCTATATCATAAAAGCCCAGTGACTGAATGGCGGAATGACGGAATGACCGGTTGACCAGTTGCTATGACATGCAGTGACTACCAGGGGGCAGATGCTCCAGGCAGGAGCTGCTCCCTGGTGGTCAGTGTGCTCCCACAGCAGAGCAGCCGCTCAGAGGGCAGGTCCACAGCCACTCGGCTGATCGGGATGAACTGCACTCCCACAGCAGGCCACACCCCTCACACCAGTGCACGAATCCCAGGCACCGGGCCTCTAGTATTTATAGTAACTTCATTCACACCTTCTTGAAGATAACTTGTTTCCTAATTAAACTTTTTACTATTGGCTCAAGTATCCAACACTCTGATTACTAAAGAGCTAATTAATATTATTTTTACATTGTGTTATAATAAAATCTACCCCCCTCCCCACCACCATGGAGCGACCCCAAAGTCTGCTGCCTTGACTACCAATTGAAGATCGGAGGTGTGTAGATAACAAGAGCATAAAAGGTGGTGTAGTGGAGAAGCTATCAGCAAGGTTTGGGGGGCCACTGGAAAATAATCTTATCTAAATCCCTTAAAATATGTCAGTATTTCTAATTAAATTAGTTAAAGGTCTTAATTTTTATCACCATGTCGAGAACAGCCCGCATATTAAGAGATATGTAGATGTCATATTAATGTGGCCAAATAACAAGGAACAAAAATATTTTAGGCTGCTGAATGAAATACTGAGCTAGCTGCTAATAAAGAACTGGAACATCAGGTGGCAGTCTTGTGAAAGACATAATTACTGTAACAGAGAGGCTGGGCACATGAACAGAAAGTTTAACATTCTACTGCTTAGCCGAGTCAGATTGTTTATGACACAAACTTAAAGAGAAACTATTTATTGTTCTCCAAATCCACAATCCATCTCTTTGAGAGAATGCTTCGACGCTCCTGAGAAATGCTATTGTTTTTGTAACTGGATAAAAAAGTGTTCACTCTCCTTAATCTCTCCCATTTGAGTTTATAGTAAAAATCTAGGTAAAACATGTAATGAATGATGCCACTATCTGTATTCCATACATATTTACGGCTTGTTTTATTGCCTTTTTTTTAAATTTCAAAACATCTGAAGGAAAAGCATTGTTCCTGGAATATGACAGGAAAGTAAGGAACTGTTTAAATTTAGGCATTTTTTTTCCTCTACAAGCTAAGTTTGAGACATCAAATTAAACTAGGAAATACTTTTAAGTTAATATTTCTAATGAGTAATGTAAGTGTGTGCCTCGGAGTAAACCTTTTTTTAAAAATGATTAAGCTATCTTTAAACTAAATGATTTCAAAAGAATGATTTTTCAATTCAATGATTGGCTAACTTGTAAAATATAAGAATCTATCAAATATAAGCCTAAAACTCAATAATCAAAAATAAAATAATTTTCCCTGTTATATAGCACATAAACCTTTTATGGTTCTTGTGCAAATATTTACTCTGCTGTGTCGATGGTCCTGTTGTTTTATATTTTTATTGATTTTTAGAGAGAGAGGAAGGGAGAGGGAGAGAGAGAAACATCAATGTGAGAGTAAAAAATTGATCGGCTGCTTCCTGCTCACTCGCTACTGGGGATCAAGCCCAAAACCCAGGAATATGCCCTGAATGGAATCGAACTGGCAGCCTCTTGGTGAATCCATGTATCTAATGTTCTGTGTGATGAAATGGGAAGTATGAATAAAAGCACTTTATAGACTTCAAAACACAACATGTGGTTTTCTTTCTTGAGAAAATCACTTGAGCGCTTAAGATGCAAGACGAGCAAGCCTCATTTTTCACTGACGACCAGGATAGATCATCCAAACGAAAAATCAATAAGGAAATTCTGGTCTTAAATGACATTTTAGTCCAAATGTACATAATCAATATTTACAGAGCTTTTTATCCCGTACACCAGATTATACCTTGTTCTCTAGTACACATGGAACATTCTCAAGGATAGACCATATGTTGAGACACAAAACTAGAGTCAACAAATTTAGTAAGACTGAAATCACACCCGGCTAACTCTCCAACCACAATGCTTTGAAATTGGAAACCAACTGCAAAAAGAAAGTGGGAAAGCCACAAATATGTCAAGATTATATAACATGCTATTCAACAAGGCTATCAGCAATTTTTTCTTTGGGTCAAAGAAAAAGTAAAAGAGATCAAAAGATACAGATACAAATGAAGATGTTAATACTACATATCAAAATGTGGAGGATATAACAAAAGTGGTAGGTAATTAGAGGAAAGTTTTATCATTACAGGCCCATCTCAATAAACAAGAGAAATTTCAAAAAAAATAAATAAATAACCTGACATTTCACCTTAAAGAACTAGAAAAAGAAGAACAAACAGAGCCCAACATTAGCAGAAGAGAGGAAATAATAAAAAGTAGAGCAGAATTTCATTGCATACCATTTTTATTTGAGAGGTTCAAGACAAATTACGGTTACTCAAACTATGATATATGCCAGGTATTTTCTCAAAAATGAAATAAGCCTGTCACTGGAAGGAAAATAATTGTCAGTATCTATGATGATACAGTTTGAACTTTCAAGTAAAGTTGGGTTCTTAGAAAATGTGTATCTGACACCGTGAGCTTGACAACGTTTCTGCTGAGATTAGTGATGATATTAACAAATGTCTCAGAGGAGGGTGTATGGTCACAAAACAGGAACAGTGACAGAAAACGTGCAGGAAAGGCCTGGAGCTAGGCCCAGCTACCAACTTTCACATTTGCTGGGACAGCCCAGATTCAGGTGGCTGAGTAAAAAAAATCAGTTAAAACTCCTAAAATCACTGAGCAGATTATTTAAATCAGAGACAAAGCTTGTAAATAATACATTGCTTTTTTTTTATCATTAAGGGGCATATTTTCTACATTAAAAGCTAATATATCCCTAAAAATCCAAACCTAATTTATCGACAATGCCTGTCACTTTATCACGTTAGCATATCCTGAATCTCACTATTTCTCTCCACTGCCACCTAAGTCTAAGCCTTGTCACTGTCCACCTAGACTAGCAAGTGCTTCCAATCGACCTCCCTGTTTTCACGCCTGTCTGGTATCCGTTACCAAAATGGGAGAGAGAGTGACATTTCCAAAATGTTAATAAGCTCATTCTCACTCGCCTATTTCAATGTTCTATGGCTCTTGATTGCACTGTCAGCTTTCGCTCTGTCCACCTCTCCCTTCCCTCTAGGTCCCCTGCCTCCCAACCACAATGGGTTTTGTTGTGTGTGTTTTTTTCATTGTTGTTCCTGCTACAAACCCCCTCCATCCCTTCCCCCTCTCCCCTTCCCCGGGGCCTCTGCACTGGTCACACCTGGGGTCCCAGATTTTTGAGCAGCAGCTGCCTCTTCGTGGTCTTGCCTGCAGGTCCCTCCCTGAGGCCTTCCTCAATCACATAACTGAAACCACCTCCACCTCCACCTCTCACAAAGAGACACTGGCTGAAGACCATCCAGGCCCAGTTCCCAACACCCCACCTATTGTTTGCATAATACTCCAATAACTCCTGAATTATCTCGTGTATTTATTTAGCTAGAATATCACTCCCAGGAGAGTGGGAACCCTATCTGTATTCATAACACACAGAAGCAGAAAGTGATTTGCCGCAGCACAAGCGCGCTGGTAAAGAGATTGACGTTGTTTCCTGAAGTGGAAAATTCACATATGCTATCACCTAGCAACTCATTTCCTAGGCATGTAACGGAGGGAAACTCTTGTACATGCACAATAGGAAACAAGCCTAAGAATATAATTTCAGAAGCATGGTTCACCATAACAAAACAAAACAAAACAAAAAAAAAAGGAAGAATCAACCCCAAAGGTCCACAAACAGAAAACCAGAAAATTAAATTCCGGTTATGGTCACAGAGCGAAAATAGACAGAACAATATAAGATGGATCAATATTTAATGAGAAGTAATACCACGGAAGAATTTTAGCAATGTAACAGCAAATGGAAGAAATTGCAAAGATTTGATTGCACATCATGATCTTTTTATAAAATATAAAATGAGTTCTTGAAACAGTACGTGTATTTTGGTGCATAGAGATGTAATAAAATTATATTAAAAAGCAAGAAAATAATGAACATAGGAACCACTGCTTCAACTGTTTACAACTATTTTTTTTATTATTACTAGAGGACTGGTGCACAGATTCATGCACCAGTGGAGTATCCGGGCCTGGCCTGTGGGGTTTGAGCCAAAACTGGCTCTCTAAGATCCCCTGAGGGGGTCCCGGATTGTGAGAGGGTGCAGGCCAGGCCAAGGACCCCACTGGTGCATGAATCCGTGCACCAGGCCTCAAGTATGAATTTAAGATCTTTAGTTAATCTCTTCCCACCCTCCCCACTCCCTCCTCCCCTCTGAGATTCATCAGCCTGTTCCATGTTTCCATGCTTGTGGTTTCTGCTCCTGAGTTGAGCATCTACCCCATGGTGGTCAGTGCGCGTCATAGCTACCAGTCAGCCAGCCAAACAGTCAGCCAGTCGCTTAGGCTTTTATATACAGAGGTTGTAAAAATAATTTGAAAAGGGTAAAGTAAAAACGCTAGTTGAGAATTTGGGGCTTGATCACATTCCCAGTTCAACACTATCCAAACCTATATCTTGGCACTGTAACCCAAGGTTCTCCCAGTAGATGCCCAAATACTGCCCAGGACTGTTCGATTTTTTGTGTTTTTGTTTTAGAAGCCCTTTCTATAGAATGCACCACTTATGTGGAGACGTGTGAAAGCAGACTAAGAAACTGATTTTTAAATAGGAAATAAAAAGTCTTTCACGGAACCCTTTACCTCTAACAAACAAAAACTGGCTAAAGTCTACCCTTCCTCACCACGCTGCCAACATTCTTATTATTCTTTCCACAACTCTGCAATATTTCTGTCTGAAAGCAAGAAACAATGATTCTCAACACTAAAGTATTTTATAAAGTTAAGACAATAATGCAACATTCTAAAAGTGTAATGCAGGCACTGGTTAAAAAAACAGCTGTACAGCCATTCAAGGGAAAACCAAAGAGAATGATGACAAAGGCACTTTATGTAATGACACAGAATTATGTGATATAAAAAAAAAAACCTTCATCAATGTATGGAAGAATCCACATAAACATGCTACAATTTCAGTTTAAAGGAGAGGAAAGATACATACAGTAATTATACTAATACTGGCAAATGCTTTAAAAATCTCTAGGATACAGAAAGTAAATAATTGTAAACTCATCGACTTCTTTTGAATTTTGAACATCTGAATATATTAAAAAACAAATTCGGCCAGGGCAGTGTTGCTCAGTGGTTAAATGTTGACTCCTGAACCAAGAAGTCACAGTTCTATTCCCAGTCAGAGCACATGCCCTGTTTCTGGCTTGACACCCCCCACTAGAGGGTGTGCAGGAGCCAGCCAATGCATGTTTCTCATCTCATTGATTTCTCTCTCTCTCTCCCTCTCTCTAAAAGTAATAAAAACATGGATTGTTTTTAATTCTAAATTTTAAAATAACAGACAAGACTCTAACGAAAAACAAGTATATTCTGAAGAGCACTGATGATTTTTAATGTGGTATTTTTGCAAACAGAAACTACTCCTTGGCAGCTGCTATTATTGCCTTAACTAGAGGCCCAACGCATGAAATTCGTGCAAAAGTAAGGCCTTCCTTCCCCCGGCTGCTGGCACTGGCTTTCCTCTGGCACCTGAGACCCAGGCTTCCCTTGCAACCCCAGCTTCAGACAGAAGGTCGTCCGGAAGGACGTCCGATCTAATTAGCATATTACGCTTTTATCTTTATAGATTTTGTACACCACGATCGGAATGACAAGAAGAATATGCTCTTCAGAGGTTCTCACAGGTCTTATTTGAAGATTTTCAACAATTTTAAATTATGTTTCAAGTCAGTGAACAACTCTTCTCACCTGCTGAGTGCTACATTTCTTCCCCTAAATTAGGTTCCTTTCTTCCTTTTTTGTAGCCTCTCTTTCAGCTTGAGAAAGATTTGTATCTATTGTCACCAGAACTGTATCAACAATCAGCATCAACTCATGTCTATCTTTTGAATCACTGGTAAGATTAGTTCATATTTTTAACGGGGGGAAAACACTGGCTTTATTTGCTTTTTGATAAGAATTGTGGGGAAGTTTCCCGTTAGTGTTAGATAACAGAGTATTTACATCTAAAATAACGCATAATTGTCTTTGTACATCAACCACACACTACAAACGCTTTTGAAAGTGAAATAAATACTGGTTGTACATCCCAGTGTGAGACATTTCAAACTATTAAGTTTTAAACCCGATCATTAAGTCAAAACTGACCCTCAGTGCCTTCCTCTTAAAATGGAAGCACATAGCCAAGTGCCAAGGAATACACAATGTTAAAATGGCGCATCACCGAAACCGGTTTGGCTCAGTGGATAGAGCGCTGGCCTGCAGACTGAAAGGTCCCAGGTTCGATTCCGGTCAAGGGCATGTACCTTGGTTTCGGGCACATCCCCAGTAGGGAGCATGCAGGAGGCAGCTGGTCAATGTCTCTCTCTCATCGATGTTTCTAACTCTCTATCCCTCTCTCTTCCTCTCTGTAAAAAATCAATAATATATATTTAATAAGAGAAAATAAAATAAAATGGCACATCATCAGGGGCTGTCAATTTGATATATTATTATATTTCCATACATGTTGAATATATTAAGCTGTGTGCACTGCAAAAGTCATGTGGATTTGTAAGATAAATAAGAAGTAAATGCAGGGCTACTTAACTCTCATTTATTGCTATGTGTACTTTGGTAGAAAGTCTGTGACTCACTAACCTACCGTCCACTGGTTTTATTCTAGTTTAGTTAAAAGGTATACAAAAAAGAAACTAGGATTCTACTTACAAGGTTCCTATTTTTCCCCAAAAAAAAAATCTGCATTTAATTGGAAAGAAGATCACAGATCAACTGCACAATGCTTCCCAAAAGGTTCCTGATGTTGGCTCATTAGGTTCTCGACGTGTTGGACTAGCAGCACTAAGTGGCGATGACACACTTCCTTCCTTGACAGTAGAGCCTCTGTAAAATTCAGCAGAGTTAATACAAAAACCGACAAAATAACCTTTTGCCGTTCTGCTGTAAGGGGTATGTCTTCCTTGCTCACTACCTCAGAGTTCCTTTAAACATGACGCTTCGGGTCTGTCTGGCCTTTTCATTATGCCACCTCTGGCTCATGTCCTTCCTTTGCAGTGTAGCGCGGTTACACAAAAGGTGTAACTTGCTGTGAAGAACAGGAAGACAGGGCCCTATTTTTAAAGCCTTAAAAACAGCACTGGTAACCAACCACCTTTATAATCTGTACTAGAGGCCTGGTGCATGAAATTCATGCGGGGGTGGGGGGTGTCAAGGGAGGTTTCAGCCCAGCCTGCACCCTCTCCAATGCGGGACCCCTCGGTGGATGTCCAACTTGGTCATCCCTCTCACAATTCAGGACTGCTAGCTCCTAACTGCTCACCTGCCTGCAGGCTTGATCCCCCTAACTGCTCTCCCCTGCCAGCCTGATCGCCCCTAACAGCCTCTGCCTTGGTCCTGCCACCATAGCTTTGTCAGGAAGGACGTCTAGAAGGTTGCCCAGAAGATGTCCAGTGTAATTAGCATATTACCCTTTTATTAGTATAGCTATACAGAAATCAAATAAAGTGATAAACCAGATAAAGCACACATTCCGCAAGATGGCTGCAATTTCAACCTCTATTTCTTTTAGTCATATTTTTTCAAAGGACTTCCTCTACGCAAACACTGGTTGCTACCTCCTAGACTGATTTCCCTGCTCCTGTTTTCCGGGGCTGTGTATTTTTATCCAACATTGCATCTCAAATGGTACTTCTGTTGCAGTAGCCTCCAGCAGTACACCTCTGCGTGCCGTACTTAAAAGAGTAAATTATCAGGAAGACCCAGTATTTGCATTTACACTTGTACAAATTTTCATAACAATTTGCGAAATTGCTACACTGCACATCCAGCTTATCCCAAGGCAACTTTCACGTGAACTGTCCCTTGAGTTATTTCCTGATATTTATTCCTTTTCTCACCCAAGGACATGCAGTTTCACATTTCTCTACTCAGCTGGGGAGGGGGAAGATACCAAGAAAGAGTCCAAGGATGTTTGTAAGTATTTTCCAGAGCTAATTACCACAACAGTGCCATTAAGTGCTCTCTCAAATAAGTGGCAAACAACTCGATATTTTCTAATCAGTCATTATGGCAACGTTGTTTTTACAAGCCAACATGCATATCTTATTTGCCTTCTTAGATCATATTCAGAGGACTCGGGAGAAATAATGTTTTTCTCATGGTTGCCTCCTGGTTCATTAAAATCTGTATTTCACAGAATGGAGCTAGTTATCTGACCTGAGAGATGCAAGACTATATAAAAGCATCTAAGGAGTAAAACTTACACCACAAAATGTTAACCACAAGCAGCTGCAGAGCCTGAAAAGACTGTCTAGTAAAGTTGATAACTGCACCTCAAATATTTCAATATGTCATTTTATTCCAATGAGCCATATTGCATACCTGACTTAGGCTAGCATCATGAAGTGACCGAGAACATCCATAGTATAATTTTAAAATTCAGTTACAGAGCTTCAATAATATAGGTCTGAAAATTCTGTAAACCTTTAAAGCAGAAATTGTCACTTTTTCAAATTAATACTTCTAGTACTGTCTTAAATCACATTAATTCAAAATGTACCCGCTGTTTGAAGTTAAAAATGTAAAACAAATTGACTTGATTTCATGACAACTGAATGGACTTAAAACATGTCGGCTAATATTGTCAGATACCTTTGGAAAATTACAAGTAATATATCAAAACTATCAAAATACAAAAAAGATATGCACTCAAAGTCCATGCATATAAAATTATGATGTAATATATCTACCCTTTCTTAGGTACCAACTATGTGATACAATGTCTTCTTATTTAATTCATACATCAACCCTGCAGAGTAGCTAAGTAACAATATACCCGTTTTACTCATTAGAAAAACAGACTCAAGATAGGTTAAATAACTTGTCCAAAGTGGCAAGAAACTAGTAAGAGAGAATTCATATTGAACTATGGCAAATCTAAGATCCTTGTTTTATGCCCAAAGGCATGCTTGGCATCCTAATAATCCCAAAGATCATTCTGGTATTTGTGAAACGAGAATATGATTTTTATTTACTATGTAGCCCCCGTTTCTTCAGAGCATGCCCTGTAAGCCTTAGCCCTTCCCCTTTCTTTCTTTTTTTTTAATATTTTTAATTTATTTTTTACAGAGAAGGATAGAGTTAGAAACATCGATGAGAGAGAAACATCGATCAGCTGCCTCCTGCACACCTCCCACTGAGGATGTGCCTGCAACCAAAGTACATGCCCTTGACCGGAATCAAACCCTGGACCCTTCAGTCCGCAGGCCTCAGGCCCACGCTCTATCCATCCGCTCTATCCCCTGAGCCAAACCGGTCTTGGCAGCCCTTCCCCTTTCTAGTCATTAACCCCCTGAGGGCCAGAAACAGTGGCCATGCCTTGACTAAGGGTCACAAGGTATGCGTTTTTAAGGTCCAGCTGGAAGCTCTAAGGTAGAATGACCCCTGGCTACTTTTCCACGAAACCAGAGACACCTGCAAACCCATCCTCAAGGCCTGAGGGAATGGCTGATTAGCCTTATCTCACCTCCACCCACTCAACTCCCCACAGGAACCCAAACTCCTAAGCCACCTCTGTCCCGTGGTTTTGCCCCATAGAATCTGCAGCCTACAAGCCATGGGGGAGTTGCGGCTTCTGAGCATTAGCTCCCCACTCTCTTGAGTGGGGCCTTCACAATGGAAGAGCCAATCCCTTCTCCATGCAATTCTCGGGCTAGTACCGGGAGGGACAAACTCTTTCTATTCCGTAACATTTGCTATGTGTAGTTTTCACTTAGACATTTAAGTTCAATACAATTATCTGGTGTTTGGAACTGAAATTTTACACGTGTTTGGTCAAGCCTTGGTCTAGAGCTGAAATCTGTGAAAAGAAGGACAATCTCAGCAGGGGGCCAGTAAGTGCAAAGGCACTGGGGCCCGAGCAGCTTGATGGCTAGTGTAGTGTGACAGGATGGGCAAGTGGAGTGACCAGGAGAAATGGCTGCAGCAATAGACCATGTAAGGCTTTTCAAGCTGTGCTATGAACCCCTGAAATAGGGAGCGATTGAGAGATTTGTGTAAAAGAGGAAGATGAGCCAAAACCGGTTTAGCTTGGGATAGAGCGTCAGCCTGTGGACTGAAAGGTCCCAGGTTTGATTCCGGTCAAGGACACGTACCTTGGTTGCGGGCACATCCCCAGTAGGGGGGTGTGCAGGAGGCAGCTGATCGAATGTCTCTCTCTCTCATTGATGTTTCTAACTCTCTATCCCTCTCCCTTCCTTTCTATGAAAATCAATAAAATATATTTTTTTAAAAAAAAGAAGAAGATGACTGCCCAGTTGGCGTGGCTTAGTGGTTGAGTATTGACCTGTGAACCAAGAGGTCCCGGGTTTGATTCCCCATCAGGGCACATTCCCAGGTTTCGGGCTCCATCCCCAGCAGGGGATGTGCAGGAGGCAGCCGATCAATTATTCTCTTTCATCACTGATGTGTCTATCTCTCTCCTTCTCCCTTACTTTCTGAAATCAATAAAAATATTGTTTTTAAATAGAGAAAGATGACCTTGCTTATGTTAAAAAGGATTAATCTGATGTGAGAGACAGTCCAGTGCAGCCTGGACTGTTGCCTTGCTCTAGCCAATGGAGTAACGACTTACAAGAAAGGGCTGGTGATGGAGGGAGGGGGAAGTGGCCAGTTCATGATATATTTTGCAGGTAGGGCCAGCGAAGTTTGCTGATACAGCGGGTATGAGCCAGAGAAAAAGCAGAGTCACCACTGACAGCAGGCTTTTGATGACGCCAAGTGATTTTCAATTTTCTCAATTAGGGTTGTGACTAATCCTAATTTTTCCTATAAGCTTGTGTAAAATCAATTCTCCCGGAGTGCTATCTTAGAAGCCAAATAACCATGCAATTTATTTATATTCCCTGCAAACTATGAGGACACAGAGGACCCCTGTATTAAAGAATTCTTCCTTCTAACGTTTATACTCTCGCCGTAAATCCTAACCACTAATTCAAGTACATGGTGCCTTTGCCCTTTCACCCTCTTCTCAGTTCTCATGGCCCAATAAGAAAAGAAAAAGAAGCAGAAGAAAAAGGTTGGGAAGTGAGGGTCGTTCCTCAATTAGTGATTTCCCAGGCAGCAGGATGACTAATCATTGCCCGTTCCTCCACCATCACCACATACCTACAAATGTCACAGGCAGGTGCCTTCACACACATTTAAGATTACTCGACTATAAAGACTGATGAAATTTAAAATAATCAACTGCCTTTTCATAGAACTTAAACACACACACACCTAACAAACCCAATTAAAGAATATATATACATTACCTATGGATGCAGAAAACAGTGTGATGATGGCCCGAGGGAAGAGGGGGTGAGGGCTGAGTGGAGGTGGGAAAAGGAGGGGGATATGGGGACATCTTTAATAATGTCAACAATAAGAATAAAGTTTTTAAAAAAGATTTTCCCAATAGCATAATAAAATATTATCTCCACAATTTATCTACACTAATAAAAGAGAAACATGCAAATTGACCATCACTCCTATACACCCACCAGCCAATCAGTAGTGAGTATGCAAATTAACCCAACAAAGATGGTGATGGCCATGAAGCTGGAGCCAGCAGGAGGCTTGGGTTGCCTCCAATGATGGAGGAAGCCAAGCTTCCCACCCGCCATGGCCAACCCTAGCCTCTGCTCAAGGCTACAAAGTTTCAATTATAGAAGATAAATAAATCCCAGATCCCTGCTTCCAGCCGGCTCTGGCCTCTGCTCAAGGAGGTGCTGAAAAAAAAAAAGAAGGGGCTGGGAGCTTGGGTTGCTGGGGGTTGTGGCCAGCCTGCAAACAGCCATCAGTCCCTCACCTAGGCTGTCCACATCCCCATGGCTCAATCCCTATAAACAGGCAGTCGAACATCTCTCAAGAGTTCCCAGATTCAGAGAACCTGCAGGCTGAGCTGAGGGACTACCCCCCATCCCCATGCATGAATTTCATGCACTGGGCCTCTATATATAACCCTAATATATATATATATATCCCTAATAGGCAAGTAGACTGAACAGCAGAACAACCAACCAACCAACCAACCAACCAATCACTATGACATGTGCTGACCACCAGAGGTGCACGTGGGACATGGCAGGCAATGGCAGCAGACAGCAGAGCACAGAACATGACAGGCGCTGGCTGCAGCAGGATGGTGGAGCATGTGAGTGGCGGTGCCAGACCAAGGCAGGGCACTGGCTGCGGTGGGCATGGGGGCGAGTCTCTGGTGGTGACTGAAAATTCTTTGCTCCTGCATGCCAAGATCCCACCTGACGCTCACACCTGCTACCAGCGCCAGCCCCACTCATACCCACAGCTGGTGCTGGAGCTGCCACTGGCCTCAATCACTCAGTGCCATCACCCAATCACCCTGAGGGCTTATCCATTTCCCCCTGCTCCTGAGGGGTGATCAGGGCAGCAGCTGCCACTCACACTCACTGACACAGGCCCCAATCGCTCCGCACCACCAGTGGGTGCGAGTGGGGCCAGCGCCATCAGCACATGGGAGCGGCAGCAGCAGGAGCAGGGCTGCCGGCAGACAGGGGGCCGGGGGCCATGGTCGGAGGGGCCAGGCAGGGGCATGGAGGATGGGCCAAGACTCACCCCTATGCCCACCGCAGCCTCGCAGCCTGCATAATGTATTCATGTATTCTTCATCACCACAGTTCTATAAGTACTACCATTACCCCCGTCTTACAGGTGAGTAAACTCACACTGATCAGATTATCAATAATGACAGAGCCAGGAGGTGACCCAGGACTGAAGACTCCAGAGTTCATTCTCCCACCATGACCCTAACCACCTCTCAGTCCACCTAGGATAACCTTCCTAAAATATAAACCGAGGGACATCTGTTCCTACTCTAATAAAATACTTCCAAGCGCTTTCAAACACCTACAAAACAGGGTCCAAACTCCACAGCATGTTAGCCGGGACATCATCTCCAATGAATCCTTCTCACTCCCCACATAATTTCCAATGGCATACTGGCCATTTTCCAGATATGTTCTATACTATTCCACCTGTGTCTATGCTGACATTAAGCCATCAATCTGTTGCAACTAAGCCATCTCTCCAAAATCCAACTCAAATGCCACTCTTCATGAAATTATTTTCCAAACACCAGTAAAATGAACACACATTTTTTTTTAAATAGATTTTTCCCACTTGGAGATTTTTGTAGTTTCTCATGCAACTGTCATTCTATCTTGCTTGGACAAATTTCTTCTCTCGCCTCTCAGACCACAAATTCAAAGGGTGGGGCTGCTTTTTCTAATCATCATTTCCTACCTATTACCTGCACATAAAATGTTTGTGGAGTTAAAACTGGGCATGCAACTTAAGTTTTAAAGTTTTAGATATGAATTGCCGAAGCGACCGCTTTTAAGTTTCAAAACTGAAGTTTTGTGGTGCAATGATCCTATCTTAAAACTTGACTTACAGATAACCCAAACCCATCAAATATTAAACCACGTTGCC
>JAAGEH010000417.1:20791321-20823380 GCA_011751065.1 Lasiurus cinereus
GCTGGTGCCAGGTCACGCTTGCAGGCCATTAGCTGAGACCCGGCTGCTGACTCAGAGTCACACACCAGAGTGGGTTCCCACAGGCACCCGCATCTCCACCACTTGAAAACCTACCCCGTTTCCGTGTGACATTCCTGAGGGCTGCAACTCAAGAGAAAGGCTGGAAGAAGACCTAGCACTGGCATCAAACGCACTCACTGGAGAAATGTGACTAAATAAGGAAACAAACGGAATAGCAGAAACACTTGATAACCACCAACGCGTCACACACAAAAAATTCTTTTTAATGAAAACATCTAGAGGCCGCAGTACTAGAGACAGCCACGTGCTTGTTTTCGAAGCCCGGTGCACCCAGAATTAGACGCCTCCTTTGCCACTTCCCTGACTGGGATGACTAAACTCCCCCCGTAAGCCCGTGACACCGCCTCTGCCGCCGGGATGTCCCTGCTCCTATTGAACCCCCCATCACCGCGGGTAAGAAGAAGCCACTCGTGAACGGCTTTGACATTGTAGGCTGGTGTCTCTTTCCCCTGGTTCTCTCCTGCCACTGAAACACAAGCTCCGAAATGAGCGAAGAGATCTCGTTTTACATATCGAATTGCTACGACAAGACTTTCGTTATCCTGAGGTCCTAACACGTTCAGCTCTTCGAGAGGAATACAAATAGCAATTTACCTCCGACCTGGCTTTTTAAAAGCTCATTATGTTCCACCTGCGGGGAATTTTTAAGACGATGCTTCAAAGAACCACGTGATTATGAACAAGTGGTTCGCAGGGAGCAGGGCGGCGCGGCCCGCCTCCTCCTCCCACCGTGGGAAGTGAAATGCCATACCTCTTGGTTTGGCTCTCGTGAATGTTCTCACTTTCCGTCCTGCGGCAGCTTCCGTTCTGAAGCTACCAGGTCATAAGCTCTTCCACTAGCCGATGTCTGAACACACTTGTGTCTCTGATCATAGCTTTAGGGTCTTTTTCACGTTTGGAAGAGTTTTCACTATGCTGCATGGCAGGCAAAAGCAAGGCGGAGGGCATGGGAGGTAGATGGAGCACCGAATGTGTGTCAGGCACCGTGGACACTCACCTGCAGAGCGCCGTGACTCTTCACAGAAAGCCTGTGGACGAGTAAAACACTCGCTCTACCCTCTGAAGCCACTCGCTCTACCCTCTGGTCCAGGGTGGGGCCAGGGTCTGAATCCAAGCAATCATTACTCCAGACCACACTGCTATTACCTGTGATGCCAGCATTTTTATTTTAAATCTTACTGTGTTTTGTGTTTTTTCTGGTTATAAAACTAATACCTGCTCATGGCCAAAATTCTGGGAAATACAGAAAAGTACCAAGAAAATGAAGAACTGTCCCAACTCCGGCCTCCCACAAGAACCACTGCTTTTATCTGAGTGAATATTTTTCTTTACAAAATAGAATCTTAAGTTTCAGGATTTTTTTTTATTTGATTTCTTACTTTAAATTATAAATTAATGCAGGAGTACCCTCCTCACTGTGAAAAAGCCACACAGGAGGTAACGTGGCTCCATGCCAGTCACTGCTCTTAGTATTAGACTAAACAGACTTTTTCCTATGCCCATATAGGAACAGCAGTATGGCTCCTTTATAAATAATGGTCCTTTTATAAATATCATACTTTTCTTCCTGTGCATGTGTATGTGTTATTACTCTCCACCTTGCTTTTTTTTGCATTTCATGTTCCCTGATAATCTTTCCAGGTCTGTATACAGAGGTCTGACTCATGTTTTTAATTGCCACGTATTATTCATTAAAGCTCAACTTCTTATGGAGACCTTTTTTCACTTACTATATCGTCATTTTTCCTTGTTATTAAATAGTCTTTAGAAATAAACTCTATGATAGCTAAGTAACATCCCTCTATATGGAAACACCACAGTTAACTATTATGATTTACCAAATTTTCACCATTAGATATAATACTTCAATGAGTATCTCTGGTTAAATCTTTTTTTTAATTTAATTTTATATTACTTTCTTAGGACACGATCCAAAAGTGGAATTACTAGGTCAAAAGTAACATTCCAAGGCTCTTGATACATAATCCTAACTTGCCCCTGAGAAAAAATCATACCACTTCACACGCCCACATCAATGTATGAATTCCATTACATTAGTTTTGCGTTTTAAAGAGTTATTTATTCAAGAAGCAGATGTGCAGCCCAGCTGGTGTAGCTCAGTATTTGATCATCGACCCATGAACCAAGACATCAATTCCCAGTCAGGGCACACGCCCAGGCTGCTAGCTAGATCGCCAGTGGAGGCCAGCCAATCAATGATTCTCTCTCATCATTGATATTTCTAACACTCTCTCTTCCTCTCCCTTCCTCTCTGGAATCAATAAAAACATATTTTAAAAAATAAAATAAAATTAGACTTAAAAAAAAGAAACAGATGTTTAAAAGTTACACCGGCCGCTGAAATCCCACCTCCAGTTTCGTTGAGATCCCAGAGGTTATGCTTTAGACCATCAAGTCGTGATTTCTTTGATATTGGTTAAGAGGACTCGAAAGCAGCAAACAGGAAAGATAAGATCCTATCTTGAGGAGGCACCACTAAGTAACTGCAAAGGTGACAGCGATAAGATAATATCTTATCTGGTTTACAGACTCTCCTTCTCTCAAAGCATCTCTCCTTTAATATGATGTACTCCAATAACCCCTCACTGCAGAATAATATTCTGTTCGATGAATTATTTTTCCACCAGCCTACGTCACACAATCTTGGAACCATTTCCCTGAGAAAATGTGCCTCTCGATGTAAAAAACACCTGGCAGGAAGAGCACACGTTTAAAAATAAGTGGGCTCTCCATATGCAACACAGAACACGGTATCTAATTTGCTCAAGCTCAATGTTTAAAAGCATCTACATTTTGGAAGCATACATTGGACTGAAATCTGTCTAATGATCTTACCGAAATACATCAAACAACATATGAATTACATATATTTGTAACTAAAAATACCATTAAATAGAGCAGAAGGTATTGAAGGTCAACAACAACAACGAAGGACCTTTACCGCAAACGTGCCAGTGTGACCGCACGCTAGCCTGCTGGTCACCACCACAGAAAGGAGACAATGTGCAGCGTGGAACCAGTTCTAAATGAGCACCAGCTCCACATCTGCAGTGCACTTAAGAGGCAAGCTGATTGGCAGATGGCACCTGCGCTAACCGAACTGCTTTAGGATGCTGCCTGTGCCAACATACAGCTTCATCCAACTGGCAACTTCATCCTCAGCAAGGGATTCCAACTCATCAAGGATAGTGGATGAACTGGGCCAAATATTGATCACCAGTAGAAATTAGTTATTTTTATTTATCAAACAGATACTCCAAGAAAGTGTGAATAGCAATGAGCTGGAGCTGGTCAGTGTGGCTCAGTTGATTAGATACCATCCCATGCACCAAAAGGTGACCGGTTCGATTCCTGGTTTGATGCCTGGTCAGGGCACATGTCCGGGTTTGCTGGCTCGATTCCTGGTAGTGGGTGTGCAGCTGATGGATGGTGCCCTTTCACATTGATGTTTCTCACTGTCCCTGTCCTTCCCTCTCTCTCTAAAAATCAATAAAAATATTCTTTTAAAAAAGCAACAGGCTGGCTGAAACCAGTTTGGCTCAGTGGATAGAGCGTCGGCCTGCAGACTGAAAGGTCCCAGGTTCGATTCTGGTCAAGGGCATATACCTTGGTTGTGGGCACATCCCGAGCAGGGGACGTGCAGGAGGCGGCTGATCGATGTCTCTCTCTTATTGATGTTTTTAACTTTCTATCCCTCTCCCTTCCTCTCTGTGAAAAATCAATAAAATATATTTTTTAAAAAGCAACAGGCTGTTCGATATAACTGGCAAAACTTCCAAATTCAACTGTGTAAGAAAAGCAAGGTTCAAGTGTAGTTGTATTTGAACTAAAGCCAGAATGTACTACCATAAGTATGACTGATTCCGCCAGCACACCTAGAGGTAAATGACAATTAGGGTTTTTTTAAAAAACTACATCTTTCTGGAGGGGCGTCTCCTGAATGTAATGAGGCTGCCATGGTTACCTGTAAAACACAAAAGCCCTTGTAAATGCTATTCCCTCTCCTCGGCACCCTTCCGCCTCTTTCTGGGCCCAAAACTAAACCCAACCACAGAACATGGGCTGAGGGGGCTCCCTGAATTCCGGCATGGACACCTCAGTAATTATTCAAAATGGAGGAAGAATAGACAAGCTTCATGCAGAGGCTGCTGCAGTCGCTGCGGGAGAAAGAACACCTAGCAGAACCAGGGTAGAAGCAGGGGGGATGGGAAAGGCAGCCATATTTGACCCTGGTGTGAAAGGGGTGCAAGGAGAACGGCACCCATCAAATGAGCCCAGATGTGCTTTGGCGGAAGGGTTGGGTGAGCCAGAGAAGTGGAGAAGGAAAGGCTAGCCTCTTGGAGATGGGCAGAGAGCGAACAGGGAGAGGCAACACCCCTACCTCACTGTGAGTGAAACTGATCCTAATCTTGCCCTGCTCCCAGACACCTAGGGAGTCATTATCTAAATTCTGCAGATAAAGACCCATCGCTCTCCCTTTCATTACCTTGTGCTTTGCTTCTTCAACGGGAACTTGGGGGTGTAAGTAGACAGGACATACTCTGTGTTGCCAAACATGGCCCCAGAGTATGGATAGGCAGGTCTGCAGACCAGGATTCTCAACATTCTCCAGTCCAAGCCAAACGAGCCGTGGACAAGAAGTGTGCCATAGAAGGAGCACATTTGTTTTGGTTGCTCACTCCCACGAGCATTCATGAAAGAGGCCTACTCTCAGACCGAATGTGCTCTGCAGAGAGAGTGCAGATAGCCAATAGGGGGAAATCTGACATAACACACTGTATACTAGGAACTTTATACTTAATCGGATCAACTGAAGTAAGCCTGGATTCTCACAGGGCCATCAAAACATGTCTTTGCTCACGTGGCCCTGGCCGGGTGGTTCAGTTGGTTGGAGAATCATCCTGTGCACCAAGCATGTGGCCGGTAGGATGCATGCCTCGTTTATTTATTTGACATGCTTGCTATACACCAAAACGATTGCGAGTTGGGACACAATGATGCCTCATGTATTCAGTTTGACATGCTTGTGTACACCAAAAAGGTTGCAAGTTGAGGCACGATGTTTCCCTCTAACATGGATGTTTCTCTCTCTCGCCCTTCTTCTCTCTCTAAAAAGCAATAAAAACATAGTCTCATATGAGGGTTTAAAAAAATGATTTACTCATAGAAACAGAGTAGATTGGTGGTTGCCAGGGGTGGGTAGTTGGGGAAATGAGGAGATTTATGATGAATAAGTGCTGGGGACCAAAGGTACAGCATGGTGACTATAGTTAACAACATCGTATTGTATACTTGAAAAAAAGAGTAGATATTAAATAGTGTCATCATACTCTTTGCTAAGAGAGATCTTAAATATGTCACCATAATAGCAACAACAAAAAAAAAACAACCTGTAATTTTGAGAGGTGAACAAACCTTATGTGGTAAACATCTTGCAATATATATGTGTTTCAAATAATCAAATTATACATCTGAAACCTACACAATATTATATGTCAATTATAATTCAATAAGGCTGGGGAAAATATATTTATTGTTACCAGAATGCAAATACACCACGTTAGAAGCCTGAGGCATACGACTCCAGTGGGAAGTTCTGTGACGGCAGGAACCACATCTATTTTGTTCATTTCTGTAGTCCCCGTGCTTATAAAGTATTTGAAAATCAATATGCACTCAATAAAAACCCGCGCATTAAATGCTGCCCCTGAGATCTTTAAGCAAAAATATGCACCTGACCCACTAAGACAGGCGCGTTTCTCCCCACCAGGAGGTTGTAATAAAGGGACTGCTGTCAGATACGAGAGCAAATCTGAGTTGATCAGTCATTCTAACTCAAACAGGGCATCATTATGTGATCCTTCACTGTTCATGTGTGCATTGAAATTTCACTAAATGAAACGGCACATTTGTCATGAAAATCAAAGAGGTGTATTTAGAGCCTTACACCTAACTAACTCGCATTCAGTTCCAATTTCTGAATCAAACATAAACCCTTCCTTGTAACCCGCTGTTCATTCATTGAAATGGGGGGGAAAAAACTCATGCAGGCCACATATGCTGACCACTGGGCCCCTATTTTTAAAACTAGAAAAAAAGCCGAAACCGGTTTGGCTCAGTGGATAGAGTATCAGCCTGCGGATTGAAAGGTCCCGGGTTCGATTCCGGTCAAGGGCATGTACCTTGGTTGCGGGCACATCCCCAGTGGGGGGTGTGCAGGAGGCGACTGATTGATGTTTCTCTCTCATCAATGTTTCTAACTCTCTCTCTCTCCCTTCCTTTCTTTAAAAAATCAATAAAAATATAAAATACAAAGACTCTTTAAAAAAAAAAAACTAGAAAAAAAGATTCCCCAATATTAGTGTAGTGACCATATCTTTTTAATTTCTCTAGATAGTCTCCATTATTAAATATTGTGTCACGTGTGCTAAGGAAACACATAATCACTGTATCCAGAAGGCTCCCTACCCCCTCGTTCCTATTCCCCAGTCCCCAAAGAAAATAAGGAAAAGTCATGAATGATCCACTTTGAAGGAAAATAATTATTTTACTTTGAAAGCATAGGATGGCCCCCAATTGAATAAACATGAAATGGCAAAGGAGTAGGCAGGAAATTGGGAGAAATGACTTCCAATGGACAATCTCACGTTGTAACGAAGATTGCTGTCTGCAAATGTCATGCGCAGATGATTCATCCTTCCAGATGGATTGGACTTATTTTTATTTCACTCTCCCCGTTTCATCTTTTTTTTTTTTTTTTGCAGCAAACTAATCCCCAAACATGGCATCCACAGAGCTGGTCATAATAAACAAGACAGCTGATTACTCACAAATGGGAAAATGAAGCATCGGGGCAATTAAAGGCTCACATTTAAACCGAATATCTGATTGCCGCCCACGCTGCCTATGGATTTACGCTAAAAGTGCGCGGTGATGGAACGGGCTGCACTGTGTGTGCACCAAGAAATTATTCTGTTTACTCAATACATCTGGAAATCCATTAAGAGGTCAGAGGTCCGCACCGGATTCTCCGGGTAACTAAGTAGCTGAAGCCAGTATTTGAGTCAGTTGGCTGAGGGATGCATAGGGCAGGCGTGGTAAGGCACACAAAATGAATATTAACGAAGATGGCCCTGTGCGACCATCTTAAGGAACAAAGCTGGAGAACTCAGCCCTAGCAGTTAACTCAGTCTGTTACCCAGCTCTCATAATTAAGACAGTGTGGCATTCGCAAGAGGGTAGAAAACTGACTAATAGAACAGAGCAGAATAGAGCGCAGAAACTGACGTGGTGACCTGATTTATTACAAGGTTGGCATTGCAGTGTAGTGAGGGGATAATTTCTTTTTAATCCTCACCAGAGTATATGTTTTTTATTGATTTTAGAGAAAGAGGAAGGGGGGGAGAGAGAGAGAGAGAGAGAGAGAGAGAGAGAGAGAGAGAAACATCGATCGATTGCTTCTTACACATGCCCTGACTGGGGATCAAACACACAAGCTAGGTATGTGCCCCGACCAGGATTTGAACCTGCAGCCTTCTGGTGAATGGGACAACACTCCAACCAACGGAGCCAACTGGTCAGGGCAAGGAGAGTCTTTTTTTAATAAATTGTGCTGACGAACTAAATATCCATATAAAAAAAAAATGTGCCCTGGCCGGTTTGGTTCAGTGGATAGAGCGTCGGTCTGCGGACTGAAGGGTCCCAGGTTCGATTCTGGTCAAGGGCATGAACCTTGGTTGCAGGCATATCCCCAGTGTGGGGCGTGCAGGAGGCAGCTGATCAATGTTTCTCTCTCATCAATGTTTCTAACTCCCTATCCCTCTCCCTTCCTCTCTGTAAAAAAAAAAAAAAAAATCAATAAAAAAAATTTTTTTTAATGTATTGCAACACTCCTCCCCCATATCCTAGAAAGTGGGCAGATCTAAATATAAAAGGTAAAATAATCAGATATAAAAGGTGAAACAATAATGCTTTCAAAAGAAAAAACATAGATCATCATCTTTGTAATGCTGGAAGAGGCAAAGATACTTTTTGACAGTACCCAAAATGTGCTAACTATAAAGGAAAAGCTGATAAAATGAGTTAGACCTATTTCTCAACGTAAGAGTAACTCACAGAATAGAAAAGGTTTCACAAAACAAATACCTGACAAAGGCCTCCCACCAACGGTAAGAAAAGGCATACAACTCAGTAGAAAAATAGGCAAAAGACTAGAGCAGGTGCTTCACAAAATACACACCCACCAGAATGAGTCAGTTAGAAACAGTGACATAAAGTGTTAGTATACTGTCTGTCAACTGTAACTGAAAAATAAACAAGCTTTAAAAATAAAATCATAAGAGTAAAATTGAAAAACCAGAAACAATGCAAATGCCCGCCAACAGATGAGATAAATAAGTGGAATACAGTCACTCAGATGATGAATTACTACACCACCACGGGAAGGAGTGATGTATCCTATATAATAAAAGGCCAATATGCAAATCAACCAAGCGGCGGAACAACCGGTCACTATGACGTGCACTGACCACCAGGGGGCAGATGCTCAATACAGGAGTTGCCCCCAGTGGTCAGTGCATTCCCACAGGGGGAGCACCACTCAGCCAAAAGCTGGGCTCATGGCTGGCAGGCACAGAGGCGGTGGTGGGAGCCTCTCCCACCTCCGCGGCAGCACTAAGCATGTCCGACTAACAGCTCCCGGACTGCAAGAGGGTGCAGGCTGGCTGAGAGACCCCATCAACATCTCCGCTGAGTGCGGGATTTTCGTGCACCTGGCCTCTAGTATTCCTATATAATAGGAGACTAATATGCAAATCAATCAAACAGCAGAATGATTGGTCGTTATGACACACACTGACCACCAGGGACAGACACTCAATGCAGGAGCTGCCCCCTGTGGTCAGTGCACTCCTATAGGGGTAGTGTTGCTTGGCCAGAAGCCGGGCTCGTGGCTGGTGGCGCAGTGGTGGTGGCCTCTCCGGCCTCCGCAGCAGTGCGAAGATGTCCGACTGATGGCTCCCTAATGTGAGAGGGCACAGGCCAGGCTGAGGGATTCCCCACCCCACCTCACCCCCAGTGCACGAATTTCATGCACTAGGCCTCTAGTTAAATATAACAATATGGATAACTATCAGAAAATGTGGAGCAAAAGCAAGCAGACAAAAAGACTTCATTCGATATGATTCCATGCATATAAAGTACAGTGGTACCTCAAGATATTCATTCCGTAACCTTGAGGCGTGGGAAACTATGAGATGCTCAAGTCGTGGTAAATCGGAGGGTCATGTGCAGCCGGCCCATCCGCACAATTACTCCTATCTCAACTGTTGCTCATATTTCAAAGCAAAAATCGCTCGCTCGACAGCTCGTATCTCAAAAATCTCGTATATTAGGGCACTCGTATCTCGAGGTACCACTGTAAAAATACAGACCAAAACTAACCTACGCTGCTTGAAGGCTGGATATTAATAATCTACAAGGGCAACAGAGGAATTTCTTGGTTTCTTCATCAGATGCTGGTTACTACACGCATGTTCAGCTTGTGAAAGGTCACAGAGCTGTACGTGTATGGTCTGTGTGCTTTCCCTGTATGCACATTACACATGAATGTTTTTTTTTTAAAGGGGGGAAGAGGGTCAAAGAAGATAATCTCGTAGTTAACCTTGGTTGAGGGAGAGCAGGCCATCGGTCAGATTCCTATCCTTAACAATCCAAATGACCCTGACTGTTCTAGAAACTACCTGAAATCCCTCCCTTCAGATGGAGCGCTAAGAATTTCAATACAGATCAGGCAGCCAAATGAAGACAGGATTTGAAATGAAAAATTGGATGAAATGACAGTGGGAAATGCTATGCTATTTATGAAGACGCCTGCTTTTCCTACAAATCTCTAGCAGTAACCGGCATCCATCAATCTGGACAGACAGCTGGTCCAATCAAATCTAAAAGAAGTCATTCCCAAAATCCCTGAGTCTTCTGGCTTTTAAGTTAGATAAAATCCCTGAAGTTATCACAAGATTCCAAATCTCCTGAAAGTATGTTATAATAGGCATGTGAACTATTATATCAGTTAGGATTAGTATTCTGAGGCGTGTAACAGGAAGTCCAAATTATATGGCTTAAACAAGGTAGTGAAATGGAAGTTCAGAGAGAGGTACCTACTGACAGCTCAAGAATAGAAGAGCTGCCGAGACCAGTTTGGCTCAGTGGATAGAGCGTCGGCCTGCAGACTGAAGGGTCCCAGGTTCGATTCCGGTCAAGGGCATGTATCCTGGTTGTGGGCAAGTATCCTGGTTGCGGGCACATCTCCAGTAGGGTGAATGCGGGAGGCGGCTGATCGATGTCTCTCTCTCATCGATGTTTCTAACTCTCTGTCTTCCTCTCTGTAAAAAAAATCAATAAAATATTTTTTTAAAAAAAGAATACAAGGGCTAATATCAGTGTAAATCTCTCGGCTTTTCTCTAAATGTCTCTAGAACACTGGTCCAGCTCTAGTCCTGTCTAATTTCTAGGCAGGAGGGAAAAGAAATGAGTAAAAAGGCTTTCCCCAAAACTTCATCCAGAAATGTCTGCCTACATCCCATTGGCCAGGACTGTCGCTTGGCTTCTCCAGCTGGAAAATGGGTTAAGAAATGTACAGTTTTATAACTAGACACACTTCTACTTCTAACAAAATGTCACCTTCTGCTAGAAAGCAAAGGGGGTAAGTGGGTATGAGAGAGGCAATTAGGAATTTCTGCCACAGCTATGTTGAGTTTACTAACGATGTGCTTACCAATACTGAATATATATATGTTTTTTTTTTAATTTAGCAATGTACGAGTTTGTGGCTCAATTTTCTGTACTACGATCCTGGCAAGTATTTTCCCAGAGCGTTTTTCATTCTATTTACTACAGGAAGAAATGTAAATGCACGATCATATTGAAAGCCAGTTACAGCCGCCATTTCTTTAGCTAGCAGCAACAGATCAGTGTCCAGATTGTTTTCCTTTCAGATTTTGATTTTGGTACGTTATATAGAAAATTACCAAAAAAAAAAAAAAAAGTTAAAGTTTTCTAAAAACGATCAGTTTGTAGATATGTAGAAACTAAATAATAAGGGAACTTCTTAAATCCTATAGAGAGTAATGATTCCTGACAAGTTTTTTTTTCAGGGTAAATAATGAATTCTCAATCTGCCCTTTTCTGATCTAAAGCATTAGTCACCATTCATCCAAATTATCTTTGATTTTAGTTTATTTTTTAATTTACTAAAAATCAAGCAAGGTGGCACTTTTCTGCTGAAATGCAGTTAGTTGAACACAAACGTTCCCTCTCAGTATAATAGATGTGAATAATGCTAAATTTAGCTGATCCTCCACGTTCTTTGGTCCTCCTCTTTATCTCTCCCTTGCATAAATCATCCATTTCAATAAAAAATTCTACTTTGTCTAAAATAGTAACAACATATTTCATGGAAGATTTTTTTAAGGAGATATTCAACTCACTAAATACTAAATGGCAATTTTATAGAATTTGGTCAACTATATCTTAAAAATACATGTGTGTATACACACACACACACACACACATACACACACATATGTATATTTGTGCAAAGGTCTGCTTGTTCTCTCTTAAACTATCACATTAAAATCTAAACTAAGTTCAATATGTATCACAAAAAGACTTTAAATAAACTGAACCAAAGCTAAAACTGAATAAAAGATATATGTTAACCCAGGGAAGTTGAATTTAGGTGTTTTTTTTTTAATCTTTGAAACATTTAAGGATGGTCTCCTCCACCAGACGGAGATCACCTGATACCTGCAGTTGCTCATTTTGATTTTATTCTCCTGTTCCCTGGAGATGGTTCATCTGCAGGTATGTGTACCCTGCATGCCCCTCTTTTTTATCTCTGTCCAAAGCCCAGCTCTCACTGTCTTCCAACCATCTTCCCTGATAGCAAAGTCTTCCTTTCATGGCTACCATCCCCCCCTCCATTCCACATGTCTACCTCCACGGAGGGTCACAGACACCTGGGGGCCCTGCTCACCTAAGGCACTTTGAGACAGGCCTGAACAAAATTCAAAGAACTTCTGCCAGTAAAGTGTTAAATTTCTCAGGAGTAGCTGATAAAATCAAGACTCAATGCGAAACTTCTGAAGTGATTTTTTCATATGAGTATGACGAGTTAAGTTCTTCAAGTATCAATTAGTTAAGAATTTACATTAAACTTCTGATAAATCAGTAGTTTAATCCTATATAATAAAAGGCTAATATGCAAATCGGCCAACAGCCAAACGACCAGTTGCCATGATGTGTACTGACCACCAAGGGGCAAACACTCAACACAGGAGCTGCCCCCTGGTGGTCAGTGCACTCCCACACTAAGGACCCCTCAGGGGATGTCCGACTGCCGGCTTGGCCTAAGCCAAGTGAAAATAAATGCACAAGTGCACTATGGGTGGAAAAGAGTCACCTAAAAGCACATGCACTACTGAATGGTGAATCAGTGCGTTAATATAAAATACAAACATCATGCTTTATTAATCACAGATAATTATGCAACAATCAAATCATGTATATTATAGATATACTAGAGGCCCAGCGCACAACATTTGTGCACTGGGGGAGGGAAGTCCCTTCGGCCAGCCTCCAATCTCTTGCAGTCTGGGACCTCCGAGAGGCTCTCACCACCACTTCTGCACCCGCCAGCTATAAGCCCAACTTCTGGCCGAGTGGTGCTCTCCCTTTGGGGGCACAATGACCACCAGGGGGCAGCTCCTGCATTGAGCATCTGACCTCTGGTGGTCAGTGTGCATCATAGCAACTGGTCGTTCTGCCGTTCAGTCTATTTGCATAGGAGAGTTTTATTATATAGGATAATGCAACCCTATAAGCCAGAACCAGCTTTTCTCCAAAATGGTAACAGTAGTATCGATTCCTCAGCCTTTCCAAGGACACCAGATTTGAAATAAAACCTTGTTCTCTGCGCCCTGTTTGAGCACTGGCTAGTGCAAGCAAGAGTAAACTGGAGGCTGAGCTACTGCATTTCCGCAGAAGAGCTCTTCCATTCCTGTAATTACGGTATTCTCACACTGAGAGGCGGTGAAGTTTGGCTAACCATGTTGGGAGAAAGGGAAAAACACTATCGTAAAAGCTATTAATCCTCCTTTCTCACACGCACAAAAACCACAACGCGGTTCCTGTGGATTTATTGATTCTCTCATTCATCTGACAATATTTATGGGTTTCCCTCTCCGGTAATGCCCAGCCTTTAAACAATATTAAAGAAAACTAAGGAATTAGCGTGACCCAGGTATGGAGGACTTTTATAAAGAAGATAACAAGAACTGTAGAAAGAAAAAAAACACACACATGCATCTACCGGCCTTATCGGTGCATAAAATGACAATCATTAATGCCGCTATTTTTGTAAGTGGAGACGGTATTTTTATAGAAACGATCACTTTGGGATATGAATATCCAATGAGACTTAGCTGAATGGACACGAGATTCTTCTGAGACTAATAACCATTTCTGCCAATTAAGCTTTTTGGTTGTGGGTTTTTTTTTTCGTTTTTGGTTTTTCTGGAGTAGGGTCATTCAACAATTCCGGAGAAAGCATAGCCCAAGTCTTCTGGCAGCTTTTCCCATCCTCAAACAATCCCTTGTTCAGATACACAGCCACAGAAGTTCAAAGGTCACCCGTCTTTATGCTCGGTTCCACGGTAGTGACAAACAAACTTTTGTCCCCCTTCCTTCAATGACATGGGCTGCAGCAACTACCCTGCACTTGCACATCTGAGACCTGCATCAGCATCCCTCCGCTGAAGGACCACAGGGTTTCATTTATGCTTCAACCATCAATTATTAAGTCTCGGTTGTGAAATAAAATCATTTCTTTTCCTGGGCACAAATGAGTATCAATTCTAGCCAAACACCAAGAGCATCACGGGCAGTAACGGTCTTTAACAGTTTCGTGTCTTAATGATCATACTTCCTGTAACACTGATCTGTACAGCTTTGTCCTCGCTGTTTTTCGGGATTTTTCTCATCCTTGTTGTCTTTCTCTATTTTAATCCAGACATGATAAAATAAAATAAAAAAAGAAGAAGAAAATAAATGTATTATGGGTTTTTATACAGAATTATATACCTTAAAGTTCTTTCTTAAAATAGGACAATATACATAAATACACGACCTCAAAAGTTATACATTTTATTTTAAAAAAGGAAAGAGCCTGACATATACAGCGGTGGGCAAAGTAGGTTTAAACTGTGCTAGACTCCATACCCCTCTGAGAAAATGGGTCAAACTCCTTTATCCTTTCATTTCCATGAGTATCCAGTGGAAAGAAGCAAAAGAGAACAAATCACATAGCAAAGATCATAGAAACACAGAAATATTGTTGAGACTGAGGAGAAGGTGGCTCTGAACAGGGACACCAGAAAGAAAAGAATCCAAAGTAAAAAAAAAAAGAAAAAGAAAAAAGGAAAAGTTACTCCAGATTTTGTTGCATACAATCCAGTAACTCAGAAATATTCCTCAACAACCACTGGTGCCTTTATAGTCTCCTTTAACCAAGAGTTTCTTTTCTTTTTTCCTTTTTTCTTTTCTTTTTTTTTTCTTTTTTTTTTTTACTTCTGAAGCCCTTAACCCTGAAACACTAAGAATATTGTAATGTTTTCTCCATCACTAATCCAGCCAAAAGGAATCTGGGAGATTTTCTCCAAGCTTTCTCCTCTTTCAGACCTTCCCCTCCTCCTCTCCAGAGGCTCACCTCTAAAAGAACAGCGAGAGCCGCATGAATTCGGTTCTCTGGGTGCTCCTTTCCTTTCTTCCCAATCAAGCCAGGCCCTGATTTTGATTAGGCAGGAATGCTCCAAGAAAGCAAGCCAGCAAAACCAACCATTGTTTCTGTTTCCAACTTCTCTCCGATGCCAAGCGAGCGGGTGATGAGGAATTCACCGAATAGTTTCCAGCGAATACATGGACGAAAACTGCTTCCTACCAGGAGCGAAGAGTTGATAAAACACTTTCTTCTGTTAACCAGAGTAGTTGAGGCTTTAAACATCTCGCTAAATGACTCCCAGAATATTAATAATACCCTTTTTAAAGGTGGAAACTATCTTAGAATCTTATTTAGGAAGAAATTAACATGCTGCCAGCAATGACACAGAAATTCTTTTTACTGCTGTTGCAGCAAGAAAATAAAATCTTCAAATTCTGATAATTTTTATAACTAAACTTGTTTATGTTTAGCCATCACCGTATCTCCATATGAAAAATGAATAGGACCCTTTATATACACTGGGAAATTTGTCTGCCCTTCACATACAAATTAAGAGAGATTATGAAAACCTGACAAAATATGAATAAATAATGTTTACTTATGAAATAATCATGTGGGCAATGTCAGATATAAACTGAAGTAGAATTAAAACATAGCTCTTGAGCCTTGAATTTTTACTCAACTTCTACAAATGTTTGTACTATATTCTATTTAAAATTATTCTAGCTCTCTTATGTTTGTTTTAATTTCTGGTAATACAAATGGCATAAGGAAAGTCCCTACTTTTTATCCCCTACAAATCCACTTCCAATAGGTAAACAGTAAATATTTACTGAATTGATGCTGAGATGGCAGTTTAACCAACTTATAAATAAAGAGCTGTAAAAATCCGGCTAATGCTACTACTCTAAAATCATTTCAAAATACAGTTTTATACTTAAGCAAGTTTTTAAGATTGCAGGTCAGAATGTATTCCCACAAGAGAGAACAGTTGAACATATAGATAAATGTTTCCCCAAATGAGGACAACAACAAAGTCAATTATTATATACTACTTTTTAAAATCACCAAAAAAAGAACATTAAAAAAAACTGATTGAAAATGGGCAGAAGATTTCAATAGAATTTTTCAAAAAGAAGACACAAAAGTGGATAACGGGTACATAAAAGATGTCCAATCATCTTTTCGCCACCCCTAATCATCAGGGAAATGCAAATCAAAGACACAATGAGGTATCATCTCATACCGGTTAGAATGGCCATTATCAAAAGGACGAGACAAGTATCGGTGAGGCCGTGCAGAAAAGGGAACCCTGGTGCACTGCTGATGGGAACGTAAACTGGCACCGCCACTATGGAAACAGTATGGAGATTCCTCAAAAGATTAAAAACAGAACCACCATAAGATCCAGCAATCCCACTTCTGGTTAGAAAAAGGACCTGGAATCACTATCTCCAAGAGTTATCTGCCCTCCCGTGTTCACTGCAGCACTATTCACAGTAGCCAAGACATGGGAAGACCTGAGTGTCCATGATGGATGAATGGATCACATATATGCAATGTATACATGCACAATGAAGCCATAAAAAATAAAGAAATCCTTCCTTTTGCCACACCATGGATGGACCTTGGCAAATACGTATGTTCTCACTGATATATGAAATCTGAAAAAAAGACAAAGCTGGATGGCTTGGTTGGTTGGAGAGTCATCCATGAACCAAAAAGACTGCGGGTTTGATTCCTGGTTGGGGTACTTACGAGAAGCAACCCATAGATGTTTCTCTCTCTCATCAGTGTTTCCATCTTTCTCCTTTCCTTTCTTTCCAAAAATCAATAAATATATCCCTAGATGAGCATTAAAAAATCAATCAATCAATCAATCAATGCAAATGTATAGAAATAGAGAGTAGAAGGTGGTTGTCAGGGACTGGGGTGGAAAAGATGGAGGGATATTAGTCCCACGGTACAAACCTCCAGCCATGAGATGAATATGTTCTGAGGATCTAATGCACAGCATGGTGACATTTAACTGTACTGTATTAAACACCTGAAAGATGTTAAGAGAGTAAATCTTAAATGTTAGCACCACACCAAAAAAAAAAAAGTGGGGGTGGGTAATTATAAGGGATGAAGGAAATTAACTAACCTGATTGTATATAATTTCACAATATACCCATCTTAAACTTACATGCTATATGCCAAAGATATTCAAAGACAGTTGGGAGGGACAAACAAATATTAAAAATGCATAAATCAGTCCAGCCAGCATGGCTCAGTGTTTGAGTGTCAACCTATGAACCAGGAGGTCATGGTTCGATTCCCGGTCAGAGCACATGCCTGGATTGCGGGCTTGACCCCCGGTGGGGGGCATGCAGGAGGCAGCTGACCTATGGTTCTCTCTCTTTCTTTCCCTCTCTCTTCCTCTCTGAAATCAATAAAAATATATTTTTTTAATGCATAAATCAAACAAAACCAAAAAACCCTTTTCCAACACGTGTAATTTATATCCTGAATAGGAGTAACTATTTCTTGTTGTTGCTAAATTTAAAACATCACCCAGCTATATCAATTTTGAAGTTATCTTGGGGGGGACAAAATTACTTAATGTCATTGTACAACTGAAGGTTTGTTTTCTAGTCAGGGCACATACCTAGGTTGTGGGTTAGATCCTGGTCAGGATGCATATGGGAGACAGCCGATCAATGCTTCTCTCTCTTTAACTCTCTCACTCTTCCTCTCTCTAAAAAAGAAAAAAAATTAATATACGTATATATTTTTAATTAAAAATACAATTACCATATAACCCAGCAATTCTACTTCTGGATATCTATCCAAAGAACTGAAAGCAGAAAATCAAAGAGGTATCTGCACACCCATGTGCACAGCAACCATTCACAGTACCAGTAGGTACAAGCAGCTCAAGTGTCCCTCAATGGATGAATGGATAAACAAATGGGATATATACACATACAACAAAATATTATTCTTCCTTTAAAAGGAAATCTTGTCACATGCGATAACGTGGATGAACTTTGAGTAACATAAGTCTGTCACAAAAAGACAAACACTGTAGGACTCCACTTATATGAGGTGTCTAAAGTAGTTAAGCTCACAGAAACAAGAAACCGGTGGTTATTGGGGCTGCAGGGAGGGAGAAATGAGGCATTGCTGTTAGTCCTCTAAGATCAAAGAGTTTGGGAGATCTGGTTGACAACAGTGTGAATATACTAAACAGTTCTTGAACTATACACTTAAAACTAGTCCAGATAATAAATTTTGTTATGCAACTATCACCAAAAAAAAAAAAAATAGTATGAGTGGCTACTTCATGGGACAATTGCAATGATTAACCCAGATAACGTACTACTATGTAAGGGCTTAAGAATAGCTCCTGCATATCAATACTAATTAACTATTGTTAGTAATAGCAGTAGTTACTGATATTATTTTTTAAAATATGTTATTGATTTTAGAGAGAGGAAAGGAGGGGGAGAAACAATAACATTTTTTTTAAATCCTAGATTCTCTAGGAGGAATAGAGAATGGAAATGGATAAACATCATGCTCTGTTCTCACGGACAACCTGTTCCAAGCAGGAAGGCAGGCAAGTTAACAAATAAACTACGGAGGCACAAGGAGTGTCCTATCACTCATGCATTCCATCACCTATCACCATGATCGTCAGCTACATATACAAACACACCACCCAAAACCCTTGAAGCAGGGTGTCAACTTCACAGTACCGACATTTACACCAGAAAATTCTTGGGGGGCAGGAGGAGGTGACAACTCTCCTGTGCATGAGCAACATTAGAGAATTGGTTTTTCTAAATGTAAGAACATAAACCTGGGAGTCATCACTTCCCCAGCCCAAATTGAATGTTTACAAATCATTGATAGAATAACACTGAGGGAACCCGTCACAGTGGCTACTGAGGAAAGAACAATATTGAGTGAGGAAAGTACGGGTACTTTGAGGTCAAACAGACCTAGATTCGGAGTCTGAATCAATCCACCACCAAGTTGGGTGATTTAAGCAAGTGACCACACTTTTCTGAGGTTTAAAGATCAATACAAAGTGGGCGCTAAATTAAAGGAAGTGAATTCACCTTTAAGTGCCAGAATTGTATCATAACTGGTCTATGAGAGAGCTATTTCTAAAAAGTATTGCAGTGTTCTGCCTTGATATACTCTGACTTTTTATAAATGGCTTGGGGTGACCATTTCAGACAAACATCATTCTAATCTATAATAATAAAAGCATAATATGCTAATTGGACAGGACAACCTTCTGGACGAAGCTGGGACTGTGAGGGAAGCCTGGGTCCTGAGTGCCAAAGGGAAGCAGGTGCCGGCAGCCGGGGAAAGGAAGGCCTAGCCTTGCACAAATTTCGTGCACCGGGCCTCTAGTAACTAAATATAACACTCATCTAGAGAAGAGAGCTATCAAAATGGCTAACAGTTTCAAGACACCCACTCAATTGTTTGACTCACACAAAAATAGTACCATTAATAGGAATGAATCTCAAGTTGAATCTTCAGGTTAAAAAGCAACAATAAAGTCGTAACATAACTGTTGGGAGCGGCTATAGGGTCAAGCCTCCAACTGACCTGTGGCAGAGCCACATACAAGTCCCAGCTTGGAGGGCAGAGCCCTCCCAGCACAATTAAGCTTGACCTTATAGTCCTCCCTCCTTCCTAGGTAGCTAATGGGCTGTGGGAGGTGCAGTAAGTGCTGCCAAAACAATCCTTGAGTAACGAAATAGATTTGAAACTCGCAAGAACATGATAAACATGTTGACCACTCCCCTTGTTTTGCTCTGTGTGATCTGACTATAAAAGAGAGCTTCAGCTTACAAGCTGTGTCACTGTTTCCTTATCCAGGCACAGTGATCCTACCTGGCCCCAACTGTATTATTCTCTTGTCTGTCCTCTTTCATCCTTCACCGCCCCTCCCTCCTCAAGTTCACCCCTGGCCGTATGGGACGCAGTTCACATACCATAAGTTGGGATAGAAAAACTCTGATAAATGTAATTGCCTACTTGCCCTAAATGAACCTAAAGTGATAGGTTGTCAAAAAAAAAAAAAAAGAATCCAAGAATAACAATTTGGGTTAGTAGAAAGACTACACCAAAATAAGTGTCAGAAGAACGGCGTTCTAGTTTCCACTGCCCTACTTGAGGGAGAATATGTAGCTAGATTAAGCCACTTAGCCTGGATTTATATCCTCATTAATAAGAAGGGCACACACCTACTTTGACACCTCCAACATTGTCAGGCAGACCAAATAATGACGTTGACTTTTTTTTTAAGGCTCTTAAAGCTGTATGTAAAACACTTCAGACAATGAGATCTGTACAGTCACCCTACACCTGTCTGGAGCAATCTTTGTCACTGATGACACCTACATAAAATGACCGCACTGGGACAGGGATCAGGCTCTTGCCACTCTGGGGCTGACAGCCCTCTCGAGGACTGGGAAATCAGTATTTCCGGCCCCTCAGGAACACATGCAGAGCATTACCCAGCACACTAATTAGAATCCTGTCCAATCTGGAATAATGTAGGAGGGAATTACACGTCTAAAGAGAATCAAGACCAGAATCTGACTGTGACAGAACGATCCTATCTTGGACCTACGCCATAGGGACCGCTGGCCTGGGCCTGGGTCTGTGGAAAGGCCATGCACTGGCCACTCTCCGGCCACACCCTTCACCAGGGGACCAGTTGTTCTCAGGGTCTAAAAGGTGTGCCCATCTGCAGCCTACACACCCCAGCCCTCATCCTGCCCAGCACCCCAGAATGTCCTGCCGACCTCCAGGGTCTGCTCAGGCCTCTCCCCGGAGTACACCCTTCCGGTTCATTTAGGGCATGAAGACAGTACCTCATCAGTATTTACACCCCCAGTCCCAAGTCAAGCAGCTGCTGTCTAAAAGGCATATGGGAATGTATGTTCTAGAGCAGTGGTTCTCAACCTGTGGGTCGCGACCCTTTTGGGGGTCGAACAACCCTTTCACAGCGGTCGCCTAAGACCATCGGGAAATGCAGATATTTACATCACGATGCATCACAGTAGCAAAATTTCATGGTTGGGGGTCACCAGCACATGAGGAACTGTATGCAAGGGTCGCGGCCTTAGGAAGGTTGAGAACCACTGATTTAGGGCATGAAGACAATCCCTCATCGGTATTTACACCCCCAGTCCCAAGTCAAGCAGCTGCTGTCTGAAAGGCATGTGGGGATGTATGTGCTAGAGGGTCCACATATGTGCACATGCCAAGTCCCTTGTGCAAGGAGCGTGCCGTGAACAGGGACCTCAGGTTGGAGGCTGGTCCTTCACAGCACAGGCATGGCTGGGAATTGTGTGCCTCTGATTTCGCTCTTTATGACGTTTGGGTAAGGTAGGCAGGGGACAGCTGTCTCCGGGAGTTTCATTCAGAACCTGTGCATTGTTAAGACCTGTGGCATATGGACTTCCATTTGTATTCTGGCCCCGAGTCCCCCCAAAACATGTTAGGAATGGGCCTGGAAAAGGAGCTAAAGACCTCGTCGCCTGAGGAACCGTGGAGGAAAATGAGAACATTTCGTCTGGAAAGAAAAAAGGCTGACGGGAGGGACGAGCCAAGCAGCCCTCTTCCACATGCCAGCTGAGGCCATCACGTGGGAACTAAAGCCTATCTGTGTGCTGGACGCGCGGGGAGCTGCATTCCCCGGGCACAAAGGGGGGACGTGTTCAGCAGGAAGAGCTCCTTTTGAAAAGAGCTGGCCTGTCATGTGAGTAATTGGGTTCTCAGATGCTGAAAAACGCAGGAGCACGAGGCAGAGGATCCGCTCCCAGGGAAAGTCTGGAAGGAATTGGGATCCCGGGAAGAGGAAAGACCACCTTCCCGAGAGGCCTCCTCTCTGCAGCCAGCGTTCAGGAAGCTTCGGAGGCTGGAGGTCTGCTCTACGTGCAGAAGCAGGTGGGCCGAGACAGACACACGGCGAAACCGAAGTTCCATGCTGCAGTAACCCTGCTTTCTTCCAACGCCCCTGCTGCCAGCTTCCTCTCACCACCTGCCCCCCCTTCCCCCGCTACAATGGGGGTGAGTTCCTCCATTCTGCAAAGTGAGTCACCAGGCAGAGGTTAACAGCCCAGAGGCTCTCGCCAGCCTGCCTCAAGGGCTGTTTTTGTCCTTCCCCCAGGAATCACAGCTCCCCGCCTGCTCCCAGCTGAATCCTCTGACCGATCATTATCACCGTACACCTTGTCGTCCGTCCCCACCTCTCTGCCAGCCACAGGCTGTTTATTCAGTAGGAATGCTAAGGAAGCAGCAGGTCAATGGTGTGTGGAGAAGGCGGTTGTAAGTCACACTGGTACACAGAGAAGCAATAAATAATAAACTGATATAAAGAAGGCCAATCGGATGGTGTGGAAGGGAGGCTGCGTGCGTCCAGATGAGCACAGGGACCTCTGCAGGGAAGGGAGAGAAGGCAGAGATCTGAGGGACGTGCATTGTACACACGGGGAGCAGCAAGGACCAAGCCCTCCGAAGGCATGTGCCCAGCTGGTTCAGGGGGTAGAAGAGAACACACCTGTGAGAATGGCAGTGCCACGGGCCAGAGAAGACGTGGGGCAATGGGAACGCGCACTCGCGGCTGGCGCGAGGGGAAAATGGTCCAGCCGCTTTGGAAAACAACGTGGTGGTTTCTTACCGAACTGAATCCACTCTTCTCTCCCAACCCCGCCATCCTACTCCTTGGCAGGTAACCGAAGGAGGTGACAAACGATGTCCAGAAAAACTCGGCCGAAACGTGGACGCAACCAAGATGTCCTTCGGTGGGTGAATGGACACAGGACATCCGGACAGTGGACTGTGACTCAGCGCTTAACTAGTAATGAGCTAGCAAGCCTTCAAAGGTATGGAAGACACGTACATGCATATTACTAAGTGACAGAAGCCAATCTGGAAAAGCTACATACAGCATGATCCCAACTACAGGACATTCTGGGGAAGGCAACACTATGGAGTCGTTAATAAACAGATGGCTGGTAGGTAGCCAGGGGTTGGGGGCGGGGAAGGCAGGGAATGGATAGGTGAAGCATCGGGGACTTTCGGGGCAGTGAAACTACTCTGTACAGAAGGTCTGGCACCAGGAATGACCCCTAACATAAGCGATGGACTTTGAGAGCTAATGTTGTGTCAGTGTAGGGCAGTGGTTCTCAACCTGTGGGTCGCGACCCCTTTGGGGGTCGAACGACACTTTCACAGGGGTCGCCTAAGACCATCGGAAAACAGATACTTACATTATGATTCATAATAGTAGCAAAATTACAGTTATGAAGTAGCAACGAAAATAATTTTATGGTTGGGGGTCACCATCACATGAGGAACTGTATTAAAGGGTCACGGCCTTAGGAAGGTTGAGAACCACTGGTGTAGGGTCATCTGCAGTAGCAACTATACCACACCAAGAGACGTTGAGAATAAATAAGAGAGGCTGTGCCTGTGATGAAAATCTCTGTAACCTTTGGCCCAATTTTGCTGTAAACCCAAAACTGCTCTAAAAAAATAAAGCCTATTCAGAAAGAAAAGCAAGACCATCATGGGGCCTGTGGCCCAGCGAACAGAGAGAGAGCAGAGGATGAGGCTGGAGAGGAAGGAGGCCAGGAGCCAAGCCGTGCCCTACAGGCATCCTGAGCTGCATCACTTCCCTGGCTCGGCGCCGTCTGGTGCGTGGCAGGGTATGTGGTAGCATCCCAGACCTGTACCCAGCACAATCCCTGCATCACGCCACGCCCAGTCCCGACAACCAAAAATGTCTCCAGACATCGCCACATGTCCCCAAACCTTCCCCAGCTGGGAACCACTGATACAGAGGCTGGTAAGGGCCGAGATGGTGGTTTTGTTTCCGTGATAAAATGTTTACATTTCAGTGTAGGAGGTAAAGTGTATTAGAAAGCCAGTAAGCAGGTGACAGGACCAGACTAACATTTATCATTACCTGCACACGGGCCACCTGGGGAGGACAGAGACAAGGCAGTTTTCCAGAGGAGAAAGGCTCCTAACCTCGGTGCTTGTTTGTTTTTAATACATTTTATTGGGCTTTTTACAGAGAGGAAGGGAGAGGAATAGAGAGTCAGAAACATCGGTGAGAGATGAGAGAGAAACATCGGTCAGCTGCCTCCTCCTGCACACCCCCTACTGAGGACATGCCCTTGACCAGAATCGAACCTGGGACTCGTCAGTCCACAGGCCAACACTCTTATCCATTGAGCCAAACCTGTTAGGGCTAGGCTAGGTTTTTAACAGTGAAAAAAAAAAAAACTGAGATGTAGTCAGGTCCGGTTTATATTTTGAAGTTGGAGCTGAGAAGACTTGACACAAGATGAGAAGAGAGAAAAAACAACGGAAGATGACTCCGAGAGTTTGGCCTGCACATCTCGGTAGATGGTAGAGCCACTTACTGAGACAGTGACGACTTGTGAGAGGCAGAAGGAGGAACAGGTGAAGGAAGGAGTCATCGGAAGTTTGTTTTTGTTCATGTTGCATTTGAGGTGTCTGTTAGACATTGCGGGGAGGAATGAAGTTAGATGGATTAGAGCTGGGGGCAGGGGATCATCACTAGAGACAGGAATGTAATCCTCATCAGCATATAAATGGTATTTGAAACTCTGAAAATGGAGAAAATCACCCGCGCAGAACCCGGGTCATCCCAAATTTTAGAGCCGGGTTAAAGGGAGGAGATAAACTGACAAAAAGACTGCGAAGGAGCAGGTAAGAGATCAAAGCAAGTTGTCCGTCATCCGATGTGAAATGCTGGTGAGAGGTCAGTAAGATGGAGACGTTGAACTGATCACTGGCTTTGGCAAGACATAGGCCCTGGCCGTTGATGCAGCAAATACAAGCATCTCTCGCTCTAAAAGGGAACAAAGAAATTGGGCACTCGCTGAAGGGAAGCACCAGGTGAAGGAGAGGAAGGTGTAAGAAAGGTGAGTTCTTCAGCTAAAGGATGAGGGGCTCAAACAACATAGGACTTGACCCTCCTCTCCCTTCACCATCCGGAGGTCAATGAGCCGTCCATGGCTGGGAGGTGGCTCTGCTCATGAAATCACCCAAGAATCCCTCTTATTGGTCCACGGCCTCCTACAGTGTCGCTCTCACCTGCAAGGCTGAGCATGTGCACCAGCTCTACAGTCTCCTTGGCAAAAAGGAAGAAAGAGAAGCAGCAGGCAGCTGGCTTCCTAAGACTATGACCCAGAAGCCACACACATCACTTCTGGTCGCATCCCTTTGGCCAGCATTTAGAACCAGGGCCACGAGTGGCAGAAAGAGAGAGGGGAGGGAATGTAGTCTAGTTGGACTGCCACGTGCCCGGATAAAATCTGAGGGTCCTGTTTACCGAAAGGAAGCCACAGAGAGTGGCATTTGGTTAAAAAAAAAAATCAGTCCTCAATGCCCCAGGTCATGTAAGGCGTGTCTGCATCCTAAAACAGATGACCCAGTCGGGAGAGAATGATAACTTAGGAAAGAAATGGAAGCCTTAAGAAGGCAAAAAGAGACTTAGCCAGTTTGACTCAAAGGATAGTGTGTTAGCCCGAGGACTGAACAATCCTGGGTTCAATTCAGGTCAAGGGCACGTACCCCGGTTGCAGGCTCAATCCCTTGGTCAGGGCGTATGTGGGAAGCAACCAATGATTGTGTCTCTCTCACATCACTGTTTGTCTCTGTGTGTCTCTCTCTCCCACTCTCTAAAAATCAATGGGAAAATATCCTTTTTTTTTTTTTAATTTTTAATCACACCGGATGAGTGTAAAATCTGGCCTGCACTGAGCAGCCCTCACTTGGGTTATCACCTGCTAGGCTGATTCAGACATGCTGTTTCTCCATCACAGAGACTATTTCAGAACTGGAGGAAGTCTACCGAGTTCACTGTACAAATGCTCAAGGCCACAAAGTATCCCCTCCAATAGCACATCCAGGTCTTCCCACTGCCGGATAAGTGATGATCCCACGGCCCCTGGCCTACCCTTTTATAACATTCCTTTTCATAACAGTTTATCTTCCCAACGAAGGGAACATTTCCTGAAAGCAGAGAGTTCATGCCACCCTCCTTCCTATCTACTTTCCGCTGCCTCTGGCCCGGTACAAAATACACCGTGTGTACTCAGAGGATACTTTTGCTGATAAAAAAAAAAATAACAAAAAACATGTTTGGTTTCCCTCATCCTACGGGAGCCAAGATTGCTATTGAGTCTAGAAGACCACCGGATGTAAAGCAACTAGTAGAGACTGTCCAGTTTCCCGTGGGTGGGTCTAGTGGAAATTGGGCAAGAACAAGATGATGGTCCCTACTTAAAATAAAAGAAAAAATCAGAGGGTCATAGAATTTTGGAGCAAGAAAGGACTTTAGAAATCTATAGTCTGACTCCCTCATTATAGATATAAGGAAAATGAGGTCCAGACAGATGAATTACTTGTCCGAAGTCACAGACTGTTGCCCTGGCCAATGTGATCGGTGGCTAGAGTGTCGGCCTTTCAACCGAAGGGTCATGGGTTTGATTCCGGGTCAAGGGCACATACCTCGGTTGTAGGTTCCATCTAGATTCCTCGGTTGGGGTACATGCAAGAGGCAACCAATCAATGTGTCTCTCCCACATCGATGTTTCTCTCTCTCTCCCTCTCTCCCTTCAACTCTCTCTCTCTCTCTGAAGATAAATAGAAAAAATAACCTTGAGTGAGGATTAAATTTTTAAAATGTCACAGTTTACAGCAGAGCCTAGACAGAAACCCAGGTCCTGAGACCTCAAGTTCCAATTTCCTTTCCCTGTTAATAAAAGTTACTTCGTGTTTATGTCTGTGCTAAATACACTGAACTCCACCTATGTTCTTCAAAATTGTTGAAAATGCTACTCATCTCCAAGTATCCTTTGACCACATATCTCTCCAGTGAGAAAAGGAACAGGAATTACAGTTTCCACCCTACTACACACAAGGGAATAAAAACAATGCAGTCAAATAGCTTGCCCAAGACCACAAGGCCAAGCCTCAAATAATAATGACTGTATGGTTTTTAAGTGCAAACAAACTGAATATCTACTTTAGTGTTACTTCCCAGAGCACGGTGCCTATCTTTTCCAAAAGAGACAATGTAAATACATCATAGCGCATCCAGGTCACATGCTCTTCCCTTCCATCTCCGCAACTTCCGGTATTAATGTATATTATAATCCAAAACATCAAGTAAGATTGTAAATGGATACAGGATCATAAGCCAGATAATAGGATCTCTCTGCAGACCAGAATTCAGCTTCTGCAATGAACTTTCTGGTTCACAGATCTGTGATGAGAAAGTAAACCACACACCTGGGCTCTCACTTCCTTTTACCAGTCCTAAACCCGCCTTCTCTAAGTACCAGGGAAGACCCTCTAGTCCAGGCACACTGTGACACTCTAAACGGCTATTTTACCACATCTTTACAATCTTGGGAAATGCTCCCTCTCCACTTTCTCTCTCAGCTAGGAAACTGGTTGGTTGGTAGGTGAGTTGAACCTCAAAAGAAAATATCGCCTCCTCATGATAAGGGGGTCTTCTTTACCTTGACCTTTCCGGGGTGCTACCATCAGAGCCCCGCAGGTTAGTTTCCCAGGTGCTCTGTTCAATGGTGCCATGGAAGAGACCGTGGTACATTTACCTGTGCCTCCATCCACCTCACTGGTCCATCAGGGACAGTGTGAGAACATGAATGCCCTCCCGTCTCCCTTGGATCATCCCACTGCACTTAAGCATCACCCAAGCCATGAAACTACATGATTTTTAAGACTGCAGGAGCCACAATGACCCCAATTCTGTTTTGTAGGGAGCCCGGGGGAGGGGTTAGTTGGAAAATTAAATTTTATTTTATTTTTCCCATCACCATTTATTCCCTCTATGTCCTCTTCCACCTCCACGCATCCCCCACCACCCCTGCCATCACCACATTGCTGCCCCGTGTCCATGAGTTCTATTTTTCTTTGCACAATCCCTCCACCTATATTCCACCCCACTCCCAACCCCTGCACTCCATCTATGAATCTGTCTCTATTTTGCTTGGTAATTCAGTTTGTTCATGAGGTCACATATGAGTAAATCATGTGGTGCTTGTCTTTCTCTGACTGGCTTCTTTCACTTAGCATGATGTTCTCCAGGTCCATCCATGCTGTTGCAAAGGGTAACATTTTCTTCCTTTTTATGGCAAAGTACTATTCAATTTGTAAATGTACCACAGCTTTCTTATCCACTCATCTACTGATGGGCACTTGGGCTGCTTCCAAATGTTGGCTATTGTAAATAACGCTGCAGTGAACATACAGTCTTTCAAATTATGGTTTTGGATTTCTTGAGACAAATTCCCAGAAGAGGAATCACTGATCCATAAGGCAGCTCCATTTTTAATTTTTCCTAATTCTGTTTTAACTCAGTCAGAGCAAGGGCCTGTGTTTATTTGCTCACTCTTAGTGTGACGTTAATGTTAAATAAACCAGCACTCACAGGTGAAAAGCACATCCAATTTTTCTATTTTAAGGAAATTTGTTTATTGATTTCTTTTTTACTTTTTTTGTTTTTTGTTTGTTTGTTTTTTAGAGAGAGAGAGAGAAATATTGTTGCGAGAGCAAGACATCTATCAGCTGTCTATTGCATGCCTCTACTGGGGATTGAACCCGCAACCTAGGCATGTGCCCTGACCAGGAATTGAACCACAACGTTTTGGTGCACTGGAAGATACCCAACCCCTGAGCCATGCCAGCTAGAGCTGTAAGATAATTTAAACCGAAAACTTCCAAAAGCAGCTTAGCAGTAAAGCCTCTAGATAGTAAATTAGGTCTATCTTTAGAAAAAAAAATTAACTTTTACTATTATAACTTGAAGAGGATATTATTAAAATGCTGATGCAAATCATAAGACTCAGGCTGTCATATAGATATAAGGAAAGTTATTAGACCCTCGCCTAATTAAAACAGGTTTATCTCACATATCTTCCCAAAGGGGAAAGATAAAAAGCAAGTACCAAAATAACAGTGACATTTAAATTGAATTTGTAAACACAGAATAGTAGGGAAAATTATCAAAATCCAGGATCTCCAGAAGACAGAGCAAAACTATTTTTCTATCCATTCTTAATTATCTAAATAAGTGACTAATAAAAGTACAATATAACATCTGGAAAATTACTCATTATTCCAATCATCCGCTCTTAACTAAACTAATGGTTTCAGTAAAGAGAAACATCAATAACAAGTAAGCATACCACTTAGGAGAACAACCGTATACTATAGGGGCAACGGCGACAGACGTAAAATATTTTAGGCTTATGTTTACATAAGAACTTATAACCATCATCATCTACAATGTCCTGAGTGCTCCCTACACACTTACCCTGTATTACGACCTGACCTGTCCAATGTTTCATTTAATTATCACTACATCCGTCCACAGTGGATTCGATTATCATTCTCTGATGACAAAGGAGGTACCTGAGGCACCAAGATGCTAGTGTGTGCAGGGTCAAAGTTGATTCCACAGCTGCACTCAAACACAAGTCCATCTGTCTCCAAAGCAAAAATCGGCATCTTCCCAGGGGTCTGAACTCTCATGGGGAATGCTATGTCAGGAAATAATACTAAGGAAGGCATGCGGTTTTAAGTCCTAAATCAGAGTCTGGCACACTTTTCCTGCAAAGGGCCAGACAAGAAATAGCTTAGGCTTTGCAGGCAAGGCTAGCTCTGTTGCAAGAATGCAACTCTATTGCTGGCCTGCCAATACTGTCACAGAAAACCCATACAGGGACAAGTGTGCAAGTTACCCTTCTCTTATGGACACTGATATGTGCATTTCATATAACTCACACATGTCATGAATTATCCTTCTTTTGATATTTTTCAAGCACTTAAATTTTTTTAAATCATTTTTGATTTGTAGGCCATACAAAAAAATAAAATAAAACAAGCTGCAGACCGGATTTTGCCAACTTCTGTCCTAAAGAATGCAAAAAAATACAATTTGTTTTAACTGAACACTCTTCTCACAAATCCTAACTTGTAATCTTCCTTTGATATTTTGACCTGATGCTTTAAAGAAGCTAAAAGTCTCTATCAACTTTGCCATCGGCCCCAGAATAACCAAAAATTCCAAAAGTTCTTTTGTGTGTGTGTGTGTGTGTGTGTGTGTGTGTGTGTGTGTGCAGTCTTGTAGTTAAGCCTTGATTATTGCAAAAGTTCCAAAAGGTAGGTACTTTGATATGGATTTCCTAAGAATGAGATAGAATCCCAGAATTCTGGAACTGGAAGAGATCGAACGCCTTCTCATTCCTCAGGAGGCTTACACAATGAACAATGTCTGGTTGGTTTCATGCCATTTTTCTTCCTCTCCCAGGGTCTTCTGGGAGTCCCTGACACTGGTTCAATGTATTTACAGTCAACCGTGCATCTATATACACGATGCAAATACACCCAGGGCAGCTGGGAAAGGGAAAACACTGCTAAGTCATCTAAAGAGAGAACACGCGGAAGAGAGAGAGAAGTGAGGGTGGATGTATGGACATTAAGATCTCAGCCCAACTGCAGAGTAGCCTCTGGTGATTGGAAAATGATGGGGGGAGGGGGCGGGAAACGAAAATAAAAGGAACATAACGACTGGAATTCAAACCAACATCAAAGACTCTCGTGACCATGGAGCCTGCCTGCCTGCCTGCCTGCCTGGCTGCTGCTCAGTGTGTCCCTGGAATACAAAGCAGTTATGTAACTGGAAAAAGGTCCCCGCAACTCTCATTTCCTCTCGGGGCCTCTGACCCTTGCCCCCCACCTCCCGGTGCACCACCATCCCGCAGGCTGGGCTTCCACCCCTGCTGGGGCTGGACCAGCCTCTGTCCAAAGTGCTGCTTTAGGCTCTCACGCCGATGGGGGGAAGATAGCCGGCCGGAGCACAATCCCCATCTCCCGCCACCCTAGACACTTCCTCCACCGCACAGTCAGGTTTAGAACCAACCCAGACTCCGGCTCTTCCTGAACATGGAAAGCAGAACCACATCCCACCCCCGTCCTCCCGGACAGCCCGATGACAAAGAGCCCACGCCAATGAGTGATGGAGAAACTTTTGAGATGGTGTTGTAGCAGCAACTCGAGCGACTAGTTCCTGCACTCTCAGAGTCCAAGGAGCCAAGGTCAAGAATGGTCAGGCTTCCATTCACCCATTGAGAAAAAAAAAAAGACATTAATGAATCACAACCATCCCTCCCCCAAAGATATTATTGCAACAAGACGGGAAATCCAAAGACTGGACCACATGAGCACATAGTTTGGGACTCTCTGCCAGAGCCACACCGACCCCTGGGACTCTGTGCCAGAGCCACACCGACCCCTGGGACTCTCTGCCAGAGCCACACCGACCCCTGGGACTCTCTGCCAGAGCCACACCGACCCCTGGCACCATCTGCTTTTTTGCTCCCAGCAGAAACAGAAAGAGAGACCGCGTTTCCCAAAATCTAACCGGGTACCCAAAGTTATTCCCGTTGGGCCTGACCTCCAAGGTCTAAATCGGTGCCACAGAGAAGCCTGAGAGAAGGGAAATCAAAGGGGTGCTGACAGCAATGCCACAGGGCCCAGCTGCCGGCTCTACCCAGGTAGCCTCATGCAGTGCCCCCAGCACTGCCCATGGCCGGGCTGCGTGCGCATCCAAACGATAATTATCCCCATTCTATTGCCGAAAAGCTAACTATTAAAACTGCCTCCCCAAGCATCCGGCTTGGAGGGGGGGGAAAGAGAAGGGGGAAAGCGGGCATCCTCCTCCCCTCCACCTCCTTTAAGCTCCAGCCAGAGAAGGTGGTGACGTGCAAAGAGGTCCCCGAGTGAGACCAACACGAAGGCATCCATCAGGGCCGGACTTGCTCTTCCTACCGCCGTCTCTGGGGAATCTGTTTGCTAAAACTCTTCAGCAGGCACATTCCAAGTCAGCGCCAGGAGGAAAGCTGGGTGTAAGGGGGGTGAGGGTTGGGGGGGGAGAAAGGGCAGGGGATGCACGCAGTCACCACCACCGGCGTCGTCCAATATGTGTAGCAGCAACTTCAGCCAATGGGAAGGGCGAGAGGGAAAACTCCACGGGAGTCCCCGCCAGCTGAGACCTGTCGCCCAGCCTGGCCCCCCGAGGCGGGAGGGGGAGGGGCG
>JAAGEH010000417.1:20823780-20864402 GCA_011751065.1 Lasiurus cinereus
CGTGGACGGCGGGGGGCGCCCGGGCCCCGGAGAGGGCCCCCCGGAGACCTGGGAGTTGGGGCGCGGTCCTGGGTCTCCCCCCGACCACCACCACCGCTGTCCCCCCGGGTTTCTGCGCGGCGCGGCGGTGCAGAAATGGAAACCGGGCGGCGGCGGCGGCGGGGACCCCGGGAAGAGCCCTCCTCGGAGGCTCGGGCAGAGGCTCCGCTCCGCTCGCTCCCGCTGGCCCCGGGAGGCTGTGTCACGGCGCGCGGGGGAGGACGGGGGCGGGGCCGCCAGGGAGCCCCTCGCCGCTCCCTCTCGCGCGCATGTGGACCGCAAATCCGCTCGCGTGGGTGATGATCGGAGGCAGGGGTCTCAGAGTTGCTTGGGTCGCTCCTGCGTTCAGGGATGCGCCAGGAGATGGGAGGTGGCCTGGCAGGGGAGAGGCGGGGGGGAAAGGGAGGGCGAGAGAGCCCACCTGGAGGTGGGTGGGTGCCTGGGCAGGCTGAGAAGAGACGGGGGAGAGGCAGGGAGGAGCTGACAGGGGGAGGGGACCCCCTGCCTCCTGTGCCTGGCCCTAGCCCTGCTGCTGCTTCCCCGGTTCCTTTTGTTCAGCCTCCACCCTGTGCAGCGCCCTCTCCACGGATACGACCATCTGTGTCACCATGTACTTTGCATTCTCCCATCTTCTTATTTTCATTGTTTCTTTCACCTTCCACTCCTTCCGGCCCACTTGATACGGAAATGTTGGTGGGAGTGTTGGCAGGAGTGGGGGTGGAGGGGTGAAGTGTGTGTGGTGGGGGGTGGTGCAGATAACCTACATAATGTAACTCTTAGTCCTACATCCGTCTGCGCCAAGGTCACTGCAGCGATTCGGGTCCACTGAGCACTTAAGTCATTTCAGTGGGAATTATTGAATATTAAAGCGTGGCTTTGATCACACTTAGCAGGATTTCATCGCCATCCTGGAGGGAAATCGGGCAGTGCACGGGGATCCCACGCTTGCCAGTTTCAGTATAATCAGTGTGGACCAAGATTGTAGATGTTTTCTAGCAAGGAACAGGAAAGGGATGGCATCAGAGGATTGGCTTAGAGGCACACACTGAGGTGGGAAAACTTCAGGAGGCCTTATATTTATTTACTAGAGGACCAGTGCATGAACAGATTCGTGCAATAGGCCTTCCTTCTCTCGGCTTCCAGTACAGGTTTTCCTCCAGCACCTGGGACCCAGGCCTTCACTCCAGTAGGACTCTGCAGTCTTGTCTCCCCTGTGGCCAGAGTGCTACTCCAGTAGATTCCTTCTGGCCCCTTAACAGGGGTCCTGAGCAGCTGGGCACTGCCATCTTTAGCCTTCTAATTTGCATATTCTCTCCAGATTGGCTGGTGGGAGTAGCGGAGTGATGGTTAATTTGCATGTTTCTCTTTTGTTAGTGTAGATTTATTTATGTGATATATTTATTTTTATTGATTTTAGAGAGGAACAGAGAGGTAGAAACATCAATGATGAGAGAGAACCATTAATCAGCTGTCTCCTGCACACCCCACACTGAGGATCAAGCCTGCAACCCCAGGCATGTGTCCTGACTGGGAATCGAACTGTGACCTCCTGGTTCATAGATCGACGCTCAACTACTGAGACATGCTGGCCAGAACTAAATGTGTCCTTTTTTAAATAAATGTGTCCTCATATATAGCCAATTCCTAGGAAAAGGTGCAGTTAGGAGCCATAACTCTTAATGGGTACTTCCTAAGTGCTAGGCAAACAGCAAAGGACTTGAGGAAAAAACTAGAGACCTTCAACTTCAACCTAAGCCCAGGGTTTAAAAATTGCTTTCTCCAAACTGCAACCATTTCATGGTTACCTCTTTTGACCACAGAGAGCAGTCCCCGACAGAGAGGCCAGTATGCTTGTGTGGAGCATGGAAATGGTGAACATTGAACTGACTCATAAGACCTCCTGCGATGTTAAGAGGGAATCAGTATAGGGCATGAAACCAGTCGGAGTCACCATAGGAAGCAAGTTTTGCCCAGGGCTGTAGTCCCTTGACTACACTCAAGTAAGACAATGACCATCTGTGTTCTTTGCATAAAGCCTTCTTCACATCCCTGAGTTGGGCCATCCCATCCCAAAATTCGGCCGCATTGGCTGCAGGGGAAATGGTTTGCACTCAGCCGGTGGGAACGGTGAAAAATATAAAAAGGAGCAGGGACCCGGGCCGACATTGGATGACAGGTGGTTACTTCAGTCCCCTCGCCCCCCACTTTGCTATCCCACCTCGTGCAGAGAAAGATCACGTGGGTTGCTTAGGTGTCTTCCGAATGTCAGTGGTGTCCTAGCAAGCTCCAGGGGGCTGATGCTCCTCAGCCTCCTTCAGAGCCAGCGCCCAGTCTCCTTGGAAAGAGGCATTCGAATGCCCTACGAATAACTGGTTAGTCTGGCTAACCCTGCAGATAAACTGAAGGCCGTGACTTCCGGGCAATTACGCACCATCTGCACTTACTGTTTCAGATGTTTGCAACCCATGACCTCTAGCCTAACAACAATATCCTTAGAGATTCAAAACCCTTATCCCCAAAACTGCAACATTTAAAAAAAAAGGGGGGGGCTGTCCATCTGTAAAATAATGTACAATAACTGCATTTGTTATGGCTTGATTTGATATTCCTGAGATGAGGGACAGGAGGGTAAAGAAAAGGGCATATTCTCTCTCTCTCTCTCTGTCTCTCTCTCTCAGTGTTGCAGGCCTCAGCCTGGCCTCCTTTCTCGGCCTTGGCACTGCCATCTTCTGCTGGTAGCATCTGGGCTCGCTCCTGGCACCTTGGATCGGCGACACTGCAGTCCCCTCCGGGCACGGAGCAGCGTCATGGTGCAGACAAGTAGAGAGCCAGCAAGGACAGCAGCCACACAGAGGACTGCAGCACACGGCCCTAACCTTGACTTTGAGAGCGAGCCTGGGGACTGAGCAAGCTGATGCTCATCCCCAGACTGAAGGCTCAACAGCTGGCTGGAGAAAAACGAGTTGCTGAGAGCAGGCCGGGCTTAATAGAGAATTTTCCCGAAGTGACATTGGACATTGCCTTGTGTATTATTTGCTTCCTGCCCCATGGGGCCGTGCCGTCTTGTGCCCCCATAAAACAGAACAGCAAAAGACATTGTTGTCTGGGTAGCATGCTCCCAGCTCAGGGGTGGGGAACCTTTTTTTCCCCCCCCAAGGGCCGTTTAGATCTTTGTAACGTCATGCATGGGCCATAAAAAATGATCAACTTAAACATGAGCCTGCTCTGTTTGGTCAAACATTTCATTAACTCTCCCCTAATGCCTTGGCAGGGCCAGACCGAATGATTTCTCGGGCCTTCTATGGCCCACAGGCTGGACATTCCCTACCCCCAGCCTAGCTAATATGGATGCTCATGCAGTAGCATCTCAAAAACATTGAACCCTTTGCAACAAAACTGCTGATGAGCAACACTTTAGGAAGTAGTCAGTAGCCCTATCCCTGCATATGGGACAAATCCTGGGAATCTGAAATGATCATTTTCCCCATCATTTCTCCTCTCCTGGTCACATTTCGGTTCATTATTCCTATCACGGTAGTTTTAGAACGTTTGCTTGTTCTCCCACAAATAATTTTTTTTCACTTCTGAAAGCTTAACATCAGCTGCCCCCATCAACATGTCTGCTCCTGAACGGCTCAGACAGTAGCTCCTTTTGCTACTTCCCCCACAAGCAGAGGTCCTTCACCCCTTCCAGAATCTAAATGTTGACTGCCCCCGGGTTCTGACCTTCAGCCTCTCCCATTCTCTTTCTCCTCTCCCTCCCAGGACAGTCCCCCGCAGCCCTGGCCGGTCAATAGCCTCCATTCACTGATGTATATCTTTAACCTTGACCTCTCCCCGGCACTCCAGGCTCAAATATCCAGCTGCCTATAGGACATCTCCGCTTGGATCTCTCCAACTTCGTGTGTCCACAACTGAACTCTTGATTTTCCACATTAAAAACAAAACCCAAAGTTGCTTCCTGCAAGTCTGCCCCAACTCAGAACAAAGACATCCCTTTCTCTCAAACACCACATTAATTGTAGAAGCAAATCCTTCCAGTTCTACCTTCAAAACATATTTGGAATCTAATCTCTTTCCTCCCTCTTAACCACTAAGACCTACATCTGTGTCTCCCCTACCACCCCCCCTCCATTATCTCCCTCCTGGGTGACTAACTGGTCTCCTTGCTTTCATTCTTTACCCTCCACAGTCTCAACTCAGTAACCGCAGAATTTCTTTTAACGCTTTAGTAAGATAATGTCGTTCTCCTCACTCAAAATTCTCCAGCGCTCTATGCTGCTAATCACACTGCGATAAAATTCAAAGTCCTGTCCTCAACCATGCAAGCCCTTCCACCCCTAGTCCCCTCTCTAGCCTTTACTTCTTTTTTTAAAATGTTCATTATTATTATTATTATTATTATTATTATTATTGATTGCAGAGGAGGAGGAGATAGAAACATCAATGATGAGAGAGAATCATTGGTTGACTGCCTCCCGCACATCCCACACTGGGCATCAAGCCTACAACCCAGGCAGGCGCCCTGGCTGGGAATCGAACCGTGACCTCCTGGTTCATAGGTCAACACTCAACCACTGAGCTACTCCAGCCGGGCCAGCCTTTACCTCCTAACACTCTCTGTTCCAGCTACCAAGGCCAGCCTCCAGCCTTTTCTTACTCCAGCAAGGAACGCACTTCTTCCTGGCTTTTAAGTGAGCCTTTTCAACCACTAAAAGAATTTTGCCTTCAGTTCCCTTATTCTGCTTTTCTTTGTTTTTAACAGCCTTTACTTGACATGCTTGTGTTTGTCAATCATTATCTATTATCTGCCTCTCTTGCTAAAACAAAACCTCCATGAGAGCAGGCAGGAACGTGGTTTATGGGCCATTGTATGCACACTGCCAAACAGATGAATACATAGTACCTCCAGCGTAAGGAACCTCTCTGCCCTCTTATTGCCCTGGATGTGTCTCCTCTATCCTGCTTGCAACCGGGGACAACTGCAAATTATAAAATTATATCATTTGTAATTCATGACAAATCAAAACAAATTAGCCTGGAAGTCTCAGAAAAGACCAGGATTCGGCAGAGAAGAGTACATATTAAATGAGTAATGTAATGTCTCTGAGGCAAAGTCATAGACGAACCTTGCAATTAGGTTTTGATTGTGGAAAAGCGAAAGGTACGGAACATTAAAGCCAGATCATATGCAGTGCGTCTTGTTCCCGAAGGAAGTGCTCACCATGTTGGGAAGGAAGGTGGTAAAGTTTAGAAGCTGGCCCGGGCCCCTTGCCTTTCTTATCCTGGCCCGCTGTGGAACCCTGAACAAGTCACAGAACACGGCTGTATTTCCGTCTGTAAAATGGGCCTGCCTTCTTCCTTCGTTAATTAATATCATAAAAGTAATATAATTTAATTGTTATGAAAAAGCTTTAGAAGAAAGGGCATCAGGAAATGAAAATACTTAAGTTTCCCAAACTTCATTTTTTTTAATATTTATTGTTGAAAGTATTACATATGTCCCTTTTTTTTCCTCATGGACCCCTTCTAGATCACCCCTACTCCCCCCCCCCACCAAAGTTCTTTTGTTTAAAGTTTGTTTTTGTTTTTTTAATTCTCACCCAAGGATATTTTTCTCATTGACTTTTTGTTTTGTTTTGTTTTAGTTTTGTTTTGTCTTTCAGAGAGAATGGAAGGGAGGATGAGAGACAGAGAGAAAGAGAAACATTAATGTGAGAAAGACAGATTGGTTGCCCGAGACCAAGCCTGCAACCGAGGTCTCTGTCCTTGACCGGAATCAAATCTGGGAGAACTCTAACCACTGAGCGAGCAACTGGCTAGGGCTCCCAAACATTTTTGCCTAATAATTTGAAAATGAAGAAGAAATAAATATGTTTTTGAAATACAAACTAATGACTTCTGAAAACCACTCAGCATTTCTAACATGATCAGGGAAAAAATGTCTGAGGCAGCCAAGCCATCTATCGAGTTGTGGGAGCAAATCACCCACCATCGGAGGGCTACCCACCGGCATCCAATTCTAGTCAGATGTGAACTTGAACCAGGAAAGGAAAGGCAACACACTGGAAGGCGGGTTTTGGTATAAAATCTTCACTCCACCTCTTACCAGACAGGATTACGTGAAGGCTCCTGAAAGGATGAACAGAGGCAACAAAGACACTTCTGCATGTGAGATCCTTGAGGTCGGGAAGAGAACCGGGGACTTTGTGACCTTGCATTTCCTCAGCACCCTTGCTCCTTTATTTAAAATGCGTGTCTGACACACAAAGGGAAGGTGGTCCCGTGACGGCACAGGCAGAAGCCGGTCATTTGCCAGCCGGAGAGAGAAGCCTCAGAAGAGAGGAATCTCGCTGACACATTATCTTGGATTTCTAGACTCCAGAACTGTGAGAAAATCCAGTTCTGATGTTTAAGCAGAAAAACAAAACAAAACAACAGGAAAAAAAGAGCATGTTGAATCGAGGTAACTTACAGGAAGCTACATCTCCCCTTGGTGGCTGTGATGATGGTGAGATGTTGCCACTCCTTGGAGAAAACACCCACACATATTTACACACCCACACACACACATGCATTTACACACATACACACACACACACACACACATTGCACTGAACACTGGGAGTGCCCTGCCCTGCTCTCAGCTCTGCCTGAATCAGCACTCCGCTCAGCTCTGGGTGATGCTCCCAGCCCCACGGCCTTTTATTAGATCTGAGGAACTGAAACCAGTGTGAGGAAGCGCATGGGAAAGGGACTTGGGAAAGCGAGAGATCAAAGAGAGGTCATTCCAGCCCGGGCGGCTCTGTTCCCAGGGTGCTCCCCGCCAGTCCCCTCCCACAGTTCCATCCCTGATGGTTTCCAGTCTCCAGGATGTGGTGCCTCTCAGAGGCTCCAAGACATCTGTGTTTGCCGGTTACGCGTTGGGCTGGGAAGGTACCTATGTTCCTGAAACTTAGTGCGGCCGATGCGAGGTTACCTGGGCCACTTGAGAAGAACTGCAGTCGATAATCCGATATGCCGTTTTATTCTGTTTTCAAAGTGGGTTACTTGCACTTGGCTTTGGAAGTCCTTTTTGCATTTAGCTTTTAAGGGGAATGATCCCTGGAAATACTGGGGCTGAGGAGGCCATACTATCTCAGAAAAACAAGAAAACTGCTCTAGCAAAATATTATTTCTCTGTTCCCCACTCAATTTTTTCTCTCTTATGTAAAACAAACAGCTGAAAACAAGCAGTATTCCTCCTCCGAGTGATATAAAAGGCCAGTCTTCAGCGGAGCTGATAATAGAGACAAACTTACTAGTCCAGTTCTTTCCTGAGTCATGACCTAATTTACCAAGTATTTCTCTTTCGTTCTTGCAGGATTTTAACAAAAAAGCAACAGTACACATGATAGCAGACGACTTTGTTAAAAAGGACTGGCCTGGCCTGGGTGGCTCAGGAGCTTAGAGCATCATCCCAGACCCCAAAAGGTGGTGGGTTTGATCCCTGCTCAGGGAACGTGCCCCGGCTGCAGGTTGGATCCCGGGTTGGGGTGTATGTGGTAGGCAACCGATTGATTTTTCTCACATTATTGTCTTTCTCTCCCTTCCTCTCTCTAAACAACAAAAATCAATAAAATTTAAAAAAAAAAGCACCTAATTTGATAGAAAGTTATAATTTAGGTAACTCAGTTTTTCAGGGTGCGCCTTTTTTTTTTTTTTTACTTAATATATTTTATTGATTTTTTGCAGAGAGGAAGGGAGAGGGATAGAGAATCAGAAACATCGATGAGAGGGAGACATGGATCAGCTGCCTCCTGCACTCCCCCTTCTGGGGATGTGCCTGCAACCAAGGTACATGCCCTTGACTGGAATTGAACCTGAGACCTTCCAGTCCACAGGCCGACACTCTATCCACTGAGCCAAACCAGTTTTGGCAAGGGAGCACCTTTCAAAAGTCAACCTTAGGCTTAATCCACAAGATTAAGGCACTACTGAGAGAAACTGAGGCACAGAGAGATTCAAATTCTGAGTAAAATTCAATCTGTACTTGATCTTTATTATCTTTTTTTTTTTAATAAATTATGTTGACAGCCAGGTCACATGCAACTGGACAAAAATGTTATTTAAGAATAATGTTATCTGGCCCAGCCAGCATGGCTCAGTGGCTGAGTGTCAACCTCTGAACCGGGAGGTCACGGTTCTATTCCTGGTCAGGGCACATGCCCAGGTGGTAGGCTCGATCCGCAGTATGGGGCGTGCAGGAGGCAGCCGATCTATGATTCTGTCTCATCACTGATGTTTCTATCTCTCTCTCCCGGTCCCTTCTTCTCTGAAATCAATAAAAGTAAATATATATATTTTAAAAATAATGTTATCTGTACATTGCAGGAGAAAGCCCAACCAAACATAAAATCCCCTCTCCACTCTCTTTCTTCCCCTAACTCTGCTAGAGGGGCGAAAGAGTAGAGCTGCTTGCCTTTGCATCCCACCCCTGCCTCCCAGAACTGTACCCAGTGTACCCCCAAGAAGACAGCATCAGAAACAAATACACCTTCAGGTGCTGTGACTCAAGCTAAGGCCTGGTATGAGCCAAACCTTTGGCATTTCACACGCCCGGTCCTTTCTCAGTTTTTTGATGGGCAAGTGAGTCCCCATAAAAGAGCAATTTTTCCATTCCAACCCATTCCATAGACATTAGCACTGCTTCCATGCTGGGTCTCACATCCTACACCTCCCCAAATCCTCTGGTGCAGTTTTCTGGGACCCACAAAACCTCCTCACCCTCACCCTGATTCTATAATGGTGTCCTGACAAGAAGGAAAGGTCAGCCATCACCTTTTTCCTAAGCAGAGCGGAAAATTGGGCCCTTTTTTTTTTCACCAAGAGAGAAAAGTGTCTTTTTTTTTTTAAATCCTCACCCCAGGATGTTTTTTATTGATCTCTAGAGACAGTGGAAAGGAGGAAGGTGGGAGGGGGATAGGAGAGAGGAAGCGAGAAACATTGATGTGAGAGAGACACATCCATTGGTTGCCTCTCAGATGTGCCCTTACGAGGCTGGAGACCCTTCCACCGAAGTACGTGCCCTTCACCAGGAATCAAACCCGGGACCCTTCAGTTCTCGGGCCGGCGCTCTAACCACTGAGCAAACCCAGCCAGCATGAGCAAAGTTATCTTAAAGGGGAGATGGCTAACTCTCGAGTTCTCACCTATATACTAACCACCACGTCGGAAGCTGGGAAAAGGAAAGTGAACCGGGAGCCCCCTCGTCTCTCAATGCGCAGAGTTTAAGACAGATCAGATCAACAAAGGCTGCTAACCTGCGGGTTCGCACAGACATCAGACAGCTGTGCAAACACCGGACAGATGCAAAAATGAAATGCGAAAGTAAACAAAGTATTTACAGGAGGTCAAAGTCACGCAGCTGCTGTTATTATTCCCCGCGAAGGCTCGGGAGGGAAGGAGGCTCTCCGGGCTGCACAGATCGCCGGTTTCTGCCGGGGACCGTGTCAGCAGGAAGGAGTGGAAAGGTCACCCACGGCCAGAGGAACAAAGACGGACTGTTACGTAAACGGGTGTCTGCTGGCACGCCACCTCCAAGCTGGGGCTTCAGGCGGAGGTGGCTCTGTTCCCCAGAAATTACTTTTACTTCCCAGGCGATGCTTTTAGCAATCTGTGTCAGAAACTAATTTTATTTATTTATTTTTTAATATTTTAATAGATTTTGAGAGAGAGGAAGGGAGAGGAAGAGAGAGAAACATTGATTGGCTGCCTTCTGCATGCCCCCTACTGGGAACTGAGCCAGCAACCCAGGCCCTGCCCACAATTCAAACCAGTAACCTTTTGGTGCACAGGACAACACCCAACCCACTGAGCCACACCGGCCAGGGCAGGAACTCATGGCTAAAGAAAGGTCAGAGGCCACCCCAGGGGCCAGCCACAGCAGGAACCCAAAGAGGTGACCTGAGAGATGCCACAAGGACTGTCCTGCCTGAGAGAGTTCCATGCCATCCGACTTGGGTCCAGGGTGAGATGACGGTCGCTCAGTGCCATTGGACACTCTGCCTGGTAGCCAGGCGCCATGGAAATTTACTGTCTTCCCCATGGAGGAGCCGGGGACGCGGCACAGCTTTATTTAGCCTGGATTCCTCTACTCGACACCTGCAGCCTGGGAGACATGAATGATTGATGAGTCCCCAAGTTGCTCCTGAATCTCTCCTTACGGTGGTAGGAGGTGGAAGGGAGGATGGCCCTCGGTGCTTATTTTAAACGCCAAAGTCATTTTCACTCAGAGACGTTGGGCAGCGTTCTGTCTTTGAAAAAAGAATAAACGTGATTACAACAATACAAGCTCCTGGTTCAAAAATTAGAAATGGCAGCAAAATAGAAAAATCAATCCTATAATTCAGATAATCAATATTTTGGTGTATGTATATATGTAATATTTATATATTTTACACAGATATACTGTATTTTCCCGCATATAAGATGACTTTTTAACCCAGGAAAATCTTCTCAAAAGTCGGAGGTCATCTTATATGCCGGGTGTTGTATTATAGGGCGAGTATATCCCAAACTCTATATTTTAACTGGAAAAGTTGGGGGTTGTCTTATACACCCAGTCGTCTTATATGTCGTAAAATACGGTATGTACTAGAGGTCCGGTGCATGAATTTGTGGAAGAGTGGGGTCCATCTGGCCTGCCCCAATGGGGTCCCATTGGCAAGGCCAGCCATGGGGAGGGGCCCTGGGCAGTTGGCTGGATGGCCCCCCCCCTGATGGGGGGGGGCGGGCAATTGGGGACCGGGCTGGCTGGGGGGGGGATGATCGGGGCCTAAATCAGGCTAGTCGGTCACCGCAGTGCACTGGTCATTCTGGTCATTCTGTCATTCCAGTCACTGGACATGTGGGGTGTGTGTGTGTGTGTGTGTGTGTGTGTGTATAATGTTTATCAAAAACAGGATCATATTGAAAATAATATGTGCAATCTATTTTTTCCCTTAACATTTTCTTTCCCTTTTCATGTAAATAAACATTTATCTACATCATTTTTATATGACTCTAAGCCCATACCATACTTCCTATTCCCCTGTCTCTCACTAGTGCTGGCTGGAGGGTCATCCTTGTTGCTAAATGTGTGTCCACACCTTGGACCTTTGAGAGCTGACGGTCTTTTTTCACCTCCTAGCTGATACCTGACCTCCCCTGCTGAGGGCCTCCGCCCTTTGGCTGAAGGATTTTGTTTAGTTCAAGAGTGAGAATCCCAGGAGAGGTGCTCCTTAAACACCATCCAACACATATTTCTGCTTTTTTTCCTTGGGAAGTCCTGAGGAGGTTCTCAAAGACTAGTCTACACTCTGACCTTGGCCCTGGGCCTTGGCTGCTCAAACCAGCGAAGTTCCAAAGTCCACACACACTTGGGTAGAACTGTTATCCTATACAATAAAAGGCTATTATGCAAATCAACTGGACAGCAACATGACCGGTCGCTATGACACACACTGACCACCAGGGGGCAGACGCTCCATGCAGGAGCTGCCCTCTGGTGGTCTGTAGGCTCCCTCAGGGGGAGCATCGCTCAGTCAGAAGCCGGGCTCACAGCTGGCGAGCGTAGCAGAGGTGGCTGGACCCTCTCCCGCCTCACAGAAGCGCTAACGATGTCTGTCAGATGGACACCCCCCCCAAGGGCTCCCAGACTGTGAGAGGGCACAGACTGGGCTGAGGGACCATCCCTGCCCCCCTCCTCCTCTTCCCACCCCCATCCCCTTCCCCCTCTGTTGAGCCTCTAATACTTTTATAATTTACTAAAATCCCGAGCAGTTGGAAAAACAGTTCATGCTGGCTGGCACTAATTACTGCCTAAATTTAGTTTATTACAGGAAACATGTTCAGTCCTAACTTAATTCCCTCAATACCTAGTCCAGATACTCGTTTGATTCTCATGTTTTTTACATATTACTTTTGGTTTTCTGTAAACATGAAGTCTTTTTACCTGACAGAATGCCTTTATTACTGCATAGTCTCTGTATTAACCTTCCTGGGACTCAGTTTTTATTTTACTTCCAAAAAATAGGTGCCACATTCAGGGACACTCTTATTCCCACAGAGAGGGTCACAGTTCGATTCCCTATCAGGGCACATGCTCAGGTTGCAGGAGGCAGCCAATCAATGATTCTCTCTCATTGATGCTTCTCTCACTCCCTCTCCCTTCCTCTCTGAAATAAATGAAAATATATTCAGCCGAAACTGGTTTGGCTAAGTGGATAGAGCGTCGGCCTGCGGACTGAAGGGTCCCAGGTTTGATTCCAGTCAAGGGCACGTACCTTGGTTTCGGGCACATCCCCAGGGGGGGGGTGTGCAGGAGGCAGCTGATGGATGTTTCTCTCTCATCAATGTTTCTAGCTCTCTCCCTTTCTCTCTCTCTGTAAAAAAAAAAAAAAAAAGAATAAAATATATATATATTTTTTAAAAAAGAATAAATTCATTTACAGTTGGTGTTTTGAATATGTTTTCACTCACATAGCCAGATTGTCTTCATTCCAGTAAGTGTGTCTCTGAGGTGTGTTATCAAAGTACACTTAGTGTGTAAGAGGCAGAGTCTAAGGAGAGGGAAGGTTCCTATTTCTATGCAGCTGTGTGTGCCTGTGTGTGAGAGAGAGAGACACAGAGGGAAAGAGAGACAGAGAGAGTTATTGCTCATGGGAAGTGGAGTCCATCCCTAGAGACTGAAGGTCAGCTCAGTGTCAAAGGCTGCCAGGTATTTCAGAAGTGCTCATTGTTGCTGTTACTAAAATTCCGTTTTCAGGCCTGGCCAGTTTGGGTCAGTAGATGGAGCATCGACCTGCAGACTGAAGGGTCCTGGGCTTCAATTCCGGTCAGGGGCACATGCCTGGGTTGTGGGCTTTGATCCCCAGTAGGGAGTGTACAGGAGGCAGCCGATCAATGAATCTCTCTCAACATTGATATTTCTACTTCTCTCTCCCTCTCCCTTCCTCTCTGAAATCAATAAAAATATATTTAAAAATAAAATAGCCCTGATCGGTTTGGCTCACTGGATAGAGCATCGGCCTGGGTCCTGAATTTGATTCCAGTCAAGGGCATATACCTTGGTTGCAGGCACATACCCAGCTGGGGGGCGTGCAGGAGGCAGCTGATCGATGTTTCTCTCTCATCAGCATTTCTAGCTCTCTATCCTTCTCCCTTCCTCTCTGTAAAAAAAAATCAATAAAATATATTCTAAAAATTTTTTAATTAATTAATTAATTAAAAAATAATAAAAACTCTGTTTTCACCAGAGACTCACAGAGCAACCTGAACACCAAGGACAATCATCATCTCTGACTCCTCCCACCCCAGAGGCATCAGAGCGGCCCGGGCAGCACGGCTCAGTGGTTGAGCATCAACCGACCTATGACCCCGGAGGCCACACAGTTCGATTCCCAGTCAGGACAGGCTCAGGTTGCAGGAAGCAACCCATCAGTGATTCTCTCTCATCCTTGATGTTGCTATCTCCCTCTCCCTCTCCCTTCCTCTCTGAAATCAATTCAAATACGTTTTTACAAAAGAATGAGTTAGCTTCCAGCTGGCGTTCGGAGCCTCTGTGGGAACATGATGACTTTCTGCTCCTTCCCTGTGCTCGCATGGTCACTCGACCAGTGAGGAAGGACAGCTAGGCCAGGCACGGAGTTCTTCTAATCGGGCTCTCTCTCGGGAAGAGTCCCCAATTGCTGAGGCTTTGCAAGTCTAAGAAGTTCACCCAAAGAGAACGAGGGAGAGAGAAGTCACAGCTGCCCCCTCACACGCACACAGACTTGGCATTTCGGGTTTGGAGCGGTTAATAACCAGCCCCTTCCAGTGGAAGGGGTGGCGCTCACAGTGCGGGTTTCATGGTTCGCACACGCCCCCCCTGAGCACACCTTCCTCCCGGAAAGGGCTCCCCACCAGCCCGTAGTACAACCTTGAAAGGCAAAGGGGCCGCCTGGAGTTCACAAGGAAATACCAAGGCGTTTGCAAAGCCGTGCAAGGAGCAAAGGTTCTCACTCCGGGAGGCCAGTGTTTTAAGTCAATCCGATGGTTTGATTGTTTGCTACGGCTCCGTGTCTATGCACGGAGAGTTTGGGCTGAAGGGGTGGTTTGTCTGGATCCCCTTCCTCTGACAAGGGATTGAAGGGTTCAAGGCACCCCTTGGGAGGGCCACAGGGAAGAGAAGGGATGGGGGAGTCTTTTACAGAGAACGGTGAGTCACGCTGAAGTGCAGATAACACTCAGATTCGAGAGAGGCGAGGATCGTGAGTCAGCAAAGGGCGTCTGGAGAGGCCCCCACGTTGTGGAAAGCTGCAGATATGGGAGTCAGAGAGCAGAGCTGGGGCAGAGGGACAAGAAAACCGAGGCAGGGAGCAGAGGGGGCAAGAGCTTCGGGAAGGCAAATACTGGGGACAAGGGCTCAGGTCCGCTGGCTCTTCTTTGCTCACTGAGTGTGGGACAGCCGGCTACTGGTGGGCTGAAGGGGACAGTCCTGCAAGGGCCAGCCAGTGGATCTGCAGCCGCTCAGGACGCTCTGACCTTGAGGGAGTTTTATGAAGGTGATGGCAAACACTGTCACTAACCTGTACGCACGCTTACTCTGCTCTCTGCTCAACTGCGAACATGCATTGAAAATATGGTGCTTGTATGCATGTATGTAAGCATGGCCAATGGATACAGGACACTGGGGGAGGGGGGGACAGGTACTGGGAATGTACTGGGAAGTGGGGAAGGCCGTGGGGAGGTCAATAGGGGGAAAAAGGGAGACATATGTACTATTTGTAATACTTTAAACAATAAATATATGTATATATATATATATATATAAAATAAAAAAATAAAATATGGTGCTTAATACTTGCAACAACAATATTTTTTACAATATCTTTTTATTGATTTCAGAGAGGAAGGGAGAGGGAGAGAGAAACATCAATGATGAGAGAGTCATTGATGGGCGGCCTCCTGCACGTCCCCTACTGGGAATGGAACCCTCACCTCCTGGTTCATAGATCGACACTCAACCCCTGAACCACCACGCCAAGCACAACAACAATATTGAGTAGATGTAATGACTCCTGCTTTGCATCCCAGAGAACTGAGGTAAAATCACCTGTCTAGCCGAAACAGGTTTGGCTCAGTGGATAGAGCGTCGGCCTGCGGACTGAAAGGTCCCTGGTTCGATTCCGGTCAAGGGCATGTACCTTGGTTGTGGGCACATCCCCAGTGGGGGGTGTGCGGAAGGTCCCTGATCGATGTTTCTCTCTCATCGATGTTTCTAATTCTCTATCCCTCTCCCTTCCTCTCTGTAAAAAATCAATAAAATATATATTTAAAAAAAAAAAATCACGTGTCTAAGATCACACAGGAACCAGTGGCAACAGGATGGCTTGAGGAGGTCTGTTCTTGGTGTCTTCAGAGCCCGCTTTCTTCCGGAACTCGAGACAATTAAATATGCACAGTCCTCCCAGATATTGGGCCTCGCTGGCTGTGGGGGCAGGGCCAGGGAGTCTGGGTTTTAATATACATCCCCAGTGTTGACCGAGGGTGCAGGTCCCCATGCCGGACACTCCAATACACTACCCTGTCCGGGTGCAGGGCGCTTTGCTATCCAGCAGCAAAGTTCAGGAGCAGGCAGACGGGAAATGGGGAGAAAATCAAAGGGAGGGGACATGTAGGAGAGGTCTCCTCTGCTGGCCCCTGAGAGAGAGTCCTGATAGTCCGCGCATCCTCCCCAAACACTGTTTCCACTCGACAACAGCGAAAAGTATCCCATCTGGTAGCTGAAGATCTGGCTTCCTCCTGAGTTCAGGAGGTTCTGGTCTGCAGACTCCAATCCCTAGTTCCATCCCGGGTTAGGGATACAGGAGCGCTCCACTGACCATCCCTGGGCCTATATTCTTCTTTTATTTTTTTAAATCCTCACCTGGGGATATTTTTCCATTGATTTTTATCGAGAGTGGAAAAGAAAGGGAAAGACAGAAACATCCATGTGAGAGAAACACATCTATTGGTTGCCTCCTGCATGTGCCTGGATGAGGGACTGAGCCAGGGAGGAGCCTGCAATGAGGTATGTGCCCTTGACCGGAATCAAACCTGGGACCCTTTGGTTCACAGGCCGACGCTCTACCCACTGAGCCCAACCAGCTAGGGCCCGGGGTCTGTATTCCACAAAGCTGGCAGGGCGGGAACATTGGGCGCTGTCATTTCTCATCTGAGAGAATCCCCTTTCATTGGTTCTAACCGGAATAGAAAGAGAGCGAGGACTGGGCTTTCCCGCAATTCTGAAGGCAATTTTTAAACAAAGGGAGTCGGTCTCCAGATTACCCACCAAACAAAGCACACGATACACATCACCGCTGGGTTTCCCAACATCATCATCATGCATGAACAGGCACAGCTCCCGCCTGGGTTAAACTCCTAGATTCTTGGATCAAGCTTCACGCGAGAAAGCTGCCTGGCTCACGAGACGTTTTCTCCTCTCCCAGGGTCCCGCCTTTTAGGGCTGATAACTTTCTTTTTATCCAGATTTTTTTTTTTTTTAAGAGGCTGGGAGACAGGTTCCAGCAAAGCGAAAGGAGGCCGTGGGTAGTTCCTTTGCAATTTTCATTTCTCCGCATGCCATTTGCATAACTCATGGTCCACATCCGCTGGAGGGGTTCTGGTGAATTTGTTTATTCGCCCTCACAGGTTCCTGCGGCTTCTCTCCTCTGTCTCGGCGGCCCTTTCACTCCGGCTCCTCTGCAAGGGCCTTTGTGGCCTCCGCTGCGGGCCTCCAGCCAAGGCCAAAACGGATTCTTTTCATCTATTCAAGTGTGATCTGGGCCAGACAAGCCCGCTCCCCAGGCAGGAGGCAGAGAAAAGTATTCTCTATTCAGCTTTCAGCTCCGCAGACTCTATGGGGAGGGCCCAGCCCTTGGCAAGGCCGGCGAGGGGACCGGGGCCATTTGGCAGAAGCGGGAACGCTGTCTGGTTGGCCCTTCACCTGGACAGAGCGCCGAGCAGAAAGCAGCAGGAATGATGAGTGTGTCCGGTTCCAGCCGCTTCCTCTCAGTGCACGCCCCGCTTTAAAAGATGCCTTCTGAGAGGTCCATCACAGGACTTGTAGGCATGCATATGAGCATCATCAATGGGCACAGACAGTAGCGGGGTGAGGGCATGTGCTGGGCAGGTGGGAGCGGCCGGGGGAGAGGGCAAGACCGGGAAGCGGGGGGCAGGGGGAAGGGAGACCTATGTAACACTTTAAACAACAAAGAAACTAAATAAAAATAAATAAATAAAAAGCACCTCCTTTTACCGTTCAGCCCAGCAGGGGTGTGTGTGTTTGCTTGCTTGTTTGTGTGAGATGCCACTTCAATTTCAAGAGCAGTACAGCGGTTATATATATAGACTTGTTTGATATAATAATAAGTTGGTTTGTTGGCAGGTAAGTATCAAACGGGGCACCTATTTGTCTTCAATACGGAGAGGATTTAAGGCTTGAGGTGTATGAAGAGGAGAAGGGAACTGGGTGAAAACGGAGATTGAGCTACTTAAAAACACCTTTGCTTTGAGGCCATTGACTAAAAATATATGTCCTGGTTGGGTAGCTCTGTTGGTTAGAGTGTCGTCCCAATACTCCAAGATGGTGGGTTCAATCTCTGGTTAGGGCACATACAAGAAGCAATCAATGGCCAAAACCGGTTTGGCTCAGTGGATAGAGTGTCGGTCTGCAGACGGAAAGATCCCAGGTTTGATTCTGGTCAAGGGCATGTATCTTGGTTGTGGGCACATCCCCAGTATGGGGCGTGCAGGAGGCGGCTGATCGATGTCTCTCTCATCGATGTTTCTAACTCTCCATCTGTCTCCCTTCCTCTCTGTAAAGAAATCAATAAAATATTTTTTTTTAAAAGAAGCAATCAATAAATGCATAAATAAGTGGAACAACCAATGTCTCTCTCTTTCTCTCTCTCTCTCTTCCACTCCTGCCAGCCAGTGAACTGCCTCCCCCCTCTTACCCAGCCATGCCCTTTCCAATCTACTCATCACTCAAGCCCTAGCAATGCTTTGCTTCAACTTCCATTTAAGGCCAGCTCTTTGTCTTTAAACTCTGTTGACCACAACCCTGAAGGTGGGTGGCGTAAAGAATGTGTCTTATAGTGATCATACCATTTGTATTAGTCCTTCACACCAGTGAAACTGTTGTTTTGGGGAAAATTTTGGGTTTTTTTTATGAAGTCTTATAAGTCTATAAAAAATACTGTATTTTCCTGTTTTTAGAAATAAATTCGCATATATCATTGACACACAAAGTTGTAGCATCTTATTATTTATATTTTCTTTACTCTCCTAATATTGCCTTTTGGTGTAGCAGAGGAACATGTAGCTGAATGAATCAAGAAATCTGAGATTTCATTCACAACAGGTCCCTGGATGAGTTTTTTTCTTTGTAAAAGTGAAGATGATCCAAATCAGATTCCTTTCTGCTCTCGTTCTATGACTACTATTTCCCACATGCTCTCCTATAGCTCTTGTTTAATATTGGCAGTGTCACTACTGGGGATTAGATATTAGAATAAAATCTAATATCTAATAGGGCTCTTGATATTAGAATAAAAACCATAGAGTGGCCCAGCCGATGTGGTTCAGAGGTTGAGCATTGACCTATGGACCAAGAGATCACTGTTCCATTCCCAGTCAGGGCACATGCCTGGGTTGTGAGTTCGATCCCCAGTGTGGTGCGTGCAGGAAGCAGCAGATGAATGATTCTCTCTCACCATTGATATCTCTCTCTCTCTCTCTCTCTCTCTGAAATCAATAAAAATATATTTTTTAAAAACACACCAAAGGGTGGTCTCCGTGAGAGTCAAAGCCCGCTCATAACAGCCACACGAAGAATGTATCTAATTCTTATTTAGACCAGAGTTGGTTCCTGGCTGACTCAGAACCCTCGTCTAACCCATTTCCTTACTAAATTAGTTAATCTCTTCCCACAGATAATTTCCAAATCTCCACTGAGCAGTCTTTCCTCTTGGAGTACCACTTCAGCGTTCAGGAAGCTTGACATTCTTGATAATAACATGCAGCGGCAACACAGAGATTCGAGTCCCGTTTCCCTCATCACAACAGCTCGGAGCTTTCCTCTCGGCCATTTGGTATCTTCTTCAGGAAGAAGACAAAGGCCGCGTGTCCACCTTGCCCAAACCTCCGCCAGAGGTGGAAAGTTCAGTCACCCCGAGGCCGTGCCTAAGAGCCTGAAACTCACCTTCAGGGAGCGGCCTGAAATGTCCACTTTCTATTCCAGTGCCTGTGCAGGCAGAGAGAGCTGCAGTCGTTCGTTGTAGAAGTGACCAACCAAGCAGCCCTCCGGTCACTGTGTGAAGAGAGGGCATGGGACAGTCTAAAATGGGTGTGCATTTGCAAGGTTTAGAGCAGTGGTTTTCAACTTGTGGGTCGCGACCCCTTTGGGGGTCGAACGACCCTTTCACAGGGGTCGCCTAAGACTATTGGAAAACACCTATTTCCCATGGTCTTAGGAACCAACACACGGCTTCTCGGTGTAGCACAGTGTAGCAATGTAGTTTACTGTTGTTATATGAAGACTGTTGCCAATGCTACACCACGATACAAGACAAAATTTCATTTATTTATAATTAGAAATAAATATTTCACAATATATATAATTACATATTGTTTTTGTGATTAATCACTATGCTTTAACTATGTTCAATTTGTAACAATGAAAATACATCCTGCATATCATATATTTACATTACAGTTCATAACAGTAGCAAAATTACAGTTATGAAGTAGCAAGGGAAATAATTTTATGGTTGGGGGTCACCACCACATGAGGAGCTGTCTTAAAGGGTCGCGGCCTTAGGAAGGTTGAGAACCACTGGTTTAGAGGGAGATACTAAATGTCCAGTCCACGTATCTTGCGGTGGCTACATGATTTAGGACAGAATAGCCCCAGATTAACTAGAAGCAAGTGTCTCGCCTGGGAAGAGGGCAGGATGAGCCGTTGAAAAGAAAATAATCCTTATTTGTAGCCAATAAAGCTGTTGTTGAACAAATTGAGAGGTTTTATTTTATTTTTTTCTCTTACATTGCAAAGCACCAAGAGAAAGAGAGTCCAGGATGGGCGTGGTAGCTCCATGATGTCACCAGAGACGCAGACTCCCGTCACCTTTCCATCCAGCCATCCTTAGAGCGTGCTTTCTCCATCTTCATGATACCGAAATGGTACCTATTCCACGCTCCCCCACCCGTACCCCAGGCATCACCACCCCATTCTAGGCAGGATAAAGGAGAATGGATAGCGGACAATGGTGAGTGTCAGCTGAGTTATTTCTCTTTAAGAACATTACAGGACGTCTGACTCAGTCACTGACTTTCATCTTAATGGAAATAACTGCCATAAAATTCCAACTGCCACGCATATTGGGAAACGGAGTTTGATAGCTCGGTCCATGCCATCCCACATAATGTCAAAGCTCTGATTATAAGAAAGAAGTAATTCATTTTTGATTAAACAACTAGTAATTTTTGTTACATTGTGGAGCGAGGAGAGAGAAAGAGAGAGAGAGAGAGAGAGAGAATGGAAAATAGCGTAGTGTAACAGTGGTGGGAAGGAGTATCTCTCCCAATTCATTTCATTTTGGTGGGTGGATCATGGGAAAGAGATAGAAAGATCATTTTCTGCTGGGAGTGCTGGTTATTGAGGGAATGAGCAGGTGTCTGTTGAGAGATCGCAGATGACAGCACCTGCAGGGAACTGGCTAGGGCTCAGCACCGGGGTCCCCAGAAGCCCCTGGGAACCGCCTCCCACCTTTCAGCTCCACAGACAATGAGTCAGCGGAGGTCTGCATAACTAGTGAGGAGGAAGTTTGTAAGACTGCCTGCACGCATACTTCGCAGAAGCAATGCTTGTGATATATTTCTTCTATGCAGTGGCTCTCAACCTTCCTAATGCCGCAACCCTTTAATACAGTTCCTCTTGTTGTGGTGACCCCCAACCATAAAATTATTTTCATTGCTACTTCATAACTGTAATTTTGCTGCTGTTATGAATTGTAATGTAAATATCTGTGTTTTCCGATGGTCTTAGGCTCATCGCGACCCACAGGTTGAGAACTGCTGCTTCTATGAGTGACGTGGCTCTGTAACCCTGGAGACGACTGACTTGGGGTGGTAGGTAAGACTGCCTGGCAATATTCGATTCCCCCCCAGATGTTGGGAGAGCATAAATCAAATCAAGGTTGTGGTCTAAACCTAGTGATTTCCGGGAAGGGCGAGGCTGGCCAGGCATCGCTACTCATTTCATTTGCCTGATCTCTCTTTTGGGAAGCAACGTAGAACCCAGTAGAGAGTTAAACTGAATATAAAAGAAGTCACCCAAATTTTATATATCTATATACTCAAAATGAGAAGAAACACATGTAAGCTAGAATAATTAGAAGGGCTTCATGGAGGAACTAACTCTTTTAAAAAATATATTTTTATTGATTTCAGAGAGGAAGGGAGGGAGCGAGAGAGACATCAATGATGAGAAAAGATCATTGATCTGCTGCCTCCTGCACTCCCCCTGCTGGGGATGGAGCTTGGAACCCAGGCATGTGTCCTTGACTAGAATCAAACCCGGAATCTTTAGTCCACAGGCTGATGCTCTAGCCACTGAGCCAAACCAGCTAGGACACCACTGGCTCTTAAACTGAACCTCACAAAATTGGGGGGATTTTTTTAAAAATCTTCACCCAAGGATATTTTTTCCATTGGTTTTTAGAGAGAGTGGATGGGAGCAGGGGAGGAAGAGAAAGAAAGAAACATTGATGTGATGGAGACAGATCGATGGGTTGCCTCCCATACACACCCCAGTAGGAGCTGGGTATCAAACCTGCAACCTAGGTACCTGCCCTTGACTGGAATTGAACCTGTGACCCTTCGGTACAAGGGGACAACACTCTAACCACTTAGCAACACCGGCCAGGGCACAAAATCGGAAGAATTTTTGTACTTATAGTCAAGCATAGGGAGAGAACTCTGTTGAATTGCAGTGAAAACTCTGACAAAAGGGAAGAAAGCATTTCAGGGAGATGGTTCAGAGGGAAGTTCTCCTCCAGCAGGGTCTGGAACATTCTGAAAGGATTAAGGAAAATAGGGGAGGACTGGGGAATGGAGAGGTAAGTCACCGGGAGAGGGGATCAGCAAGACCATAACTCACCCACCTTGTCCCTATCTTTCTTTTGTTAGTACTTCCAAGTAATTGTCCAATCAGACAGAAACTTAAGAAAATCAATTCAAATAGCATTGTGATGAATAATATCAAGCATGTGTATGCATTGCTGGTGGGAGTGTAAATGGGTACAACACTTGCAAAGCTATCTGGCAGTACTGACTGAAGGGAGGTTTACATGTGTGCTATGTGGCATCAGTTCCACAGATGTAAAGGTGATATGTATATAAAACGACCCTTGCTGGCCAGCATGGCTCAGTGGTTGAGTGTCAACCTGTGAACCAAGAGGTCACAGTTTGATTCCCAGTCAGGGCACATGCCTGGGTTGCAGGCTTGATCCTCAGTGGGGGACGTGCAGGAGGCAGCTGATCAGTGATTCTCATCATCGATGTTTCTATCTCTCTTCCTTCCTCTATGTAACCAATAAAATAAAATAAATTTTTTTTAAATGACCCTAGTGTCCATAACTAGGGGTGTGGATAAGTAAAATGTGAAAAATACACACTATGGAATAAAATGCTACAGTTTGAAACACTGAACTAGATATACATTTAGTGACATGATTGACATTAAAAACATAGTTTGTATTTTAAAAGTCAAAAAGAGAATGAGAGGTAAGCACGATGCCATTTATGAGAATTAAAATTACATACTAGTACATGCACCTAAAGAAAACATACACACAGAACATTCTGTCATTTAGAGCTTGGAGATAAGTGGGAAGAGATCAACCCATCAATCAAGTGAGGAGCCTTCAGATACTAATGATAGAAGCTTGTGCTATGACCAAAACCGGTTTGGCTCAGTAGATAGAGTGTCAGCCTGGATGCAGACTGAAGGGTCCTGGGTTCGATTCCGATCAGGGGCATGTGCCTTAGTTGTGGGCACATCCTCAGTGGGGGGTGTGCAGGAGGCGGCTGATCGATGTTTCTCTCTCATCAATGTTTCTAGCTTTCTGTCTCTCTCCTTTTCTCTCTGTAAAAAATCAATAAAAAATATATTTAAAAAAAAAAAGCATGTGCTATGGACTCGCCTCTTGGTGCCTACGGTTTTGCCCCCACCTCTCCTACCCACAAAATAAACCTTTAAATATAGGAGTCCCACATGAACATGTATTTCGCCCAGGTGTGAAATTGCAATAATAATAAGAAGAATCTCAGTGAGTCGTGAGAAAAATGTAAGGAGATCCATTAGAGGCCCACAGGGAGTCACACTCAAGAGAGTTGGCCTCAACTGGGCTCGCGAACTGCCCCGGGGACTTGCCGTGACCTTGACACCAATCTCACGGCGCCTGTGTCCCATTCCTGTCTCCACAAAATGGGAAAGCGTCGCCTCAGGACCTTTCAGCGCCAAGCAAATCGTCAAAACCACCACCAGTCTGGCAAGGCTCCAAATGCCAGGGTACACTGCCCTGTTGCCTGTTGACTTCAACCCCACAGAGAAAATAACGCAGCTGTTGGTTTAGGCTGAGGGAGACTCATCCACACCGATCTTCTCCCCTGTGGTCCGTGGTAGCTCAGCTCACTGCTCCTTTCTGACCATCACAAGCCCGAGAAGGCAGTCCTGCCAGGTCAGCGATTACCAGGCGGCGCGAGCGGGGTGTGGCGAAGGCTGACAGGGCCAGCATCCACTGCGCAACGGAGGAGACGGGCCAAAGTATAATGACCTCGCCTGGCATCGGATCAGATGATGGGGATTTTGCTGGCCTTTGGTCAAAGGTCTGGAACTGTGCGTTTAGGTCTTCGGGGAGCGATGGCACGCTGCAGTACCATTTGAGAAAGGAATGGGGAGCACACCATTGAGAGTCATGTAGGTATTGTGTGTAGCCAAGTCTACAAAGATTAGAGGTTTGAGCAGCATGGCGGTGTTCTATTACAAATACATCAGCGGTTCTGAACAGAGTCCAAGGCCTCTTAAAATTAAAGTGAAATGTGACCCAAAATTCTTTCCTACATAACCACTATCCGGACCCGGCTCAGTGTGGCTTAGTTGATTGAGTATCGTCCTATGCACTAAAGCAGCGGTTCTCAACCTGTGGGTCACGACCCCCAACCCTTTGACAGGGGTCGCCTAAGACCATCAGAAAACACAGATATTTACATTACGATTCATTAACATAGCAAAATTACAGTTTATGAAGTAGCAACAAAAATAATTTTATGGGTGGGGATCACCACAACATGAGGGATGGTATGAAAGGGCTGTGGCATTAGGAAGGTTGAGAACCACTGCACTAAAGGGTCGCAGGTTCAGTTTCCAGGAGGGGTACAAGCCTGGATCATGGGCTAGGTGACCCAGTAGGGGGCATTAAGGAAGCAGCTGATTGATGTTTCTCTCTTACATTGATGTTTCTCTTTTTCTCTCCCTCTCCCTTCTTCTCCTTCTAATATCAATAAAATATATATATTTTTTTTTAAAAAAACTACTGTCCATGCAAGAGGAAAGCACTTGATTTTTCCACCCAACGAAGGAATCTTTAGACATCCTATGTATCCTGCTACAGTACATTATTCATAAAGTCTGTGAATCCTCTACTCTTTAGCCTCAAAAAGGTGGGACATCTTCAATTACTTGATAAACTAAAAAAATTCTCACCTATCTACTGTAGATAGAGTCAGGCTAAAGTCCAGGACTCCATCAGATGAACCCTCAAGATCTCTTCCAGACTGGAGTTAAAAGATTCTTTAGTATGTGTGTGGGAAACAAATTTAGAACTTGAAGGGATCTTAGAGGTCTTCCAGTCCAATTTCTTCCCTTTATCTTTGCAGAAATTATGTATCGAAGTGGATAACTTGCCCCGTGTTGAGCAGCTAGCTCGTTTCTATTTAAAACTCATTTATCAAATACCTACTACACTTCAGGTATCATATTAACAAGTAGCAATGCAGATAGAGTGAAAAATAATAAAGCATGGCATGTGAGTTCAGCATGCATGCTAGAGCCAGATTTCCTGGATTCCAATTAGGCTTCACTACTTACTAGCTGTGTGACCTTGGTCAAGTCAACCTTTCTATGTTTCAGTTCATTTTCCATCCAATCCTATATAATAAAAGCCTAATATGCTAAGGGTCTGGTCAACTGGTTGGCCATTCAACCAATCAAAACGTGCTATGCTAATGATATGCTAAGGCTGCTCAACGGCTTACTATGATGTACACTGACCACCAGGGGGCAGACACTCCAACCAAATAGGTTAGCTTGCTGCTGGGGTCCAGCCAATCGGGACTAAGCAAGATGGGCCAGATATGCCTTGGAGCCCTCCTGTGGTCCCTCCCCATCTGGCCAACCTCCCACATCTCTCCCCAGCTCCGATCATGGACTGGTACGGGTCCTCGGCCTTGCCTGTGCCCTCTTGCAATCCAGGACCCCTCACAGGATGTCAGAGAACCGGTTTTGGCCCAATCCCACAGACCAGGGCAAGGGACCCACCCCACTGGTGCATAATTCATGCACCGGGCCTCTAGTAAGATGATAAAAGACTATATATAACCCATGGGATCATTATAAGACTCAAAAGAAGCAATATACTGCCCAGCAAGCATGGCCAGGTGGTTGAGTGACACTCTATGAACCAGGAGGTCACGGTTCCATCCCTGGTCAGGGCACATGCCTGAGTTGCGAGCTCGATCCCCAGCATGGGCAGGCAGGAGGCAGCCGATCCATGATTCTTTCTCATCCTTGATGTTTCTCTCCTTCTTCCTTCCTCTCTGAAATTAATAAAAATATTTTTTTTAAAAGAAGCAATATACTGAAAGCACATGGAACAGAACCGTGCCCAGCTCATAGTAAAAGCTCTGTTCAGTGTTTGTTAATGAAAATACAAGGTTTCTGTTCTCTAGAAGCTCTCTATCCTTCATTTGGACAGCCAGCCCAGCACATGGGGGACAAGCAACACCAGCCTATCTAACGAGTATGTTAGGCATCATTTCCAGGCACAGATTTGTCTAGCTCACCAGTGAGTCATCCCACCTCATACCTAATACAGTGCCTGGCATGCGATTGACTCAGTACTTGCTGAATCGGTGAATAACCGAACCACAACACTAAAGAGTTGACGAACAAGCCACCTGATTAGCAAATATTGGCACAGGACCTGAAAGAATGACAAGAAGAGCAGCATTTCTCAATGTAGAGAAGGGATGAGGGAGTTGAGGCAGCATAAGCAGCAAGAGCAGAGCTATAAAAGTGCGAGGGTGGTCTGTTTTCGTCGTGTGCATCACCTACTCTCCTCGCTTCCTTCATTCAAGGGGTTGGACCACAATGTGCCATGGACTCTGCCGCTCCCAGCTCCTGCTGTCTTGTGTAGCCCCATTCTGGTGAAACCAGATATGAGGAAGATGCTCAAGAAGCTACCAGTTGCCCTAGCCCTTTTGGCTCAGTGGATAAAGCATTGGCCTGCAGACTTGGGGGTCCCAGGTTTGATTCCGGTCAAGGGCATATACCTTGGTGATAGGCACATCATCCCCAGTGGGGGGTATGCCAGAGGCAGCTTGATTGATGTTTCTCTCTCATGGATGTTTCTGACTCTCTATCCCTCTCCCTTCCTCTCTGTAAAAAAAAAAAAAAATCAATAACATATATTTTAAAAAAAGAAAGAAGAAACTATCAGTTATTCTTTCCATTAGCACACATTCATTCGGAAGGAATTGGCTGATTCAGAAAGCCAGCAGGGATTAAAACACTAAATGTGTATTTATTTAGCCCAATTTCTTCATTGTGATTACATGTTATTGTTGTCTATTATGTGCCTCTCATTGGATTCTCTCCCATGAGAGGCTGGAATCATTTTGTAGTTACATGCCTCTAAACTACACATGATTGGATTATTTTCCCTGGAAAAATTTTGACATTGTTAATCACCTGGTGCTTCTTAGGGCGGAGCTGTCTGGCTGCCCCCCACTATCCATTCTCCCTTCTTCTATAGCCAGTGTTTACCTGGGTGCATGGACAATGGGGATGATGACCACATTTCCCGGCCTCTCTTGTGTTGAATGACTAAGCAGACATGGCATGTTTGGCTTCCAAAAAAATACCTTTTAAAAGAGTGACAGCCCTGACTAGTGTTGGTTCAGTGGTTAGAGTACCAGCTCGCTCACCAAAGGGTTGTAGATTAGCTTCCCAGTCAAGGGCAAGAACCTGGGTTACAGGTTCAATTTCTGGGCCCCAGTCAGGTATGTGTGGGAAGAACCAATGGGTCCTCTCTCTCTCTCTCTCTCTCTCTCTCTCTCTCTCTCTCTCTCTCTCCCTATCTACACTCACACCGCCTTCTCTTGCACTCTCTCTAAAAATCAGTGGGAAAATACCCTAACGGGAAAATTAACAAAAACATAAATAAAAGAGTGACATTGTCTTCTCCCTCCTGCATGCCCTCTCCTCTGGATGGAATGTGGATGTGATGGCTGGAGTGAAAGCCACCATTTGACCTGTTGAGGTGACCTTGTGAATAGGGAAATAAAATGCTCAGGAGAACAAGGAGAAGTCTGGGTCTTTGGTACTCCGTGGGATGTCATATGGGAGTGAAATAAACATCTGCTTGTTTAAGCTCCTGTGAGTTTCAGTTGGTTGTTTTGGTTTCTTGCAGCCATATCTAATCCTAACTTAAACAGCTTCCTCTTGCCAACCGCCCTGACCTCTCCTTCGCCCCTTCCAAGTCCGTTGTACCACTCACAGAATTAAAAAAAAATGCCCTTGCTGTCTTGGCTCACTGGATAGAGAGAGCTTCGGCCTGCGTACTGAAGGGTCCTGGCTTCAATTCTGGTTAAAGGGCACATGCCCGGGTTGCAGGAGGCAGCCGATCAATGACTCTCCCTCATCATCGATGTTTCTCTCTCTCTCTCCCTCTCCCCTCCTCTCTGAAATACATACCAACATGTTTCTCAAAAGAGCTGAAATACATAAACCTATTCATGCCTCAGTCTGATGCATCCATCGTTTCGCGTCACATACTTGGGACGAGGGATGGCAGAGATTTGCGCTGGGAGAGAGGGTTGGGCTGGAGGGCTGGGAGGGCTGAAGGCAGGCGGAGGGAAGGTGAGGGTTCCCAGAGGAGGTAAGGGTGGAGCCGTCTGTCCGGAGGGCAAGGCAAAGGCGTGGTGGGGAGGCAGTGCGGACAGGAAGAGCCTGCCGTCTGAAATAACAAAGCGTGAGTCAGCCAGTGGCATCCCTTTAATATGTGGTTAAGGGGGGGAGGGGGGGAGTGCCCAGCCTCCTGGATGCAGGTAACCAAGGGACACACTGCAGCCAAAGCTAATCTGTACCAGCAGCAGCCTCCAGCCCACTGGCAGCCTGTAGGGTTCTGTGGGGGACGAGGGGGATGGGAATAGAAGGACCCTGAGCTGGGGAGAACCCATCAGAAAGGAGGGGACCACACTCTGTGTTCTTTTCAGTGCTGCACCCCGGACCAGAGCAGACCAAAGGCCTGTGCGTGCCTGTGCATTCCTCCGATGGAACTGTGTGCGTGCGGTGCCCGCTCTCCAACACCCTTCCCATCAGACTCCTTTCTGCAGCCCGGCCTGCAGGGAAGGCAGGTCCTACCCGCGGTCCCAGGATGCTCTGTCTGTCGGCATCCTAAGGCCTCGCCCCAGAGATGCTCAGCCAAGCAGTGAAGGTTGTTGAGGCATCAGCAGCTTCTGACGCGGGAGGCAGAGAAAGTTCCTGGATTTCCCGGTGCTTGGTGCGTGCCAAGCACACGCTCTGCCCGGTTGGAAATCTCAGCACAATGGAATCCACCAGGACCTTCGGGCGAAGCCACACAGACCGTTCCCCGCAAGCTGCAGGGGGGGAAACTCGACACCCTCCCAACACCTAAGGGGGCCCTCCCGCCAATAGGACGTCTGGGCCGAGCATTACGTCATCAGCAAGAGGTCCCATTGGCTGAGTTGTACCCTCCATCAAAAGCCCCAGTTCTGGCAGAGGAAACTTTTTTTTGCAAAAGCCTTTTTGGACGTCAAAACACCAAATTTAGTTTTTTGTTGTTGTTTTGTTTTTCTTTTAGTGCAAAACTTTAGTGCAGGGATCAGAGCGGTGGTCCTTGAGGAGGTGGCTACACCTCTGGAGCTTCCGGCCAAACCTCTGACATTGCCTTTCCCTGGGCCCCATGTGGGCAGCGCCCTGCCTCGCTGGGTGGGAAGCTGCGAAGTGGTTTCATGAGGAAACTTGCTACTTGGCTTCCAGACTGGACATGCCAGTGGTGCTTTGAGCCACGGCCAAGGAATGCCATCTCATGGTGAGGCTCCTGTGAAATCCACTGGCAGCGGTGCCTTCGAAGGGGCGGCTGTAGGACCTGCCTGCCTGCCCGGCACTGGGCTTGGTAGGTGGGCCCTGGCCCTCCAGGAACACAGGACCGCTCCTTGGGCTGCCTTTCCCTCGAGGCGCTGACATCACACAAGCCTGTGAAGAGGCTGAAGGAGGAGGCCCTCCAAGCAAGCACCGTTTCCTAATGCGGACAAAGACCGACTGGTCTTCAGCCCGGAACTAAGTGAAAGGAAATACAGTGGTACCTCGAGATACGAGTGCCCTAACATATGAGATTTTTTGAGATACGAGCCGTCGAGTGAGCGATTTTTGCTTTGGAATATGAGCAACATTTGAGATAGGAGTAATCCCTGTGATCGGCCAGCTGCACACGCCTCAAAGTTACAGAACGAATTAAACTCGTATCTCGAGGTACCACTGTATAACTCACACCCCCCGCCCCGCCCCGCTAGTCCCCCAACTCACCCCTGTTCTTTGCCCTTATTCCCATCCTATTGATCTGTAACTGATTCTGAGGGGAAAGCCACAAAGGCAGATCTACCTTAGAGTTGTGTGCATGGCTTCCACCACTGCTTTGTTAGTCTGTATTCGTCCCCATTTCTCCTTCCTTCTCTCTCTTTTTCTTCCCTCACTCCCTCTCCCCCCTTTTTCTCTCTCCCTCTCAGTCCCTCTCTTCTTTCTCTTTCTTTTTTATATACTAGTGACCTGGTGCATGAAATTTGTGCACAATTAAAAGGGGATTAATTAGAGGAAATAATGTCATATTACTATTTGCTTTTTCTCTATAATAGAAGTGTCAGAGATGAAAGGAAATTAGTAAAATGTATATGAAAACCTTCCTCCTGTCAGAGTCTGGGGCACAGCACGGGACCCAGAGTCAAGTCCCCGTTCACCCACATGTACCTCAAAATTGCATGAGATCCAGACCTGGCCTCCTCCCCACCCCATTGGGCTAGATCCAGACCCAGCCAGTGTCATCCTTGTCAAATTCTGCTGGGTGGGGGGTGTGGCCTGAGGTCCCCTGTCAAACCCCACAGGGGCGGGGGAGGGCGTAGCCTCAGGTCCCTGCTGATTGCTCGTTAAGGCTCCTTAAGGGAAGTTGGCCTCAGCTGTGCGTGCAGCCATCTTTATGATGAAGTGATGGTCAATGAGCATATTCCCTCTTTAATAGATAGGATATATATTTTTATTGATTTCAGAGAGGAAGAGGGAGAGAGAGAGACTTATAAACATCAATGATGAGAGAGAATCACTGATCAGCTGCCTCCTGCACTCCCCACAAGGAATCGAACCATGACCTCCTGGTTCACAGATGGACATTCAACCACTGAGCCACACCGGCTGGGCTGTCTCTGTCTTCCTTACAATACAAGTGGATCTTTGATCCTCCCTTAGAGAATGCCCCTTTTTCCTCCAGATTGATTCCCACCTGACTCTGTGGTCAGGAAGAGCTGAGTTCTCATTCCTAATTGAAACATCCTGGGACGGGGAGGGGGGAGGGGGGGGCTGTTACCCAGGCCTGCCTCTAGGTAACCACAGTGCACCTGTCAACGGACCCTTCATCCAGGTGAGGGTTTCCCAACACGCAGTGTCTAAAGCAGTGGTTCTCAACCTTCCTAATGCCGCGACCCTTTATTACAGTTCCTCATGTTGTGGTGACCCCCAACCATAAAATTATTTTTGTTGCTACTTCATAACTGTAATTTTGCAACTGTTACAAATTCGTTTCTGTGTTTTCTGATGGTCTTAGGCGACCCCTGTGAAAGTGTTGTTCGACCCCCAAAGGGGTTGAGACCCACAGGTTGAGAACCGCTCGTCTAAAGGGAAAGGGAGAAGGAGCTGGATTACGTCACTGCGGGGACATTTAGGGTCAAGTGTGGCTTTTCATGTGGTGGAATCTTTCTGTCTTCACAGTTTGGGTTTCAGAGGAGTGAAGATAATAATAGAAGGATGCGAGTTTCCCGTGATAGAGAAGCATTGCACTTGGTGGGGGGGGGGGGAGTTAAAATATGGGAGAGATCACAGGGACAAATTGCGCAGGTGGCTGCCGGCAGCACGTGAATTCCAGGGCAGGAAGAGCCAGTGGGCGGCGCAGGGTGAGGTCAGCCCCAAACATCGAGGGAGAGGCTGCTGGGTCTCTGGTCACGCCTTGTTCTTCTAAACAACAATCTGAGCGGCAGCCAGGCTTGGATGAGAATGAACTGTCACCTGGTCTGACCCCCGTGGGGGCCCACCCTGGACCAGGGTCTGCCTCTAACTCACTTCCCATCTTCCGACACTTCCGCTCCTACAGGCTCCTGCCTGCGGTCTTCAGATCCTGCCAGGAATCTCAGATTCCGTGTCCGATCTCTTCCTCCAGGACTGATCTCGGCTTGCCTCTCTTAGTCCAGCCGCTGGCCCTTTAAATGCGGCCGACTCAGCAGGCCCAGACTGGCACAGAAAAGGCTGTGGCAGACAATAGTGTTTATTCTCGGCAATTGTCCCAGACCGGTTACTCCCTGCTTGCTCCCACCTGCTGCTGCTGCTGCTGGTGCTGTCTTTCCCAGCATCCGAATTCCTCCTCCCCAGGCCCTGGCGAAGACTCCCTCTCCCCAAACCCCCCCCCAAAGGGATCCCCAGGCCCCTCTGCTGGGGAAGGGGCTGTAAACAGCAGGCCGGAGGTGCTTTCTGCTTCCAGGCTGACCATTGCAGGTACCAGCAGCCCTGGGTCAGGGCAGGCTCTGGGCGCCGCCCCCGTACGAACCTGGCCAGCCAGGTGCTCAGAGGGGACAAAGGGCTAGGCTTCAAAGCAGCGTGGGCCCCACACCAACCGCGCTTCTACCCACAGCCTGCAGGGGAGGGCGGGGGAGAGGATGCCAGCGCCCGCCTCAGGTCTTCGCCATCCTCCGTCCTTCCTGCCTGCCTGATGCAGTGTCCCGCCCTGGAGCAGCACCTGCCAGGGTGGGTCCCAGCACCAGCTGGGGATCCCCGATGGGGTTTGCTCAGCGAGCAGCAGCTGTGGCCTCCCTCGGCCTGCAGCCTGCGTGGGCTTCGCAGGGAGCCAGGCCTCTGAGCCCCACCCTCAGCGCCTTTGACTCCCCTCCCTTCTTATCTGCCCTTTCTCTTATCTTGCCTTTCTCCTCCTGCATGGAGATCCCCTGCTTTCCCAGACATGATATTCTTTTTAAAAAAAAAATATTTTATTAATTTTTTTATAGAGAGGAAGGGAGAGGGATAGAGAGTTAGAAACATCGATGAGAGAGAGACATCGATCAGCTGCCTCCTGCACACCTCCTACTGAGGATGAGCCTGCAACCAAGGTACCTGTCCTGGACGGGAATCGAACCTGGGACCCTTGAGTCTGCAGGCCAACACTCTATTCACTGAGCCAAACTGGTTAGGGCAAGAGATGATATTCTTAAAAGCCTCACCCCAGGATATTTTTTCCATTGCCTTTTTTTAAAAAATATATTTTATTGATTTTTTACAGAGAGGAAGGGAGAGGGATGGAGAGTTAAAAACATCCATGAGGGAGAGACATGGATCAGCTGCCTCCTGCACACCCCCTACTGGAGTTGTGCCCGAAACCTAGGTACGTGCCCTTGACCAGAATCGAACCTGGTACCCTTCAGTCCTCAGGCCAACGCTCTATCCACTGAGCCAAACCGGTCTTCGTTCCATTGCTTTTTTTAGAGAGAATGAAAGGGAGGAAGGAGGGGGAGGGGAAGAGAGAGAGAGAGGGAGGGAGAGAAACATTGATGTGAGAGATATTGATGTGAGAGATGCATCAACCGGTTGTCTCCCACACCCATCCCGATGGGGTCAGGGATTAAACCTGCAACTGAGTTAAATGCCTTTGACCAAGAACCAAATCCATGACCCCTTAGTCCTCGAGCCGGCCCTCTAACCGCTGAGCCGAACCAGCCAGGGCCAGGGATGGTTATTGTGAGTCACACGGATTTGGAGATAAAGGAAGAGGAAGGGCAGAGAATGGCTAGAGGTGGGGGATACAGAAGCAGGGGCAGCGACAGACACGAATGTCAGGGCCATGAAGTCTCCTGGACCGAGGACACTTTGGGGGGGTGGGAAGAAGGTCTCAGTCTTTCTGTAAGTTTCTGTACATGTCTGGTTATTTCCATCCCAACCACAGCAACCTGAGAGCATCCATCCCCTCAGGTGGTAGTGATGGGAAAGGGAAGGTGGGAGAGGACTTCAGACATTCCTTCCTACGTTTTATGACGCTTGGATCTGTTCTCTGGGGGCTGGCTCCCCAGGCTCAGCTAAGCTTCCTGAGGGCGGGGAGCAGGCCTTGCAGACTTAGGAGGGGGGCAGTGCCATGACCTCAGGCCACGCCGCTACTGCGTGACAGCCAGCAAGTCACTGGCACTCTGTGAGCCTCCGTTTCCTCATCTGTCGAGTAGACCCAATAGCTCTGTTTTCCAGGGTCCTGAAGACTGTATTCACGACACATCAGAGCCCTGACATATCGGAGCTATTTCAGAAGATGGAACTCTGTATTCTGGCTTCAGCGTCTCCCATCGTCAAAGCGGAGTAACAGAATACCCATCGGAGTGAGTTGTCTTAAAAATTAGCCACGTGAATATTTGTGAAGTTTTCAGAAAGGGGCCCCCGGTGAGCTCTGTCCACGTGTTGTCCAATAAAATTGAGCTTCCCGTCCCTTTTCACAAGGCCCAGGCGCTGCCTCGCCCAGGGAGATGCTCTCAGAGCGACTGCTGACATCCGTCTAAGGGAGCGGTCGCACACTCATGAGTCCACAGAGCCAAATAGCAACAGGACAGCGATGGAAATTCCTTTGGAGAGCCACATTTTTTAAACCTAAACTTCTCTGAAAGCCACTTCTTCAAAATAGACTCGCCCAGGCCGTGGTATTTTGTGGTCGAGCCACACTCAAGGGACCAAAGAGCTGCATATGGCTCGCGAGCCGCAGTTTGCCAACCACTGGTCTAAGGCACACACACACACACACACACACACACACACACACACACACACGGGTTGGGAAAGAGGCAAGGCAGACGCACGCAGAGGTGGCTATGGATGGAGCGGGTGGCATATGCTCCTGTTTTTTCAGCTCCGTGTTTATCCTCCTTTGCCGCCTCAGTCTGGACCACCAAGGTCAGCGCTCTGCTCCGTTCCCTCTGCCCAAGGCTTTCCTGAAGGTCGCCAGGGCAGAAAGCGCCCGGTGCCTAGCAACACACAAAACTGGGAAAACAAGGACCTCGCCCCCGTCTAACCCTCCCTCCCCCGACACATAGTTATGGCTGGTCATGGGGTTTAGACCCCCTGACTTTTCCTGTCGCTGGTCATGTGGCTGGTTCTCTTCCCTGACTTTGCCTTCTCTGGCCTGTTGCTGGTCATGAGGGTTAAACTCCCTTAAAGGGGAAGGAACAAAAGGGCTGAAGAATAGCACCTAAGCATGAAGCCCCCGCGGGGGGGGGGCGAGGGACAAGAGCTTCTCGCCCCCATCAAATGCATCTAGGCTCAGTTGTCTTTCAGCTCCGAGCCCCCTCAAGCAGCAAAAGCAGACGAGCAATGCCATGACTGACATCAGGACCAGATACAGTGATGAATGACCCCCTGCCCTGGCACCGACCGATCAGGGGAGACCTGGACCCTGAAAGGACACACCTAGAAAGCTGATGCATAGTCTATGGGGATTCTCCCCTGAGACCGCCAGACAGATACCTTCAAGAGGGAAGACCCCGAGCTCTCCTCCCAGGAGCCTGCGTAAGCCTTCCCTTTCCTCCCCTCATCTCCCCTTCTTTACTGCGCGCCCCGCATACCCCCACTTCCTCCACTCCTGACCTTTCCCCTCCTCTCTCCTGAGCTCCAGGAGCCCTCTGCTGCCTCGGGACTTGTTTCCCGAGCCCATTCCTTCCCCAGCTCGCTTCTCTGCCTCTGCGACTTGCTCAATAACCTTTCTGTTATGGTTTGAGTTTGGCTCTGAGTCTTTCTTAGCCAGAACTCCAGTGCCGAGGCTGCTGATCCCAGGTCTGGTCCACTCCATAGGCCATAGGCATCGGGTCCACTCCACAGGCCTAACACCTGTGCTGTGTGCCTTTGAATGCCAACCGAAGGACTAGCCACTGATTTTTTAAATATATTTTATTGATTTTTTACAAAGAGGAAGAGAGAGGGATAGAGAGTTAGAAACATCGACGAGAGAGACATCAATCAGTTGCCTCTTGCACGCCCCCTACTGGGGATGTGCCCACAACCAAGGTACGTGCCCTTGACCGGAATCGAACCTGGGACCTTTCAGTCCGCAGACTGACGCTCTATCCACTAAGCCAAACAGGTTTTGGCCCAGAACTCCCTTTGTTTACTGCTAAAGTGCATGAGCACCCCCACAGCTCCGCCTGCACCTCTCCTTTCTCTCTCCTGGTGCCCGCTTTCCTCTGAGTCTCCTTTTGAGACCTCTAATGAAAAGACCCAGCCCTAGCCAGTGTGGCTCAGTGGATAGAGCATAATCCTGCAGACTCAAGGCTCCCAGGTTCGATTCTGGTCAAGGGCACATTCCCAGGTTGCAGACTCAGTCCCCAGTGTGGGGTGGTGTGCAGGAGGCCAGCCAATGAACGATTCCCTCTCATCATTGACGTTTCTCTCTCCCTCTTCCTGCCTCTCCTTTCCTCTCTGAAGTCAATGAAAATACATTAAATACATATTTTAAAAGATCCAGAGCCAAAACCGGTTTGGCTCAGTGGATAGAGCGTTGGCCTGCAGACTGAAAGGTCTCAGGTTCGATTCCAGTTAAGGACATGTATCTTGCTTTCGAGCATATCCCCAGTAGGGGGCGTGCAGGAGGCGGCTGATCAATGTTTCTCATTGATGTTTCTAACTATTTTTCTCTCTTCCTCTCTGTAAAAAATCAATTAAAAAAAGAGGTAACTTTCATGTTTAAAAAAAATAATAAATAAATAAAAATAAATAAAAAGACCCGGAGCTCCCACTGAATACAGTGTCTGATCCTAATTTATTAAATTCTCATGAGGAATTTAAATGCATATTCCAGGGTATATAAAGGGAACAAATCCCCCGCCCACAACCATGTGAGAACAGCCCAGTTAGTCACTCTATTGACTTCCTTCCCTATTCATCCGGGACCTACCACTTGCATAACATTTACTGTATATTTACTAGGTACCAGCTACCCCTAAACCCCTCCTGGCTGCCCCATTCCCATGTGGTCTGGGAATCAGTGCTATGGAGTCACCCGTGTGATGCCCATTCACCGGGGAAGACATGGAAGGCTCGAGAAGTGAACTCATCCCAGGCCTAACCAGTCAGTGACAGTCCATGGTCCCTGAACCTGCCTCCTCAGGTCAAGTTCAACTCTACTATATTCACCGGCACCAGCAAGTTCCCATAAAAGTCAGACCTGACTGGATTCTCTTGGCCTTCTCAAACCTGCTCTCTCTAAAAGACAGAGGCATCTTTGCCGATGTGTTGTTTTTTTTTGGTGGGCAAAGAAAATGCGTGCATAACTTCCTTCTGAGCAAAGGGTCTTCGGCCCTGGTCTGCTTTTCCCCCCAGAAAGCGTCCCTCCTGCCCCCGGCCCTCCTCCTCTCGGCTCCTCAGCCTGTCACGGATTCTGAGCGTTCGAACAAAAGAACTGGAACAGGAAGGGTTTTTAAACCGGCTGTCCCTTTCTTTAAATAATTAAAAGAAGATGCTATCGAGGGGAGATCGGGTTTTTATGAGCTCTTCTCGAGTTCTCTGTCACTCGCCCTCATCCCAGGCAGGATTGAAGGCTGGGGTGGATGGCGGACAGAGCAATGTGCCCCAGTTTGGACGGAGCGTCCGGGAGCACACGGGAGAGTCCGGCCATTCCCCTCCCGCCTCGCTTGATTCCTTGCCAGCGGAGTCGAGGCTGCGTTTGAATGGCGGCTTATGGTTCTTTGGAAACAAATTCAGGCGACATGAATGAACCCAGGGATGAATGAAATGATTGTGGAGCCTGACAATAGCGGGTGGGTCGTGGGCAGCGAGGCTTTGAGAAGACTTAGCTCCAGGCCTGGGGGAGGGCCAAGGAGCCAGATCCGTGGAAAACAGGCGTCAGGGCAACCATTTCTAAACCGGGGACCCGGGACCCCCACTCCCATGCAGACGTGTCTTCGAAAGAAATCTCTGCCTCAGCAGCGGGCCCCTCCTTCCCGCCCCCCCAACACACACACGCAGCGGGTGTCTCGCACAGGCCTGCAGGACAATGCGGAGGAAATTGGTTTTCCAGGAAGCAATTTCTCTATCGGCAGAGCGGTTCTGCATTTGCATAGAGGAGAGGCAAGGCTGAGAGTTGGAAGGGTTCCATCGCCACTTGGAGTCCCGGCTTGGAAAGCCCCAGTGTGCAAAGGACACGAGGAAATGCCGTTTTGAGTGTGGGAAAGGAGTGTCGATCCAGGGGTGAGGGGCCTTCAGGCTGAAGGAACTGGATGGAAGTGGACTTGCCCCGAGCCCTTGACCTGATTTTTGACTCTCATTTTCTCTTCTGAAATGTAAAATGAGGTCAAACGGTCCCTGGAGCAGGGGTTGGGAGCAAGTGAAGATTTCAAAATAAATATTTACAGTGCCCGGCTCCGTGCGGGGCTGATGTAGATGCTGTGAAATATTTGTCAGTTTGACCTGTTTCCTTGATTTACACTAGAATTTAGAAGGCCAGAGGGGTTATTAGCTTAGACCTTGTCCTTTTAAGGGCCTGTTTGTTGGAGGAGAAAGAAAGAAAGAAAGAAAGAAAGAAAGAAAGAAAGAAAGGAAGGAAGGAAGGAAGGAAGGAAGGAAGGAAGGAAGAAAGGAAGGAAGGAAGGAAGGAAGGGAAAGAGAGAGAGAGAGAGAAAGGAAGGAAGGAAGAAAGAAAGAATGAAAGAAAGAAAGAAAGAAAGAAAGAAAGAAAGAAAGAAAGAAAGAGAAAGAAAGAAAGAGGGAGGGAGGGAGGGAAGGAAGGAAGAAAGGAAGGAAGGAAGGAGGAAGGAAAGAAGGGAGGAAGGAAGGGAGGAAGGAAGGAAGGAAGGAAGGAGAAAGAAAGAAAGAAAGAAAGAAAGAAAGAAAGAAAGAAAGAAAGAAAAGAAAGAAAGAAAACATTATCCAGGCATGCCAGTGTGGCTCAGGGGTTGAGCATTGACCTATGAACCAGGAGGTCAGGGTTTGATTCCCGGTCAGGGCACATGCCCATATTACAGGCTCCATCCCCACTGTGGGGCATGCAAGAGGCAGCCAGTTGATGATTCTCTCTCCTCCCTGATGTTTCTCTCTCTCTCTCCCTCTCCCTCCCTCTCTGAATGCAACTTAAAATATGTCTGTCAACATCATCTGCTTTCCCCAGAAGGTGGCCCCTGCAGGAAAAGTACCTTTCCTTCTCCAGACTCCCCATAGCCTGGCGGCCCGGCTCTGCGAGGAGCTCAGGCCCCCGGCTTTCCTCCGGCCTCCGGCGCTGGTTAGCGGGTGGTCAGGGCCTCCCGCATCCGCTCTGGACGCTGCCGGCCCCTCGGGGCAGGTCTGTCCACGGGAGAAGCGTCCGGCCGGAACAATGGCCCCTTCTTGTCGTGTGCCACCCACACCCTGTTGACTCGACCTTCAGAGCTGAGAAAACAGAAAAATACTTCTGCCTGCGACCTCCTCCGTCCAGCGAGTCCATCATCCTCTCCGGGTATCTGCGGGGGAAACGGGGAGACTGGGCTGGGGGATCTGTCAGAACCCTAGCCACGACCCCCCTTTCCTGTGCCCCGCCCCTCTCGGTTCCCACAACCTGCCCACTGTCTCTGGAAGTGCACTTGGGTGTGTGGGGCTAAGCGTCCCAGTTTTGGGTTCTGAAAATAGGGTCCCTGTGTTCGGAAGGTCACCTCGGCCCTGACCTTCTAAGCCTCCAGGATTCTGAGGAGGTAGCAGCCTTCAGTGGCTGTTCTCAGGACTAGTGCTAGGACAGTGGTCCTAGCCGCGACCCTTTAATACAGTTCCTCATGTGGTGGTGACCCCCAACCATACTTCATAACTGTAATTTTGCTATTGTTATGAATTATAATGTAAATACCTGTCTTTCCGATGGTCTTAGGTGACCCCTGTGAAAGTGTCGTTTGACCCCCCCAAAGGGGTCGAGACCCACAGGTTGAGAACCACTGTGCTAGGAGCTCGGGAGAGTCGGTTTAACCTCTCTGGGATTCAGGCCCTCATCTGTAAAATTAGGAATAATAAAAATAGAAATAATAAAATTAGGAATAATAAAAACCCTGCTTCCAAGCAGGAGCTGGATGAGAGAGCGAGCCCTCTTGCTGAAGATTTATGATCCGCTGACTTGGGGCCCATCTGCTGAAGCGAAGGCAGAGCTGGACCCCTGGAGGTTTGAAAGAGTCTACAAGCTGTCCTCCCCCATCCCTCCCCCTGCCCCGTGGCTGAACAGAGGCACCAACGATGCCCCTGAGGACAGTGTCCTTGTGCAGCTGGCAGAGGACCAGGCCCACCAGCCCATCTGTGGACCGTGGGGCAGGCATTCCTGTGGTGAGATTCAGGGGCCTCCGGGGCGAAGCTTCCTGTGCAGTCCTTCTTGGGATGGAGGAAAGCCTCTCAGGAATTCGCTCTAAGTCCTAGGAATGTCCAAGTATTACACTCCCCCCCCCCCCCCCCCGTATTTCCATTACCAAAGAAAATGAGACAGAAGGGGGTGGGAGGGGGGCAACAGGGATTCAGGGACTCTGCACCTGGATCCATAACAACCTGTGTGATGCCGGGCAAGTCCCATAATCCCTCTGGGCCCAGGTTCCTCCTATGAAAATGAGAATGTTTGATTACATGAGCTCCAAGATCTGTTTTGAGCATCTATGGACTCTCAAATGGTGTTCAGGCACCAAAAGGGGGCTATTGGGGGGCAGTGAGAATTCCTTTCTCCTTCAGACCACAAGTAGGCAGCCGTCCAGCCATGCCCTCCATTGTCCCACCAGCTTATCAATGGAATGGGTCGTTTGGAGAGAAGGACCTTGATGTTCATACCTTTAGCCATGTCTCTCTCCACCCATCGTGTCTGATCCTAGCCCTGTCTGGGCACAACGTATCTCTCCTGATAATTCAGGTTTTTGTTTTAAAAAGAAAGAAAGAAAGAAAGAAAGAAAGAAAGAAAGAAAGAAAGAAA
>JAAGEH010000417.1:20864412-20940417 GCA_011751065.1 Lasiurus cinereus
AGAAAGAAAGAAAGAAAGAAAGAAAGAAAGAAAGAAAGAAAGAAAGATGCTTTGTAAGTATTCCAAGTTGATGCTTAATTGGTAAAGATAGGCTGTCCATCATGTGCGGAGTAGAAATCAGGTTGAAGAACTGGTAGCCAGGCAGCCAGCCAGGAGGTGGTGTGCTAGTCCCTGCACAAAGCAGTGAGAGCTGGGAGTGCACCCCAGTCTTCCAATCAGAACCCCCCCCTCCTCCTCCTCCTCCTTCTCCTTCTCCAACATCAATGAAGAGAGAGAATCATTGATTGGCTGCCTCCTGCAGGCCCCCTACTGGGAATTGAGACCGCCAGGCATGTACCCTTGGCCAGAATCGAACCTGGGACCCTTCAGTCAGCAGGCCAACACTCTATCCACTGAGCCAAACCAGCTAGGGCTGGTTCTTCTTCTTTTTAAAAATATATTTGTATTGATTTCAGAGAGGAAGGGAGAGGAAGAGGGAGAGAGAAACATCAATGATGAGAGAGAATCATCTATCAGCTGCCTCCTGCATGCCCCCTACTGGGGGTCAAGCCTGCTACTTGGGCATGAGCCCTGACCAGGAATCCAACTGTGTCCTTCTGGTTCATAGGTTGGTGCTCAACCACGGAGCCACGGTGGTCGGGTAACTCTTGGTTCTTCTCGGTCCCTCACTCCTCACACAGGGGTCAAGGGCAGTCCCTGTGGAGTCTCAGTCCTGGGTGGTTCTCAGATCTGCCCGCTTGTCTGCATCTGCCAAACCTCCCGAGGGCTCCCCCCGGTGGCTCACCTCCCACAGCTGCCTCACAGGGTCACTGTGCCACACCTGCCCCCTGCTGGTCCATTTCCAAACAAGTACGGACCATTTTGAGGCAAGATGAGAGAAGAGTTTCAAAACACTCAGGAGAGGAGGGTTCGCTTTGGAAATATTAAGAGAGAATCCCCTTAGAAATAAGCCGTTTCAGCTCAATTCTTGGTTCCACCACTTTCTCACTCAGTGACACTGGCACCTTCCTGGATCTCGCTCAACCTCAGTTTCCTGAACTTTAAAATGGGTGGCGGGGGATGTGCACCGACCTCACAGGGTGGGGAGAACTAAGTGGATTTATTCACTTACAGGCTATGGGTGTTAGCCTTCCTCGCCATTTTGCTCTGATTTTGTCAAACTTGAACCCAAATTACGCTGCACTCTTTCTCTAGAGCAGTGGTTCTCAACCTTCCTAATGCCGTGACACTTTAAGACAGCTCCTCATATGGTGGTGACCCCCAACCATAAAATTATTTCCGTTGCTACTTCATCACTGTAATTTTGCTACTGTTATGAGCTGTAATGTAAATATCTGATAGGCAGGATGTATTTTCATTGTTACAAATGGAACATAGTTAAAGCATAGTGATTAATCACAAAAACAATATGTAATTATATATTATGAAATATTTATTACTAATGACAAATAAATGAAATTTTGTCTTGAATCGTGGTGTAGCATGGCTAACAGTCTTCATATGACAACAGTAAACTACATTGCTACACCGAGGAGCGGTGTGTTGGTTCCTAAGACCATGGGCAATAGGTGTTTTCTGATGGTCTTAGGCAATCCCTGTGAAAGGGTCGTTCGACCCCCCAAGGGGTCGCGACCCACAGGTTGAGAACCGCTGCTCTAGAGGGAGCTCACAGCAACTGCACACACACCTAAGCCTGTCCTGCATCTCCCTAAATCCCCGAATGGCGCCCTGTTTCCCCGAGGACACAGTCCAAACTCCCTCACGTAGTTCACCTGAGCCTGGGAGGTCGGGCCCCGCCTCCTCCGGCAATTGCATTGGAACGGGGCAGGGAGAGCGGGCACCCCAGGCTGGGACCACTTGGTGGGAAAGCAGAAAGGAGGCAGGTGGGTTGCAGAGGCTGGCAAAGAGGTGGCTCTGAGCAAGTCTTGGTCTGCAGCCGGACCGCAGAAGTTCATACTGCCACCAAGTGATGTCAACAAAAGGCCCCCATTGGAGTGCAGAGAGAGGAGAAACTTTATTCAGGCCAACAGTTTGCAAAATGGTTGACTGTCTGCCTCCTGCATGCCCCTTACTGGGAATCGAGCCCACAACCCCGGGCATGTGCCCTTGGCCGGAATGGAACCTGGGACCCTTCAGTCAGCAGGCCAGTGCTCTATCCACTGAGCCAAACCTGCTAGGGTTGGTTCTTCTTTTTAAAAATATATTTGTATTGATTTCAGAAAGGAAGGGAGAGGGAGAGGGAGAAACATCAATGTGTGTTCTGTGGAGACAAAATGCTACCTAGGATAAGGGTGTCAAGATCTAGACAGTTCTTACTGAATTAGATTCTTTTTGATGTTGTTGTTCTTTCTCACTTGAGGGTATTTTTCCCATTGATTTTTAGAGAGAGTGGAAGGGAGAGAGGGAAGAAAGAGGAGGAGGAGAGAGAGAGAGAAGTTGAGAGGGAAAAAAAAACACACTGATGTGAGAGAGACAAATTGATTCGTTGCCTTCTGACCGGAACAACCCAGGTACATGCCCTTGACCGGGAATTGAACCTGTGACCCTTTGGTGCAAGAGCCAATACTCTAACCCAGTGGTCAGCAAACTGCAGGCGAGCCGCGGTTTGCCATTCTGTTGACTAAGGAGTTTGCCGACCACTGCTCTAACCACTGAGAAACACCTGTCAGAGCCTAAACGCTATTCTTGTTAAAACGCAGCGCAGTATTTTGCAGACACAGCTGTAAGCAGGATGAGCTTGACAGAGACCCAACAGAGAAGTGTAGCCAACTGCAAATGGTTTCTCCATTTGGCAACATATAATTAACCAAACATTGTACAGAAGCAATGGCTAAGTCGCCCTTCAGGGAGACAGAGCTTTGGCTATGAATCCCGTCTTCTTTACGTTGCCGGTAAATAGAAGTGCCTAATGACAACCATGATTCGCTCATTCCTGAATACAACACCTCAAGCAGCAACCTCTGGAACTGGGTAACAAAAAGGGGAGGCCTGCTTTTACAGAAGAAGTTCCCATTCCAGTCCCTGATTGGCCCATTTCTATGCAAATGAGGGATGCAAATGTGCCATCTGATTGGTCCAGATAGCACAGTTCTGACTGGCCAGATTCACACAACCTGATGGTCCTTACGGAGCTGCTCTCATTGGTCAGCAAAAATGCAAATGAAACTATAGCTGCACACTTCCAATTGGATGGGGCAGGGTTAAGCCCATTGGTTGAAAGATGGTTCCAGGAAGTGCTTTATAAGGGGTGGCTCTGACAGTAGGCACACAGTGCAGGAGGCTGACAGTTCAGTCTGTGGCTTTCCCCTGAAATGCTCAGTGTGTGAGAGGTTCCCATCCGCAGTGACTGTTCGGCTCTGATTATGAACTTGAGCCCAGTTAACCGCAAGGATTCATTCTTGGCAGGTATATTACTTCTCGGGGTCAATATTACTATAGTCCTGCTGTTTATTAGCTATCTGTCCATGGGCTAGGTACTAAGCTTCTCTCTATCTTGGTTTTCCCATTTGTCCAATTTCAAAAGAATGCTCCTACTTCATGAGGTGGTAGGAGGACTGCATGAGATAATCTATAATAATAATAAAAACATAATGTGCGAATTGAACCGGATGTCCTTCCAGACATCCTTCCGGACAACCTTCTGGACAAAGCCGGGGCTGCGAGGGAAGCCCAGGTCCTAGGTGCCAGAGGGAAGCCGGGGCCGGTAGCTGGGAGAAGGAAGGCATACTTTTGCATGAATTTCATGCATCAGGCCTCTAGTCCTATCTAATAAAAGAGTAATATGCAAATTGACTGTCACTCCAACACACACGATGGCTGCCCCCATGTGGACACAAGATGGCTGCCACAAGATGGCCAGCAGGGGAGGGTAGTTTGGGAGGACCTAGGCCTGAAGGGGCAGGCAGTTAGGGGCTATGAGGCTGGCAGCAGAGGGTAGTTGGGGTGACCAGGCCAGCAGGGGAGGGGCAATTGAGCTGGCAGGGGAGCAGTTAGGCATCAATCAGGCTGCCAGGCAGAAGCAGTTAGGGGCAATCAGGAAGGCAGGCAGGTGAACAGTTGGGAGCCAGCAGTCCTGGACTGTGAGAGGTATCAGGCCTAAATGGGCATTCAGACATCCCTCGAGGGATTCCAGATTGGAGAGGGTGCAGGCTGGGCTGAAGGATTACTCCACCCCCCCTCCCATGCACAAATGTCATGCACCGGGCCTCTAGTTAATATATAAAGTGCTTAGAACAGTTCTGTGCAGGTAGCAAGAATGCAAGAAATAGTCTTATTTGGGGTAAGAGTCAAGGTGTGTGGTGCGGGTTTTGTGGAATCTCGGAGGCAGCTGGAGGTGTTAGACTGGGCTGGGTGAGGATAAGGCAGTCAGCTGTGTGCAGGACAGAATTCAGGTGGAAGAACCGGACCTGGGCAGCCAAGCCAGGAAATTGCTGCCGGGATTAGGGCAGTGGGGGTGGCGGAGAAAGAAAGGGCGCAGCTGAGATAGGCCTCACCACTGAACGCCAGGTCAGAGACACGGGATTTAAAAAAAAAATTGCTTTGGAAATGTTCCATGGCCACATTCTTTAGGATTCTAGGTCTAGAAAGCACTCCATGAGTTCATCTCAATTTTTAAAAATACCATTTTCACCAGGGGAAACTAGGCAGCCATATAATCAAAGGACAGGGAGGGACCTGGAGTGAAAGAAGCCAGTCAGAGAAAGACAAGTGTCACATGATCTCACTCACACGTGGACTCTAATGAATAAAATGAACTGATGAGCCGAAAGGATCCAGAGACACAGAAGCACCGAACAGACTGACGCACCTCTGAGGGGAGGTGGGGGTTGGGCCTTGGAGATTGGGGGGTGGGAAGAGATCAACCAAAAAACTTGTATGTTTATATGCATCCTCCATGGACTCAGATCACAGGGCGGTGAAGGCCGGGGGTGGGGAGTGGGGCAGGCTGGAAGGGGAAAGTATCTGTAATACTTTCAACAATAAAGATTAAAAAAATAAATACATTTGAGAAATGCCACTTATCTGCCAGTACGGAGAGTCACAATGTCCATTAGGTGAAAGCCGTCTGTAAACCCTGCAGCAAACAAGCATTAAAAATTGTGATAAATGCCCTGACCGGTTTGGCTCAGTGGACAGAGTGTCAGCCTGCGGACTGAAAGGTCCCAGGTTCGATTCCGGTCAAGGGCATGTACCTTGGTTGCGGGCACATCCCCAGTAGGGGGCGTGCAGGAGGCAGCTGATCGATGTCTCTCATCGATGTTTCTAGCTCTCTATCCCTCTCCCTTCCTCTCTGTAAAAAATCAATAAAATATATATATTTTTTTTTAAAAAAAAGAAAGAAAATTGTGATCAACCCAGGATTTCTGAAACTGTCTGATCACAGGAGCCCGCCCCTGGTCTCCCCACAATCACACAGATTCAGGTCTTGAAGAAGAGCTAGTGTTTAGTAGGACCCCCTGTGGCTGGATAAACAGAGCCGGAGAGAGGAGAACACACACATTCACAGCAGCTCCGTGTTACTATTTTCCTTTCCTCTCTTCTCCCCGCTCCCCCCTCCCTCCCCTCCCCCTCAAGGATCCAGGGCTGGGGAGCCCTGGAGGACAGTTTGAAATTAAATGCAGATTTCCCTTTCCTTCCCTGGTGTGAACGTGGTTGCCTCTCTCTCACCCTCCCTCCCACCTACCCGCTTCTTCCTCCAATAGCGCTTGTCTGCCCTACAGAAAGCCATCTGGATATTCATGTTGCAATATTGACCGTTTCCAGGGCTCCTTTGGGCAACCCTTCCAGGTTGCAGGGTTTTATTTGCATCTCTCTTCATGTTAGAAAATTGTCTGACTTCTCTCAGTGGTTTCTTTGGGGTGGGATCATTATCACCATGTCGCCTCCCTTCCCCTCCCCCTCCCTCAAGGACTTCCTGGCATTTCCGCCAGGTTTATTCTCCTCTGGTGCTTGCAGTGTGTGGCATCCTGTTTGCACCGCACACAGCCGCCGAAGGATCACCCAGAGCCGCGGGGTCACTGCTGCCGAAGGAATCCCAGCTGTTGTGGGTCAGCATCTGGACCCTGGCGGGCGACAGGCTGGGCCTGGAAAGGGAGGTCAGACCAGGGGAGGCGACGCTGACCTTCCGGCTCACGTCTGAGTCCTGAACGTGAGAGGAAGAACAATGCAGACAGGGCCCCCGAGGTAATGAGGCTGTGTTTCATGAACTTGGAAAGGACAGCAGGCCCCCCCTTCTAAACCGGAAGCTGAGCTGGGCATGCCAGGGACTGTCCTGATTAGAAGTCACCTGGACCGATCTCATATCCCCATGCAGATAACCTGCCGGAGACAGATGCACCTGGTAAGGCTACAGGCTGGAGAAAGGATGCAGCAGGGAGTGTCATGGGGAGGAGAGGAAGGGGGACGGGAGATATCTCGAGAAGGGAAGGTGACAGGGACCAGCACAATACATGACAGAGTGATTAGGTGATAATTATATTGATTCACTATTAGACTACCTACCATGGGCCAGGGCCTGCTCAACGGCAAGAGGTAAGATGAATACAAAATGGTCCTTGTCTGGTGAGAGATGGAAATGCAAACAAATCTTAGTTACAAAACAAGGTCGTGCAGAACCTACGGCTTCATGGCTGGCTCAGCCCCTGCATGTGGACTGTGTGGCTTTGAGTCCCAGGTCTATCCCTTTCGGAGGAAGCTTGCTCACGTGAAACGCACCTCTTTCTGCCTCCGTTTCTTCATCTGTTCAGTGGGGAGAAGAGATGGAATGAAGATGGAACGAGTTGTTATACATGATGCATGTAGACCTATGCCTGGCCCACCGACAGGGCTAGATGCCTGTTGGAAATGATTCTTATTATCATCACAGATTAGGTCACTGTGTATATGGGACACAGAAGGAAGAACAGGTGACTCTTTGGGGTAGTTGGGGGGTTTATGGAGGGGGTAACTTTTGAACTGTGCCCTGATCTTGTTGTTTGCTGGGCAGGCATAGGGCAGGAGTAGGTGCCTGAGAGGAGAATCCACACAGGGACAGTATCACACACATGGACAAGGGCTCTTGGAAGAGAATGAAGTGACTGGAACACGACCAGTGGACCCATCACTTGTGGGACCTTTGAGTACTTCTTTAGTTTTTCTTTCAAAGATGTAATCAAGGGGAAATGGCCAATGGTTATGGAGAAAACACACTGAGTGGCCAGATGATGAAGATCTCTGAATGCATAATAATCTGGCCTCTCAGTGTATATCCTATATAATAAAAGGCTAATATGCAAATTGTCCCCTCAACCAGGAGTTCAACCAGCAGGCAGGCTGACCAACTGCCCATGTCCCCTATCCCTGGCCAGGCTGGCCAGACCTCACCCATGCACAAATTCATGCACCAGGCCTCTAATATATATATTAATATATACTGAGTGGCCAGATTATGATGCATTCAGAACTCATATTAATCTGGCCACTCTGTATATCCTATATAATAAAAGGCTAATATGCAAATTATCCCCTTGACCAGAAGTTCAACCAGCAGGCAGGCCAGCTAACTGCCCATGTCCCCTTGCCCTGGCCAGGCTGGCCAGACCCCACCCATGCACATATTCATGCACCAGGCCTCTAATCTATCGATCTCTCTATCATCTATCTATCTATTAATATATACTGAGTGGCCAGATTATTATGTGTTCAGAGATCATCATAATCTGGCCACTCAGTGTATATTCGGACTGAGTTTTGTCCTGATATTGCCCTGAAGCCTGAGTGCGTGTGGCAGGTGGCCTCCGGTAGCTGAAGAAAGCTGTCTCCATGTGTACAGAGCATACAGAAATCTACGTGCACGCACACGTCGATTCCAGGCGCCGAGACAATTGTCCTTTGTGGCCGGTTTGGAAATCGTCCTGCTCCTGATCTTGCAAAACTCACGCTTGTTCTGATGGAAGTGATCATGGACTTTTCGACCACAGAGATGACATAATCCGACAACCTGGTTTTATAGCCAAGAAGCCTGAGGCCCAGAGAGTGGCTGGCTTAGCATGACTGCATCGCCCAGTTAGTCAGTAGGCGAGCCAGGGTGTAGTTATGGGCTGAGTGAGTCTCCCCAACATTCATCTGTTGAAATCCTAATCCTCAGTACCTCAAATGCCACTTTAAAAAATATATATATATAAATTGATTTGGAGAGAGAGCGAGGATGGGAGAAAAGAGAGAGAAACATCCAGGTGAGAGCAAAACATCAATTGCTTGCCTTCTGCACACTCCCTACTGGGGATCAAGCCTGAAAGCTCAGGCATGTGCCCCGACCAGAAATGGAACTGACAACCTTTCTATGCACGGGACAACACCCAACCACCTGGGCCACACCGGCCAGGGTGGAGACAGGGTCTTTAAAGTGGTAATTAAGTTACAGGGAAGTCATTAGAAGGAACCCTAGTTCAATCTGACTGCTGCCTTTCTAAGAAGAGCAGATTGGACACCGATCCCTAGAGACGGGAAATCACGGGAAACAAAGGGGAAGGCGGTCATCTCGAAGCCAAGCCCAGAGGTCCCAGCAGAAACCAACCTCCTGACACCTTGAACTTGTACTTCTTGCCTCCTGAAATGTGAGAAAGTGAATGTTGGTTGTTGAAGTCATCCGGTCTGTGGTGGGTTGCTATGGTGGGCCTGGCACACTACCCTAAGTGCCGTGGCCATAAGACTCAGGCACGGATGCTGCCTCTGCGGGTTAGTAGGATGAGGCGGGGATGCCAGGCAGAGTTCTCTGTGAGTCCTCACTGCGGAGGGGAGGCTGGGCCTGGGCTTGGCGCAGGGCAAGGCCTGTCACACGGTGGCACTTACCCAGCTCTGGACTATTCTCAGGATGACCGGTACCACAGGCCCCACCCGCACAATTTACAACTTCACCCAGTGAATCGGTTTCTAGCCACAAGACTCAGAAGAAGTTTCACCAAGGTCAACTCAATGAAACATCCATACCAAGCGTCTTTTGTAATTGATGATGCTGATTTGTGTATCGTGACTATCAATAAGCATCACTTTTTAAAAAATATATTTTATTGATTTTTTACAGAGAGGAAGGGAGAGGGATAGAGAGTTAGAAACATCGATGAGTGAGAGACATCGATCAGCAGCCTCCTGCACACCTCCTACTGGAGATGTGCCCGCAACCAAGGTACATGCCCCTGATGGGAATTGAACCTGGGACCTTTCAGTCTGCAGGCTGACGCTCTATGCCCTGAGCCAAACTGGTTTCAGCGATAAGTATCATTTTTACTTGCGTGTCTTGACTACAGTCTAATTGTAGGCAGAGACCATAATAACATACTCATTTTTGTATTCTTTGCTCTTTTTTTAAAAGAAATGTATATGTAGTTGTTTTGACTTCGGAGAGGAAGGGAAAGGGAGAGGGGAATAGAAACATCAATGATGAGAGAGAGGATCATTCATTGTCCTCCTCCTGCACACCCCACACTGGGGATTGATCCCACCACCCAGGCATGTGGCCTCCTGGTTCATAGGTCGACACTCAACCACTGAGCCACACCGGCAGGGCTATATTCTTTGCTCTTGATTTAAAAAAACAACAAACTCTCATTAGATAAAGAGAAGAAAACTTTCAGCAATAATCCAAACACACGCAGGTGCCTCGGTTCAGGAGTCAGAACAAAGTCATTAATTGTCAACTCCCCGTTGACACACTGCCATCTGGTGGCGCCGGGCCTGTGGCGCCTTTTTCACAGGCTGAGGCTGCCTATGTCTCTGACATATGTTTGTTCTCCTTTCCTGCTGATCTTTCTGACAGCTGTCCAAATCCAGGGGCGACAGCCACCCGGGTCCAAGGCTTTGCGAAATATTGCAGGGGGTCAAAGTTGTCTCTGATTTTCCTCCTGCTCTGCCTCTAAACGCGGCTAGCCTTCTGGTGTTTCCCCTCCTCTGAGTGAAATCTTGAGTCCCATTCTCCAAATTAGCATCTCTCCCCCTCCCCCCAATTCCTTTTATTTGTGTAGCACTCACAGTTTAGAAATGGTTTCTGGAACTACTCTCTTGTTTGGTTCCCCAACGAACTTTTTGAAACATTTCTCTCCTTCGGCAAACATTTATTGACTATTGGCTGTGAACATAATAGGTTATGAACTAGGGAAACGAAGATGGGCTCAGAAGGCCTCAATGCCCCGACTCCACAGTATTTCTAGGGACTTTCAAAGTTCAAAAACAGCAGAAGTAAGACCAATGAATCAGCGAAGTAGTCGTTAGTAAAAGCTTGGTGCACACACCAAGAAAGACAGTTTGCAAACCTGGGCACTCAAACCGAAACGTGGGGTGATTGATACCCTGGGGTATCTATCTTATAAAAGATTAATATGCAAATTGACCAGACCTCCCATATACCCACCAGCCACGCCCACTATCCAATCAGAGCAAGTATGCAAATTAACCCAATCAAGATGGCTACGACCACAGAGAGAGCAGGAGGGAGGCTTGAGTTGCCCCAGTGATGGAGGAAGCCAAGCTTTCCACACACTGTGGCCAGCCCAGGCCTCTGCTTAAGGCAAGGAAGTTTCAATGGCTGTGCCAGAAGGCTTGGTTCCACTTCAGGCTACAAAGTTTCAATTATAGAAGATAAATAAATCCCAGATACCAGGGCCTCTGCTTGGGTTGCCGGGAGGTGTGGCCAGCCTGCAAACCACCACAGGCCCCTCACCCAGGCCACCCCACACCCCAAGGGAACACCCACCCTGATCCAGGACACCCTTCATGGCAAACCAGCTAGTCCTCACCCATGCACCAGGCCTCTATTCTATCTAATAAACGAGTAATATGCAGATTGACCATCACTCCAACACACAAGATGTCATGTGGTCACAAGATCCTGCTCCCATGTGGACACAAGATGGCCACCACAAGATGGCCAGCAGGGGAGGGCAGTTGAGAAGGACCAGGCCAGCAGAGAAGGGAAGCTGGGGGTGACTGGGCCTGTTGGGAGGGAACCAGGTCTGCAGGGGAAGGCAGTTAGGGGTGACTAGGCCTGCAGGGGAGGGCAGTTAGGGGAAAACAGGCTGGCAGGGGAGCAGTTAGGCATCAATTAGGCTGGCAGGGGAATGGTTAGAGGTGATCAGGCTGGCAGGCAGAAGCAGTTAGGGGCAATCAGGAAGGCAGGCAGGCGAGCAGTTGGGAGCCAGAAGTCCTGGATTGTGAGAGGGATCCCAGATTGGAAAAGGAGCAGGCTGGGCTGAAGGACACCCCACAACCCTCTCCCCACCCCCCATGCATGAATTTCATGAACCGAGCCTCTAATCCTAAATAATAAAAGCCTAATATGCAAATTGTCCCCTTGACCCAGAGTTTAGGAGTTCGACCAGGGGGTAGGGCCAGCTGGCCAACTTCCAGGGGGAGGGAGGCCCCTGCCAGCAGCGATGCCATCAGCAGCTGGGGGAAGGGAGGCCCTGGCCATTGGTGGTGGTGACAGGGAGCTGGGGTAAGGGAGGTCCCAGCCGGCAGCCACTAGGAACCCTACCCATGCACAAATTTCGTGCACTGGGCCTCTAGTATTGTTATAAAGTAGCTTATATAGTGAGAAAGCAGGGACTGTATATTCTTAAAGCAGCGATTGGTTACAAGATTATAATTTTCTCACATGATAGGGAATTGGTCAGAGCTTACCTCACATCAACCTTGGGAAACAATTTAACTTTTCCTGGCGATTTTCAGAGGCATAAGGAAGAAATGACCCAGGTCAAGTTAACCTTGCCAAATGAGCTAAATCCTGCTTCCTTGTATGACTCAACTGGCAGTGTCTGCTCAGGGAATTTTCAAGGTTGGCCTCTGTTTGTTTTTCATTTTAACAAGACTCGCCAAAATGCTTTAATTTCTTTGAAAATCAGAAGGAAAAAAAGAACTTGTAGGTGGAAGAACATGTTTCACCCTGTACTAGTAATAAATTCATCTTTATGCCAATGCAAGTTTTTAATACAGTTTTCATATTTTTAAAATATAATTTGTAGTATTTTTTTATATATAGAGAGAAAGAAGTCCATCAAGGCCAAATATGCCTAGGAACCGTGACAATAAAAACGCAACCCCAGGGAAAAAGTAGGAATAAAATGAAACAGTCGTGTATGCAAACAAAAATAACCGGAAGAAAGGGATTTGCATTGGGTCTGAAGGGGATCAAAGCGTGTTTGGCCGAACACAACAAGGAAACCAGAAAGCAAGTTGTGTGTGTGTTTAGGCAACCCCTGGGAGAGAGCCACAGCAACAGCCAGTGCTGGGGTCACATGTGCTGAGAGCATGTGTTGAATTGTGTCAACACTCTAGGGCTAGAATGCAGGGCAGTGTTAGGAGTTTCCAGGGAGAGAAATCATCCAAGAAAGAAGAAAACAGCTGCAATGTGCTGGACCCCACAAGAAAGTCCAGCTCGCCCTGACTGGTTTGGCTCAGTGGATAGAGCGTCGGCTTCAGACTGAAGGGTCCCAGGTTCGATTCCAGTCAAGGGCATGTATCCTGGTTGCGGGCACATCCCCAGTAGGGGGTGTGCAGGAGGCAGCTGATTGTTGTTTCTCTCTCATTGATGTTTCTAACTCTCTATTCTTCTCCCTTCCTCTCTGTAAAAAATCAATAAAATATATTTTAAAAAAAGAAAGAAAGGAAGGAAGGAAGGAAGGAAGGAAGGAAGGAAGGAAGGAAGTCCCACTCACCCTTCTGATTGGAGAAACTACTTATAGGATGCCTGGCACATGGGTTTATCACCCGCCTGATTCTATGAAGAGCTTAAAGTGACCAGTTCATTTGAGAGCATCTGTGAGGCCCTGGTAGACTCTCAGAGGCGCTATAGGTAGGGAGACCTCGAAAGGCAGGCCTGGCATCTTGATGGGCATAAAGTGGAAGCTCACTGTGGCTTTAATTTCCATTTCCCTGATAATGAATGATATGGAACATCTTCCCATGTGCTTCCTTGCCATTTGTGTATCTTCCTTGGAGAAATTTCTAGTTAGATCTTTCACCTATGTTTTTTACTGTTTTTTTTTTTATTTCAGCTTTACTGGAGGTATAGCTGACATATAACATTATAATATATTTAAAGTGTAAGCTTTTTTTTGTTAATCCTCACCCAACAATATTTTTTCCCATTGATTTTTAGAGAGACTGGATTAGAGGGAGAAAGAGAAAGGGAGGGAGGGAGAGAGAGAGAGAAACATTGATGTGAGAAAGAGACAAAAATTGGTTGCCTCCTGTGCCCACCCTGACTGAGGCCACGGATCGAACCTGCAACCCAGGTACAAGCCCTTGACTGGGAATCAAACCCGTGACCCTTTGGTGTATGGACCGATGCTCCACCCACTGAGCACACTGGCCAGGGCAAAGTGTAGATTTTTAATATGATTTGATATACAGATACGTTGTGAAAGGATTCCTTAGAAAACATGGGTTCTTCCCATTTCTCTTTTTTATGTTTACTCTGTTATTAACATTTTCCCTCTGAAATTTTCCTTTTTCAGTCTGACCGTCCACTCTCTTTTTTCAGACTATCAATTCCCCTATATGTATATGATGAGAACATTTAATTTCCATTGTCTTATCAAATTTATATACAAATGTACATATATACACATTTACTTTAACATACATATATTTAAATATGTTTTTATTGATCCTAGAGAGAGAAGAAGGGAGAGGGATAGAGAGATAGAAACATCAAACAATGAGAGAGAATTATTGGGCAAAGTGGATGCTCAATAAATATTTGTGGTATAATTTACCTCTTTATCCAATTTGTGCCTATTTCTCTCCACCACAGAATGGTCACGGACAGCCACAAGAAAGCAAGGCAATGCCAGGCTTACAAGAAAATGGTGGCATTCAGAAACACGGTATGAACTGCCCAGAACTGTAACAATATCCTATCCCCACACGCAGTTATCTGATGGGCGAGACGGCCGTTAGGGATGCGGTACCACTCTCTGCCAGCTTCGGAATCATGGTCCATAGTTTGGTGGTAGTTTGAGCAAGTCACATGAATTGGCGTTTTTGTTTCGAAGGTTTTGTTGAGGGGGAGGGGTTGCTGTAGTCATAGACCCACTTGTTTTTCATACCTGGCAAGACCGACTGCTCTGGTTGAAAGGGAAAGAATGCTGAACTGGGCTTTTATGGAACAACTAGAGGCCCAGTGCATGAATTTGTGCATGGGTGGGGTCCAGCCAGCCCGCCCTGATGGGGCCCATTGGGCAGGGTCAGGGAGGGGGAGGAGCTGAAGGTGGTTGGCTGGCTGGCTCCACCCCCAATCAGGGTATTGGGAGCTAATCAGGGGCCAGACCAGCCAGGGGGAGGGGACAGGGGGCATCAGGGCCTGGATCAGGCTGATTGGCTGCCTCAGTGCATGTCATAGCCACCAGTCATTCTGGTTGTTCCACTGTTCTGGTCGCTAGGCTTTTATATATGTAGACTAGAGGCCCAGTGCACGAAATTCATGCAGGGGAGGGAGGGGCTGGGGAGTGTCCCTCAGCCCAGTCTGCATATATAGATAGCACAGTCGCTAGTAGTTTTTGAATTTGCAGTTTACAGTGTCAAAGCTTTCCTTTATGGTAAGAAAACATGGGTTCTTCCCATTGCTCTTTTTTTATGTTTATTCTGTTACTAACATTTTCCCTCTGAAATTTTCCTTTTTCAGTCAGACCCTCCACTCTCTTTTCAGACCTTCAGCTTTCACCTAAGCTAAAGAAGACCAAGATGCTACCTCTAAATTCACAGTACCATACGTGCACCCAACCCAAATAAGATACTGAACAAATAAGATATCCAGCACCATCCACTAATTAGATCCCTGAGACTAACGAACTTGGGAAAGCAGGCGTTGTATTTGTGGCTGAGACCCCCATCCTTAGATCGGACTAAAGCTGCATCTTCTTCAGCTGTGGTATGGGGGAGCTTCGGGGGGGCCCAGCCCTGGAGCTTGCCATTGGTGTAGACTCTCTACTTGTATTATGTGCTGCTTTCCTTTCCTCCCTTGTTAAATGCCCTTCTTCCAGTGATTTCTTAGCCTCTTTCACCTCAAGGCACATATCCACCAATGACTAAGCTTCTGTCGCACACTCAAAAAACACATTGTATTTTTTTGCCAATCTGACAAAAAAAAAATAGGTCTAATTTTATCCGTCCACACCAGACGGTTATTATGGTGTTGGCTGTTGTCATTTCTTTATTTGACCATGGAAGGGGAAAGAGGTCAGGCTATTTCATGTTTTAAAAATACTTGCGGCACACCGGTGGAAAAAAAATCCCTGCCTACGTAAGAGAAGAAGAATTCAGTTATGTGAGTTATTTTAGGTGGAGACCTTAAATCCTTGACAGTGAGGATATGCGGGCTAAACCTGGAGTTTAAGGCCAGCAAAGAGCCTTCCTGTGAAATCTAAAAAGTGTCCCTTGACCTGCTGCACTAGCTTGGGAAAGAAGAGCACCTAGGGACCCCTCTGACACAGAATGGAGGTTAAGGGACACCCCTCCACCCTCCACTCTCCACCCTCCACCCTTCTTCCCCTGCCCCTGAGAGAGGAGAACTTGTTTGCTAATGGTGGAATGACTGAGATGTCTGTGCTGAAGGACCATCCAGTGAGGGCTACTGAGGACCACCGAGCTTGCCAATGCCAAGGGAATGTTCTGAGACCAGTGGGCAGTCATGAGCAGTCATGAGCAGGGAGGGACTCAATGCCTCACTAGAGCCCGTTTTCAATTTTGCAATGATTTTCTGCCAATAGAGGGAGACAGGATTCCACAGCACGGACGCCGAGCTGCCTTTCCGTCCGGTAGAGGGCAGTGAAGGGACACTTTCAGCTCAGACCTCGCTGCGCCCCGGGAACCCTCTCCTGATTCCAGTCTTGGGCATCTGCCACCCCTGCTTGGCCCTGAAGTTCCGTCAGATGCCTGGGCCGCATGGCTAGACGGTGAAAAACGTGTGAGAAACCAGATAAACCCCGTTGACAGCCCACATTCTACATAGTCACCAACCCGTATTCTTTGATCATGGAATGTGTGAGCTTGTAACAGGTGAGTGGGGATGTCTATATTTAGAGGGTTACCCATAACCACTGTTGCAGAACTCGGTTTCTAGCAGAGGTCCAGCTCTGATCGATCCCAACTGCAATATATTTTCCTACCAGCTTTCTTTTTCTTTTTTTTAAATATATTTTTTATTTTTTATATGTATATTTTACAGAGAGGAAGGGAGATGGATAGAGAGTTAGAAACATCGATGAAAGAGAGAGACATCGATCAGCTGCCTCCTGCACGCCTCTTACTGGAGATGTGCCCGCAACCAAGGTACATGCCCTTGACCGGAATCGAATCTGGGACCTTTCAGTCTGCAGGCCGACGCTCTATCCACTGAACCAAACCGGTTTCGGCCCTACCAGCTTTCTTAATATTCAGTGTGTTTCATTTTTATCCAGTGCTTAACATACTTTAAATGGGGAAGATACGTGGGAAATGGACATTGGTAAAGCTGGAATCCTGTAATCCATAGATATGATTAGGTGGGAAATATTGTCGAATAGAAGGTTTGATGAACCTGGACCCAAACAACTTGTGTTTGAGACTAGTCTGCAAGTTCAGCTAGGTGTGGGGGTGTCTGCAGGTGAGCCACTCATGCGCACCTCCTTTTTCACTCCCGGGGCTGTGTGAAGCTCAGGTGAAGTAAGGGATTCTAGTATACATCTGATTATTTTAATGTGCTTCTCCCTCATCATTTCAATAATAATAGCTAACTGTTAATCATCTCTCACAGGGTGTCAGCCATTGCCTAAACAAGTTATGTGAATCCTCATTTAATCTCACAACTATGCTCTGAGCATGTGTAGGTACTGTAAAGATTAGTGAACTGGGGTTCCGAGAGGTGCATTTTCCTGCAATTTTAAGGAATCTTACAAGTGACACATTTGCTTCTGCTTATCGCTTTTCCCCACTTTTATTATCTTTTTTGCACCCTGTCTGTTAAAAACTAGTCAACTCAAGAGGGCCGCTTGTTTAAAAATGTCAATCCTCTCACCCAGGAGCGGGGAGTGGTTAAGCAGGCTCTCGGAGGAGATGGTGATGTGCACGATCTTGTTGGGGAGAGAAACACAGCCTTGGTTCAGATTCCTTGGTTAGGATTGCTGGCTTGCTTTTGAATTTGAGACACAATATTAAACTGCCCTCCAGAAATGTCACACCAGTTTACATTACCACAGAGGGTGGGTGACTAATGGAGGCTTTCTTTGTTTGGGTCTTTGTATTCCACCACATTACCTTGTAAATTCTTCCTCGGTTTGTCATCAGGAGAGTAACCTGCTTGTAAGGCTGTGTACCCTACGTGTGTGTGTGTGTGTGTGTGTGTGTGTGTGTGTGTGTATTCTGAAGGGTGAGTTTGAGATTGTGTATTTTTCTTTTTCTATTTTTTTCTAAATACATTTTATTGATTTTTTACAGAAAGGAAGGGAGAGGGATAGAGTTAGAAACATCAATGAGAGAGACATCTATCAGCTGCCTCCTGCACGCCCCCTACTGGGGATGTGCCCACAACCAAGATACAGGCCCTTGACTGGAATCAAACCTGGGACCCTTCAGCCCGCAGGCTGACGCTCCATCCACTGAGACAAACCGGTTTCGGTGAGGTTGTGCACTTTTAAGCTTATTCATCATTTTGAGGTTCCTGGGAACTTAGCTTCGGATTCTGCTCCTTGGCACCCTCTCTTTCTCTCTCGTCTCTCCCACATCTTCCCTCCTGCCTGGCTTCCTTTCTGTTCTGCGGGCCATTGGCTTCAGGGCTGTAACGAATAAAGGCATAAACTTTGCATAGTTAGTCCTTACTACAGAAACAAGTTCTAGTTCTTTCCACAAGAAGTCAACTGCCATGTCCCCTCCACCCCCATTCCCTGCCATTGGATGCCCCTAGTTTATCCTATTCTTAGTCTAGAGTCCTGCTCAATCTCCATAAAGTCTTGATCCTCCCAACTTCCCATCTCAACCCCCAAATCATCAAAATGAAAGTCTTTCCCCTTCCCTACATAGACATCATTCCTTTGCTGGACCTGTTTGAACTATTAGCTATCATTCCTGGTTTTTCATCGAGTCAGATTCTCCTTATACTGAAGGTCTAAGTAAAACGTTTTTTCTCTTTCTCAAAAATTATCTTCCTCCCACCTAGAAAACTGGATTTCTTTTCATGTCTTTATTCCTGGGCTAAAGAGCCACTTTCCCTCCTACAGGAGACAGAAAGACTTTTTTAAAACTAATTAATTAGCAATTAACTCAACAATTAAGTGAGACATTTAAGAAGTGATAGCAGAGCTTTAACCTAAGAGACCGTGTACTCTGGAATATTCAGTGGGAGGGTGAGTCATTTCAGACTTATTAGCAAGTTTACATTAGTCAGTCATGACAGTAATTATTTTTAATTGTTCTATGGCTTAAACATACTTCCAATCAATGCACAGAGAACAAAGCCACACAAATTAGACGGACAGGTGAGCTGTCCTTAACGTGACCCCCCCCCAAATGAATATAAAAATGTTTTTCTTCCTCCAGTGAGTTTCTTCAAGGGAGAGCTGCATTTCAATAGAGGTTTCACTGTGGGTTTCGAACATTTCAGAGCGGAAGGTTTTTAGCCCCTGAGTGAGCATGTTAATGCCAACGGAAAATGAGGTAACACGAGCAGAATGTGGGCCTGGGATCCTGAAACTCTTATCCCCTCCTCTGAGCATGAGTTTGTGGGGCTGTCTCGATGTGGCCCCTAAAGACAATGATTTGAAATTCCACATACTCATAAGTGATGCCATCTAAGAGACGAAAGAAATGGAAAGACAGTATTATTTTGATTTCAGAGAGAAGCAATTTGGCGCAGCGGTGGTGGCTCAGATGAAAAGCTGTGTTCCCCAACGTCCGGTCATTCCAATCCCGTGTTAGATGTCCTTCAGGTAAAGACACACGGGCACAGGAATGCCCCTATGTTAGAAGGGAATAAACACTGATGTGTGATCGAGGGAGCTGCTCATTTTATTTTTCAGCACTTAGCAGGCCCCAGCCCAGCTTACTTCTGGCATAGCCCCAACCTTGAGGGCACAGAGTTCAAAGGAACACAGCAACGTCTTCGAGACTGGCTATGGCGAGGTCATCTTCATGTCCGTGACGTTCTGTCCCGAAGATCTGTCGGTACACCTTCCAAACATGGACCGGTACAAATCCTAACCTCCTCCAGGAACTATGAACTGTGTGTTCTGGGGTCGGAGGAGAAAACCCAAAAACCTGTTGAGCTACACCCACTCGCTCTCTTCGCTGAGAAAACAGCCCATTGTTCTGCCTTTACAAAGGCCTGATTGGACTGATTTCCCGCCCTGCCTTGGCCAGGATCCTGATTGAACTGATGGAAACGGCCAGATGTTTTGGTAGCGCACGTAGGCAGAATCTAAGAGCCTCCCTTCATTGACTTAAACACACGTATCAGAATGTGGACTGGTAACAGAACTGCGGATTCTCTGTCCCGGTGAGGCCTTCAGATCCCCATTAAAAGGGCGGGCTGGCTCCTGTAGTTGAAACGCACAGAGACCGGCACCCTCTCGTTAATTTGCAGCCTCTTTAGATCGGAGCATCCCTGTAACCTGTGAAAGTAAGCAAGGAGAGCTCCCGCTTTGAAGACCCAGAAAGCTGGCCTCTGAGGCTCCTGCTCAAAGTGAAATGAAATATTTCTGGGGGAAAAAAAAACAAAAACAAAAACAAACCTGCCAAATGAACCACTTTAAAGCCAACTTTTATTCCACTCTGATGACCCAGCAAATGATACATTTGCATTTCCTGAATGTTTGAGCATCTTATATGCAAACGTTTAATGCCAGGAGTTTCCATAGTATTTTTCAATTCTCTCATGTTGCTTTGAGAATATTGGCTATGTGATAACGCCTATTGCTGATTTTAAAAAAGTCATTATCAATAGCTCACAGAAATCAGCTTTGCATTAAAAGCCCATCTTCATAAGAAACACTTCAAATTGTGGCTTTACGTCATAAAAAATGAGTCTACATGTCATCCCACGCATGAAAGAAAGCCTGTTAACCTGGGCCAGAGGTCAGCAAAGTCATCAATCCACAGAGCCAAATACCAACAGGACAACGATTGAAATTTCTTTGGAGAGCCAAATTTTTTAAACTTAAACTTCTTCTAACGCCACTTCTTCAAAATACACTCTCCCAGGCCGTGGTGTTTTGTGGGAGAGCCACACACTCAAGGGGCCAAAGAGCCGCATGTGGCACTCGAGCCGCAGTTTACCCACCATGGACCTAGGCTGGGGATTCGGGCTAGACAATTCATTTGGCTCTATTTTCTCTTTCCTCCCTCGAAGATCAAGGATTTCTCCTGAATTAGTGGAGTAAAGAAAATTTCCAGATTTCTCTCCTCTCCTCCTCCCCCCCTTTTCTTCTATTTGTATTTTCTTTCCTTCTCGTTCCTAAAACAAAACAAGCATACAGACCATGGACCCAGGCATAAGTAAACACACACTCTCTCTACGCTTTGACCTAAGTAGGTGCTTAGCACCTGTGCCCAGGAGTCGGTACAAACTTCCTCTTCACAGCCTGGAGAGCAGGCACCATTACCTCCTCTGATGGGCATACTGCACCCCAGTTCTGGGTAAAACGTTGTTCTGCATTAGCAGAATAACAACCACGCCAGCGGATTTCTGAAACCCTGAGAGCTTTCTGCCTTTTCCTCTCTGTGCTCCGAAGGCAGACTGGCTCTGTCGATCTTGCTCTGCGCTGGCTGAAGCAGGCCCTTCTGGTCCTGGGTGTCGGGGGATGGGAACGGCAGACCCACCAACTGCTTGTTCTCTTTGAAATCCTACCTCCTGTGGGTCGCTGACTGGCCCCGTGTCAGGGAAAACTGCAGGAGAGTCACAGAAAACCTGGGCCAGGCCTGCTGGAGGCCAGGGAGAGAATAAAAGAACACTTTATGAAATAATCTGGCTGAGACAGTCACCCGTGGGTGCAAGATCATGTCATTTCTTCTGCAGACAATAAAAAACAAAACAAAACACGTGACAACTATAAATGAGCCAGTCTCTTTAAAAAGTGCTGCTTAGGATGATTGACACCTGCAGATGTGCCAGGCCTGTGGTCCTGGGTGCCAGATGTTCGGCAGCACTTAGGGACCCCTTGGTGGCCGGGGCCATTTCCTTTCGTTAATGACAGTCCCCCCCACTCCCTAGGCCGGCCCCTCTCACTCTTTATTTCTTGGTTGATCCTGGGTGTTAAGCATCGAGCAAAAACTAATCCCTAACGCGTCTGAAACAGCAGAGGCGCGGATGCCTTTTCAAATGCAGTTTTGTGACTTAAAAAAAAAAAAATATATATATATATATAACAAATTGCTTTTTTCATTGAACTCAAAGTCAAGGTGGCGGGAGACTGGCCACGGAGGAGTGAGCGCCTTGCACGCAGACGTCTCTGGATCTTCCAAGAAACCTCTGGGCTGGCCCTCAGCACCCACATGTTAGGGCTGCAGACTGCAGGTCCGGGAAATGGCTGAGGGGATTTGTCACTTGAGATCTGTCTAACTCAGAAGGTCTTGCACTCACCCACTGTGCATCTGAGTGCGTTTCTCCCTTGTTGCAGCTTTTCATTAGTAAAGGGATCGCGTGTGGGGCGGGGGAAAGCCAAAACCAATGTTACTCCAGTCTCCATATCTATTTTCACCGCCATGGAGGAGGTGAAATTTTATGTTCCTGGCTCTGTCTTTGGGAGAATTTGAGGCACACGGGCTATTGGCAGAAATGGGGCTGTTGGGTTGTTCTGCATTAGCAGAATAACAACCACACCAGCGGATTTCTGAAATCCTGAGAGCTTCCTGCCTTTCCTCTCTGTGCTCAGAAGGCAGACTGGCTCCGTTGGTCTTGCTCTGCGCCGGCTGAAGCAGGCCCTTCTGGTCCTGGGTGGCAGGGGATGATGGGAATGGCGGACCCACCAACCGCTTGTTCTAAAACTAAAAATCAAACTAAAAATCAGCACAATTTGAAAAGGGAAATGGTGAGCAAAACAAACCATGTTCCTCTGTGTGCCGAGCTTTAACAATGTCTGAAGGATGTAAGCGACTGGCTATGTTTACTCTTCCTGTACATGTTTGACCCTCTTTATACAGAGCCATAGTCTCCTCCTCCTCCCCCAGTTTAACCTTCTCCCCCAGGAAGGTGTTGTGAAAAAAAGACTAGAAGGACTTCCCCAGTCCTTTCTCAGCCCGCTGGTCCAGCGGACCGCCTGGGTGCCCTCTCCTGAAAGGATGCTCTGCGGCGGATGAGGGCGGTTTCTTTAAAGGAACATCATCGTTAAAAAAACGAGCTGTGCTCCTTGTCTTTCTCCTCTAGCTCCTTGTTCTGCAAGGCATCCTCCCCCCCACACCTCCGGCTCCCCCCCTGGGCCCTGCAGACGGCAGCTTTGGTTGGCATGGCCTGGGACCCGGGGGACTATTAGCTTACAATAAAGCCCACTCTGTTGCTTTTACATGTCTGAAACTATTTCAAAAGGTAGCGACGGGAAAGCAAGTGATTAAGGACACTTGACTAGAACCTTAAGAAGTGCTTTTGTCCCTCCCCCCTTCCCCGCCCCTGCTCGGGAGAGAAGAAGGTGGTTGGGAATGAATGTCTTTTTAAGACATGTCCCGGCTGCTTCGGAATATCTACATGGGCAAGGTCTTAAAAGGACAGCCACACTAAAAACCGGACGAGTTCTTCTAGGGGTCAAGTCAATCCTAGTTGCCATTTAAATGCCACTCTAGGACTCTTAAAGACCATTTTGCTTTATTACGTTTCGTGCTCCGGTTGAGGGGTGAGACTGCGTGTGTGCGGAAACGGGGAACAGGGATTCTTTGGCTTCCAGTCCCCTGGAGCCTGCTAGCTTTGCAAAGGTGTTCTTGCACCCATCTTTGAGGCTCGGCTTTCCGGCTTTCCTTCCTTCCGGGAAACAGGTGCCAGATTGGGGAGAGGATGCGCGGGGGGGGGGGGGGTGTTAACCTCCTGAAACCTCCTGGAGGATGTGAATTTCCGTTCCCCTCCGTGCCTGCCTCAGCAGCTGGGTGCAAATGGGACGGTCCCTCTCTGGGGGTTCCCTCCCCCGAAACAGGGATGGTCGCTGTCCTGGTCTGGCCGCAGGAGGCTGGGAAGTGTCTGTGGGTCTCCAGCAGCTGGAAAGGTTTGAGTCTCTTTGGCAGATGTTTGCTGTTCCCGCCACTTCATTAATGCTGGAAACTAAAGCCCCGACTCTTCCTGACCAAAGCCCCAGGTCGTGATTGACAGCTGGGGTGTGCTACCCTCACCCCTACCCCCACCCCCACAGTCTGAGAGCAGGAGAGAGAGGTGGGGGCCAGATGGGGACTCTTTGCTAGATGCTATTGCTAAACCACCAACACATCAAGGAAGGCGAGAGAGGAGAGATGCATGGGAGGGGAAAAAAATTCAGTGCCACCAGTTCAGATCTCCAGTCCCATCCTGCCCTTGGGTCCCTGGAATTAGATCATTATCCCGCCTTTCACGCCTTGGTCAATTCACGACACCTAGTGTCAGGCACACGCTGGCTGGTAGTGGTGCTTCTATCAGATGAATAACAACACAGAGATGGGCCCCCTGGGGTTCCTTATCCAGTGGGTGGCATCCACATGCCAGAGATAGTAAGGGGAGCATGAAGACAGAGGCGAGCAAATGTTTCACCGAGGGGGTGACGTTGGAGATGGGTCTTGAAGGAGAGTTTTTCTTGAAGGAGAGTTTTTCCGGGCGAGGAGCAGGGAGGGGCTGGGGTACGGCAGCTTTCCCGTATGCAAAATGCCAGCCTTGAGAAGTGGGTGTTAGGATGACCACTTACAGATGAAAATGAAGTGAAATGAAATGAAATGAAATGAAATAATGAAATGAAATGAAATGAAATGAAATGAAATGAAATGAAATAAAAAACACCGAGGCTCAGCTTCGATGGTAAAGGACAGAGAGCGGGAGGCTCCAGACTCTGAGATCCGGACCCTCTCTCCCCGCTGCACCTGGGGACTTCCTGTCCTCACACCTCCTCACGCCCCCGAAGCAGAAAACGGAAAAGATGGGAAACCAAAGGATTTGTTGAGTCGAAATGCCTTACTTCTTTCGCGACTTAAAACACAGCAGATTTCAAATCAGAGGACCAGTCTGCGGGGAAACAGGGGCGCATTTTGCGCCCGGAGTCGAGTAGGAGTGGGAGGAGGATGACGGCTGGGGCCCAGCGGCTGGAGCCTCCGGGCGCGCGGTCCCCTCTGTGAGCTGCGCGCTGCCATCGGCGCGGGGGACCGGGGAGCTAGCGCAGCTCTGGCTCCGGGGTGGAAGGGCGGAAAGGAGGAGAGGAAGAGGAGGCAGAGCGAGAAAAGGAAGAGAGGGGAAGAGCGGGCAAGAGAAACGGGGGTGTGAGGTGCGGAGAAGAAGGGAAGCCAGGGCAGAAGAGAGAAGAGACGGGGAAGTTGGAGAGAGAAGAACGAAAGTGCCGCAAGTCGGGGGGCAGGGGGGGGAACCTGGGAAAGAAGGGAGCGGGGAAAGGAAGGGGAAGAGACCTCAGGGGTAACATGGTAAGGAGGATGCGAAACGAGTTAAGGAAAAGCGGGAATAAAAGGACTGGAGGGCCCCGAGATTAATTTGGAGCGCGCGCATTCCGGGGGCGCACGGCAGGGCCTGGGAAAAAGGGTCCGAGCGGGCCACGCTCCGCGCCTCCACGGGGCCGCCAGGTGGAACGCAGACCCAGTCGCCCAGGCGCTGGCCCACGAGCGCTCCGTCGGCCCCGCAGTCCGCGGTGTCTGTGGGGTTCCCCCCCTCCCCCGCCGCCGCCCTCACCGCCGCACGCTGCGCTCAAATTCTGCCAAACACTCCTTTCTCCGCCGCTGCCGACGAGCCCTCCTTTTCCGAGGCTCAAACCCAACTCCCCACCCCATTCCGGCCGCGGCCGCAACGCCGCGCCCCCGGGACCCCTCCGGTCCCCGCTCCTCCGGCGCCCCGAGAACCCCGGGGTCTTGGCGCCGGACGGCGATGCTGGGCCGATTCCGGTGCGGCAGCCGCTCCGCCCGCGCGGGGTAGCGGATCCGCGGCCGCCGGAACCGGGGCGCGCACAGCCCGAGGGAGCGGCGGGGACCTTCCGCGGACGCGCGCCACCGCCGGGCACCTGGAGCCGCCCCTGCCGGGATCGGGTCAGGAGGAGAGAGAGGAAAACGGGTGTACATGGAGAGGAGCGGGCGGAGGGCACACGGACGCCCCGGGAATGAAGTTTCTTCCAGGTGCCGTGGCTGGCGCTCGGCTCCGGTGGGGTTTCTTCCTGCCTGTTCTCTCCCGGGGCTCAGAGATGAGTTCCCCATCTGGGTCCCTCTCGGCGTGGTGGGGGCGCCTCGCTCCTGGGAGAACCCGCCACCACTCAGGCCGCTTCCAGGTTTCCAGTGAGGACATGTCACCGGCTCCCAAACTCGGAGGAGAAGGCGACCCGCACCTTTCATGCTCGATCTCCTCTCAGCCCCGCGCCGCGCACCGGTTTGGAGAGACACACCGTGGGAACCCGGCGTCCCGGGGCGGTTTCTGCGTCCGGCCCCGCGCAGTGGCCGGACCCGGGCAGTGGGAGCCCCCCTGGCGAGAAGGCTGGGCGGGGTCCCCTCGCCCAGAGATCACAACGGAAGACAAAAGTTCCCCCAGACTCGGCTGGGGACGCACTGGGACCACCGTAGGCGCCCGGGAGGACGAAGGCCGGCCGCTTCAGGAGCCTGCGTCCCTGCGGCCCCCCGAGCCCGGCGGCGCGGCGCGGGAGGGGGGACCAAAGTCGCTTCTTTGCCGGGAGCGTCCCTGGTCCGAGAGGCGGCGAACACGCTGCCTTTCGCGAAGGGCCCGCCGGCGCCGGCGACCGGGAAAGTTTATATACATAGTTGCCCCATAAAAAGAGATACACACTTTTGTGGGTTACTTTTTTTATTACTGGGATAACGGACAGGGCAAGGGTCACCCGCGGTCGGGGATCTCCGTGGGGCAGTCAAGTGTGCAATCGGCGCAAACACGCTCGGCTCGGAGGAGCGGCCGCCGTCCGCGGGACCGGGCCGGCGGGGGTCCTCGCCCGGGAGGAGAAGGGCACCCTGGTCCCCGGGGGGAGGGGGGGGGACCCGGCTCCGGAGCCTCGGCCAGAACGCGGCTTCTTCCCAGGAAGAGAACGATGCCCGCCCGCCCGTCCCGGGTTTGCAGGCAGGGGGAGCGGGGCCGGGCGGGGAGCGAGGTGCGCGCGAAGAAGACGCGCGCGAAGGCGGTGCCGCTGGGACGCGCGGGGGGCCGCGGCGCTCGCAGGCCGGGCGGGCGGGCGGGCGGGGCCGTGCGCGCTCCCCGCCCCGCGCGCACCCTGGAGCGCGCACCCTGCGCTCACACACACACGCACACGCACACACACACACACACCTGGAGGCTGTTTCAGCAGAGAGAGGGGCGGGGAGGAGAGGCCCGGCGAGTGTCTTAAAATAGACAGGCGGGCAGGAGAGCGAGAGACCGGGGCCCGGCGGGAGGAGGCGAGGAGAGCCACGGGCACGCGGCGCGCAGGCTCCCGCCGCGTTGGCACAGGCGGCCCGGCCGCCGACGCCCCCCCTGGGCGCGACTCCGCACCGGGGCCCCGCAGGAAGCGCGCGCTGATTGACAGTTGCGGCGTCCCCCCAAAAGGCGCGGCGAAGATGCTGGTCTGCGGGTGGGTGTAGACGCGCGGCCGGCGCGCCCCGGTGTGCCCTCTCCCCCTCCGCGCCCCGCCAGGGCTCCGCCGCCTGCCCCGGCCCCGGACCCCGCCGGCTCACCATGCACTGCCACGCGGAGCTGAGGCTCACCTCGCCGGGCCAGCTCAAAGCAGCCAGGCGGCGCTACAAGACCTTCATGATCGACGAGATCCTCTCCAAGGAGACCTGCGACTACTTCGAGAAACTCTCCCTCTACTCCGTGTGCCCCTCGCTGGTCGTGCGACCCAAGCCCCTGCACTCCTGTACGGGTAAGGCGCCCCGCTGGGGGGCTGGGGGGCTGGAGAGGGGTGCGCTCCCTCTCTCGCTGGTGTCGGGGCGCTTTCCCTCCCTCTGTCCTGCAAACCCGAGGGCCAGGGGAACTCGAATGAGCAGCGGCGGCGGCGGGCAAATGGCTCCGGAGGCTGCAGCCTGGGGCCAGGCTGGTCAAGGTGTTGGAACACGGGGTTTGGAAAAAAGGGGAAGGCCGTGCGCCCCAGGAGCGGGTCGCCTGAGCCACGCACACAGCGCGCTTCCTCCTTCCCAGCGCCGCCGGGTTCTCAGTGAGAAAGTTCCAACTCTGGACCTGGGTCAGCGCCTGAAACACTGTTTCAGGAAATGGTGCCGCTTCTCGCCTCCAATGCCAGTCTCCTGCCTGCACTGGGGATTTTTTCAAGTATAAAGCGGTATCCGGGGGCTCTCTGCAAAATCCTACAGCCACTGAACTTGACTTTAAAGGATCTCCCTTTGGGGGACATATTTCCGGAATATGTCGCGCTGTGTTGTAAGCGGAATTAGTTTTAGGTGCCCGCTAAACTAAACTAAATAACTAAACTAAACAACTAAAAACCAACAATGGTAACACTAAAAACATTCCTCTAATTTGGGTTTCGTTCTCTGGAGGAACTGAGACCAATAGTGAGGATAAAGAGGATACTTCATAAATAGACTGAAAAAGGCGAAGCTTTATGTAAAAAATAAACACAAAGATATTTATTAAAAAAACAATTTTAAGTACATAAAGAGAATTTAGACTATCTAAACGTAGGGATAGCAACACAACACGAAACAAAAGTTGAAGCAATTTTTATTAAAGCTGTTGACCGTGCTTGCAACTCAAGGTGTACTCGTGGCATTTGCAAACCAAAAGACCCCCTGAGGTTTTTATGTTTGTGGCACGGATGGCACGACATAAATTAATTTAGTCATATTTACATTGAATTGATAAAGGGAAGAGCTAGCAGTGGTTTGGAAAGACGTTTTTGGAGTCGTCAGGCCAAGACCTGGCAATCCTTTACTTTCTGTTGGTTCCACGGAAAGTCCCTGTAGGATAGTCAGCGACTGTGTGTGTAGACACATACCATAAAGCCCTTTTACAACCAAATTGTGCCTCCCTGGATTTGGTTATCGCATGGATATTATGTCCAATTGCCCCTCTGTAAAATAAACTTCATCTGGAAGGTGGAATTAGGCCTAAGAGCCCATACCAAAACTTGTAACACTGAATTTTTTTAAAAAATCCAGAAACAGGCAAGACGAGACACAGATAAGACGTTTTAAAAACAAGGTAGACATCCTTGATGCTGATATTTTTTACATCTGTGTGCCCGCCACGTATAAACCCTGGGCGACCGGTCTTTATAGGTGCAGGAGAGGGGAGGGAGGCTGCATCTCATGTGAAGCACACATGTAATCATTTGCTGCAATGACTCCAATCCTTTTCATCGCAAGTTAAACAGAGACTGTCTGCTTTAATCACAAATCTCAACGCACTGCGACGGTGATGTACCTGGAGATCCCCAGGATAAAACAGAACAACTTCTAAACACACGCGTAGAGCATAGAGCCTGCAGGTTATTTTTTAGTGACTCTGTGCCATCCGTTGATTCGGAGTCAGCCTTTTCTGAGACTTTTCCCAGTTGTGGAACTGGATCAGGTCAGAAAACAAGTTCATAATGAAGAGCCTCTGAAACCAGTGGCGCAGTTATCGGTCGAGGCTGAGGGCTGTATTTTACCCAACCTGGTGTGGGGCATGAATCAGAGGGAAATAGAAGGACTCGGCTGATGCTGTGTGTTGTAAAGAGGACTGCGCGTCTCTCATGCCCTGAAAGCGTTGCTGCGTTTTGTGCTTCTGATGTTCGCTGATGGTGCCCGAGAGAGGGTCGTGGCGGGCAGTGGTCTTCCTGCCCTCTCCTTCCAGGGCTGGCTTGCTTCCTTGGCGTTGTTCTCCTGAAAATGTGTTGCGTGAGTTTGCTCTCGTGGAGCTTGAACATACAGAAACTGGGATTTGCCAGGGGAATTAAACCCATAAAAACTGGCTACAGTGGTCCATCCTTTCAGACCCAGAGCTTTCGCTGGGTTTACGGTTACAGTTAAAGCCTTACATCTATTAGGTCATGGGAATCCCATTAGCGTCTTCGCGAAGGTTTTGCAAATACCCTGCTTTCAAAGCGTTTTGTTGCTTTTAACGGTTATGTGGAGGATCAAAATCTTAGCCCGGATGAACGTCATCTCTTTTTTTTTTTCTTATTAATTAAAAAACAACAGCGGTAAGTTCTTGGCATCTGTCACACCATAATGCAACCGTAGTGTTTTCTGTATCAAGATAACGAGCACTTTTGGTGGAACCGACGCATGAAAAAATTCAAATTAAGTCATAGGCGCGCATTGGAATTAAAGTTACTAAACTTGGTCATCCTTCGGGTTTGCTGTCTACGATTTAAAGAACTTAACAGACGTGAACTTTGTCAGGTCAAACAATGAAAACTAAGCTACAAAAGGTCAGCACCCTAATCGTCAGTACATAACATTGGGGCGGGAAGAAAGCGATCACATCAAAAAGGCCTCTTCATAGTTAAGCAGCCCATGTGGTTCAGATTCATAATTAAAACGTCAATTCATGATACTGAATCTCCTCAAGGCAGAAAAGATCTTGCGTTCCGGTAAGCTGGCAAAAGGAAACAGTTCACATCAGGCAGATAATCACCTGACAGTGATTTATTATTAGGCACGCTAACCTTCATGGAAAACTCATCTTCAAAAGAAAAAAAAAATTACCCTCTATTTTCACAGGGCCTTTCCTAGGACAAACGGCGTGGTTTCAGTCTTAGAAAGCTGTGCCTCAATCACAGCGTGTCTCCTAAGTCTCATTATAATCCCGGAGAGGGAACCTGGCATGGGAAATTAAGCCAAATGAAAGGAACGTTGGTGGTTACATTTAAAGTCAGATTTAAAAGACGAAGCACAGAGGAAGCCTCCGTTTGAAAACAGGTTTGTTATTCCGAGCACTGCTGAGCTGTGCCAGGTGCTCAGAATTTAGTCTATATTATAGACTCTATAACATGCTGGTCTCCTTTTCCAGGCGATCACAGCGATCCTCCTTCAGCAGGGAAACGTATTATTGCCGTTTGGGAACCAGGAAGGATCACATGCAAACATGAGAGCATTGGCAGTGATTGAAGGCCGGGCGAGAGGTGTTGGTTAGGGTGTGGGAAATACTGTGGGAGCCTGCCGTGCGTTGTCGATTCCTCTGGTGGTGATTTATGCTTCTTGGTGGAAGAGACACTTGCAGGAACCTGGCCTCCAGGATGGAATAGATTGAGGGGGGGTATTTCCCCCGCACAGCAGCTTTGGTGGGATCGCTCTTTCAGTTTGACCTTTGGACACAGGCAGAGTTTCTAAATTTGAAGGGGGTTTGGGGAAAGAAAAAATCATGAATAACTCGTTTCACAAAAAACAAGGATGTCAGAGTCTCCCTTCAGAATTTTCACACGAGGACGCTGAGAAACCAACCGGCTGTGCTTATCATTTAGGATAACTGCTTATAATTGAATAGGATTGTTTATGGTACAACCTAGATATACCGTGGACTTGCACATACTCATTTAGGGGGAGAGGTTAGTGGAGACATTTGAACAGTTTACAACCCGTGACCAGTCCGTGACTTTTGATTATTCCATGAAAACCATAGGCCAGCCCTGGCCGGGTGGCTCGGCTGTTTGGAGCGTCTTCCTGTACACCCAAGGTTTGGGGTTCAATTGCTGGTCAGGGCACATACCTGGGTTTGGGGTTCGATCCTTGGTTGGGGTGCCTATGAGGAATGGCTGATTGATGTTTCTCTCCTCCCCTCCACTCCCTTTCCTTTCCCTCTCTCTAAAATCAGTGAATATATCTTTGGGTATATTCACTGATTTTACACAAAATATTTAAACCATAGCCTAATTCCTTCCCCCTTCTCTGGCTGAACGATCCTGTTGAATCTCCCCGTGATTGGCCAATGTTATTGCATAGCTGACTGGAGGTAGAGAGGTGGAAGGGCTCAGAGACCAGAGTCCCCAAGAAGAAGACACTTTTTTGGCCAAGTGCTACAGTCCCATCAGTGTTGGCTTTGTCTCCGTCCGTGCTACCCAGGCTGTCCTTCTCGTTAGGGTGCTGAGGGGTCGGTTCCACAGCCCGGGGCAAACCCCTGCAGTCACACCCGAGGCCCAGACAAGCAGCCAATGAAAAGGGGCATTCGGGGAAGGATGTTTATCTTAGGAGGTGGCACTGAGAACATTTTATCCTCTGGTGGGTCCAAGAGAAACAAGTTCTTTAGGGTGGAGTCTGTGGGTTCATTTTTTTTCTTTTTTTCTTTCTTTTTTTTTTAATCACAAAGATTGGGTGTCATCGCAGCGAAAAATGAAAGGAGGCTCAGACGTGAACGGTGGCTTGGTGGGGAGGTAGGGAGCCAGCTACCGCCTCCCAGAGTCGGCTCCTGAGGTTCCCCAAACTCGGCCCTGGCTTTTAGTCAGAAACCAGACCCCGCAGGAGCTCGGGCCCTGGAATGTTAATGGAGACATGTAAACTGGGGTTGGAGAAAATGATCATTACGAACAAGCATTTGCATTTCTGCCAGAGGCGAATAGGCTTTTATTAGCAATTACTCATCCCCGCTGCTCCTGTTCCCATTGTAAGGGCACATAAATCAAGGGGGCCACGGGCCCGGGCTCCTCAGGGTCAGCCTATATTTGGGCCGAGGTCTTAGGAGCTCCTCAGCTGTTGTTTTATTAGCCCTTCCAGGGTCTAAACTCCTTGGTTGAATGGGGGCGCTGAGGGGTTCTTGAGGGAGTCAGTTTTAACGAGTGACAACTTTATGAGCAGTCTCCTCTGTGGCTGTGATTTTTTTTTCTACCGAGAAAACGCTTAGACCAGCGGTTCTCAACCTGTGGGTCTCGACCCCTTTGGGGGTCCAACAACCCTTTCACAGGGGTCGCCTAAGACCATCAGAAAACACCTATTTCCCATGGTCTTAGGAACCAACACACCGCTCCTCGGTGTAGCAAAGTGTAGCAATGTAGTTTACTGTTGTTATATGAAGACTGTTGCCCATGCTACACCACGATTCAAGACAAAATTTTCATTTATTTGTCATTAGAAATAAATATTTCACAATATATAATTACATATTGTTTTTGTGATTAATCCCTCTGCTTTAATTTATGTTCAATATGTAACAATGAAAATACATCCTGCATATCAGATATTTACATTACAGTTCATAACAGTAGCAAGATTACAGTGATGAAGTAGCAACGGAAATCGTTTTATGGTTGGGGGTCACCACAACGTGAGCAACTGTATTAAAAAGGGTCGCGGCATTAGAAAGGTTGAGAACCACTGGCTTAGACGTTTCGTTCCCAAGTTCACCCTACCTCTCCACCCGCCTGTCATCTTCAGTTCCATCGAAGGCAGGCATTTAACTCCACCGCGGTTTATGCTTTGCTCGGTGGTAGCACTGTTCTGAGTCACTAATTTCAAGTTTCTTCTAAATCTTGACACCCCGTTGGGGTATGTTAAAAATGTCTCTGAACTTCTCGTAGAACCGCTGCCAAGCCTTTTTTCTCTCAAGTGTGTGATGGGCAGTTGGGAGTGGGGACCGGGGAGCACGCTGACGCTTCAGTGCTTTTGCTGACCCCGTGGAATTTCCTCTTTGAACTCCACCTCCTGGGCGTGATCGCAGGCAAAGCTGTCACGTTCACCTCCTTAACGACCACGCCAGTGAACCCGTACCCATGGTAACGCTCCGAAACCAGTTTCCTACAGATGTGTCGGTTGGTGTGTTTTTCGGTTTGTGGGTCTGGATGGAAAACGACTTGACATACAAGCGTGGACAGCAGTGGTAAAGCGGCCGGTTTTAACATACCCCCGGGAATCTAAATGGGAAGATGGTTAGGATGGATATCTCCCTGGGATCTGTATGAAAAGCAGTTAAGGATTGAACAGGGAGATGAAGGCTGAGAGAGAGAGAGAGAGAGAGAGAGAGAGGGGGGGGAGGGAGGGAAAGGGGTATTTTTTTAAACTCTTGAAGCTATTCCACTCAGTCTTATGTGTGCCACATGGCCTTCAGTGGCTGTGGGGACAAAACAGAGGTGGCTTCTCCAATCCTCCTGTCACCGTAGGGCCTGTAAGTGGCTCACATCGATTCCACTTAGACCAGTGGTTCTCAACCTTACTAATGCCGCGACCCTTTAATGCAGTTCCTCATGTGGTGGTGACCCCCAACCATACTTCATAACTGTAATTTTGCTGTTGTTATGAATTATAATGTAAATACCTGTGTTTTCCGATGGTCTTAGGCGACCCCTGTGAAAGTGTCGTTCGATCCCGAAAGGGGTCGCGACCCACAGGTTGAGAACCATGGACTTAGACACACGCTGGAGCCCATTAGAGAGGGGAGATCCGGCATGTGGCCTTCAGCGTGGAGGCCGGAGGACATGCTAACCCAGGAGCCGTTTCAGGAGCCACTGGCGCTTTGTTTTGAGGCCCAGGAGGAAGAGGGAGAGAGATGGAAGCCAGGCAGGTTCCCCGGATCGGAGGCTCCCTCGTTTGCACAAAGCCTGTGACGTCCTGTGGGGGTGGTGAGCCCGACCCCCACGCTTGCCACTGGTCCCGGCCGGGTGAAACGGACTCGGCTCCTGTCGCTAAGTCCTTTGATGTACTGGGATCGGGTGAAGAGGGCGGCAAGGATTTGGATGGGAGGCATAGACCGAAGCTTCAGTGTTCGCTTTGGGGGAGTCCTGGGTCCCTGCAGCATTCGGCGGAGCGGGCATTTTTAGTGTGTGTGTGTGTTGGGGGGGGTGGGTGTGGACCCCATGCTCACAGCTGGCTGAGCCTTCTTTGAAGCAGAACAGTCGTTGCATCGTCACCAGCTGCTCTGCTGTCAGGGGCACCCCCGGGCTTGGTATGACAAAGAGGAAGGGCAGAGAAGGATTGAGACTGTGTGGGTGAAGACGTTTTACAGGTGACATACCTTTCTCCCCCCCACACCCCCAGTTCAGGGTCTGCCTCTGTTTTGGCTGCTCCAGAGTTTGCAAGGGTTCTCTCTCACCCCCACTGCAGGGGGGGACAGCATAGACTAGGCAGGAGAATGTATTAATAACGGGGTTCAGAGCAGGGCCTGGTACAAAGTTTAGTGGTATCAGGCAGCGGAATACTCTGGCGTGTGTTTTTTGTTTGTTTGTTTTCATTTTAACCAGAAAAACCTTCGCAAAACCCTCGGGGATTCCGTTGATTTTTTTCTGGCCGCCTGATCACAGGCAGAAGAAGAAACGTCCCGTGAAGACGACCGCTCGAAATAAAAACACAGTTAGTTTTCCATGACGGTGTCTAATTACTCATCATCGCCCGAGCGTTTTTATACGGCAGTTGAACTTGGGGAAGGTGGAAACTTGGCAGGCATGTAAGGAACAGAGCAGTGCACCTAGATAGATATCAGGAGATGGGCTAATTATATTTGGGCTGGGGCTGACGCTCACCCAGGCTTGCTCTGCGCAGGCCTCTTTCTTTTGTGGGTGAAGAGATGTCTCTGCTTCTTCCTCTAGCGAAGGGAGAGAATCGTGAGGTCATGTTCAAGTGCCTCTGGAAAGGGACCCTGCCCGTCGGTTCCCCAGGGGAGCTGAGGTCAGGACTTCCTGCCAGGCCTGCTCTCTGCGCCTGCTCACTCCGCCGCCAGGATGAATGGGCACAGCCTTCCTCCCGGGAAAAGTCAGGCCCTGAATGGAGCCAAGCCCGGAGGCTCTCCCCGCCGAACCCAGGGTGCCAAGAGCGCCAGCGGGGAGGCCGGCCTGGGCCCTGTGGATGGCGGCTCTCGCTCACCAGCGTGTCCTTCTGGATCTGGGTCCCAGGGGGACACTGACGGGGACCGGCTGCCCCCTGGGGGCCATCTGGGTGCCTCTGGCCACTGTTACCGAACGCCAGTGTAGGGGATACGCGGCAGGATCATTGTCCTTGGGCTTTTCTGATCCAGGGATCACGTAGGATGTGGGGGGGAAGGGACGGGCCCCAGGCCTGGTGGAAGTCACGGCTGGGTTTCCAGCTTGGAAGCCTGACAGGTCCCTCACCCCGGTTTCCCTGCCGGCCTCCGCAGCCCGTGGGCCCTTGGCCCGGAGCGCCTGCCACACTTGAACGTGACCGATTCGGGCCCACGGTCACGCACAGAGGAGGAGGCCATGGCCACATGTGGATTGAAGGAAATGGAACTTCCATGTGGAGGGGAAGCGATCTCTAGGGCAGTGGTTCTCAACCTTTCTAATGCCGCGACCATTTAATCCAGTTCCTCCTGTTGTGGTGAATCGTAATGTAAATATCTGTGTTTTCTGATGGTCTTAGGCGACCCTGCTAGCGGTTCTCAACCTGTGGGTCACTGCTGTAGAGCCTAAGACCATCAGAAAACAGGTCGCGACCCACAGGTGGAGAACCGCTGCCCTAGGGGAACTGACTCCCCGTTTTGCTGATGGTCACTTACCAATAACCCGGTGCTGAGATCATGTCTTCGAATCGTGGGAAAGAGTCTGGACCAGGGGAGTTGCTGAGCCCTGACTGGTGTGGCTCAGTGGGTAGAGCGTCGGCCTGCCAACGGAAGGGTCCCGAGTTCGATTCCGGTCAAGGGCATGTACCTTGGTTGCAGTCACATCCCCAGTAAGGGGTGTTCAGGAGGCAGCTGATCAATGTTCCTCTCTCATCGATGTTTCTAACTCTCTATCCCTCTCCCTTCCTCTCTGTGAAAAACCAATGAAACATATATCTTTTTAAAAAAAGGAGCGTTGCTGAAGGGGCTCCCCTGAGTCCTCCAGGTCTTATTCCAGAGGGATCTACACATCTGGGAGGAAAGCTAGACATGTTCTATCCTGAACCTTATCCCGACTCAGAACCAGAGCAGAAACAGCGATGGTGTTTCACAGGTCCTAGGTGCTGCCTGGACTGAGTGCTTCATGATCAGCTTCACATCATCCCTCAGAGATGGCTGTTGTTATCTCCGCCTTATGGATGGGGAAGCGGAGACACCAAGCAGCTTTCTGCCAAGGCACCGAATAGGTCAAGATCTCTCACAAGCACTAAGAGAAAAGGCAAGAACAGAAATGGGCAGTTCACAGAGCCGAAGAGCCAGAAAGCAGGAAGAGAAGTTTGCCTCGCTGGCGATCAGCCACACACCAGTGACCAGGACAAGCCATTTCACCCCAGTGGGTAGGCCAACATGAAAGCACCGGACGATAGCCGTTCCTGACAAGGACGTGGAGCCGTGGACATCCTCACACTCGGCTGGCGGGAGCGGGAGTGGGCGCAGTTACCCTGGAGGGGTTTGTGGCAGCACCCGGTAAAGTTGCAGACGCACACGCAGAGGAGGTCAGGGCATGGACGCCCCGAGAGATCACTGCACGTGCGGACCAGGACGTGTGTTTCAGAACGCTCATCTCTGCGTTGCCTGGGAGATGAAAAACTCTAAAACAGCCACTGCTTTTTAGAAGGGGGGAAAAAAAGTCGTATGTGCTATCTTTTTACGCCGTGATGGAAAGGAATGAACCAGGTCCACTTGTGTGAAGATGGGTAGATTTTGGACACTCAATGCTGAGGAAGGACAACAAATTGTAGATTGACACTTACAGTCTGACACCGCTTCTAGAAAGCTTGAAAATATGCAGAATAGCTATATATTGTTTAGGGAGGCAGGCGAGGGTGTGGGATTGGAGAAGGCTCCTCCCGGGTTTTTATTTTCCCGTGTAATTACGGTATTTATCAAGGAAAAGGCCTGATGTAAACATGGCCGAGTATTAAGATTTGGCAAAGCCTGGTCATGGGTACACAGATGTTCCACATTATGTTTGTGCTTGTCTGTGTGTTTGAAATTCTCTGTAATGTAAACATTGAAAAATGATAGTACGGGACACCCCCGTACGCCGGGAACCCTTGATCTTACGTGGCTTTTGATGGCTTTCCTAATAGCTTTCCTCTCCCGAAACAGAAGCTTTTCTGTCTCACGGAGGGGAAACAAGAACACTTTGCAGTTAGACACGCGTACAGCTCACACTCACGCAGCCACTGGCACATCTGAAATTGGTGTTCGGATCTTCCTCACCTCCTCTGGCTGGGTGGGGATGTTTTCTGTCACCAAGGAAACCGCTGCACCCCAGCAACGCTTTGGCATCCGAGTCAATGGTTCCTGAGCTGGCCACCGGGGCTGGAGGAATTGCTGGGAAATGTGTGTGTGTGTGTGTGTTTTCCCAAATATCCATCGATAATCATGCAAGCAAGAGCGACGAGGTTTCTCTTTCCCCCACTTCTCAATGACGTTTCAGACCACAATAAATGGCCTTTGATTGCATCTGCTGGGATGATGGGCCAGCCTTGGCTTAGAGAACGGTCCATTGCTGTTGACAGTTTAACTTGGGGGAAAAAAAAAACTAAATAAGTAAATTCTTAAAAAATCCAAGGACAGCTGTGAATGCCAAGGATCTAAACATACTAATGTAGACGTTGATATGGGCTGATACGCTGGTGGCATTCTCTTTCTATTTTGTCACCACGATGGGATTTTAAACTTCGTTTGATGTGTGTGGTACCAGGAATTGCTAGGGAGGGATGGGAAATGTCACCATGGTGACCACACAGCGAGCTGTCTGTTCAGGATAATAAATAAATGGTCATCCTGTGGCTTAGGGAAGGTAGCCTAGACCCCATGATGGTGACAATGAGGGTGGCAGATGCTGGGTGCAGCCAGGACATTTTTAACTTCTCTACAAAAGGCACACAGCCAGTTTAGAAATATTTCTTTAAGATGATATTGCCACGGCCGAAACCGGTTTGGCTCAGTGGCTAGAGCGTTGGCCTGTGGACTGCGGACTGAAAGCTCCCAGGTTTGATTCTGATCAAGGGCATGTTACCTGGGTTGTGGGCACATCCCCAGTGGGGGGCGTGCAGGAGGCAGCTGATCGATGCTTCTCTCTCATCGATGTTTCTGACTCTCTATCCCTCTTCCTTCCTCTCTGTAAAAAATCAATAAAATACGTTTTTTTAAAAAGATATTTTTGACACAAATGTGGCTCTTTAGGACTTTAGGAGCTCTGCCTTCCTCTGCCCCTTCAGAGGGGAAAAAAAAAAACACAACAACACACTCCTTAGTGTGGAGGAAGCAGTTTGTACTGTCGAGAGTTGGCCAAAGGGTTTCGCCTTCGCAGACCAGCCCACTGGACACACACACACACACACATACACACACACACACACACACACACACACACACACACACACACACGGGCAGAGAAGAAAACACTAAATCCAAGCGCCCCAGGGCCCTCGCCAGACCTTTTATAGCCTGAGGGCTGAGCTGTAGCGCTTGGCAGTGCACTGGGTCAGCAGGAATGAATGACCACATCCAGGGCATGGTGGCCAAATAGGACATGACGGAAGGGATGCTGGATCTGTCAGACCCGTGGCCAGCGAACGGACATAGCTGCGAGGCAGGAGACAGTCCTCTGGGCATGATACATACGGTGACTGGGCTCACGCCACGGGATGGAGCCTCCTGAGCCCCCCCCCCCATATGCCTCATTCAGCGAGGGAGCAAGCTGGGCTTTGGGCGGGGAGGGGGTGGAGGAAATCTCATCAAGAAAGATGGTGCAGGCCCCGACAGTGTGGCTCAGTGGTTGAGCATTGACCTATGAACCAGGAGATCACAGTTTGATTCTCTGTCAAGGGCACATGCCCAGGTTGCAGGCTCCATCCCCAATAGGGGTCGTGCAGGAGGATGGTTCTCGCTCATCCTTGATGTTTCTCTCTCTCTTTCTCTCCTCCCTTGTCTCTAAAATCAGTAAAAATATATTTAAATAATAAAATCAGCCAAAACCAGTTTGGCTCAGTGGATAGAGCGTTGCCCTGTGGACTGAAAGATCCCAGGTTCGAGTCTGGTCAAGGGCATGTATCCTGGTTACGGACACATCCCCAGTGAGGGGTGTGCAGGAGGCGGCTGATAGATGTCTCTCTCTCATTGATGTTTCTAACTCTATCTATCTCTCTTCCTCTCTGTGAAAAGTCAATAAAACATATTTAAAAAAAATAAAATTAAATAAAATTTAAAATGAAGTTCCATACTGCCTAGAATCTATACGAACGTGTGTAAACGCACTCAAGTCTGTCCCTTTCCACAGAACTCACTACTTTATAGAAAGCCAGGCCTGTCGACTGAGCTGGCTCCAGGGGAGCTTAATATGAATCTAGGAACCCCTTTGTACAGATTTATAATCATTTAATGTGTGCCAGTCAGTCTCTCGTCTCTCATTCCCCGTGATGACCTGGGTTTCTGAGCGATTCCAGAAGAATTCTAAGAAGCACGCAGACTTCACAGGAAGTGAGGTCGTCAGGGGATGATGGACTCGATAGCATCCGACTGTGCGACACTGAACTCGTCTCCTGGGCTCTGAGCTGGGGTTCGAGGGCCGTCAAAGGTGGAATTCCCAGCCGGTATTCACTGGTTATTGTGAACCAGAGAGAAGATGTGTAACAACGAAAGGCCAGACCAATGTTTTGAAGAATTAAGACTCAGGACTATTTTTTTATGAAGTACTTGTTGGGGGGTTAGGGGATGGGGATGGGGGAGTCTCACCAGGTGGTTTGGCATCACTTAAACCAGGGATGGGGAGGGATGGGGAGCATCCAGCCCTCGTGCTGTAGAAGGCCCGAGAAATCCTTTGCTCTGGCCTTGCCACGGCCTTAGGGGTGAGTTAATTCAATGTTTGACCGAATACATCAGGTGGGTAATTTTGTCTGGACCTTGACTGATGTTATAAATATCCAGATGGCCTTTGGCAGAAAAAAGGTTCCCCTCCCCTGACTTAAACCAAAGAATCCAAGCTGGGTTTTTTCACATTAATGCCTAGTTGGGCTTCGGTGCTTCGGCGGGCCTCTAGTTTTTTAAAAAGCTTTCTCGATGATTATCCTGAAAAGTCACGTTGGAGAACTACTCTCGGGTAGATGACAGCTTACAGATGAGGCTGGTGCAATCGACACTCCATGACTCACACGTGTGAGGCTGTTTTAAGGGAAGGATCTTAGGATATGGCTTTCCAGCCAGGTGGTCCTCGGTTTCTCTGCATTTGACCGTCTGTGTGACCTTAGGTGAGTCATTTCACATCCCTGACACTCGAATTCCCTCCTCTGTAAAAGGGAGATATTAATAACTTACCTAACAGGGTTAGTCATGTAGGTTAAACGAGATAATGTCTGTAAAGCTTTCAGCAGAGTCCCTCGCACGAACGTGCTCGGTAATTGGCAGTTTCTATTACAAATAATTACCTTATAATGATAACCTCATCTTGATTGACTGGAGCACAGCCCTTCAGGGAAAGATCACGATAATGGTGAAGGAAACCCAAGAAAAATGAAATATCCTGGGGAAAAAAAACAAAAAATACCCCAAACCCACCACTTCAGTCTGGAGCATTCTTGTCGATTGTGTCATTGCAACCTGGGTGGTCTGTGAGCTGTTCAAGTTCATGGGTAGATAGGTTTCATTCCTCACCCCCACCCCCTTTCTGTTTTAGAATTGGGCATTCGGAATTTTGTCCGTTTGTAAGTGAGTGGTGTAAACAGGTCAGCCCCATGGCGTCAGAAAATGCACTTTGCGCTTCATTTGTGACAAGACTTGCTCGTGATAACTCCCCGGAAGCTGTATCTCCTCGTGCAGCTGTGCCTGCCAAGGACTTTTGTTTGCTTTTGTTTTTAGAAAAGCGGCAGAGTTTCTCAACACACGTAATTTCTGCTTTGAGGCACCGAAATCAAGGCGAGTCTTTTCTTTTAGAAGAGAACATGGTGTGGGGAAAAGGTAGCAGTTTGGGGGGGGGGCTATTCGTTGTCCTAGGACAGTGGTCGGCAAACTGCGGCTTGCGAGCCACATGCGGCTCTTTGGCCCCCTGCAGCGTGGCTCTTCCACAGAATACCACGGCCTGGGCGAGTCTATTTTGAAGAAGTTTACGTTTAAAAAATGTGGCTCTCCAAAGAAATGTCAGTGGTTGTCCTGTTGATATTTGGCTCTGTGGGCTGATGAGTTTGCCGACCACGGGCCCAGTATATCACTGGGTCTGTGGTCCCGAAAGAAAGTCCCTCTTCTAGGGCCCTGGGTTCGCGGTTGGGGCTGGGTCAGGAGTGCATTCTGAGTGGTGATGCAGGCCACTCCGTGGACAGGGCCTAAGGCACAGGGGCCCTGCAAGGATCTGTTTTCTGGAATTGTGTTGCTCAGCTCGTCACTCTTGCCTCGAAGTCAAGCATCTGCTGATGTGATACTCGGCAAATCTGCTCCCTGGTGTGAGAAACGTCCTCCGGATGAGGCGTCCTCCCTCTTCCTGGGGGGAAGGGACCCCCAGTGACGAGGGCGCTCCCATTTAGAGTGAAGATTCCCATCCGCTGTCTCTGGTGACCCCATCCAGGTGCAGTGGTGGGAGGGGGCAGGTGGCTCTGTCCTCCTGGCTGCCACGGAGCCCTGGATCTGTGTGGGGAGGCTGACTGGTCCCCCCCAGTTCCTCAGACCACTGTTCCAACAGGATTGGGAGGGAGATAGGGATCTCTGGCAGCGCGCGGAGAATATTCTGTTCAACATCGGCATTCGGAGAGGCCAAGTGCACGTGTCTGGGCCGCAGGAGGCGGGGAGTGGGCAGGAGTGGGGGGTGTGGGAGGCCGGAGGGGAGAGGGAATGTTGGCAAGAGGAGCATGGGTAAGGAAGCCAGTTCTGCTGACGCCTGGATCTTCAGGTGCCTGCTCAGCACTTGTCCCCAGAGGAAGGCCCATTTTCAAACGAGCACGGAATAGTTCACCCTGGAACGTGTCCTAGGAGTACGTGCTTATTATCAGAGGCGTTCCTCCGCGGCTCCTGATTGGGCAATGGCCTGCCCAGCCACACATGCAGCCAAATTACCATATAGATGAACAATGCGGGGAAGAATTTCATCATCCTGGGTCACAAAGGATCATTATGGTTGAATCAGAACACAATAATGGCATTCAGCTGGTGCCTGGCCAGCCATCGAGGGTACTTGGTGTTCGGAGGCCGTGAGGGAGCCGAGATCTCAGTGGAAATCTGGTCAGCACACCCCTCTGCCACCCAGCCCGTGTGGCTCAGTGGTTGAGCGTCGACCTCTGAACCAGGAGGTCACGGTTTGATTCCTTGTCAGAGTACATGCCTGGATCGTGGCCCATTCGGGGGCATGCAGGAGGCAGCTGATAAATGGTTCTCTCTCACCATTGATGTTTCTGTCTCTCTCTCTCTCTCTCCCTTCTTCTCTGAAATCAACAAAAATATATTTTAAAAAAGAAAACCACTCTGCTTGGGAGCCCCCCTCCACTGACTGTGAGGTCCCCCTGCCTGGGTTCCTGCTATTGGCAGAACAGACCCGCCTCCCCGTGTATTGGGGAGCAGTGACTGATTCAGCAGCCTTCCTTCGATGCTTTGAAAATGTTCAGAGTTCGGTGAACATACCCACAGACTGACTGTGAGGGAAGCTGGCAGTCTCGGGTCACTGTGATCTTCTAGACGGCTTGACCAGAGGCCAAATCTGGCCTCCCGCCTCTTTCTCTGCTCCCTCGAGCTCAGGACGGTCTGTAACGTTCATAAGTGATAGAAAAGAGACACAAAGAAGAAGAATGTTCTGTGGCCGTGAAAATTAGAAGAAATCCAAACAGTGTCCCTGAGGATTTATGGGCGCACAGCCACAGCCATCTATCTGTGAATAGCTGCGGTGGCTTTGGTGCCAGGACCGCAGAGGTGAGTGGTCCCAGCAGAGACAGCGTGGCCCACAAGCCTGAAACACTGACGGCCCGGCCATGTGCGGGGACAGTGTGTGCGCGCTGGACTGGACCGGAGGGAGTGGGGCTCCGAGGCGGTGAAATGAGCTTGTTCTGATCACGGCGGGTGATGTCATTGCAGGCCATCCAGATACTGTACTTCCTCTGGTTCTTCACAGACCAGGGCTCTGGGGCAGGGGAAGGGCCTTGGGGTGGGAGCTGAGTGGGGAATGTTGCAAGGACTCTCTCATGCTCTGAGCGCCAAGGGCACATTTCCACACCTTTCTAGAGGTGACACAGGGATTTCTCTGGCACTGAGAGGGGTCAGAATATTTACCATAAAATATTTGGGATTCAGCGGAATATGTATTTATTATTGCTGATCCAGCCCTCACTGCTTTCCCCAGAAAATTTGAGGATGACAACTTAGAGAACGTAGAGGCCCTCGGGCGTATCAATATCACTGACGTTTTTCAGTGTGAGGTTGGGGTGACATTTTATAAAGCTTCTTATTCCCCCAGGATGTGTTGCTGCCCATCCCTTGAAATAATAGTAGTCGTGATGATGCAAGTTGTACAATTAATTCCATTCGCACAGCCCCACCTGGAAAGGGTACGTCTGCTATGGAAATGCACGTCTGTCTGCCATCTATTGGAATTTTTAGCTAATTCGGGATCAGGGCTGCCGGACCGTTCCAGAAGGACGAAGCCCGATTCTCTAAGTCAGTGGTCGGCAAACTGCAGCTTGAGAGCCATGGTTTGCCACTCTGTTGATTAATGAGTTTGCCGACCACTGGGATAGGGGCTTCATCACAAGGAACAGCAACAGCCTGTAATTATTAATCAAGAGTCTAGGTCAGTGGCCGGCAAACTCATTCGTCAACAGAATGGCAAACCACGGCTCGAGAGCCTCCGTTTGCCGATCACTGCTCTGGGTGCCTCAGTCACACTCTTGTTTTCACTGAGGCACTTGGGTTAGGGGAGACTTCAGTCCCCCCTGCAGCCTTGGAGCTAATGAAACCCAGTGGGAAGCAGGAGATGTGAAATTAACTGGATTCAGCTGTAACTTCCTTCCACTGCCATGTTCATCCAGGCAGGAGGCTGGGAATCCTTGTCTCTAAAAGGGGGTTGGAGGCAGGTGTGTATGTGCAGAAGGCAGATTGACTTCAGAGGAAGAAACCATTGATGTTCTAGGTAAAATTTACTTCAAAGAGAAGTATGTGTGGCACGGGCTATAATGATTTTCTTTTTCTTTTTTAATCGTCACCTGAGGATATTTTTCCATTGATTTTTAGAAAGAGTGGAAGAGAGAGGGCAAGACAGAGAGCAATATCAGTGTGAGAGAAACACATCGATTGGTTACCTCTTGCATGAGCCCTCATCCCACCTGCAAGTAATGTACGTGCTCTTGACCAGAATCGAACCTGGGACCCGTCAGTCCACAGGCTAACAGTCTGAGCCAAACCTGCAAGGGCTACAATGATTTTCTTACTTCATAGCAGAGATGAATTTACAAAATGATAAACAAAACACATATAATAGCAAACACTTACACTGATCTATGCACCAGGAACTTTACTGAATACCTTACATGAATGAACTTACTTCATAATAATCATGTGGTGCTATTATTCTTCTCATTTAGTCGAAGATGAAAGAGAAAGAAGTAGAGAGAGCACTCTTCTTGGGTGGGATAGTCTGGACGCAGAGAGAAGTCAAAGAACATTCTAGGTTGTCTAGAGATTAACTACATTAAGGGATAACCTCTGATTTCTATGGTGCTAATTAAAAAGAAAAAAAAAACCTATTCCAAAAATATGGGTGGAGGAGCAGAGGAGAAAGCCAAACCTTGCCCACACAGGGGAAACTCAGTTGCCTAATTTGGAGGTTAGACTTCTGAATAGTATCGGCTTTTTAAAAGCGTGGTGATGAGTCTCTCCCGATTAGACCTTCAGCAATGTTTCTTAAAATTTCGGATTTTTAAAAAATTAAGACTTAATTCTTTATCTCCAGGCTGTCAAACTATCCTTAGAATGATTAGGACATTTTTCCCCCCAAGGAGCGCTGAGGTCTTACACAGCTGAGGCCTCTGGAAAGTGTTAGCATCCAGGTTTGCAAAGTGAGTGACTATTGGCCATGGTTCGGTATTTGACCCTTTCTGTTTCACTGATTTAGGTACTGTTTCACGAAGGGTATGACTTAAATAAATGTTATCTCATTATTGATACTGAAATGTTAAATGTTGACTGGATAAAAATATTTAAACAATAATAAAACAACGAACAGAGACCGTTTCTTCCGAGGTTGCCATGTCCCTTGTGACACGCGCCTTCCTGTCCCCATTGAAGGCGACAGTGTCCAGTTCTGTGTTCATGTTACAGAGAACCGTAATAATCAAACTATGCTCAAAGAGTTTGGAGTTGCATTTATTTTGCACAGGTCCAGAGGAAAATGTTTCTCAAATTCTGGGTCCCAACATGCAGAAATTTTTCCTATTTACATGTTTTTACCTTCTTTGTCTCCCAAATATGGGGTGTTTCCCGCCCCTTTGCAAATTCTTAAAGGGCCCCTATGTGCCGAGGCCTGGAGACCTCAACCAAAGGCATGTCCTGGTGCCAGCACTGATCATTTTGTCCAGCGAAGGTTTAATGGCCTCTCTGAAGTGAGAATAGTCTTATTTTCCTTATTAGTTAAGCAAGCAAACATTTACAGAAGCCCATAGCAGGGTTAAAATTTCAAACAGCAGTTTTTCAATAAGATGGATACTTCCTTCAGATGCTGCTCTTCCCTGTAGTTTTGCCACGTCTGTATCCCTACTTCGCATATTGTGTAGCCTGGCTGGGTTTTTAACTTGATACAAAGGTGATCACACTGCTGTATTTTTTGTGACTTGTTTTTTTCACACAGAGTTACATTTCCAAGAACCACCAGTGTTATGTGTAGCTGCAGTTCACTTTCTCTCATTGCTGCCTAGGATCCAGTGTATAAACAGCCAGAATATAGTTACCCATTTCATTGATGGACTTTCGGGTTGTTTCCAGATCTTGCTACAGATATTGCTGCTTTGACCATGCTTAACAAATACCAGGGCCAGGAATCATTTAAATTAATTTTTCTATGAAAAGGACAGTCTTACCATTTAATGAAAATGGTATCGACTCCTTGCATAGATAAATGCCATTTTTATTTTGGGACACATACTGCGTATTCAGTGGGCTTATGCTCACTTGCTTTATTGGTGAATTTCCCCCCATGAAGTGACAATAATTTGTATATTTTCTTTTCTAAATGAATCAAGGCATTTAGTGTAAAGATCACTAGAAAATAAGCCTGCTCAGTTTACAGTAAAGGTTTAATAAATATGTAATAAGATAAACAAACTAGAAAATACAAAATAATTTTAATTAGAATGTGAAGTACTTCCCTCTCTAAATTAAACATTAAACAAACTTTTATCACCCAGAGCCACAAAACAAAACAAAAATATTGCATGAATAGGTTAAGATGGTCTTTGCCCCACTCTTTGTTCATTTGCCGACGAGAGAAGACATTTTTTATCTTTAACATTTTTCAACTTAAAAAAAACATAGACCTTAAAAACCTTTTGAGATCATTTATGGAGTTTATGAAGACTTGGAGCTTTAGAACAGCCAGCAGCGAATAGGCCATTTGCTTTTCTGACTGAGAAGGAAAAACAAAAAAATACAAAACTCAGAGCAAGTAAATTACTTAACGGAGACCACAGAGCACTGCCAGGCCTAAAACGACCTCTTCCTTTGAAATAGCTCCACGAGTCTATAGTTTCTCCTCCAGATTAGAAGCCACAGCTTCTTCTCTTTGTGGACTTGTATCGTGTGGATGGAATCTTCGGCGCCTCTGAAACCCAGTGTCGGTGACACAATGGATCGAGGCCTGATTTTGAAAACCGCTCTGCTCCACCCTGTGGGGTGCGCCGTCCCTGCATTGAGTTCCCACAGCCTGGTGGCTGGTGTGGACAGGATCGCCATTGTCTGACACCTGGGCTGCCACACGCACTGAGCGCAGAGGACCTTGCCGGAGTGTCAGTAGAGCTGACACGGGCGTCCCCTCCCCAGCCTGTCCCCACAGGGTTTCCCTCCCAGGAAGCCGAGGCTTTGCAGCAAAGGATGTAATGAGGTCACTTGGATTAGCCTGGGTTCCTGGGCAGGGGGCTCCTGCATTTAGGGTTGGGAGTGAGGCCTTTAATGTCCTTGGAATCTCGCTGGAACCCCCCCTCACCCCCCTGCAGCTCCCCGTCCAGCCCTCTCCCTCTCCCCATCCTGAAATAGCCCTGGTTCACACGGAAGAAATGTACTCCCCTAATCCTCACGAGCTGGCCAGCTCTGCGTTTGCCACGGGGTGGGTTTGGACTCTCTTCCCCTGAAGGAGAACCTCCAAAAGCTTAAAATCCATGTTTCCAACCCAGTAGGAAAGCAACCAGGCTTGAGTGGCAAGGCGTCGATGGGGTCTTCAGCGCTGCCCCTTGCTGGAATGTACAGTGGTACTTCGAGATACGAGTTTAATTCGTTCCGTAACCTTGAGGCGTGGGAAACTATGAGACGCTCTAGTTGCGGTAAATTGGTGGGTCGTGTGCAGCCGTCCGATCTGCGCGATGACTCGTATCTCAACTGTTGCTCGTATTTCAAAGCAAAAATCACTCGCTCGACGGCTCGTATCTCAAAAAACTCGTATGTTAGGGCACTCGTATCTTGAGGTGCCACTGTATTAGCATCCAGATTTGCCAAGCGAGTGACTTCGGGCTGGGTGACTTGGGGCTGGTTGCTGCACATCTCTGGTCCTCTCCTTCTCATAGACGTCTTCCAGAGAGGAAGGGAGAGGGAGACACAGACAGAAACGCCACGGATGCGAGAGAATCATTGCTCTGCCGCTTCCTGCGTGCTCCACGCTGGGGAACTGAGCCTCCGCCCCAGCATGCGCCCTGAGCGGGATTTGAACCGTGACCTCCTGGTTCACAGGTCGGTGCCCAACCACTGAGCCACCCTCTCCTTTTCCATGTGAAGTGACTTGGTAACACCGGGGCTCCTGGATCTGCTGTAGGGATCGAATGGGCTAACGCTCCTGAATCTTACGGGGACAAGAGGTTTCACCTCTGAAACAAATGGAAGAACAAATACAGTGGTACCTCAAGATACGAGTGCCCTAACATATGAGATTTTTGAGATACGAGCCGTCGAGCGAGCGATTTTTGCTTTGAAATACGAGCAACATTTGAGATAGGAGTCATCGCGCGGATCGGCCGGCTGCACACGACCCACCAGTTTACCCCGACTCGAGCTTCTCATAGTTTCCCACGCCTCAAGGTTACAGAATGAATTAAACTCGTATCTCGAGGTACCACTGTAAATACATCCTCCCCTGTTTCCTTTTGGTTTCAACACCGGAACGCCAGGGGACATAGTTGCAGGAAGCCAGAGCGATAACGGATGCTAGATTGACAGCAGGACGTGCCCCAGCCGCCCCCTTCCCCTGTGCTCCGGCCCCACCAGCTTAGCCGAGAGGGGACACTGAAACGCCTTGTTTGACCGTCTCTCTCTCCCCTGTGGGGCTCGGGGCTTCCATCCGGCAAGGATTCCGCCTTGTTCTTCTTTAAGCCTCGAGCATCTAGCCTATTTAGGCATAGTTTTGGCATATGGTAGCTGCTAACAACAGTATTGCTTTCAAAGTGACCAAAGTTTCGAGAACTATCTCTGCCTGGCGTTTCTTTAGTGCTTTGCTTTCTATAGACAGTCTGCTTTCCTCTTGCCCAAACCTTCCCCTCTTTCTCCACACAGTTGACTTTTTCGTCTCTAGGGACCACCCTACACCTGCGGTGCTCAGATGTTGCTGCTCCTCTCCCCTCTGCTCTCGTCCCCCCCTTTTTTTTTTTTTGGTCTAAGAATTTATAATATGGGGCTCGTTACACTTCGTTAATGGACTTTATTATCTGCTTCCGTGTTATAATCTTTACACTGAAGGCCCTATTCATCTATAGTGAACTGTCTGCCGTGTGTGTCTCTTTGAATTCCCCAAGTTGATATGGATTGCACTGCCCCAGGCAGCATAATGGCTCGTTTCAAGTTCATCTGCGAGACTCAAGTGCAGCCTATTTGGGTGGCGGGTAGGAGTGAAATGGCAGCTGTTAGACGGTGCATAGCAACTCCTCACAGCGGCTTAAACATGAAACGGGGCTTGGAGTAACAGAATATGCTGGAATTTGATGAGGACACTGAGTGCTACGGGACATGGGATTTGAACTTGCAGTTGTAGACAATGACTGTACCTCCTCCGACCAGAGCCCTTGACCTTTAGCCCCACGTTGCCCCAGAAGAAAGGCTGGTGGAATTACCAGCGGGCTCCCACACCCTCCCTGTCACACAACATTCGTTCCTTTCTTCCTTAATCTTCCATGTAAGGGAGACATGGAGTCTTGCCCCCTTCGTGAACCGTGACGTGGATGATCAGAACAACGGCAAGACCTTCAGAAGCTTTCAGGGGTGAAAAGCGCTAAGCAACCAAAAGAAGAAAGTCACCTAACACACGTAACTGGCATTAAACATCTTTTCGTGAAAGGATCTGGCCTAAACTCGTGGATACTGAGAAATGCCCTATAAAGGTGGATACCATCATTTAAGAGTGGTGCCCCTTAGGAAATAAGATTATTAATGAGCACACTAGCCTCTTTTTGGGCACAGGAAGTTGAACAGATGACTATGATTTCTTAGATTTCATACAAAATCGGACTCAAATTTATCAAATACAATGTCTACATTAAAAACTTAGTGATGAAATATAACCCTTAAATGATGGAGTGATCCACACTAAATGTTCCGATCAAGCACAGAAAAGCTAACAGCCCCTACCGTTTCAACTAGAATTGTTTCAATGACAGTTCATTAATAAAAATTGTATTGAGTATTTACCGCCCCCTCTCCCCAAGGTGTTGGTGCTGAGACTGGAGATATGGTGGTAAGCAAGCTGCCAAGTTCTGCCCCCGAAGTTGTGAGAGATGCAGATGGTTAAATATGAAGTCACCAGTACAGCATCATGTGACAAATTCTGTGCTGGGGGGAGGTGGGTGAGCTGAGGGGCACCTGACCCCCAGTAGGACTTGGGGTTGCACTTAGAGAAGGCATCCTCTAACCTGAGAGAGCAGATGACCAGGCAGGCTGAGTGGAATGTTCTAGCAGAGGCAGAAGGTTGCTAAAATGAGTTCCTTTCCCTGAATGCTGTAATGAACATAATGGCACATTGGGGTTTTTTGATGGTTGAAGGACTCATGACCTTCAGGTAATTGTTTTTTATCATCGGTCTTTATGTAGTGTTGTAGGTGTGGTTGTATGGAATTAGTAGAAATCGTGTTTCAGAAGTAAACCTGCATCAACTCATCCTAATACTTGCGGGGTAGAAGGGCAATGAAAAAACCACGAAGGTGAATGGTGTGTTTTTGAGTCACGACTTACTGTCACTTCGTGAATCCATTCTGTGTTCCTCCCCGCTTTCATCATTGTTGCTCTGGAGGTCCAGGGTATTATCTGTGCCTCTTGATGAAAATAGGGCTTTCTGTTTTACCGGGAACAGAGGCTCATTTGATAAATGGAGTTTACTTCTAATTTTATAATGGGCCCCTAGAGTGACATTGAGTAAGTTGTTTCATTCTTCTGGACTCTTTTGACTAGAGATATGCTCACTGGTGAAGTATGTGGAGGTTCTTGAATATCAAGTAGGGAACAGGAAAGTCTGAAAATGATTATAGATGTACAAATGTTTGTTCTAAGCAGACGCTCAGTAAGTGCCTGCTGAAATAAATTTAATTGAGAGTGTAAGCATTCACAATAAAGTGTTAGAATCCTAGTCGCAACAGGTGAATTAAAAAAAAAAAGTCATTGCTGTTCCCATTGGAATGTCAGAGCTTTGTGTGTAAGTACAGTGGTACATCGAGATATGAGTTTAATTCGTTCCGTAACCTTGAGGTGTGGGAAACTTTGAGACGCTCGAGTCTCGGTAAACTGGTGGGTCGTGTGCAGCCTGCCGATCTGCGCAATTACTCCTATCTTTTGTATTTCAAAGCAAAAATCGCTCGCTTGATGGCTCGTATCTCAAAAATCTCGTATGTTAGGGCACTCGTATCTCGAGGTACCACTGTATTTTTTATTCTTGTTAGCTACGTTGAGCAGAGTTTGCGTGAGAGATCAGGCAGTGTGTTGGTTCACTTTGCACAGAAGACACTGCAGCCCCATTGGCAAAGGCTGAGTTTGATTCCGGTTCTCATACGTAACTTAAGAAACCTCCAGAGCCGAAACCGGTTTGGCTCAGTGGATGGAGTGTCAGCCTGGTGACTGAAGGGTCCCAAGTTTGATTCCGGTCAAGGGCATGTATCCTGGTTGCGGGCACATCCCCAGTCGGGGGCGTGCAGGAGGTGGCTGATCAATGTCTCTCTCTCATTGATGTTTCTAACTCTCTATCCTTCTCCCTTCCTCTCTGTAAAAAATAAATTAAAAAAAAAAAGAAACTTCCAGAGAGCCAAGGGCCACGATAGGCTTTGTGAGAGAAGGCGCCTCTATAGCTAGGACTTCTCTTGTTCTTAAAAGCTGGGGATCCCTGTATTCTGTTCCTTCACACACAGTGGCTCAGAGAAAGTCAGACTGGAACACTTTACCTCCCTGACCTCCCATTTGGGGGTTTCAGTTCCACTCTAAGGATGTTTCTAGAAAGAGAAAAAACTATCAGTTCTAATCGCTATTCCAGGAACATCATGATGCTCCATGGATCCGATCAGCTCGTGTCCACCTTTAGGGGAGCCCATGGGTATTGCACGTGCAGCATCCAGGTTCTCAGCTGTGTAGGTTCTCCCGGAGTATAAGTGTCACGAGCTTATTATTCGGGTGACTGTTCTCCTGGGAAGACTATCAGGGTGACCTCGAGGGGCAAAGGACAAGTGGTTCTTAGAGCCAAGAGACCAAGTTCAGCTGTAAGCCAGCTGTTGCCTCTCTCACATCTGGACAGCTGGTTCTCTGATTAGAATCACAGACCTGAAGAACACCTTCATTTGGCAGAAGAGAAATAGATGTTTGTCAGCTTCGAAAACATTCAGTGAGCGCCCACTCTTTGCCATGTTGAGGGAGCAGCTACAAAGATGAATTATCAAAGGGCTTTCTGAAGAGTAAAAGGACGCAAACACAAGTCAATTTGCAGACTCCGAGGAGAGCTCTGTGAAAGGCAGGGATGATGGCCCACAAAGGATGGGATTCAGCCCAGTCGGTGTAGGAGGAAGCCGGGAAAGATTTTCTGTGGAGAAAACCTAAGCTGAACCTTAAAGTATGAATAAGAATTAGCCTTGGGGCCGAGACCGGTTTGGCTCAGTGGATAGAGCGTCGGCCTGTGGACTGAAAGGTCCCAGGTTCGATTCCGGTCAAGGGCATGTACCTTGGTTGCGGGCACATCCCCAGTAGGGGGCGTGCAGTTTCTGGCTTTCTATCCCTTTCCCTTCTTCTCTGTGAAAAATCAATAAAAAATATATTTAAAAAAAAATTAGCCTTGGGGGAGAACCATTTTGAAAGATGACTTGGACCAGGACAAGGCTGAAGGAAGGAGACCCAGTAGGAGGCTCTTGTCCTCATCCAGACAAAAGCTGATGAACGAGGGTAGTGGGGGGAGGATGGCACCTCAGGGAACCCCAGCATTTTAATGGGCAGGAGAAAATTAGGACTTGAACCAAAGACCCAGACAGAGAGAGAAAAGAAGAATCCGGAAAGAATGTCAAGAAGAGAATCTCAAAAGGAATAAGTGATCAGCAGGCCCAAGTTGTAGCTGAGGGGTACAGTTGACTGAAGACTGACAAGTGTCCAGCATATGTTCCAGGGGCCAGCAGCCCCAGCAGCATCTGGGAATTGGTAAGGAAAGAAACTCAGGACCCCCCACCACCACCCCCCACCGAGAGATACGGCCGGGGTGTGGAAATGCTTGTCGATGACCAGGACATATTTGCACTGGGATGGCTGGGACAGAATCTATCTTGCAGCCAATTTGGGAGGAAATAAAAAATGAGAAAGTGGAGATAACAAAAGTCTAGACAGAAAGTTGGCTAAGATAGTAACAAGTGAAATTGGTAGAGATGGATGCCAGTCAAGAAAACTTGACTTTGAGCTTTCAGAGGTTTCAGCACCTGTTTTGGCTGAAAGGGAAGTAGAAAGATTAAGGTTCATGATAAGGAAGGCGGATAAAGAAAAAACAAGGATGTAGAAGACACCAGCAGCCTTGCAGAGGTGTCTGAGCAGATGTGAGTGATTGTTGTGTGGGATGAAGTAGAGAGATCCCTGCCCAAGGCACGGCTGGCTCTGTTTTTCAAGGTTGAGAGGCATCGTGTGTCTTTATAATAATGGACAACTCTTTGCAGCGTTTAAGGTTCAGACCTTAAATGCTCAGTCCTTTGCCAGTAAGTGTGTTAAATTTGGACAAATTATTTAGATACTCTGAGCATTCATGTCCTCATCTTCAAAAATGACATAACAATGCCCACTACACAGGATTGTAAATGAGAGTGTGTCTATGTAAACAAATGTGTGGCTCCACTTATACGTGTGTGTGTGTGTGTGTGTTTTCAATAAATACCTGCACTTTTTTCAATCTGAGTTTGAGTGTCTGCAAGTGCAGAAGGCCGACAGTTTGCATCGATATATGCCATTTAAAAAGAAAAAAAATGTTTTTATTGATTTCAGAGAGGAAGGGAGAGGGAAACAGAAACATCAATGATGAGAGAGGATCATTGATTGGCTGCCTCCTGCCAGTGGTGATGGTGCAAAGTATAACCCCACTACCACACATGACTGTTCCCTTTATGTTACCATATACAGTGGCACCTCGAGATACGAGTGCCCTAACATACAAAATTTTTGAGATACGAGCCGTTGAGTAAGCGATTTTTGCTTTGAAATATGAGCAACATTTGAGATAGGAGTAATTGTGCGGATCGGCCGGCTGCACACGACCCACCAGTTTACCTCGACTCGAGCATCTCATAGTTTCCCACACCTCAAGGTTATGGAACAAATTAAACTCGTATCTCGAGGTACCACTGTAATTGGCTGGCATTTCCTGCTGTCGTTTGGGTGTGGAATTGCGGGTGCTTGGGTCTGAAAACAGTGACTTAGTCCCCGTTCTGTTTTTTGCTGGGATGGTTCTTTTTTAAAATATGTTTGTTTGTTTTTATTTCAGAGTGGAAGGGAGAGAGAGAGAGAGAGAGAGAGAGAGAGAGAGAGACATCAGTGATGAGAATCATCAATCGGCTGCCCCTTGCGTGCCCCACACTGGGAATGGAGCCTGCCACCTCGGCATCTGCTCTGACTAGAAATCAAACGGTGACCCCCTGATGCATAGGTCAACACTCAACCGCGGAGCCACCATGGCCAGGCCCTGCTCTAGCTTTGATGTGACCTTGTGGGTGCCTGGATGTGAAGTCAGTCCATTAGCCCCCCTCTCTTCCTTGCTGAGATAGTTCTTGATTGCTCCCGCTGCCCCTGGGTTTTGGATGAAATGATCACCTGTACTTTGCTGAAGGCACTGAAAGGTCAGTAGAGGGAAGGACAGCGCCAGGACAGAGGTGAGGGTGCTGAACCAGGAACCCCCGCTAAGCATCAATTTGATCCAAACTTCTATGCAAGATAATCTAGTATCCATTTCACCCTGAAACGCCCACAAGGAGAACGGTTGGTACCCAGAGCCTCACAGGATGCCAGTTTTTGTTAGAGTTTTGTTTTTTTAATATATTTTATTGATTTTTTACAGAGAGGAAGGGAGAGAGACAGAAAGTCAGAAACATCGATGAGAGAGAGACATCAACCAGCTGCCTCCTGCACACCCCACAGTGGAGATGTGCCCGTAAGCAAGGTACATGCCCCCAACCAGAATCGAATCTGGGACCGTTCAGACCGCAAACCGACACTCTATCCACTGAGCCAAACCGGTCTCGGCTTTGTTAGAGTTTTGACGGCTATTGCCACATCCTTACACAAACCCCAGGCAGACGGTAGCGGGCGCGTGGGTGGCCGGAGTGAACAATGCCCAGTTCACAGGTGACAAGGGCAGGCCTGTCTCGTGTGCCCATCAGACTGTGCGGGGGGTAGATGTCGCTTTTCTGTCTTGCTTCGGGTGATCAGAACCCATGAAGAGGGTGACCCCAGCATAGATGGGGAAAGAAGACACAAAGGGTGTCCACCCCTCCCCCCTTGTCCCAAGAGAGAAAGCCAGGGTTTGCCATCGGCTTCCCAGGTTCACTCAGAAAACGATGGAGAAAGCTCGTCTCTCAGTGGGCCCGCCTCTCGCTTCGGCTCCTAAACCCACAGTGGTACCCGCTCGGCCTTGGCCGCAGGGAGCGTGCTGGGAAATGCTCTTCTCTTTGCAGAGCCTCGCTGGCCCTTCATGCCTCAGTCCCGGGACGACACAAAGCCTGTCCATTTGGCACGAGCCGTGAAAGGAAGATTCCAACAGGTGCCATTGTGAGCGTGCCGCGGAGGAGCCGCTCCGAGGGCAGCAGGCTCGTTTTGATCTTCACTCGATGGGAGGCTTTAGTGGAATACCCTCGCAGGCTGGGCACGGGGGCTCTTTGATCTTGCCTTCGCCTAAAAGGCAGAACCCCCTTCTCTGTTCCCTCCGAGGACAAAAATAAACAGGGTTGGTGAACAGCTGCGTAAACAATGCAATTTGGAAGTATGCAAAAAAAAAAAAAAACCACCCCCACAACCATGGGTTATATATATACACATACATACACATATCCTCTTGATCCGCACTTTGCATCCGCATTGTGACCCTCGCGTGATCTGGGAGAGGTTTCCATCGATGCGGTGGAACGCAGACTCTATGTGCCCAGCGGTTTAAGGCTCCCCAGATCATGGATGTGGAGCAGTTCTGAGATGCTCTAACTATAATAGAGTGAGAACCCTCCTTCAGGGGCCAAGAGCAGGCCATTCACACTCCAGAGGGCGCGCCACTGGAGGTGATGGGTTTACACTGAGGCGGTAGAATCTGTGAGTCTGAAACCGAATTCATCTTCTTTTCTGTGCCCCTCTCTCCCCAGGAGGACTTTTGACACCTGGCCTATGTGCAATGGGATCGCCATTTGCCTGGTCATAGGCAGGCGGCTCTAGAGTAGCCTTGATTTGTCTCCTTACGTCCCCCACCTCCGATCAGTCTCCACAAACTGTGTAGTTTCTCCTCTAATTGTCTGTCTTTCATTGACACTCTTGGTTCAGGCCATTGTTACCAGGACTAAGGCAGCGGTTTCCTCGTTGATCATCTAGCTACACTTGAAGCTGATCAATAAAAACGGTTTTGGTAATACGTATGATGGGATGGAAAACTCAGACATACTCTTTTTTTTTTTAATATATTTTTTATTGATTTTTTACAGAGAGGAAGGGAGAGAGATAGAAAGTCAGAAACATCGATGTGAGAGAGACATCGATCAGCCACCTCCTGCACGCCCCACAGTGGAGATGTGCCCGCAAGCAAGGTACATGCCCCCAACTGGAATCGAACCTGGGACCTTTCAGTCCGCAAGCCGATGCTCTATCCAGTGAGCCAGACCTGTCTCGGCTCAGACATACTCTTTAGGCTCTTGGGAGAACATAGCAGAAACAATGACTTTCAAAAGACAGGAAAGGTCAAAAGTATAGAAATCTCCTTTTCATGTCTCATGCCGCTCCCTGGTTACCTCCCATCGCTTCTCCTCCCGAACCTGACTGACATGTTTTTGTCTTCATACCTCTGTCACGATGTTCCTTCTGCCTAGCATGCTTGCATTCCTTCCTTCTGCCTCAAAACCATCCCTGTTCTTCAGGATGCATCTCATTGCCTTCTCCTTCCCTCCACACCCCAGGCAGAAGGTTCCACTCTCTCTACTGAATTTTTAGGACCCTGATATTCATTATTCCACATTTCAGTGAATGCCTGGCTCTATAAGTACTTGTGTATATTACTTATCTGTCTCTTTACTAGATTATGAATTGGGACAAACGTGTGTCTTTTTTAATTTGTTACAAAGGACAGCAGAGTGCCTCACCTATGCTAATACCTAAATGAATATTTAAAAAATAAATGGATGGCATAAAACCATGACAACCACACATTCATCTAATATCCTTTGTGCCCATTATTTTTTCTAGCTGTATTGAGGTATCGTTGACAAATAAAACTTTAAAGTATTTAAAGTGAACAATGTGATGATCTCATCCTATCTAATAAAGGAGTAATATGCAAATTGACTATCACTCCAACACATAAAATGGCCACAGGGGAGGGCAGTTGGGAGGGGCCAGGCCTGCAAGGGAGGGCAGTTGAGGGCAATCAAGCCTGCAGGGAAGGGCATTTGGGGGGACCAGGACTGTAGGAGAGGGCAGTTAGGGCCAATCAGGCTGGCAAGGGAGCAGTTAGGCATCAAACAGGCTGGCAGGGTAGTGGTTAGGGGATCATCATTTTGGCAGGCAGAAGTGGTTAGGGGCAATCAGGAGGGCAGGCAGGTGAGCAGTTGGGAGCCAGCAGTCCTGGATTGTGAGAGGGCAGTTGGACATCCCTCAAGGGGTCCCAGATTGGAGAGGGTGCAAGTATATGTATACTAGTACATTGTGAAAGACTTTTCCCCATTGAGTTAATTAACACATCCATCACCTCACATATTTACCTTTTTGTATGTGTTTGAGAACATTTCAGTGCTCTTCTCTGACCAAATTTCAATTACACAATACAGTGCTGCTATAGTCACCATGTTTTCCATGAGCTCATCTTATAGCTGAAAGTTACTAACCTTTTACCAACCCCTCCCTGTACCCTTCACCCCCAGCCCTGGCAACCATTTTTCTTCTCTCTGTTTCTGTGAGTTCTACTTTTTTCTTTTTCATTCTAGATTCCACATATAAATGATACCATGCAGTATTTGTCTTTCTCTGTGTTTGTACCCATTATTTTAAATAGTCATCTAAGGAGTTCTTCATGAATAATAAAAAGAAATCACAAAGTATTCATTTAATTCTCACAGTAATCCCATGGCATAATTATGACTCTTATCCTCATGTCACAGTTTAGAAAAAGGGAGTTCAAAGAGAGATCAAATCATTCCTCCAGGATGATCCAACGTGTTAATGGCAGAGCCTGGACTGAAATTGAGGCCTGCCTCCCAAACTCACGTTTATATTCCTGGTTGGTTTGTCCCTCAGGTGTCCTCCTTCCTGGGGATCCCGGTGAGTAAAGCCCAGTCCCTGCTCCCCTGGAGCCTTCAGGCTGGTGAGGGGCCTGCTGGGTAAGCACCAGTTGTCCTGCAGTGAGGTGGTCACTCTGGGGACAGAGGAGAGGGGGCCACCGGGGAGGCACCATGTCTGTGAGGGGACTGTGAGGAGAGTGGACACACGGCTTTCTCTGGCCTGGGTTCGCCAGCTTTAACGGAGATTGAATCCATAATTGCTCCTTCTTACAGTCTTAGTTCAGGTTAGCCTGCCTTTCATGGTCAACACCTGCATTTACCCTAAGTGTTTGGATGTTCATGGCTTCTGAGGTAATAGGTAGTCTGGAAGAAGAAGAAGAAGAAGAAGGAGAAGGAGAAGGAGAAGGAGAAGGAGAAGGAGAAGAAGAGAGGTGACTGACTTTATGAGTCAAAGTTTAGTTGATAAATTAAGCACAGTAAGAAATCAACAACAATAATAAAATGGAACAATTATAACAATATACTGTTGACCCTGAACAACACAGTTCGAACTGTGTGGGTCCACTTATATACAGATTTTTTTTTTTCAAAAAATATACAGATTTCACACCTATGGATTCTACCAACCATGGACCTAAAAAGTATTTTTGATCCACGGTGGGGAGTCCAAGGATGCAGAGGGCCAACCGTGTACCTTGAAATACACCGTTTTATATAATGAACTCCAGCACCATGGATTTTGGAAGCTACCATGGTCCTGGGACCAATTCCTCGTGGATACCAAGGGATGACTGAGTTGAGGGGGAGTCAAAGTTATATGTGGATTTTTGACTGCGTGGGGTTGGCTCATTTATACCTTTATTTAACACGGTCATTTTTATTTTATTTTTATTTAATATGAATTCTTTTCTTTTTAATTTAAAAAATAGATGATTCCCGCTCCCTGCCCCATGATAAATTTTGAGCAAGAGTGGTTTCGGTGCTTTGTAACTTCCTCAGTTCACTCCCAGGGACAGGCCCCATCACTAGCTCTTCATCAAAGGTTAATGGTTTTAAACAACAACAATGACAAGTTTTATGTGTGCCAGCACTGCCTAACGGAGGCTTTCTCTGAGTTCCTTGTGTGGGCTGGCCATTTGTTCTCCTCACCGCCCTCTTCCCCTTTAAGGCCACAAAGCATCCAGGGAAGCTTTTCGCCTTATTTGTTTATTTACTTATTTGTAGCAAACCCTGCAGGAGGTCCTGGGAAAGGCTCTCTCAGAACCACTGGGCAGCCAGCTTGGCTTCCTCCAGTTGTCCGGCAATTGCGGAGAAGCCATGTCGGTTGCTCTGCTGAGCCTGTGATACAGCTTCCTTCAGCACGTCTTCCTTCTCCTCGAGAAGGATCTCAGTGGTTCTCAACCTTCCTCATGCCACGTCCCTTTAATGCAGTTCCTCATGTTGTGGTGACCCCCAACCATAAAATTATTTTCGTTGCTACCCCTTTAATGCAGTTCCTCATGTTGTGGTGACCCCCAACCATAAAATTATTTTTGTTCCTAGTAAAAATTATTTTTGTCACCACAACATGAGGAACTGCATTAAAGGGACGTGGCATGAGGAAGGTTGAGAACCACGGGATCAGATGCTTGCAATCCGTTTCCCAGCTCACAGCACTGGGTGCAGAAATGGCTTAGCTCCTATTAAAGCGACGCCCTCCAGAGTCAGAAGCTGACGAATGAACACCTCCTTCATTGCACTGGGCATGCTTAGACAAGGCATTTATCAAGACTGGTTGCATAAAGCCCTCTTTCCTCACCCCAACTTTCCTTTGGACCCCTCCTCCTGAAAACAAAGATGCCAACGTGTCATTTTAGTCCAGTCTGAGGTCATAGGTGGACCCTAAATGTTTCTGAAGTGAATGGAGAGTTTAAGTCCCACTAACTAGCTTAAATCTTCAATGGTACTATTTCTTCAGACTACTTAAGATGGGGTCTGACATCACCTGGGCTTCCAGCTCCCATCTTGGGCTTCTCAGAGAGCATGCCCGGAAAGACCCATCCAGTTTCAGACAGGTGGGCTTTTGTAGAACCTCCTGCCCCATGTTATACCTTTGTCTTTTGTAGGTAGGGTTGGTTGCATTAAATGGGCTGGCTGGTCTCCATGTAGGCACTCGAAACGAAGGCTTTCACCCGGAGAGTATTATGCTAAGTGAAATAAGCCAGTCAGAGAGAGATAAGTATCACAATGATCTCACTCATCTGTGGAATCGAATGAACCAAATGAACTGATGAGCAAAAGGAGACCCAGAAACATAGAAGCATGCACAGACTGTTGAACCTCAGAGGGAAGGCAGGGGAGGGTGGGTGGGAAGAGATCAGCCAATGAAACTTGTATGCATCTGTGCATAACCCCGTGGACACAGACAATGGGGTGGTGAGGGCCTGGTTGGGGGAGGGGAGAGGGGAGCTGGCTGGAAGAGGTTAATGGGGGAGGGAGGGGGAGAAAGAAGAAACAGGGAGACTTATGTAATACTTTCAACAATAAAGATTTTTTTTTTTTTTTTAAAAAAAGGAAGGCCTTCCATTTGGTCTGCAGGTGAGTTCAGGGCCAGGGGCTGGGATGGAGGATGAGGCCAAATGTGCTATTAAAATCTTCACACTGTGGTTCTGTGGCTTCTGCCACTTCATCTCCGTGTTTGGGGATCAGGCCGGTGGTGTCTGCACCCTGGATTGTTTACCTAGCCTTCACAGATGGGTGCCACTCAGTGGGTGTGTGGAGAGAGCAGGGTGTGGTTAGGGGTGGAGGTGGGAATGTTGGTTAAGAAAGACAAGCAGATGTTAGTGTGTGAAGTCAGAGGAATGGCGATGGGGATGGAGAAGTTTGAGGCGCAGTCTCCTACAAAAAATCTTTCTCAGAAAGCATTCGGGGAAAATGGGTTGGCTGTATTTCTGATTGCTTATCTTGGTCTGTAAGGCCCAAAGAATTTTGAAACTAAGAATTGTATAGATCCTTGGTAGTTTAGAACTCTCCTGCCTTCTGCCAATCCTTTACTGAGTTGATGGGGTCGTAATGTGGACACGGCCAGATTAGAGAGGGGCACTGTGATGCCCTGACTCATTCTCAGCTCTGTTCCCTACGACAGGAAAGGTGCTACTTCTGGGACAACCTCATCCTGTCCTCTCACACATGCGGTGAGAAGAAAGGCAGGCCACTGAAAGGACCCAAGTGGGCAGCGGAATGGAGAGCCTGTGGGATTGGACCATGAGAACAAGAGCTCTGGCCAGATTGGAGGAGGCTGTGCCTATAGGGCAAAGGGCATGTTTAAGCTCTTCTGTTGTGGGGACCTAAACGTTCTTTTTGTCAAAAATCTTCTTTCCCTGTGCTGAATGTGAACAGCAGAGATGAATACACACTGCAATTGTTGGAGGGAGGTGGGCCTAGGAGTCTCTGCTAGTAGTTACACTTGGTGTGGGAACTGGGTCCTGTAATGTTGATGGGGGAAGGGAGATGCTTGGGAAGGACTGTGCTGGTACAGAGGTCCCCTGTCAGATAATAGCATCTACATTTTTATAGGCCTTTCATTTTACAATGGTACATATAAATTAAGATATGTTGGTTAGTACATTGACATTTTCATAATTTTCCATTTTCTAATTAATTAAAATTCAAAACCTTGTTCTGGTATCCATCTCATTCAACAGGCAACAGGTCTTGAAATCTAAAAATATGTACTTATTTCAAAAAAACATATGTGCTTTGAAGTAGTCTAGGTAACATTCTACACTGCAATTTATTGACCTAATTTTTTTTTTCCTGATGATAAAATGACAATTTTTGAGCCTATAACCCTGAACTCAGAATTTCCTGAGAAGGAGGAGAAGGGATTCGTTTTTGCAATTACTTTTCCACAGCACTTGCTAACTTGCTACCAGCTGGGAAATAAATTTGACTCATTCAGGGCAACCCAAAGCAATACTGGTATATATATCCCTAGGAATCATGGATAAAAATGCCTCTACTTCTCACATGGTCAAATGAGGAAGTGGCTCATGGAAAATGAGAAACACCTGGGCATCTGGCTACCAATGTCAGTTTTTGCCCCTGTGTGTGGCTTGGCTCAGTTCTTTGGTCTTGGTAATAGAGTCATTATTTCTGTGTTAGATGGGTTTCCGAATGTCATGTTGTTTCAACCCAAGCTGTTCCCCAGGAAACACAACTATTTGTCCTCTTTTCTTGCCTGGACTGACGCTACAAGGCCATCATTCTTCTGGGAAGGGCGGAGTCTCTCCAAATGGTACCCACTTCATCTTTCAGAAATCTGTGCCCTTCGCTGGTTTTTGTCTATGTGGGAATATGCGTACATTGTTTTTGGTGTTTATATTTCTCTAGATTTAAGTTTTCTACATGGAAACACCGTGTTTTGTAGAGGAAAAAAAATAATGGGATTAGTAAAGCAACATATATCCTTTACTTGCCTTTTTCTTTTGGGAATTGGGTGCTGTGTCATGAATATCACGGGGACCTTGAGATCAGTATCCACTCTTCTTATGCAATATGAGCCAATAACACTGCATACCTCACCAGGACACCCTGGAAGAAGCAGGAGGTTCTAAAGAGGTATGAAGGCACCTCAAGTCTGGGAACACTGGGATATGGGGAAAGAAAGTTCCTGGTAATTTTGCTTTAACATTTTGGAAGGCAGGGTGGTCTGATTTAAAGAGCATGGCTATGCCTTAGATGTTTTTGTTCAGATCCCAGAGACATGCCCTAGTCACGGGATCTTTTTGTGAGGAGCACAAGCAGGTGTGTGTGCAAAATCAAGCCCATGGTTGTGCTTAAAGGTTTCCTTCCTTCGTCCCCTCCATCTGTCGAATGCCTTGAGATTATGGATGGAATTTAAGAGACATGAGATTGATTAAGTGGCTTGTTCAGCTCCTCTTCTTTTGGAGAGATTGCTGCTTCCTAATGCCCTTATTACAAGGTGTTGGTGCTGTTCTTAGAATGTATAACCTTTAAGGACAGACTTTTACCAGAAAACTAGAGGCCCGATCCTTCCCCTGCCTGCCAGCACTGCCTTTGCTCTGGCCAGAGCCACCTTTTCACTCAGGCCCAGACCTGCCTTTCTGCCTTTCCCATGCTGCCCAAAAACCCCTGCCACTCGGTGCCTGCATATGCAAAATAACCCACCATTTTGTTGGGTTCATTTGCATACTCACTCCTGATTGGCTGGTGGACATCGTGAAAGTACGGTCTATTTGCATCTTACTCTTGTATTAGCGTAGATGGGGGGTACCAGGCAGAGGAGATTTCACCATAGAAACCATTTGACTGTAAGAGACTGAGACATGCTGACAAAAATCCTATATTATGCCAATCATCCCAGCAAAGGGTAAGGTTTGATTGTTGACTATATTTGGGGGGCCGGGCCAGATACTGGTTTGTTTGAGAGTGCTCCTGCTTGATGGCTTGCCTTCCTGTTCCAGCAGAGAGCCCTCGCCACCTGTCCCCGCTCAGTGGAACCAGCTTCAGCATCAGAAGTGCTGTGGGTAGTCAAACCTTCTTCATTTTCTGTGCTCCTGTGATTTCTGCTTTGCTTAAAAATATATTTGTCTACTGTTAGTACTTGACAAATTTGTATGCTTCTTACCTGTTCCTTTTTATTCATTTGCTTCTGATTGGAATCTCAGCTAATTTCATGCTTCCAATCTCAGCTTATTTTTATTTTTTAAAACCTCAGTTTAAATGATAGTCTCTCAGGAGGCTCCTGACCACCTACAACTTGGTTAAATCCTTTTTCTTAACTGTCTGCCATCCTGGCCAGATCGTCAGTTGGGCAAGGACCTGATCTGTTTTATTCCCGGTTCTTGGCAAAGAATCTACACTAGATATTCCATCATTTGTTCCATCGGATTGAATTTTTATTTTCTTTATCCCATTTTGTTTCTAATTCTTTGCAGAGAAAGGCAAGCTCTGAGACTACCTTTAAGCTGGATTAGAAAGGGTAGGGAGAAGGAAATTAAATTGGATTTAGAAAATTACGTTTTGGCATCACTGTTCTGAGTTTGGCAGACGATTCTCTCTTTGGTGTTCAAGAGCCTGCCGGTGGACCCACAGGGCTACTAGCAGGAGGCAATAAAATCTCCTGTGGTTTCCCTCTGGAAACTTTGCCCCGTGCCCTGACGCCATGCACATTTTTCCAACCTGCCCCGTGGAGAGTCCTGTACCGGGAAGGTAGGTCTGAAAATGTCAGAGGAGATGGGGGGAGTTTCCAGAGTTAGGTCAAAGACTGGCTAGTGAGTGACTGTGTTGAACGTTTACCATTCTTGACATTCTTTTTGGCCGTTTCCCTGATCCTGTGCTCCTTGGCTTTGGCTACAGTAAGGCCCGTCTTGTTGGTAAGTTCTGTTTCCTTGAAGATACACCCTAAGGCCCAGGCCTTCATCCTCTGATGTTCTTAAGTATTTCTTTGGAGATGAAGGTTACTCTGACCCCTTCATCTCTGCTTCTGTGAAATTTGCATCCCCATCTCAGAGCCCTTCTGCTGGGGCCCCAGTTGGTGACTCTCCTTGCCTGGGAGGTATCATTCCTGGGATGTCATATCCCACTAAATATGTCTCCAAAAGCCTTATCTTTTCTCCCAAAACATTCTCCAAGGCGCTCTGATTCCAGCAGTGACCACTAAAATCTGTGAGTCTTCCTACGCTTTCTAAATGCCTGCCCCCACCCCGGCCGCCTGTCTTCCCCCCTCTACACCCCCTCCCCTCGCCCACCTGTCCCAACCTAATGGTCTCCCAGAGGTTGGTTCTTCCTTGTTGCGCCTCTAGAATCCATTTCTTTCTTTCCCCTTAGGACCCAGCTCCTCCCCTTTTCACAACTGTGCTGTTTAGAGCAGCGATTTTCAACTAGTGCAACACGTTGGCCAAGAGAATATTTAAAACCTGCAATACCTGACTGTTTCATCAGGGGCACTGACCTCTTTTCCCTTGGTCGGCAAACTGCGGCTCACGAGCCACATGGGGCTCTTTGGCCCCTTGAGTGTGGCTCCTCCACAAAATACCACGGCCGGGGCGAGTCTATTTTGAAGAAGTGGAGTTAGAAGAAGTTTAAGTTGAACAAATTTGGCTCTCCAAAGAAATTTCAATCATTGTGCTGTTGATATTTGGCTCTGCTGACTAATGAGTTTGCCGACCACTGCCTTAGCTTGTCAAAGAAAACAATGACAACAGCCAACATATTTTTCTGGTGTGAATGAATCAAAAGTATACTTACATTTTGGTCAGATCGGTGAAAAAAAACAATATATATATATATATATAGTTGTTGTGCTGCAGAATTTTAGTAATTAGTGTGTCATGAGATGAAAAAGATTGGAGCTCGCTGCTCTAAGCACAGCTATCCTGGATTCCTAGGCTTTTGCCACAGGCTTCTTTGTTTTTTTTTTTATTTTTACCTTTTTTTTTTCCATGTCTTATTTCCCCAATTTGATCATTAGCTCCGTGTGGACAGAGATGAGAGGTTGTCTCTCTTCCTGTCTCTAGCAGTTAGCTCAGAGCTCGGTAGCTCTCTGGTAGGGAGCGTTCATGCTGCTGATGACCTCCAGCCAGAGGATTCCTTCTGGTCAGCTCTGCGCAGACGCTGTCCCTGTGATGCCAGGACCTTAACTCCAAACTGTGAGGCACAAGATGCGAGGCAGAGGGATGGATTAGGCGAGCACAAGCATTGTGACTTCTTAGTGAAAGGAGGCGCCTCTACAATTTGGAAAATCGCTATTTTTGAGTCCTTAAGAAATTAATGCCTTTTTGGTGTAGTTCTTCATTGTTTAAAATATTTTGTCATAATTATTATGCTATGTTATCCAGCAAGCTTGTGAAGAAGTATTACAATTGCTACTTTATAGACGATAAAACAGAAGCTTGGACATCTAGTTTGACCAAAGCCAAACAGGCAAAGGCATCATGACCATCTGATTCCAGGTAAAATCAGTTCAAGTAAGGCATGGAGTCACATCATAGAAAGATGCACACTTTGATTTTTTTAAAAATATATTTGTATTGATTTCAGAGAGGAAGGGAGAGGGAGAGAGAGAGAGAAACATCAATGATGACAGAGAATCATCGATCTGCTGCCTCCTGCACGCCCCACACGGGGAATCAAACCCTCAGCCTGGGCCATGGGCCCTGACCAGGGATCAAACCCTGGCCTCCTGGTTCATAGGTGGACTCTCACCCACTGAGCCAGGTCACCTGGACACTCTTTGATTTTTTTTTTTTGTCCTAAAGAGGTTTGAAATCTAGTGAATGGCAGGGAACAAAAGAACTCCTGCCAGATTCGAATTCAGTAAAGGTGAGCGAGGACACAGCCGCATGCCGTGGGCGCGTGAAGGTGGGAGTGATTCATTCAGTCTCTGCTACACAACAGCTGTCCTGGCTGCTCTTCCCTGGCGAGTGGTTACCAGGAACCTAAGAGCGGGGGTGGGTATGTGCCGACAGCAGGATGGGCAGGAGGAGGAAGACAAGGCCGTTTCCAGCGTGTTCGCGGCGTGGGGATGGCCAGCGGGTGGACGATGACCGCATTGGGGTGGTATGGCACTTAGGGCACACGGGAAGATCCCCAGGCCTCTCCGCCAGGCTGGCTTCCTGGGTTTCCCTCAGCTCCCCGAGTAGCTGGTGCTTTTGTGGGCGGCTGCTGTTTGGATGACGTCGCGGGGTGACTGGGAGAAGACTGAGCTGGTCCTTTTGCAAAGACTCCGGAAAGATCCGTGATGATGCAGTGATCCTCCCGGGGTTGCTCTGATGTCCTCGGCTGAGTTTGCAGCCTCGTTCCATCTTTCCAGGTCCCCCAGATGTTACCTCCCCACGGCATCTCTTTCTCTTCCAACTTCGGGGAACCTTCTTGAGATTTTTATTGAACTGGCCAAAACCGGTTTGGCTCAATGGATAGAGCATCAGCCTGCGGACTGAGGGGTCCCAGGTTCGATTCCGGTCAAGGGCACTTACCTTGGTTGCGGGCACATCCCCAGTAGGGGGTGTGCAGGAGGCAGCTGATGGATGTTTCTCTCTCATTGATGTTTCTAACTCTCTATCCCTCTCCCTTCCTCTCTGTAAAAAAAATCAATAATATATATATATATTTTTAAAAAGATTTTTATTTAATTGGATGCTCATTCCAGAGTCTGCAGTATGGCAGCCTCATGGATTTTGGAATAACTTTATTCCATATGTTTCTAAGTCATTTATACTTAACTCAACATAGGCCCTCCCGTATCCCCCCACCTTTGATGAGGTAGTTAATGGCTAAGACATTTTTGTAAGCCTTTGACTTGGCCTCTTAAAGCATTTTCCTCTTTTCTTGAGTCATACTAAGCCATAAGCTATACAGACTGCTTCTATTTCTTTAACTCCTGCTGGGCTAGGGACTGAAGTGTATGGCAGAGTTCATAGCCCGCTCAGAGCCTCTTTATATTTCCGTTCCTCTTCTGTCCCTTCTTTCCACGCTTACCGATTATCCACACAGACCAGCAATGACTGGAGGTTCATGTTCGGTTGCCACTTACCCACAGCCCAGCCTTTAACCCTCCCTCCCCCAAATAACTTATTTCTTGCAATTTAAAAAACTTGTCTTGGGTCGGTCTTCTGTCCCCCCAGCTTCATCCTCTTTGGCCGAGGCCTAACCTGGGAAGGGCTGTGCCTCAGGACTCAGAATCTGTGAATTTGTGAGACAGGGCTACAAACACCAAAGCAGTTCTTTCTGGAGCCCGGATAGTTCTGGGGGGACCCCCTGGCCAGGCTGGCCCTCCCGCTGATTTCCCTTAGCTCTCCTGGTCCTGTCCGTCTCAATACACAGCAGTAAGGGCATTTGAAGTCCTCTCTTTGGCAAAGAAAAACGGGCAGATTCTGGTGTTTCTGGATCTTGCTTGGCACACGAATACACAGCAGGTAAGAAGATACGCATGCATAGTTCAGAGGTAGGTCTGCTTTCTTTTTGTAAATATATATATTTTTATTGATTTTAGAAAGGAAGAGAGAGAGAAACATCAATGATGAGGGAGAATCAGTGATCAACTGCCTCCTGCCCACCTCCTACTGGGGATGGAGTCCACAATCCAGGCACGTGCCCCGACCAGGAACCGTGACCTCCTGGATTCATAGGTCAGTGCTCAACCACTGAGCCACACTGGCCAGTGGTGAGTCTGCTTTCTTGATAAGATAATTGATTCACTTTAATTTGATACACTCACAGGATGCCAGGCCACAAAAGTGAGAGGAGGGAAGAGAACGAAGAGCAATTACGTGCCCAATGGGCACCTGACGTACGTTGACGCATTTAATCCTCACAATTACCTGCAATTACCAGCCCGGCTTTTAGAAGAAGGAATTGAAACTAAGGAAGCCTTAGTAACCTGCTGACCGTCACCACACAAGTCACTGGGAGAGGCCCTGTTCTTTCCACTACTAAAAATTCCCAGCCAGGGTGCCCCTGGAAATACTGGGGTGCGGTGGTTTTAGGACTATTCCCAGGAGGCAGCCAGAGCTACCCAGCTGTCCTTCCAAGTCCCTCTTCATCTGCACCCTGTCTTTGTGCGCTGGTGTGTCTGTGTGTCTGAGGCTGTCTGCAGACATACGGATCACACGTTCCTGCCCCATAAATCAGACAGGCAGGCAGCTCGGAGCATCTCCTCCCCTCCGGCCTGTGGCCCTCCCTGTGCCAACCGGGAATGTGGGTGTGGAGGGTCCAGTGGGCACTGGTATGGAAGAGGGTAGAGGGGTGGAGGAGAAGCAGACGTGGGATGTGTGGGAGCAACAGCTACTCTGAGGATTCTCTTGACGTGGAGACACTGCTTACTTTGTTTCTTTTTTTTAAAAATGAAGCTTTTCATTCAAGTTTAAGCATAAGCTTGATGGTCCAAGCTATGTATAATAATAAAAGCATAATACAGTGGTACCTTGAGATACGAGTGCCTTAACATATGAGATTTTTGAGATATGAGCCGTCGAGCGAGCGATTTTTGCTTTGAAATACGAGCAACATTTGAGATAGGAGTAATCTCGCGGATAGGCCGGCTGCACACGACCCACCAGTTTACCTCGACTCGAGTGTCTCATAGTTTCTCACACCTTAAGGTTACAGAACGAATTAAACTCGTATCTCGAGGTACCACTGTATGCTAATTAGACCAGACAGCCAAACGACCTTGCGGACATCATTCCAGATGTCCTTCCTGACGAAGCCATGGTGGCAAGGGCTGAGGCAGAGGTGGTTAGGGGCAATCAGGCAGGAGTGGATGGGGCCCTGCAGAGTGGGCCTCTGTGAGGAGACACGCCTGGGCGTGGCCTGAGCGAGTTCCCATCCATGAGCTCATTGTTTCAGCTTCGGTGCCATGGAAAAACGCACTGTTTAGCCCACCCAAGGTCCTACGTGTGCCCTGCCTGGGAATCGAACCAGCAACCTTTCAGTGCATGAAATGACCCCCAATCGAGCTGCACACCTACTAGGGCCCCAACTTCATTTCTTTGTGAGCTTAACTGTATTTTAATTCACTGGACGAGTCATCCTATGGCTTGGGGATTATTATTAGCTCTGCGTTAAAAAAGAAAATCAACAACAACAAAGCGATATTTATATTTTACAAAATAAACACCTGGTAACGACGTGTGTCAATAGATCAGCATACATATTACTATATGCAGAACATACCTATGTTTGTATGCACCTAGGAACAATTACAAAGCCCATCTCTACAATTTGGGGTTGAAAGCCATGAGTGGAGACTTATTTATATGTTTCTGAGCTGCTTTTTTTTTAAAATATATTTTATTGACTTTCCACAGAGAGGAAGAGAGAGGGATAGAAAGTTAGAAACATCAATGAGAGACATCGATCAGCCGCCTCCTGCACGCCCCCCACTGGGGATGTGCCCGCAACCAAGGTACATGCCCTTGCCCGGAATCGAACCTGGGACCCTTCAGTCCGTAGGCCAAACCGGTTTCGGCCTGAGCTGTTTTTAAGTCTCTGGCACTCCCCTGGGCATCAGCCTACCACTAATGCACTCCCGTTTTTCTGACCCAAAACAGACTCCCCCAGCGGCCAAACCTTTGGCGGGGAACTATTTCTAGGCACAGGATACGCACACGGTCACGCGAGAGCCATCCTGCAGCAAAACACGGGAGAGGGGTGTCGGTGGGAGAAAAAAACGATCAGGGAAAGCAGTGGTGGCCGTCGCCTTTGCACGCCGTCGGTCCACCCCGAAGCTGTTTGCTTAAGCAGTGTCTTCGGGTTAGCACCGTCACCACGGCCGCTCCGGGGCAGACCGTGTGCCTGAATTTCCACCAGCCCAGGCGCCGGGCCGAGGGCGGCCGGCAGCTGTCTTCCGTCAACACGGCCGCATAGTGCGAATTCCCGGGAAAAGAGAAAGACAAACTGCACACATAGTGTTACACATGATCTGCCTCTCAGAGGCCGCGGGGCCCCCGCAGGCCGGCACGGATGGGCACATTTCCTCCTATTTTTAAAACCTGAGTGTGGTTTGTCGCCAGCCTAGCAGGACGTGGCTGGGCTGCTCTCTCGCAGCGCTTCTGTGCGGAGAGGAGATGGGGGTGTGCTTGTGCTTGGTGGAACGAACGCTCCGGGCCCACGCTGTTTTGCTGGGAATCGGGTCGTGTACAAAAACAGAACAAGACGGCGAGCGGCTGGCCAGAGTCTATTTCGTCTCACTTTTCTGCGCCCCGTTGGTTTGCCTTCGGGGAGGCTCGGTGCGATGCAGACACACACACACACACCCCCTCCCGCCCCCCCAACTCCTGTTCCAGCCTCTTGCTTGTTCCTTCGGCACCCTGACCCCGCACTGACACAGCGTCTCACCGCAGTTACCGGACGTATGGACAGCGGTGAGCGGTGGTCCTCCTGACACCCCCAAACATTGACTGTCATCCCGTGGCCCTGTGGGTGCGCCCCCGGCAGCAGAAGGCGCTCTAGCTAGCTGGTGGGAGACAGTGCGGCTTTGTGGCAATTTACATCAGATCGTTGGGTCAAGAGCCCCCAAACCATAGACTTCAGTGAAGATTGTTGCCTTAAATCACTATCATTCGTCAGAAGATTTTTTTCCTCTTTTTTTTTTTTAAATGAAGGTTTTCATTAAAGTTTAAGCATAAGCTTTATGGCCCAAGCTATGTATAATAATAAAAGCATAATATGCTAATTAGACCGGACAGCCGAAAGACCTTCCGGACATCATTCCGGATGCCCTTCTTGACGAAGCCAAGGTGGCGAGGGCTGAGGCAGAAGTGGTTAGGGGCAATCAGGCAGGCAGGCAGAGTGGTTAGAGGCAATCAGGCAGGCAGGTGAGCAGTTAGGAGCCAGGGATCCCAGATTGTGAGAGGGTGCAGGCTGGGCAGGCTCCCTATCCCTCCCCTCTGTGCACGAATTTCGTGCACCGGGCCTCTAGTTTTAAAATAACAGCCCTTACTTTCAACCTACCAGCAGACAGGAGCATCAAAAGAATTGTCTTTCTCTGAATTAATCGCTAAGGTTAGTGTAAATTCTAATCACATTTTCATTCCCATTTGAAGGCTCCCCGTGTTTTCTCGAGGCTCTCCTCTCCACTCAGTCACTTACCTACCACAATGTCACCTTTCCCAGGAGGCTTTCCCCTCCCCTCCTAAAACACCTGCCCGGTCTTCACAGCCCACTATCGTTGCCCTCATAGAATTCACCAGCACCTGGCATTTTGCATTTATTTCTTTACTCTCTGCTTCCCAGACCGAAACATAAAGCACCATGAAGGTGGGACATGACAGTATTCACTGCTATCTCCCCAGCCTTAGCTCAGGCTGTGGCTCACTGTGGATCCTTCATAAACACGGGGAGGTTGAATACAGGACTGGATGAATGCGTGTAGATTCCCTTTCACCCTGTTTCCCACCCTCTCCTTCTCCAGAGGCGATCACTGTGGATAGTCTGGGGACTAACTTCCTGGGCTTCTTAAAAAAAAAAATGAGTTTCCAAACCCAGACACACACTTTTTTAAGATAATGTGAATTCTATTCATTTTCTCTCCATAATATACTTCTGAAATTTTCTAATGGCATTTTACAGGTAGTTTACCCATCTGTGTAGATAGATAGTTCTTCTTAACAATTACATTGTAGCTCATATCATAGATGTACCGCAATGTATTTAACCATTTTCCTACTGATAGATACTAGTACATAGATGGGTCACTTCCCCCTTTTCATGATTATAAACAAGGCTGCAGTGAATATGCTTGTACATAAATCTTTGTGCCCATAGCAAACAGGTCTCAAATGATGAAATAGCCTGGCCAACATTTTGACAGATACTGCTTAATTTGTCCTTGTCAAAAATTATACTGTTTTACACACTCACCAACAATATATGAGTGCCCATTTCCCCATATCCTTGTCAACCCTAAATATTACCACACTTCTGAAATATTTTTTAATGTGAGGCAAAAAAAGAAAAGAAAAATTAACTGTCTTACCAAAGAGAAAGCTGAAATTCTAACGATCAAAAGCCTCTCTTGAAAGTAGGTAACTAGTCACTTCCTATATTGATAAACTCCTATATTGATAAATAAGTCGTGGTACATCTATGGTATAGACTACAATGTATTATTAAGAAGAAATGTCTGTCTACATGGATGGGTAAACTACCTATAAACTGCCATTAGAAAATTTCAGAAGTATATCATGGAGAGAAAATGAAGGAATAGAGCAGTTTGCATTATCTTAAAAAAGTGTGTGTCTGCGTTTGTAAACCCATTTTTTTAAAGAAGCCCAGGTAGTTAGTCCCCAGACTATCGACGGTGATCGCCTCTGGAGAAGGAGAGGGTGGGAAACAGGGTGAAAGGAATCTGCACGCATTCATCCAGTCCTGTATTCAACCTTGCCGTGAGTGTTTATGGAGGATCCACGGTGGGCCATAGCCTGGGCTAAGGCCGGGTCCAAAACAGAGTCATAGGGAGGAATAAGAAGGGAAACACCAGCCCGCAGGGGAGAGAGGACATAAGTAGCACCTGGTGCTTCATGATGTTCGAGGGTTTGAGCCCAGAACCGGCATGAGGGCTGTGAGCTCAGGTGCCTGCCTTGACCTCCTGTGAGTCTTCAGGGCTGGGCTGAGTCCCGTGAGGGGGTGGGGGGCAGCCCCTGAGTCTTCCTGACAGGCGTGGATGACAGACACTTTTGTGGCATCAGAGTGTTAGAGTTTGAAGCACTCTGGAATGATCTGCTTTTACTCAGCATCTGAATGACAAAACTGAGGCCATGATTTACATTTAAAAGATGTAAAACCCGATAGGATGGAATCATGAAGAGGAAGAGCATCGTTACTTGAACTTTAAAGACAGAACCTATTCTTGGGCAGAAAAGTGCCCTCACCTTCACATTCCTAAAGCGGGAGTGTCGCATAACTGGCGTGTCAGCCACCATACCGCCCGCCCCCTGCGTGTCCGGGCAGACAGCACTAATCAACCTCCACCTCAGCGCTCCCCTCAGCCAGCTCTGACCCAGCCTCAGAACCCTCCTTAACACCGTGCTGCAGGCAGCAGGTCATAAGGTGTCTGTGTTTTCTTGTGAATTAAAATCATTTGGCCGCACGCCCCGCTTCTAAAGGAGCTATCTATGTGACTCAAGATGTGGTGATGACCGCACCGGACTTCAAAGCCAGAAGAACTTGGTTTGACCCCTGAATCGCATGTTCCGAGCTCTGCGACCGTAGGCCAGTCGCTCCGCCTTTACAGGACTGTTTTTTTGCCTCTGAAATGAGCTGGTAGAACTAAATAACCACAAAGCCTCCTTCCAGGTCTGAAAAATGTTATGATTCTGGGTCTACGGGCTTCTCAGGAAGCATTCAGAGTTACGACCAGGGACTTTTATAAAAACCACAGGAGGCTCGAGGAAGTTTGTTTCTCGCGGATCTAGGCTGGCCTTCTCAAGTGTGTGGTTCTAACATTTTCTGACTACTTTTTCCCTTGCCCGGTCCCACTGACCCATGTCTCTGAAACCGTAAGTCAGGGGTTCAAAAGAGAACGAGATGGGGGAGAGTCCCTTAAAACCCCAGGTACTGCCAATACCGGTTTGGCTCAGTGGATAGAGCGTCGGCCTGCCAACTGAAAGGTCCCAGGTTTGATTCCGGTCAAGGGCATGTACCTGGGTTGCGGGCACATCTCCAGTGTGGGGTGTGCAGGAGGCGGCTGATCGATGTCTCTCATCGATGTTTCTGACTCTCTATCCCTCTCCCTTCCTCTCTGTAGAAAATCAATAAAATATATTAAAACAAATAAACAAACAAAAAAACCCAGGTGCTTCTGGCAGTGGGGGCCTCGAATGTTCTCCCTCACCAGGCTGAGCGCCTCTGCACGCTTGCTGCCCACCGGCCAGGGCAGGTCTTGAGATGCTGCTGCTTCTCCCCCCTCCTTCCCATCTGGAGGTCTCAGCACGTGGTCCTCAGGGGGGTGGCTGGCCCCCTTCCACCCCGGCTCCCTGGGTGACCGCCTCCCCGCTTGTCTTCCAGGCCCCGCTTCCCTCCGGGCGTACCCTCTCCTCTCGGTGATCACACGGCAGCCCACGGTCATCTCTCACCTGGTCCCCGCCGGCCCGGGAGTCGCCCAGACGCTGCCCCGCCACCCCGCTGCCAAGGCGGCCCCGGCCGAGGCCCCGGGCGGCGAGGCGCTGGGCAGCAGCGAGTCGGAGACCGAGCAGCTCGCCCCGCGGCAGAAGAAGCCGCGCCGCAGCCGCACCATCTTCACGGAGCTGCAGCTCATGGGCCTGGAGAAGAAGTTCCAGAAGCAGAAGTACTTGTCCACCCCGGACAGGTGAGGGCGCGGGGCGAGGCTGGCCTCGGGGCGGGGGGGGCTGGAGAAGGGAGACTGCGTTGGCTCACGCCGTGGCACCCCAGGGCGCAGAGAAGGGGGCACGCAGGACACCGCGGGAGCGTCTGGTCCTTGGCCCACGCCTCAGCCGTGGTGGGACGGCCAGCCCATGGGGACCTGCCTGCTGCCGAACTGGTGCTCTCACTGCCTCTCCCTGTTTTCACTGAACGCCTCTGGGGTGAGCAGGAAGGGGACGCTCAGTAGACGGTTGCCCAGACTCTCAGCTGGGAAGCGGGCTTGATTTGTGCAGTTACTCGCACCCAGGACCAGAGGCCGTGGGCCTAGATGGGGAGTGGGGATCCACGCTCTCAGCCTTCTCCTCACGGTCCAGCTCCTGGTGGATGGGCCGGATGGATTGGGTTGAAGATTTGCCCCATGTCCCGGTGCATAGGATGGGTATCAAGTCAGAGGCACTAAAAGGACCTGGGTCAGATCCCTTTCTTTAAACTTGAGGTCCAGAGGAGGGGGCTGTGACTCCCGCTTCACTCAGAGGCTGTAGCCTCGGCCCTTGCTTTAACTGAGCATCTAAACCGCAAATACCCACAAGTGTGTGTGTCTCATCTTGTTCCTCACACTCACTCTGGAGCTAGCTGAGCTTGTTTGTTTGTTTTTAAATATATTTTTATTGATTTTTCACAGAGAGGAAGGGAGAGGGATAGAGAGTCAGAAACATCCATGAGAGAGAGACATGGATCAGCCGTCTCCTGCACGCCCCCTATTGGAGACGTGCCCGCAACCAGGATACATGCCCTTGACCAGAATCGAACCTGGGACCTTCCAGTCTGCAGGCCGACGCTCTATCCACTGAGCCAAACCGGTTTTGGCTGAGCTTGTTTTTATTGGGAGTGTTTTCCAGGAGAAAAGGAAGGAACCGCCAATGCCTCTCTTAAGCTCTTTAGCAGCTGCTGGGTAAACATTTAAACGCACATCTCTGACTAAGAGAGAATGTGTTGACTGATTCCATTCGGGGAGCACGCACTAGCTGTGCGCTGAGGGTCCCCTGTGCCGGGACCTGTGGGAAGGGTTATGGGCCCAGGAAGCAGGAGACAAGAGTCCTGCTCTTGAGGAGATGACTGTCGTGCTACAACCCAGAGGAAGTGACTGTCATACTACAGCCCAGTGAG
>JAAGEH010000417.1:20940817-21054079 GCA_011751065.1 Lasiurus cinereus
CTGCTGACGTGGCGGCAGGGCTGGGCACTGAACCTTCCACTGACGAACGCACCTGATGGCTTCCAGGGACCCCCGGCTCCGGAGGCACCGGGAGAGCCGGGGTGGGGGGGACCCGGCTCCGGGGAGGCCAGAAGTCCTGGGGTGTCCCCCTGCGTGCTTCCGGGTGGCTGCCTGGGAAGCAGAGCCTCCTCCACGGGGAGAGCTGAGCGCCTGCCATTGGCGCTGGGCATTGATTAGCTTCAGGCTGTACATTGCTTTTCATAGCACTGTCTGCTTCTACGAGCCCTTTTACCGGGATGACTAGAATTTCATCCTGAATGTGGGGTTAGGACAGGGTCTGAAGACCTTTGAAGGAAGACTGCTTTTATTGTGGGAGATTGACCTCGAGATACGAGTGCCCTAACATATGAGATTTTTGAGATACGAGCCTTCGAGAGAGCGATTTTTGCTTTGAAATACGAGCAACAGTTGAGATAGGAGTCATCGCGCGGATCGGCCCGTTGCACACAACCTACCAGTTTACCGAGACTCGAGGGTCTTATAGTTTCCCACGCCTCAAGGTTGCGGAACGAATTAAACTCGTATCTCGAGGTACCACTGTACTTATTTTATTTATTTATTTATTTATTTTTGTTAATTCTCACCTGAGGATATCTTTCCCAGTGATTTTCAGAGAGGATGAAGGGAAGGAGAGAAGGAGGGAGGAAGGACGGTCTGGCAGAGAGGGAGAGAGAGAGAAAGAGAGAGAGAGAGATCAATGTGAGAGAGACACATCCCTGACCAAGGCCAGGGATCAGACCAGCGACCAGGGTTCATGCCCCCTTGGTGCACGGGCTGACGCTCTAACCACTGAGCACCCCAGCCAGGCCATTATTGGAGATTTAAATTGTGCAACTCTGGTCAAAGCAGGGGGCTGGGCAGCCACCCCAAGAGTTAGCACCCGGAACCTTCCTGGCCTGGACCTACTGCTCTTCCTGAGGGTGAGATGGTGCTCGTTACCCCTCGGGTAGAGGAAGGTGCAGCTGAGAATAACACCAGAGACTCCCCCGGCTCAGGCTCAGGCTGGTGGCCGTGCAGGCCTGTGTGAGACAATAGAGTTTGGCTCCACAAACAGCACTGTTCAGAAACCCCGTCTCCAGAAGCGGTGGTCTCTGCGTACACAGGGTGCGCGGCCCAGGGCACTGTCTCAGAGGCCCACACCGGCTCACTGACCAGGCCTGGCAGCACAGGGCAGCGAGTGTGGGTTCCCGAGGTGGTTCTTCCCGCTGTTGCCCCGCTAGACCTGGGGTTCTCAGCGACACAAGTCCAGGTTCACAGGCTCCACTCCGAGGGCTGCTCCTCCTGGTGAGGGCGTGTCCCTGCACTTTCCTCATCAAAGCTGAGCAAGAGCTTCCCTTCGGCCCTAGCTGGTTTGCTCAGTGGTTGGAGCATTGGCCTGCAGGCTGAAGGGTCTCAGATTCCATTCCAGTCAGGGGCACATGCCTTGGTTGCAGGCTCAATCCCTGGTCCCAGGTTAGGGCGTGTGCAGGATACACTGATCGGTGTGTGTCTCTCACACTGATGTTTCTCTTTCTGTCTCCCCGACTCCCTTCCACTGTCTAAAACTCAGTGAGGGGAAAATACCCTCCGGTGAGGATTAACAAAACAAAACAAACAGAGCTTCCCTGAGACGGAGCTAACTTGCATGAAAAAAATGTGGTGGAGGTGAGCCCCAATACAGGAGGAGGCATACAAGTCAGATGCACGTAAATTTGAATCCTGGCTCCACCTCTTGCTGTAGGATCATCTCCCGGCGGTCAGCAGATTTTTTCTGTCCAGGCCAGGGAGTCAGTATTTTAGGCTTTATGGGTCTGTGGTCTCTTTCACAATTACTCAACTCAGGGGTTGTAGCATGAAAGCATCCATAGATAGTATCTGAACGAATGAGCATGTCTGTGTTCCAATAAAACTTTATTCATAAAAACAGGCAGTTGTGAGAGTTTGGCCATGGTTTCACGGAGAGTCTGATCTCATTGAGCCTCAGATCTCTGTCTGTAAAATGGGAATAATTATACCTAATCCACGGTGTTATGAAAGGAATAAGTAAGTAGCACATATCGTAGGCACTGTGGTACCCAGGCAACAATTGCTGTGTTGCTGGAAATGGTTCCAACTGCACATTTCTCAGGAATGGTTTTGACCTTTGAGACTTTTCAGAAGGCTACGAAGAAATGCAGAACCAGGGTTAGCAGGAGGATGGGAAGCAGGAGGAGCTGTAGATTTAATGTGTTGTTTTGGGGGGTGGGATCTGGCATTATGACAACTCAGGGAAGCTACAAGGAGCCTATCAGAAAGTGTGTTTGAGCCACAGATCTGGATTTAGAACACGATAGGCACCTTCGTGGTTATGAAAGAGGCAGAGGACATCCTCTGCTCTTACAGTTGAATTGGGGAGGCAGCAGTAATGGGGAGGCAGCAGTAACTGAGGTGAAGCAATAAGAGACCAGCTGAGAACGTGGAGCCACCTGGGTGGCGACTGGCCCAGGGGGAGGGTGTAGAGGAGACATCCCGCATCAGCTGGGGGTGTCCAGGAGGCTCGCCTGCAGGAGGTGAGTCTTGAGCCGGATCTGGAATGATGAGTGGGAGTCCAATTAGGAAAATACGACTTTACCTTTGGATTCTGAGTTAGAATCCTCATTTTGTATAGAATCAGAGGAAAGACGGTCAGCCTTTGCAGGAAAAAGACTTTGCAGTGAAGACGCAGAAATTCTTTTCAGATCCCATGTAGACAGTCCTCGGGCATGCACATCCGTCTCTAGCTTCCCAGAGTTTCAAATGTTGGATTTTTGGAAGGAAAGCAAAGTTCTCTGAGGAAGAACTGGTTTTAAATGGGGAAGGTCTGAATTCCGACAGCAGTGCCTAGAACCCGTGGCCAGGACCCCACCTCCACCACCCTTTCCCTTCTTCCTCATCTTTCTTGTGTGCCTTTTGCCTTCCAGGTTGGACTTGGCCCAGTCTCTGGGACTCACTCAACTGCAGGTGAAGACCTGGTATCAGAATCGCCGCATGAAATGGAAGAAAATGGTAAGAGAGCAGAGAGTGAGTCAACCACGAGCCCGTCATGGCCAAATGAATCCTTCCCACAGGCCTGGGAAGAAGGCAGGAAGGGCCATGCGGTTTGGGCTCATGGGGTTGGAAGGCCTTTTATGGTGCTGGCTGGGAGGCAGGCTATGTGAGCAGAAGGATTAGCCATTCCTCCTGCCCTGGATTTCCTGATCAGAAGGCTGTTCTTTTCTAGGTTCCTTGGAAATAACAGAAAGTGAAAGCCCACAAGCCTCTCAGTTGCTAGATTTAACCCCACCTGCTAGCCTTTTCAAAGAACTTCCTTCCGTCTCCCACCAGCAGCTAAGAATAGACGTCAGGACTCTTTGTTTATAATGACATGTAGGGCACATCTGTTCCCATAGCTGTGCGTCCTCTCATGCAGTGACTCTCAGACTTCAGGGGGCCCCAGAGTGACCTGGGTAGCAGGGGACAATGCAGAACCCAGGCCCCTCCCAGGACTCTGATCCCCTGTCGCAGGATGGGATGGGAATGTGCACTAACAAGCACTCGGATTTCTCTGATGCAGGTGGCAGAATGACTGCCATTGCCTAATACTGATCTAGTGGCTGGTTAATGAGCCCGTCCATTTTTGTTTTTTATTTATTTTTTAAATATATATTTGATTGATTTTTTTTTTTTTTTTACAGAGAGGAAGGGGGAGGCATAGAGAGTCAGAAACGTCAATGAGCAAGAAACATCGATCAGCTAGCTGCCTCCTGCACACCCCCTACTGGGCATGTGCCCACAACCAAGGTACATGCCCTTGAATGGAATCGAACCTGGGACCCTTCAGGCCACAGGCCGATGCTCTATTTATTTTAGTTTTAAAATATATTTTTATTGATTTCAGAGAAGTGGGAGAGAAATAGAAGCATCAATGATGAGAGAGAATTATTGGTCAGCTGCCTCCGCATGCCCCACACTGGGGATCAAGCCCACAACCCGGGCATATGCCTTGACTGGGAATCGAACCGTGACCTGCTGGTTCATGGGTCACCACTCAACCACTGAGCTGTGCCAGCCAAGCCCGTCTTTGTTTTTTAAAAGAACTTATGAGAGTAGATATCGCTAAAAGAAAGAATAAACATCGGCATTCGAGGAACTCAGTTTTCATAGTAGTTTACCCCTCTTCTTTTTAGAGTCATGTTAGATCAAAGTTTTCCAAAGTAGTTGAGTGTTTCATTTCCGGTTTTGTAAACCACAAGGGACAAGGTCAAAGCCCAGAGGAAAGGGGCAGGGCTGGATGAGGGTGGGAAGAATCTCTGCTCCCTTCCTCAGAGACCAGGTACGGCAGGGCCTCTGACCTGGCCCTTTTCTCCTCTCGTGTGGACCAGGGATGCCGGGATGACGTTCTAACTTGCTAACCCATCTGGTCACAAACCATAATTCCTGGTTGTTTTAAGTGTTGGAATATGAAGTCTTTCACCTTTACCAAATAACTAAGAATTTCCCACCCACCCCCCAACCTAGTTTTCAAGTGATATTTTCCCATAGGTGATAGATATTAAGACACTTTTCTCAATTTTATATTTTTGTCGAATAATCTTGCCATGCCTGCTAACAATGAGAAAAATAAGTAAATAAACCACAAATGAATATTCATGGAAAAAGTAGAAAAAGGCCAACAAGGTAGCATTTATTATATGTCCTGAAAGGAACTCCAGGGCGAAGTTCATCATTTCCTTTGGGGGGTCCTGACCTTGTGGGTGGAAGGATTTTCGGCTCATGCAGTGCTCTCCAAATGAGGTGGAGATGCCAGTTGCATGTACAAACATGGATTGCATGATTCAACACACATGCAATTAGCATCTCTTGTGAACCATGCCTTGTGCTAGGCACTGGAGGAAGTACCGAAGTAAAATATAACCCTTCGTGGAATTTATGATCTCGTTGGAGAATCAAGGTCCAGGAAGCAGTTGGGGATGACATTTTAATGAAGTCCTGGTTGTTTATTTAAAGATGTAATACCCCATAAGAATTCAGAAGAGATGTATTGGGAACAGTTGCAGGGAGAAGTTGAAATTGAAGGATGAGGGGGATCCAGTTGAATAGGTAGTTACTCTAAAATTTCTAGAATGCTAAGGCACCCCTGAGACTGATGGCGGGAACCTTTGGGGGAGTATCTCTGGACGAATCAGATTTGGGAGTCAGAGACTCTGTTCCCAGGCTTGCCCCTCCCTGGCCGATTTTGGGCAAGTCCCTTCGCTGCTTTCTGTGCAAGTTCCACCACCCACCTCCTTCCCCATCAATCATCGTCAGGAAAATCAGTGTCCCCGGAATGGCAGAGGCATTGTTTAAGTCGGTTATCAGCAATCTTTCATGAGTCAGATGATTAGGGAACCGACAGCCTGCCACCTCTGCCAGCACCGCCCAGTGCCCGTGGGACCACGCGTGTACCCTGGCCTCTGACGTCACTTGTTTTTCACCAGCTGGTGACTGATGGCTATCAGCGCCCTACAGAACAAGATGGAAGGCACTGAGCAGACTGAACCTCAGAGGGCAATCCGCAGGCCAGCCATATTCGAGTCCCTTGAGGAGACGAAAGTGCCAAGTTTTCAGTTAACTCCAGCAGCCATTCACTGCACACAGGCAGTAGGGGTGTCAAGATAAGACATGCACCCACCCCCTACAAATTAAAATTAGAGCCCTAGCTAGTTTGGCGCAGTGGGTAGAGCATCAACCTGCGTACTGAAGGGTCCCGGGTTTGATTCTGGTCAAGGGCATGTACCTAGGTTGCAGGCTCAAATTGTGCTCTGGGAGGGGACCCCTAAATACAACCTTCCTCTTCCTGGCCCTGGTTGGGGTGCATGCGGGAGGCAACCAATTGATGTGTCTCTCTTACAATTGATGTTTCTCTCTCTGTCTCTTCCCCTCCCTTCTACTCTCTCTAAAAAAATCAATGGAAAAATATCCTCAGGTGAGAATCAACAAAAAATTCTTTAAAAAAACAAAATTAGAAAAGGTATTCGGTCAAGTGGGGGACACAGACCTGCAAACTAGTAGTTATACACGACGATCAGGGCCACAGCAGAAGCATTTGCAGGACTCAGGGGTGTACAGAGGAGGGTGGGACATGGAAGAGGCGCCATCTGAGTTGGTACTAGTGGATGGATAGAAAGGTGCCAGGTCAAGATGGGAAGAGTGTCACAGGCAGAAGAAGGGGACAGGAGTATGGGGGGCACTTGAAGGACTTCACTGGGGTTCAAGCCCACAATGGCCGGGGCTGAAGCGTGAGGGCTGTTGCTCAGTCGCGGGTCAGAGCTCTGACTCCCCCAGAACAGCGAGGCATTGTTGGGCTCCTCGTTGCTTCATGCAGTTTTCCTGGTGAAGCGCTTTCAAGGCTATCGTCTCTTCAGGTACTGGGGAGGAAAGAAAAAGCTAATTGGGTAATAAAGATGTCTCAAGGCTAGTAACCTAATTGGAACTGGAAAAAGATTAGCACTTGATTCTCAGAGCTCTTCGCGCGGCTGCCAAGAGCCGCGCTGCCAAAACCGAGATTGCATCTCTGACGAGTTGTTACCGGCCGGCATGGGGAACCTGTAGCGGGTTGGGTAAACGTGGCCTTGCACACGAGCTGGGACACTCTATCCCGGCTCGGTTTGGCTTTCGCTCCAGCAGGCCTCGTAGGGTTTTGCAACAGGCGCCAGAGCGTCATCCTCAGTGGTCTCTTTTGGCTCTGAAATACGATGCAAGCAGAACTGGGCTCAGGGAGGGGACCCCGGATTACAACCTTCCTCGCCCAGTCACAGAATTGGGCGGGTCGCATCCTCATCGTTCGCGGTGGAGGTCTCCAGATAGCCAACCATTCCGTGAAATTGGGACCAGTTGCCATCTCTGTCGTCTTGTGCAGGTTCCTTAACCTCTGGGTGCCTGTTTCCTCATCTGCAAAAGCCTAATATATTCCTTAAAGGGCGAGCTAATCCCTGTAAAACTTCGAACAGCGCCTGCCGCAGAGTACATGACCGAGAAATATGAATTGCTACTCTTCTTCTCATTATTATTATTTTTATTTTATCATTTTTCAAATTTTTGAAAGTATTGCATGCCCACCTTTTTCTCCCCTTGACCTCTGCTAACCTGCCCCGCCCTGCACCCCAGGCCTTCACCACCCTATCATCAGTGTCCATGGGTTATGCATAAATGCATACAAATTCTATAATTGACATTATTATCATTTTAAATATATTTTTATTGACGTCAGAGATGAAGGGAGAGGGAGAGAGAGATAGAAACATCAATGATGAGAAAGAATCATTGATCGGCTACATCCTGCACGCCCCTCACTGGGGTCTGAGCCCACAACGCAGGCATTGGATCATAGGTTGACACTCAACCACCGAGCCACGCTGGCTAGGCTGTTATTATTTTTATTAAAAATTATTCACCTATCCATGCAATTCACATCTCCAGAGAACCCAGACTTTTGGCGGCCAGAAGAGATAAGCCAGCTTCTGGGACCCTGGTTAAGCGCAGCCCCAGGTGTTTGTGGTTCCTGCTTCCCTCCCCTCCCCCCCGACACACCAACCAGCTGCACCCTGTCCGCTCCTTAGCACCTGGGCTTGTGATGTCGGGAAAATGTCCCCCCTCTAAGAGGAGAAAGCCCGCTGAACCGTGTCCTGGGAATAGACTCAGGCTGGAGAATCTGAACTTGCTTCCCAGCTCTGTGGACACAGCTGTGAGTTATGTGGTTCCCCTTTCCCATAGAGCTGCAGGGAAACTTCGAGAAAAAGAGCCCAGAGCTCTCCCGCTAATGAGCCTATGGCTCTGCTGGGAGGTCAGGTAACTGCAGGTAAGCATCGGAAAGTCAGAAATCACAGCGGGCACGTTTTCCCTATCCCTCGCACGTTACGCACAGTGACATACTGGGAAGGGTGTTAGACTCCAGTGGTCAGGGTTTTCGTGTTCAAATCTTGGCCCTGCCCTGGGCTCGCTCTCTGACGGTGATGAACCACCTCTGCCTGCTCAGCTCAGGGTCCTGTCCAAATAATGGGGGAGGTAGAAGGCCCTTCCCTGCGCTGACATTTTGGGCTTGCTAGTCAACCTGCCTGTCCCTCACCTAAACAACACCTTGCACAGGAAGCAAGGCCTTGTCCTGATGCCCTTAGCAAGAGGCCATTTGATCTAGTGGCAGAGCTGGGAGGAGGTCTGTCATTGGGCGTGGCTACCAGGAGATGGTGTGTTCCGTGTTTTCCCCCGAGACACGGGACCTTGTGTGCCATGGGCTGTCTGCCCGCGCAGGGCCAAGGAGACGAAACGAGGCTCCGGGAATAATTGGGGAGTAGGAGTCCTGGGGGAAGGGCCACGGGGTGCATGAGAACGCGCAGCTCCTGGTGTGGGGCGGTGGTGAGATAATTGCGTGTCAGGTGTGCTGGGAGGCAGGGCCAGAGGCTGAGCATGGCCAGCAGCCAAGAGTGGAGGTATCTGTCTCCTAATTACTGCTGGCACGGGCGTGCTTTATTCCATTTAGAAAATGGTGTGATTGTTTTAAAGTGCGTGCGTGTGTGTGTGTGTGTGTGTGTGTGAGTGTGTGATGTATGTATGAAAACAGCCAGGTGGGTCGATCCAAGCCGCGTGGGCGGTGTTCTCTAATTGCTGGGCCGGACTTTCTTTTGCCAATTAGGTGGCTTCCGTAGACTTGCCCTTTTATAACAGGATTGCTACATGGGGCGCCTTCGCTCTGTGTAACCTCTTTCATACCGAGGGGAGCTGCTTTCAACACGTAAATTCCATCTTGGCACATGCGGGCGCTTTCAACAGGCTGCGCCGAAATCAACATCAGATACTGACACTGACGGGGAAAAAAACACCCGGGATGTCTTCTCCCCAAAAGCGGGCTCTGTCGACATCTACGCCTTGTTAGAGGTGCCCTTCAAAATCTGTGTGCTTTGGTGGAACGCACTGTGGTTGGGCGGGATTCCCAGCTGAAAGGTGGTGTTTGTTGAGAACTTATGGTTTTCCTCATACCGCACACAGAAATGAACTCAAGATGAATCATAGACCTAAATGTGTAGGCTAAAACAATAAAACTCTTTTAAAAGAAAAGTATGAGTAAATACTCATGACCTTGGGTGAGGCAAAACCTTCCTAGATATAACACCGGACGCATAAATAACCAAAGAGAAAAGAAATTGGACATCAGCAAAGTCAACATATTTTGTGCTGTGAAGGACATCAAGAAAGGGGGAAAGGCAACTTGCAGATGTTTACAAATCTTGTATCTGGTAAGAGGCCTATATCCAGAACAAATAGAGAACTCTTATAACTCAATAATAAAAACGCAGTCACATTTAAAAATGGGCAAAGGATTAGAATAGACATGTCTCCAAAGAAGATAGGCAACTGGCCCATGAAAGGACGCTCAACGTCATTCATCATCAAGGAAATACAAATCAAAACAATGATACCACTTCACATCCACTGGGATGGTTTTAATAGAAAATAAAAAGCACCATAATAACAAGTGCTGGTGAGGATGCGGAGAACTAGAATCCTCAGATGGAGAACTAGAATCCTCAGGTGGAGACTAGAATCCTTGTATGCTGCTGACCAGACTAACATGGTGTGGCTGCTTTGGAAAATAGCATGGAAGTTCCTCAAAATGTTAAACATGGAATCACCATGTGAGCTAGCAATTTCACTTCTGAGTATATACCCAAAAGATGTAAAAGCAGGGACTTGAACAGATATGTGCACATTCATGTTCACAGAGGCATTATTCATGATAGACAGAAGGTGGAAACAACTCATGTCCATCAAGTGTCCATTAACTGATGGATGGGTAAACAGAATGTGGTCTATCCATACAATGGATAGCATTTGACCATTAAAAGGAATGAGATACTGATATGTACTATAACATGGATGAACCTTGAAAACACTTTGCTAAGTGAAAGAAGTCAGTTACAAAGGGATATGCCATTCATATAAAATATCCAGAATAGGTACATTTGTAGAGGCAGAAAACAGGGTTGGGAGAGGGGGGGACAGAAGTTGTGGAGAAATGGAGAGTGGCTGCTCATGGGGATGGGGTTTCTTTTTGGGGTGCTGAAATGTTCTAAAGTTGGATTCTGGTGATAGTTACACATTCTGTGACTATACTAAAAAAATTCATCAAATTGTATACTGGAAATGGAAGAAATGGATGGTATGTGAATTATATCTCAATAAAGCTGTGTTTGTTTTTTTAAGGACTATTGTTTATCAAATTACTACATTCATTCTTATAATTCAGCACCTGGGGTACTTTTCTGTTGTTTCAGGAAGTCAAATATTTAGTGACTACATGGAGAGTTAGGTGGAAGTTAGATGCTTGGTGTGCAAAAAGGCAAGGAATTGATGCAGGATTTACCTTCAAAGAGCTTTTGTTCAAATGGGGAAGAGAAGAGTAAGCTAGGTGTGTGAGTAGCAAAAATATACCCCATTCCTGATTATCTGTGCTAGACCTTCTCACTAGCTGCCCAGGAAATCAGCAACTACAAATATATATATATATATATATATTTAGAGGCCTGGTGCATGAAATTCGTGCATGGGGGAGGGGATTTCCTAAGCCCGGCCTGCACCCTCTCCAATCTGAGACCCTTCAGGGAATGTCTGACTGTCAGTGTAGCAGGATGGGGTCTAAACCAGCAGTCAGACATCCCTCTCACAATCTGGGACTGCTGGCTCCTAACCGCACACCTGCCTGCCTGCCTGATTGCCCCTAACTGCTTCTGCCAGCCTGATTGCTGCCTAACAATTTCCCTGCTGGCCTGATGACCCCCAACTGCCCTCCCCGGTCCCCACCACTGTGGCTTTGTCTGGAAGGAAATCAAATGTCTGGATGATGGCTGGCTGACCCAGTCTAATTAGCATATTACCCTTTTATTATATTATATATATGTAGATATATCTATTTATTATATAATATGTATTATATAATATATAGATATATTTCAGAGAGGAAGGGAGAGGGAGAGATAGCGATAGAAACATCAATGATGAGAGAGAATAGGCCCCCTACTGAGGATCGAACCCAAAACCCAGGCAGGTGTCCTGACTAGGAAGTGCCAGTGACCTCTTTGTTCATGGACCAATGCTCAACCACTGAGTCACACCAGGCCAGGCATGAATAGTTTTGCTGGTCAATTTTTGTCTCTCGTGACTTTCTTAGGCTAAATTATTAGAAACAGAATTTTCGTGTCAGAGTGTGCACATTTTAAAACTTTTGATTGATTTGAACTCAAGATTGCCCTTGGAAAAAGTTGTCCCAACATATGTTGACCCTGGAGTGGGAGTGTTTATTTTCCCGCTTGCTACAAATAATTGTCTTTTTTTTTTTTACTTGTCAACCTCCTTGATACCACATTAACATCTTAATTTTCATTTCTCTCCTCATTATTGAAGTTGGATTTTTTTTTATGCATTTGGGGTCCTTTTTATTTAATGCCAAAAGGCCTGTGATATTGACTAAAAGTGCGCTGAGCAGGTCCAGGATGAAGATGTCTTTGCAGCCTGGAGGGGACAGGTTGAAGATCCTGCTCGCCAAAACTCCATCACTGCTGCGAAGGAAAGACCTGGATGCTTTGGAGCGGTAGAGTGGAGGGAAGGAGTTCTTTCTGGGGTCTAATGACCATTTGTCTCCCCTCTAGGTTCTTAAAGGCGGCCAGGAAGCGCCCACCAAGCCCAAAGGTCGCCCCAAGAAGAACTCCATCCCCACCTCCGAAGAGATCGAGGCGGAAGAGAAGATGAACAGCCAGGCCCAGCGCCAGGAGTGCCCCACGCCCTCGCAGGGACGGGAGGAGCCCTGCGACACCCCGGAACTTAAAGCCAGCCACGTCGTCCCCTTGGAGGTGGCCGAGCCGCCAGGCCAGCCCCCCGAGTTGCCAGTAGCCTCTCCGGAACCCCCGCCACCACTGTCAAGCTAAAAGAAGACTCTTTGCGGGGCAGGGGAGACTGGGGAAAGGGGGACAGAGAGAAGGCAGGAGGATAGGAGAGCTGAACACCCCGGAGCCTGGTAAAGGGACGGAGAAGAGAGACACCTGCCTCCGTCCCTCCCTCCCTCTCTCCTTCCCACAGGTCTCGGTGGCATCTTCATCGCAAGCATCTGAGAAGACTCACTTGCCTTATGCCTCTCTCTTCCTGAAAGGATGCTTTAGCCACAGGATGCCCTGCATAAAGGGAGCCGGTGCCTTGGAACTGCCTGACCCCCACCGACGGCTGTGGCGCTGGGTGGGTACCCCACCTGGCACGGTGGAGGACGCCTCAGCTCTCCCCCTGCCTGGGCCTCTGGGCAGCCAGTCGGCACAGCAGAAAGATCCCGAGGGCCAGGGCAGCTCGCTCAGGTTCCTCGCTGACCCAGCACTTACTTCTGTAGTTTTTAAGAGAGAATTTCAGGTTTTCGGTTGTTGTGGAGGGGGGTGGTTGCAGAGGGCGGGCTGGCAGGAGTCGGGGAAGGGAGGTCTGCGTTACTGCCGTTGTTTCTGAATAAAGTTTGTTTGCTTGAAGACCCGTGTGCCTTGGAACCCCCCGATGAGATTGTCAGGGGACTGGGAAGAACTGAGTGGCCTTGCTTTGTGTTTTTTTCTCGCTGCCTCGTTGAGTTGCCATCCGTGAAGCCGCAACGCGGACATGTTAAGATAACGTTTATTTTTTAATGAAAAATAAATCTTTCCAAAGGGTCGGGTGCGTGGGACTCTTCTTGACCAGCTCATGGGAAGAGAGAGCCAGAGACAGAGCCCTGCTCCCCGGGTTGTGGTGTCCCAGCTAGAGAAGACGGAGCCGGGCCGGTGGTGTCTCAGGGCGGAGGGCAAAGGCAGACCCACCAGCGCCCTTGGGTGAGGACGGGGCAGATGGTAGGGGCTCCGCTCACCCTCCCTCCCACCGCCTTCTCTGCCAGCACAACGCCATCAGGCACTGAACATTCTGGGCTTCCACCTTCAAAAGTGGTCCTACGTTTCTGGAGAGATTATCAATGTACAGTGGTACCTCAAGATACGGGTTTAATTCATTCTGTAACCTTGAGGCGTGGGAAACTATGAGACGCTTATGTCGCGGTAAACTGGTGGGTCGTGTGCAGCTGGCCGATCTTCGAGATTACTCCTATCTCAAATGTTGCTCATATTCCAAAGCAAAAATCGCTCGCTCGACGGCTCGTATCTCAAAAATCTATGTTAGGGCACTTGTATCTCGAGGTGCCACTGTATTTGCTTCAAAACCAAGCTCTGCAAGAAAAAGTCTTGCTTCCCTCCTGCCCCCTCCGCCCTGTGCCCGCCGTCCCCTCCAGGTAATTGTGTTGATCGGTTTCTTGATTATCTTTCTGACCTCAGTGTACACTCGGGTGACGGGTTCTAACAGAAGAACGTTGGAGAAGGACTCGGCCAGATGTGCTCTGTGATTTCAAGTCTGGGAAATGGGCCCCTCTTTTCCAAAGCGCCGGGGAGAGGCGGGCTGCAGACATCCTAGAGAGAACGCAGGCTTCCGGCTGACTGCCCTGCAGACCGGCCCAGAGCCTGGTCCCCTGCGGTTCACTTATGATGTCCTGTCGTGTGCACTGTCCACAACTGCTCACACGGCCCCCGTGCCCAGCGCGGGCTCAGGAAATAGCCACTGACTTTAATAATGGCTCCACTAGGCCGAGACCGGTTTGGCTCAGTGGACAGAGCATCGGCCTGCAGACTGAAAGGTCCCGGGTTCGATTCCGGTCGGGGGCATGTACCTTGCTTGCGGGCACCGTGGGGCGTGCAGGAGGCGGCTGATCGATGTCTTTCTCTCATCGATGTTTCTGACTTTCTATCTCTCTCCCTTCCTCTCTGTAAAAAATCAATAAAATATATATTAAAAAAAATAAAATAAAATAATGGCTCCACTAGGACGCAGAACCTGCTTCTAGTTCTGCAAAGTGAACCATATGATTGTTGGTGTGAAACAGGAATGATCCACTGTGTTCCACGCTCCGGCCACCCTTCCCCCGTTGGCGTGGACAGTGAGAACGTGACTGTCCCGTGACCTGGCGGAGGCCCTGCCTGCATCGCTTTCGCAGTGGAGATCAACAAAGAGAACGCGGTCTTTAGCCTCGGCTCCTGTGAATAGACAAAGGAGGGCAGGCTTTGGCCTTGAGAACAGGTCTGTGCGGCCCACGCCCAGCGTCTGTGCGAGGTCTCTGTGTGGCGTGTGCAGAAGCTCCTTTGCCTCCAGCCCACCGCACCCCACCGCACCCCACGTGCGGGTTTATGATCTGCCTAGCAGGTGGTGCCAGAATGGGCCTGAGAGTTTACAGGGTGGCCCAAGTCCGCAGGTGGATCCGTGCCCACGGAGTCTCGCTCCTTGTTCTGTCCTCTTCACTCATCCTCCGGCCCTCCCCTCCCCCCAAGGGCCTTTCCTTTGGATTCCATTTTCCTAGGCTGGTGTTTGGCCTCTAGCCCGAGACTTTCACGTTCTCCTTGTCTGAAGTGCTGGATGGTGACCGTCCTGGCCCGCATACATCTGTCCCCACAGCTCGGGCCCTGCCGCTGTTTCTGCCTTCCAGCCCCGAGTCCTCCCCTGTCACCTTTGGTGTTGTCTCCTGTCCCTAAGGGTTGAAAGGATTTCCGGGGAGGGTTCCAGGCTTCAGATTAGCTTTCCTGTTTGGAAGCCCTGAGCCCAAGGGCAAGGGCGCTTGACCAGCCTCGGGCCTGCCTCTTGCCTCGGCTCTGCAGAGCTGTGCTCGGTGACCCAGGGTGGGCCAGGCCGGGCCTTCCCAATGCCAGTGGACATTGGCACCCAGTCCTGTTCCCTCCTCTTTCCCTTTTGCACCCAGCATCCACTGCGCAAAATTCTCTGCATGTAGGTAGAGAAGTTGTTCTGTGCAGAGTCCTGAGCAGGGCCGTTCCGTGACCCCTGTGCCCCGGAGTTTCTTCCTCACTTTCTCAGCTGCTTTCTGGGGTTTCCCAGTCACTTCAGAGGCAGGAGGGAAGGCAGAGCAAATGTCTGTCGTCTGCAGACACCTTCTTGTCACCGAAGGATAGCAGTGCTGGACCCGTTCCCCCAGGGGCCAGTGGGCAAGGGTGACGGAAGTCCAAACTGACCCCATGGCCAAGGGTCAGTTTGCCCCATTTGGCTCATTCCGGTGGGAAAAGGTGGTGAAGAAGATGCCCTCGGATTTCCCCCAAGGAGACCACAGGCCGTGTGGTGGCAGTCAGCTTGGGAGGAAGACGATGCCCACTGAGACGTTTGTCTAAGACAAAACATAAAAGCCTGTCCGGGCCAAAGTCATGCTTGGAAGTCGTTTGGCCTGGTTCACGGGGCAATGTGAGGAGGTGGCTGAAGGAGGTACGTCCATCCTGCTAGCGAATGGCTGGAGGGCAAAGGTGAAGGTCATAGCGGGAGTGAAATCTAAAACCTTGGGAGCACCATGCTGGTGCTAATGGGGGGATGGGGGTGCAGCAATGTGTCTTCTTCCCCTTTCTCTTCCCCTTCCCCTTCCCATTCCCTTCCTCCTCCTCCTCCTCCTCCCCCTTCTCCTCCTCCTCCCCCTCCTCCTCTTCCCCCTCTCCCTCCTCCTCCTCCTCCTCTCCCTCCCCCTCCTCCTCTCCCACCTCCTCCCCCTCCTCTCCTCCTCTTCCTCCTTCTCCTCCTCCTCCTCCTCCTTCTCCTTCTCCTCCTCCTCCTCCTTCTCCTCCTCCTCTTTCTCCTCCTTCTCCTTCTTCTCCTCCTCCTCCTTCTCCTCCTTCTTCTCCTCCTCCTCCACCTGAGATTTTCCCAATGAATTTTAGAGAGAGTGGAAGGAAGGGAAAGAAAAGAGAGAGAGAGAGAGATCGAGGTGAGAGAGACACATTGATTGGTTGCCTTCTTCATGCACCCTGACCCAGGGCCAGGGATCAAGCCTGCAACTGAGGTACATGCCCTTGACCAGAATCGAACCTGAGACCCTTCAGTCCTCGGGCCGATGCTCTCATCACTGAGCCAAACCAGCCGGGGTGAGCTTGAATCTTCCTGGAGAACCTTCCACTTCAGTGAGTTTGGGGCGGGGCAGGGGTTCAGCTAGGTTTTTGCAAATTTCCACCTGCCCTCACCCGTGAGATGGCCTCTCTCCGGGCAGGGAAGGGCATTCGTGGGATGTACATCCCTCAGCATGTCTCTCCCCCCCCTCCCCCCCCAGCTAGGGCCGCTAGTAGAGGGTTAAGTCTTGGGCCCCTGTGCACCTGGAAGGGTGATTAACACTGGAACAACCATTCACCTGAATATGCCTCTAATCCCAGATTGCCACCCAAATCCTGGGAGGAGGTGGCTGGGGAGGGCGAGATCTGGTCATGCCATTGGTAATCTGGGTGTGGATCCTGAGGGGGGGGGTGGGCCCCAGCCTGGTTTGGCTTCTTTGCTCTCTGTGCTTGCCTCCCAGCGGGCAGCGGCGGCCAAGACCTTCCCTGCCTCCTCTCCCACCGCCGCCGGCCCGGTCCATTCATTGGACCCCACCCAGGGGTGCTCTGGAGGGGTCTCCCACCGGCTGCCCTGGTGGCGGCCTCTGGCAAACCCGGGTCAGCAGGGGCCAGGAGGGGCCGGCGCTGCGGTAAATCACGGTGACAGGCGCCTTTCAGACCTGCCCTCCTCTCGTTCCCAAACGCCTTCCCTCCTGTTTATTTTTGTTGCAGATTTATTAGACACCCGGTGAAGTGCCCATTCCGCTCTGCAAACTGTCAGCGCGCCCCGCTCCATGAATGAGGCCATTCACTGACAAAAGCCCTGCAACGTTTTTGAAAGAGAAGGTGGGGAGAAGGGGAGAGGAGGAGGAAATAGCGCCCCAGGTCAGCGAGGAGGCCAAGATCAACCGAAACCCAAGCGCCGGCCTCTCCTGGGGCCCAAGAATGTAACAAGGGCCCTCAGAGCCGCCTGCCCGGCAAGATGTGTGTCATCCCTCCGCGGGCCGCGGGGTCTAGAGTTCACTCCTTTGTCTCCGAGCCTGGGAGCTCACGGCGGGGCCGGCGGAGCGGCCGTGCACCTGCTCGGGGCGGGTGCCAACACCCCGGAGGCATGGCAGGCTGCGTCCTGGCCCCTGGGAGCCCTCCTCCTGCTTCTGCTCAGGCTCCCCTCCTTCCGGTGCCATTTCTTCCCAAGCACCCGGCTCCTTCCACACACACACGGCTCTGCGCAGAGTTGCAAGACCCTGGTGCACTGTCTCTGTGCACCAGCCATCCTGGGTGCCATTCACGTCATTGCATCTAACCTCTCGGCAGCCCTCTGACGTAGGTTCTGGGATCCCCTCCGCTCAGAGGTGGGAAAGCTGGGACCGCGTGGTGGAATGCTCTTTCCCCTGCACGTGCTCCTGCCCCTGCTCCCACACTGCTGTCTCTGGGGTATCTCTCCCCACTGGGGGGCAGATCACATAGCTCAGGGTCCCCCCCAAGCATGAGTGATCAAGCCCACCGGGACCAGCCACAGTGCGGGTTCCATGCATCTCTTATTGTGTGCAGTCCGGGTGTGAGTGTGTGCAAGGTCATCCTTTTTGGCAGTGGTGCCAACATCCGGAGGAGACTCGGAGAGAGGGGTCCTATTCGAAGCACAGTCACCGCCGTGTCCTCGCTATGGTGTGGCGAGCAGTGCCAGAGGTCAGTGGCTTCTACCCCGGAGTGGGAGGGGCGCAGAGAGAAGCTGAGAGAGCCCAGGTCGGCGCTCCCTGGAAGGCAGAGCCCTCTGCTCCAGCACTGGGTACAGATGCTGCTCTTTCTAGGCAGTTCTTGGGGTCACCTCCGAGGTCTAAGCCAGGCTCGGAGCCCTGCCCCTCTGAGGCCCTGGAGCTCAACTTCTTCTTCCTCCATCACCTCCTCCTCTTCTTGGTTTCTCTTCCAGCCATTTATCTCTTTATATTTGCAGTTTGTGTTCAATGCAAATACAGGCCATAATAGGAAACAGTCACTGTGCATCAAAGCAGAGCAATGTGCAAATAAAACAGACATTCGGCCAAAACCGGTTTGGCTTAGTGGATAGAGTGTCGGCCTGCAGACTGAAAGGTCCCAGGTTCGATTCCGGTCAAGGGCATGTATCCTGGTTGCGGGCACATCCCCAGTAGGGGGCGTGCAGGAGGCGGCTGATTGATGTCTCTCTCTCATCAATGTTTTTAACTATCCCTCTCCCTTCCTCTCTGTAAAAAAATCAATAAAATATATTTTAAAAACAAAACAAAAACAGACGTTGGGCAGGCAGATATGAAGCACCAGGAGTGTTCATCCGCATACAAAAGGCTGGAAACGTGCTGGAGCTGGGTGTTTGGTATTGCTTTCTAAGGATGGCAAATATTTGCCTTTGTTATCAAGGCTGCTGTGCTTACTTGGACCCTGGGACATCAGTGTGGTCATGGCATTGAAGAATTCAATGAGCCCGGCTGGCATAGCTCAGGGGTTGAGTGTTGATCTATGAAGCAGGAGGTGTCGTAGTTCGATTCCCGGTCATGGCACATGCCCAAGTTATGGGCTGTATCCCCAGTGGCATGGCGGGGCAGAGGGAAGGGGGAGTTCGGGGGAGGTTATGTGCAGGAGGCCGCTGGTCCATGATTCTCTCTTATCCCTGATATTCCTATCTCTCTTTCCTTCTACCTTCCTCTCTGAAATCAATAGAATATATTTTTTAAAAGAATAATCATTACAATGGGTTGAACTACATCAGGATATTCTTAAATCCATGTGTTCAGAATAAAACTAATTCATCACCTTTAGAGAGATGCTTAGGAAGTCAACTCATGATTTTTAAAAAAAACTGGCAAATAAAAGGAAAACAAGCACTCTCTATGAACTGTGTCTCCAGGTGACTGAGCAATTATGGAAGAGAGTATGTGAACAAGGAGTGATTTATTTAGAATGTCACCAGTCAGGACCTTATTGAATGAATGAATTTGGGCAAAGGTTGCAGAAAGAGACACAACCAAGCATTACATAGGTCCTTATAAAAGTGCACCCCACTACCTGTGAAGGAGTCTTGCAAAAGAAAAGAAAATCAAACTTAAACCTGATCAAGCTTCCACTTCAGAATGTCAACTTACAGGAAATAGAGGGGCAGCGAACATGTTCAATAATGTTCTTGTGATGCACTCAGCAACATCCAAACAATCTTCCCAATGGCACTGCATATGAGCTTCTGGCCTTGACCCCCCAAGTTACCCCCTGTGTCCTACCTCAACAGTCCCACTGTGATCTTGTCACCATCCAAAGCTTCTCTCCCTTGAAAATGACCAATTCAAGCATTTACTCTCTGATCACAGCTTTCAATTCTTCCCATTGTTAATTCAACTCTGTCCCTTACCACTCTTCCCAGATGCCCTCTGACCTCCATTCCATAGGTTTCTTTTTTATCACCAAGTATTAGCTTTCTTCTTTCTTCTTTGCATCCTTCACCTTAGATTTCATGCTCCATTAATAATCTCGACTTCCTTCCTATTTATCTCTTTGTCATGGCTGTCTAGCAAACTCTCCAACCACATGTGAATTGAATGGTCTCCTACTTCATGCCTGACGTTGCCGCTGGAAGAAATCCCACGGGAGGTGAGAGAGGAACCACTGTTGCTTTCTTCGGATCCATCTTAGCGGTTCCCTCCTCACTTTCTGGAAACCATTCTTCCTTGTTACAGACACATATTCCATTTGCAGTGATTATTTCAAACCTTATTCACCTCACTCCCAGCAGATGCTTTGGCCCCCAGATTTCCATTAAAAAATGGAAGTCAGTAGATGGGACTTGCTCAACTTCCTGTGACCACGCCTATAGACGTACATGTCTGTTCCCAGCTGCTCTTTTACTCCTTCTGTTGCTAAGGAGGTGTCCCCACCCCTACACAAAGCTACCTCCTTCACCTGCGTTTGGGATGCCCCACTGCCAACCTTTGGAGACTCAACCATAGAGAGTATATCTCTTCATTCCCTCCTCTTCAACCTCTGCATCTATCGCTCATGTGTCATTTTAGATAGCCTATTGAGGAACGATTGACACGCAATAAACTTTACATATTTAAAGCGTATAATCTGCCAAGTTTTGACATATGTATACACATGCGAAAGCATTATAATAGTCAAGATAGTAAACATATCACTCAACCAAAAAGATTTCTTCACGCCCCTTCTAATCCTTTCCTCCAGCCTTTCCCTGCCCATGTTTCCCAGGCAACCACTGATCCGCCCTCTGTCACCATAGATTAGTTTGTATTTTCGAAAGATTTATATAGATGGTATCACATGGTGTGTACTCTGCTTTTGTCTGCCTTCTTCCACTCAGCATAATTATTTTGAGATTCAGGTTGTGCATGCATAATTTATTCCTTTTTTTTTGCTGAGCAATATTTCAGTGTGTATAAAACTCAAAATTTGTTTAACCATTCACTGAGAAAGGACATTTGGGTTGTTTTTAATTTAAGGCTATCTAAGTAGCTTAAGTGATCATTTGACTGTTCAACCATTCTACTATTCGACCATTTGACCGGTAGCTATGATGCACACTGACCACCAGCACATAGGCATGGAAACATGGAAAGACTGATGAATCTCAGAGGGAAGTGGGGAGGGCAGGAAGAAATTAACCAAAGATCTTCAGCCTGTGGGGATTGGGCCAAAACCAGTAGTCTGATATCCCCTGAGGGGTCCCGGGTTGCAAGAGGGTGCAGGCCAGGCCAAGGGACCCCACCAGTGCACAAATCCGTGCATCAGGCCTCTAGTTACAAATAAAGCCGATAAGAAATCAATGGGCGAGTCTTTGTGGGGGAGTCTGGTTTCTTTTCTCGTGGGTAAATCCTTAGGAAAGGAGGGATCATAGGGTAGGTAGGTTTAATTTTTAAAAGAAAATTGCCAAACTATTTTCCAAAGTGGTTGTACCATTTTACATCACCACCAGCAATGGGAGAGCATTCCAGTTGCTCCACATTTTCAGCAACAGTCAGGATGGTCACTCTGTCTACTACTAGGCTGTGTCAGGGTTTCGGACCATTTCCTTTGGTCATGTGCAAGTGTGGTCATTTACACTCAACCATTAGGAGCACAAGAAAATACTGCAAAGGGAGAAGTTCATAGTAGGAATGTATTATACTATATGTTTATAAAACTTTATCTTTTATATATAGATAATACATGTTATATATTATAGAGCACAGTTATTTTCTTTCTGTTATTCAACAGACATTTATTCAGTTTTCAGTTGTATCAGGCAATGCATTAGGCACAATTTGAATAAGATATAGGTTTTTTACAAGGAGCTCTTAGTCTAGGTAGAAGGATATAAGCATATAAAACTGTTAGAAATCCCTACAAAGTACAATAGGAAACAAAGGAAAAGTGATTATTTTCAACCAGGGAATCAGGAGGCCGAGCACAGATAAGTTTCATAGAAAGATAATGGTTGAATAGAGCCATTTATCTAATTTTGACAACATCCTTGGGAGGCAGATAATGATGGAATGAGGAAGGGACAGAAAAGGGCCTTCAGAATAAGAAAAACTTGAGCAAAGTTGTGGCAGTTAGGAAGCAAGCTTTTGGAATGGCCAGCACACCCTATGAGGTACATGACCCATGGAGTAGTGGGGCTTCTGGTCAGAAAGATAGGTGCTAGCCAGTTCAAAGTGGCTCAGTGGTTGAGCATCAACCCATGAACCAGGAGGTCACAGTTTGATTCCTGGTCTAGGCACATGCCCAGGTTGTGAGCTCAATCCCCCATAGGGTTCATGCATGAGACAGCTGGTCAATGTTTCTCTCTCATCATCATCATCATCTCTCTCTCTCTCTCTCTCTCTCTCTCTCTCTCTCTCTCTCTCCTCCCTTCTTCTCTTTAAAATAAATAAAAACATAATTTTTTTTAAAAAGAAAGGGAGGTGGTGGCTAAAGTGTGATGGATTTGAACTTTATACCAACAATAGAACCTCCAAGGGAGAATGGACTGGAAAAGGAGAATTACTGAAATCCTATATGCAACCATCATTGTCTTGGGGTGAACCAATAATGCCTCACTTAAGTATGTATGATGTCAAATGGATGCGCCCTGATCAGGAATCAAACCCGCCACCAGCATTCTGGTGTACAGGGTGATGCTCCAACCAACGGAGCCACATCAGCCAGGGCTAGTTCTATTCATTTTAACACATATGTAAATACATGTAATCATCACCCCACTCAGAATGTGAATAGTTTTACCTCTTCTCCTCTCCTAATCCCTGGCAACCACTAATCCGTTCTTTGTTATTACAGCTTTAATTTTTAGAAAATGTCATATAAATACAGTCATGCAGCATGTAAACTTTTGAGACTGGCTTTTCTTTACTCCGTGAAACAGCTTTGATATGTAACCAAGTTGTTGCACGTACCAATGTCATTCCTTTTGTTTGTTGGCTAATGTCTCATCTGATGAATGTATTGCAGTTTGTTTATTCATCCGCTCGCTGAAGAACATTTGGATCACTTCCATTTCCCTGGCAATTATAAATAGAGCTGCAATAAGCATTCATGTACTAGTTTTAGGATAACCTCGTTTCCATTTTCCTAGGGTCGTTCTTTAATATGATCGTGGTGGATGTTCTAGGCCTACTGCATGAGCATATTAATTTTAGAAACAGCTTGTCAGTTCCTATAAAAGCCTTGCCTAGATCTTGATTAAGATTGCGTTGAGTCTCAGATGGAAAAACCTGCTTCAGGAAGGCGGCCTTAGCATAATCACCGTAGTGTTAGGTATGAAGACTCCAAGCCAGAGCCTGTTAGCTGCATACTGTCCGTGTCCCATTGTTTCTGAGTTGCCTAGCAACAGGCAACAAGTTGCTGGGCGAATATGTTCCACTCTTTCTCAACTGCCTGTACATCACTTACACTTTAGTATGCAAGAGTTTAGTTTCCTCCACTAATTATTTTATCTCATTTTAGGGAACGGAAGGCTTTGTCTCCTGTTAAAGAGATTTCATGTTGGAAGAACATGAAAATAGGCACCATTTAGTGAGTACCAGCCATGTGTCAGACATTTTGTATACATTATTATACGTTATAATATCCTAGCATTCCCATCTTACAGATGGAGAAACTAGGGCTTAATTAAATTAAATAACTTGATAAGATCACAGCATATTGGACCCAGATAAGATTTCAACTCAGGTGTGGCGAGGTTAAAACACCATGGTCCTTCCACTATACTACACTTTCTCTATTTCTTTCCTTCACAAAGGTGAACCCAATTTGGATGCAAAATGATTCTGGATTTAGGAAATTTTCTGAAGAATACTTGGCTTCTGGTCAAGATGAGACATAGGTAAATGAGGTACTCGCACTTCCCCTAAAAACACATCAAAATTACAATTGGCCCAGTCGTGTGGCTCAGTGATTGAGCATCAACCCAAAAACCAAGAGGTCGTGGTTAGATTCCCGGGCCAGGGCATATGCCCAAGTTGCAGGCTCAATCCCCAGTAGGGAGTGTACAGGAGGCAGCTGATCAATGATGTTTCTCTCTCATCAATGTTTCTCTCTATCCTTCTCCCTTCCTCTCTCTCTAAAAATCAAAAATATATATATTTTTAAAATTACAACTAAACTACAGGACAACCAACATTGAGAACCACCTGAAATCTAGCTGAATGGAAGTCCTACAACTAAGGATATAAAGAAGAAGCCACATTGAGACTGGTAGGAGGGGCAGAAATGCAGAACCAGGTTGGCCCCACACCCAGGTGTGGCAGATAAAAATTAGAAGGGGTATCTCAACTATGGAGATGCCCCCTGAAGACCCAGGAGTCCTAGCCCTACACCAGGCCCCCCAGCCCAGAGTTCCAGTACCAGGAAGAGAAGTCCCCAGAATTTCTGGCTCTAAAAAACAGCAGGGATTGAGTAAGAGAGAGGGCTGCAGGAGTCCCAGGTGTTCCTCTTAAGGGGCCAGCACATGGATTTACTCAGACTTACTACCTCTGAGATCCAGCCCTGGGACAGCAGCTCACAAGGCACCAAGGTTATACCGGAAGGAAGTGAATTGCCTGATGTTAGAGAGAGAGCTGGAGAGGCAGTTTTCTCCCAGACAGAAGGGCTGGCAGAAGCCATTGTTCCTGTTCTGAACCCAACCCCCTACAGAGCAGGCAAGCAGGTGCCATATCTGAGTCTCCATCAACCTGGCTATCACTCTTCACCCCACCCAGGTGATTCCCTGAGACCATGCCCCACCCAATTTGCAGGTTCACCCAAGCTGTGTCCTGTGGCTTTTTCATACAAGCTGCCTGTCTTGGTACATACTTCAGACTTTTTTAAAAATTTCTCAAATAAGCAATACCTGGCCTTGGTGTACCCCTTTCCTCCTGCTAAGTAGTTTCATGCTTGATAGCACCATGTCTGGGACCAGTGGCAGCTGGCCTTGATTTGCAACTTGGACTCTCCTGGGCATCTTCAGGCCATCTACAGATTGCTCTGTAGCTCATGCCAACTGGCCCAGGGCAGAACACAGGTGGCAGTTGACCTTGGCCAGCACCTCCCAGGGGCCCCAGAGCCAGCATACCCAGTGGACAGCTTCAGATCATATTGAAGCACCACCCAACCATCTCCACAATTGACACACTCAAAGGGCAAATTCAGTGGGCACCAGAACACAACTAAAGTAAGTCTTTAGTTGGCTCCTGAATGGTTGATCCTCCAGGGTGATTGCAGCCAGTTCTTGCAGCTGGTTGGCCTGAGGGTAAATTGCTCCCATCAGCAATCAGGCTCAACTACAACAGGAGGGTGTACACAACCCTTGGGGGAGGGGACCTCACTTGATGTGCCCAGCTCAAGTGAATAGGGAAGCTGTGCCACTGGACCCTACAGGACACCTACTACATAAGGCCACTCTACCAGGCCCAGGAGACCTAGCAGTTCTATCTAATACATAGAAACAAACACAGGGAAGCTGCCAAAATGAGCAAACAAAGGAATATGTCCCAAATGAAAGACCAGACAAAACTACAGGGGGGGAAAAACGAAGCAAACTGGAGACAAGCAATCTACTAGATGCAGAGTTCAAAACACTGGTCATAAGGATGCTCAAGGAACTTAGGGGAAGAGTGAAAGCTTCAACAAAGAGATCGGAAACATAAAAACAGAACTAGAAAACATTTTTTTTAAACCTATCAGAAATGAAGACTACATTAACTGAAATGAAGAATATACTGCAGGAAATCAATAGTAGAGTAGATGAAGCAGAGGAACAAATCAGAGATTTGGAAGATATTGAAGCAGAAAACACCCAATCAGAACAACAAAAAGAAAAAAAGAATCCAAAAAAATGAGAATAGTATAAGGAGTCTCTGGGACAACTCCAAGCATGCCAACATTTACATCATAGGGATGCCTGAAGGAGGAGAGAGTGAGCAAGGAGTTCAAAACCTATGTAAAAAAAAAAAAAAAAAAATAATAATAATAATAATAATAATAATAATAAAGGAAAATTTCCCTAGCCTGTTGAAGGAAATAAACATATTACTGAGTACCTAACTCAATACCTGGCACTTGGATTTGAAAGACACAATGAATATTGATTTGGCTTTACAGGCCTATTCCCGAGGCTGCAAAGGGAGAAGGGTTATGTAGCCTCTTTTAGGATCATAGATTACACTACTAAGCTTGTATTTTTTCAATAGATTCCCTTGCTTCAGACTTTTGAGTAAACAGATCTAAATTCAAATTCCTGGTTCTTCCACTTATTGAGTGAACAGGTTACTTAAGCTCTTTAAATCTCTTAAGGTTGCTAAAAGGATTAAATGAGAGAATGCATTTAAAGAGCTTAAACAATGTCAGGTATAGAGTAAGTGCTCACTAAAGAGAAGCTATTATTACTGAGATGATTCCATAGTTCTTTTTATGCCCAAACACAGATTAAGTCTCCTACATATTTTTCACCTTTATCATGCACTTAATTGGAATAAATCTGTTTAACAAATTAACTTTTTATTTTGAGATAGTTATATGGAGTTGTAAGAAATAATTGGAGATTATATGGAGTTGTAAGAGATAATAGAAATAAATCCTGTGTGTCCTTCCTTCAATTTCCTGGATGATCACATTTTACTAAATCATGGTATCCCCACCTGAAACTAATATAAAATAATATTAAATGTCAACTGTACATGAATATTTTAAAAAATCATTTCATAATATTATATATGTTAATGTGAATTAGAAGTCCAAGAAATAATTCATATTCAATATGTGTTTTTTTATTAAACATCGAGTTTAATTTCTGTATATGGTTTCATCAACTTTGTTGGAAACATTTTATCATTCTTGAACACATTCTAGTCGATAAAGTAGACTTTCCTCTTTTTGAAAAATATTTTAAAATTCCAACTTAATCCTGGGCTGGTCAGTACAGTATTCTTTCATTATACCGAGTTACCACTTATTGAAGAAGTACCATGTGGTAAATATAATTATATTACTACATTTAATCCCCATAAGAGCTTCCTTGTGTAGCTATTATAAATCCCATTTCACCGACAAAGAAATGTAGTTTAGAGACAGGTAAGTAAACTTCCCTAAGACTCCTCAATGAATACATGACAATGCCAGGATTTGAACCCACTGGGCCAGCAGGTTTCAAAGTTTATGCTCTGAAATGCTCCTCTGTGCAGCCCCTTCTGCTCTAGCTGCCTCTTGACATTGAGAACTCAGAAGTGATGGAGAACATAGCTGTGTGTCCTATTGCCTTTCTTAGGGCTGGTTGTTTTGTGCCCTAATCTGAATGTCACCATGCCAGAAGTCCTTAACAGTGCCTACTTGGAAAGGGGAACACTGTGACCCAGAGCAGTGAAGACTCCATTCAAATACTCCTAAAACACTTCAGAAAGACAGAGTCTGCTGTGTTTGTGCGACTTCAGGACACGAGTGTCCGTTCCTTCTGAGCATTGCAAGGGAGCAGCATAAACTTGCAAATGGACTTGACCTCCCCACCGGGCATCTGGAACTAAAGTGATTGACCCCAGAGTATTATGTGAACCAGACAGCTTGGTGCAGTAGCAAGAGCATAGGATTTTAAACCAACGCTGGTTTGGACTTGTCCTTGACCCAAGCTGTTTTTGTGCGTTCAATGGTCTAAGAAAGGCCTCAGGAAGAGAGGCCTTACAGGCATGCCAGCCCGAGAGATGGTCCAATAGAGACACAATCGGCGCTGGAATGGGAATCATCCGGAGGGCTTCCTTTAAGAGGTGAGTTTTAGGAAAGATTTTGAAGGTGTAGACCACTCTGGCCCTGAAAAACACACACATGCCAGCGTGACCCCGGCGGCCACCAAGTGAGTCCTCATCCATCCGGCATCCCAATGGGGCTCGGCCTCATTGGCTCCCACTGCAGGCCTTTGGGGAGAGGCTGACATTCACTAACAAAGAGATTCTTTGAGAGCCCAGAAAGGAAAGCACCAGCAGGCCTCTCCATCTGCCCGGTGGCCTGTTGTGTAAGAGCCGGAGGAGGAAGAGGAGGGGCAGGGGCAGGGTGGCTCACAGTGGCCGCACTCAGTCCCCGGCGGTGGAGGAGCCAACTGTGCTGACAGGCTGGGCCTCTCCCACAGGTTTTCCCTGCGCCCAGACAAAAGAGGAACAGAGAGCAGGAAAAGGGTGGAGGCCTCAAATAAAAATTAATTAACACTATCTATTTTTCTTTCTTTTTCTGAAGGTAATCTCTTAATCCCAAGGACTGGGATTCGTGTGTGCCCTTTGGTCCATAACCAAAAAAACGGAAGAGTCAGACGCAATCATCGCGTTCAAGGTCTCACCTATTAGGTTTCCTTCTCTCAATGGGCCTTTGTGTGGGATCTCCTATGAAGGGAAACGGGCCTTCTGGGCTCTTGACTTGGATGAGGCAAACGTTGGCCAAGGTGAGCCGTCACCCCGGGAAGCTCTGACGTGGGGAGATTGGAAACTGCAAGGATATAGGCCTGTCAGGACTGGGGTTGCCAAGGGGAAGGGGACATGGTAATCATTTCTCAGCTGCTGTTGAAGTCACTCTTTATCCCAGGGATAGATTTTTCTCTGTCTCCCATTACGCCCGCCTTCTCTCTGTCTCCATCCAGCCCACCATTTTGAAGACCAAGGAATGACAGGCGTTGAAATTAGAAGGTTCTTTTTGAGGACTTTTAGTCTAGACTCCTACACAATGGAGACCGGAAAGCTTTTGCTACCCTGGGCTCCACCATCTGGAAGTGGGGAAAAAGAAGAAAGAAAAGGAATGACGGGAAAGAACATGGGAACAGTAGCTGGAAACTGGGAAGTTAATCTCATTATTCTTTACCCAAGTCAATGGCACCACCATCCACTCAGTTGCTCAAGACAGACACCTGTCAGAACATCTCTAACTCTTCCCTCATGCCCTTCTATGCCCCCAGCCAATGATCCAGGCCATGACAATCTCTTGCCTAGGTTATTGTACCGTTCTTAATTGATCTGTGATGATATACAGTGGTACCTCGAGATACGAGTTTAATTTGTTCCGTAACCTTGAGGCGTGGGAAACTATGAGACGCTCGAGTCGCGGTAAACTGGTGGGTCGTGTGCAGCTGGCCGATCTGCGCAATTACTCCTATCTCAAATGTTGCTTGTATTTCAAAGCAAAAATTGCTCACTCAACAGCTCGTATCTCAAAAATCTCGTATGTTAGGATACTCGTATCTCGAGGTACCACTGTACTGCTGTTCTTCAAACTAATTTACAAATCACAGTCAGAATTTTCTTTTTACTCCACAGCTTAACCATGTTTCTCCCTTGCTTGAACGGCTCCCCGTTGCCTTTAGAATAATTTCCAAACTCCCTCGTGCAGTATTCAAAGCCTTCCATAACCACTGAGCGGCTGCCTCTACCCTGAACGAGGATGCTGTGTTCTAACTTGCCTCCTGAACTTTGTACATTCTTCCTGGATCATCCTTTCCCCCTCCTCCCCCCACCCCTCGACTGACTCATATCTGCGCTTCAGGTCTCACACTGTTTGCCCCCTCTTACGGGCAGCTTTCCCGGACCTCTCCTACCTGGGTGAGGCACCCCTTCAGTGGGGTCCCATGCCCTGTGTCCATGCTTCTGCAATGGCTACTCCTCCCATTGCCCACTCCCCGTCTGTCTTCTAGATTAGGCTGAAGAGGTGAAGGAGAGTGGCAAGGCCTTCTTTCTGTTCTAATTTGCATGAATTTATGATCAGATTAAAAAGAGAGAGAGAAAGAATGAGGAAGGGAGAGAGTGAGAGATTGTTATCTCAATGGTACAAGGAACACTGAGTGATGTTCTACTCAGCATCGATCGGCCCGCATATGCCCCCACATCATATCTTAGTGAGATGACGGTGAACCTCTGCTTAAATAATGTTGTCTTATTTCGCAGGGCCACTAATCATTATCCGCAAGCTTGATCTAGGAAGGAAGCAACAGTATGATCCAACACCGGAAGAAACACGGTGATTTTTCAAGACACTGGATTTCATTCCCTAATATGGTGTATTGCTAAGGGACTTCAAGGGTAAAAATCGATGCTTATATTTCATTTTTGCCTTTTTTATATGGTTTTAGACTGATCATCTTGGTAAAATGCTCTGTCAGCTAAGCTTGCCTTCTTTCTCCTGGCAACTGCATCCTCACATGGCTGTTCTAGGAGTTGCCATGCCCTCACCTGACCCAAGGTAGGCCAACAAATATCTTCTGCAAGATTATTAAATTTGAAATTTAATAACTGAGGCCATGTCTCCTCTTGTGAATAAAGCTGTTAGATGCAAAACTGAAGAGTTGTATTTTCCAGTACGTGGCAAAAGCTTGGTTCGCTGAAAGAAATAGGCAAGATAGAGAGAGAGATGATCTGAAATGGCAAAGATGGATTTAACAGGGGTGCGCTCCTTGTCATTGGAGGGCTGGGTGGGGGTGGTCAGGAGAGAGGACGGCTAACTGGCTGTCTGCTTGCTTGGTGCTGATCTCAGGCCTATGAGGAAGGATGGCTGCCCTAGGTTAAGCCCGAGTCTGTGTGACTCCAAGGAGTGTGAGGGTATGGGGGAGACAAGTAAATGGGAAGAATGAGAATGGCCTCTTGAAGGAGAAGAGGTAAGAAAGGAAGAATGGTGAGTGAGGATGGGAGAGCACTGAGCTAGTTGGCACAGGGGGTGAAGCAGAGTGAATAACATTTAAATATGTAGCCTACGAACTAACCTGGGCTACCCGGTTTGGCTCAGTGGATAGAGCATCGCCCTGTGGACTGAAGGGTCCCAGGTTTGATTCCGGTCAAGGGCTTGTACTTTGGTTGCAGGCACATCTCCAGTAGGGGGTGTGCAGGAGGCAGCTGATGGATGTTGCTCTCCCATCGAAGTTTCTAACTCTCTGCCCCTCTCCCTTCCTCCCTGTAAAAAATCAATAAAATATTTTTTTTAAAAAAAGAAGAAAATAGAGGAAATTATGCCTCAGACAACTTAATGACCTCAAAGTTATGCAGCTGCTAACGCATCAGAGTTCCAGTTTGACTGCGATTTGTGTGACTCTAAGGTCCATGCTTACCCAATACAGTGGTACCTCGAGATACGAGTTTAATTCGTTCCGTAACCTTGAGGCGTGGGAAACTATGAGATGCTCGAGTCGCGGTAAACTGGTGGGTCGTGTGCAGCCGGCCGATTCTCGCGATGACTCCTATCTCAACTGTTGCTCGTATTTCAAAGCAAAAATCGCTCGCTCGAAGGCTCGTATCTCGAAAATCTCGTATGTTAGGGCACTCATATCTCGAGGTACCACTGTATCTGGTCTGATCCCACTGTATTACAGACAAGGACAAGGAGGCTTTGAGAGGTGAAGTGACCTGCCTGGCAACATCAAGATATGCCAGTAAAATCAATCCTAGAACCACCAAAACCCAAATACTCTTTCCAGACGATTCATTGCTTTCCATCATAATCAGAGAGGAAGCGGGGAATTACTGAAGGCTTACCATTGCTCTGAAAGGTCCTCCTCCCTCATCGGGTGCCCCATCATCTCTTTGGTAAATAGGAAGGATATTGACAAAGTGTCACTGGAGTGTGAGACACTTGGAAAATACAAATCCTCCTATTAGGAGAGTCCGAGCAATTATTGACTCGTCAACTTAGGAGGGCAGGGCAGGATTAATTAGAGCTAAAAGGATCAGGGTAGAAATACAGGTGTAATTATTACTATAATGGTGATAATCTGCAGATTCTGTGTAGATAGGACTCCACCCTCAAGTGGCTAATCTGCTGGAGTAGGGAATAAGCCAGTGATGAAGGTGGGGATGGAAAGGAGAGAGGTAACTGGCGTAGTGAGGGACAAAAGATAGAAAACCAGCCAAAACCAGTTTGGCTCCATGTGGAGCTTTTTGATTTTTGCAGAAGTTAGAAGCCATATAACTGGAGGGAAAAGTAAAAGGCATCTTGAACACATGCCTTCTGGTAATTGTGCACATAGTACATGCTAATTGTGCACATAGTACATCGCACCATTCTGCATCTAAGTCTCACAATTATAAAGGAATAATAATTATTATCCCTATTTCACATATTTTGGAAAACTGGGGCTTTAATGACTAACTAGATAAGAGGCAAAGCAAGCTGGGAACTCAGGTTCATCTGTCTTCATATCATGTGGTTAGAATGTCTGGCCCAAGGTGAAAAGAAAAGAGAAAAAGCAGACAGAATCCATTCATCTTTCCCACAAGGCATTTTTAACCATTATAATAACCAGAATTTTAAAAATTACTCAGGCCGAAACCAGTTTGGCTCAGTGGTTGGAGCGTTGGCCTGCAGACTGAAGGGTCCCAGGTTCGATTCCGGTCAAGGGCATGTACCTTGGTTGTGGGCACATCTCCAGTGTGGGGTGTGCAGGAGGCAGCTGATCTATGTCTCTCTCTCTCATCGATGTTTCTAACTCTCTATCCCTCTCCCTTCCTTTCTGTAAAAAAATCAATAAAATATATATTAAAAAAAATAAAAATTACTCAGCCTAAATCCTGCTCTACCAACATACAAATCTGCTATTTTTCTCTAGTCCTTGTAAACTTTATGCATACGGACACATAGGCTCCCAGACTGGCTTCTCTGCTAAAATCTGGTCTGTGCACCGCTGTCATGGCGATAGGCACCTTCCCCTCAAATGCCATTCAACCTGGCCACTCCCACCCTGGCCCAGCATCCGCCCTTTATTGAAACTCCCTCTTTTGGACTTCGGGACAGGCCTCCCAAATCTTATCCATGCTTTCTTCCTCTGTCCTCTCTAACTCCATCCATCCTCGCTGCCATCCTATCACGTTCTTGAACACACATGGTCCAACCTTTGCACGTGCTATTCTCTCTGCCCTAAACATTGTTTTCCACTCTTAAATCAAGCGTCATCAGGTCTTTCCTCTGCATATTCTTAGGATTACATGTGCCTTTTCTCGGCAGCGCTTACCACAGAAGTGATGTTCCTGAAGTTGAAGGCGTATATGATTAATACCCGTCACCCCTGCTATAGTGCAAGTGTGGTAAGGACACTGTTGTCTTTGATTCCTAATATGGAGCTTGGTATTTGTACCAGATCAGATGTACCACCCAGATCCCCTTCAAAGCAGAACTTGCTGCCTGTCTGGGGAGCAGAACCAGCCGTCACCCTCCAGCTGTCAGCAACTGGAGTCTGCCTCAGTGGCACAGGGGGGCACCTCTGGAAATCACCCCCTTCTTTTTTGTTTTTTAAATATATTTTGATTTTTTTTTTTTACAGAGAGGAAAGGAGAGGGATAGAGAGTTAGAAACATCAATGAGAGAGAGACATCGATCAGCTGCCTCCTGCACGCCCCCTACTGGGGATGTGCCCACAACCAAGGTACATGCTTTTGACTGGAATCAAACCCGGGACCTTTCAGTCCGCAGGCCGATGCTCTATCCACTGAGCCAAACCGGTTTCGGCAATCATCCCTTCTTGAGGCAGTCCACATGCGCTGACCGAACAAAGCAGGCATTGTTGGTTGAATGATGGCTCCCAACATATATGTTCATGTCCTAACCTCCAGAACCCGTGAATGAGACCTTACGTGGGAAAGGGTCTTTGCTGGAGTGATTAAGTTAAGGATTCAGAGAGGAGATCATTTTTGGATTTTGAATGGGACATAGTCAGTGACAGGTGTCCTTATGAGAGAGAGGCAGAGTTGAGACTCAGGCACACAGAGGGGAAGGCCATGTGGTGACAGAAGCAGAGAGTGGATTGATGCCACCACAAGTCACAAAAGGCCTGGAGCCACCAGCAACTGAAAGGCCAGGAAGAATCTTCCCTCAAGAGCCTTCGGAGGGAGCACAGCCTGCTGACACCTTGATGTTGGCCTTCAGGTCCCCAGGACTGCAATCAATCACCACACAGAGGCAGGCCAGCATTTGGGTCACCGTGTCATGACTCCGATGAGCTGTCCCTGCTCCAGAGTTCACTGCTGGGTCCTGAGGGTCTGAGGCCTGGATCATGTTCACCTTTTTCATCTCCCCAGCCTTGCTTTCTTCCTTCCCCTTGTAACCAATGTCGAACTCTAATCACTGTCTCCCACTCAAACTCTGTCCTCACCGACAGCTTTCAGAGATCCCAGCATGACACGCTCTAAGGAGATATTTGTTAAATAAACAAAATGAACAGACAGGGAACTCCTGGGAGGTAAGAACTATGCATTATCCCATGTTTACAACCTTAAAGCTTAGCACAGTGTCTCAGACATAATATATGTGCCATAACAATTTGTTAAAGGAAGGAGAGAATGCATGAACATATAAGTAGATTGAGGAGAAACCATAGATTCAGATGAATGTTGTAAAATGCTTTTGCATATTTCTTGTGAGCCTACTCTTGGGAAGGAAGGAAGGAAGGAAGGAAGGAAGGAAGGAAGGAAGGAAGGAAGGAAGGAAGGAAGGAAGGAAAGAAAGAAAGAAGGGAGGGAGGGAGAGAGGAAGGAAGGAAGGAAGGGAGAGAGGAAGGGAGAGAGGAAGGGAGGAAAAGAAGAGAGATTGATTGATTGCTGCTTGCTGTGTCGTGAACTCGGCTCAGCATTGTCATCGGGCTTTTGTGAGGGTGGGAGTGGAGAGGACACAACCTCCACCCAGGACAGCTTTTCCCCTTGAGGGCAACATTTTTGTTCTCGCAGAACTCAGACTCTCCCTCTAAACCTGCAGAAATCATTTCACGACCCTGCCCCCGGCCATTCTGACATAAATCCTAATGGATGAGCATTTTTAGTGTAAAGAGCAAAAATAAAACAGAAGGGACGTGTTCAAACAAGGCCGTGGAATGTGTGTCAAGGAGAAAGAATTGCCACTATTTCCAACAGTTGAAAAGTCTCCCGAAGGAGATGGGGAACGTTTCCGGGGAACAGGGCATAGAGCCATCTCTGCGGCACCACCTTCCACCTCCCCTTCCCCTTCCCCCCTTCTCCTCCTCCTTTTCTTCTTTTCTTTTTTTAATGTTTTTATTGATTTCAAAGAGGAAGGGAGAGAGAGAGAGATAGAAACATCTGAGAGAGAATTATTGATCGGCTGCCTTCTGCACACCCCTACTGAGGATCAAGCCCACAATCCAGGCATGTGCCCTTGACTGGAATCAAACATGGGACCCTTCCGTCCACAGGCTGATGCTCTATCCACTGAGCCAAACCAGCGAGGGCTGCAGTGCCTTCTTTTACAGGTGAAAACCCTGAAGCTCACAGTGAGCAAACAAGTGGCACAAAATCTCCTGACTAAGTTGTGGAGAGCGGCTTCAGTGTATGGACAGGGTCAAGCCTCGGACCAATGAGAGGGCAACGTCCTTTCATGGCAAAGCCACGTGCAAGTCCCAGCTTGGAGGGCCAAGCCCTCCCAGTGCAATGAGAGCCAAAGGCTACAGCTGTAAGCTTGACCTTCTGGTCTGAACCCGAGGTCCCAGTTGCTGAGTGGTGTGGGCTAGAGGAGGGGCAGCAAGTGCTGCTAAAACAAAGCTTGATAGAGTTCAGGTGCATGTAATGGAGTAGATTCGAAACCTGCAAGAACATGGTAAACATCCTGACCACGCCTTTGCTGTGCCTCGTGGGTCCTGGCTATAAAATAAAGACGCGGCTTGCAGGCTGCGGCCCTGTCTGTCCATCCAAGGGCAGCGTCTCAGTCAGCCTCAGCATTACTCTCTTGTCTGTCTTCTTTAATCCTTCACCCCACCCCCCGCCCCAGGTTCACCCCTGGCCCGTGCTGAGTGCCACTCACTGAGTTAGTGGCTAAGACGAGGCTAGAGCCTTCAAAATCTTTTCAAAATATTTGATTGGGTGGCAGAAAGAAAGGGATGAAATGGGCGGCGGGGGGAGAGGAAATGATGTGGGGAAGGGCTGCTGGCAAAATGGACGGGGTTTTAGCATATATGGGGGCGGGGATATAACCTGGCTCTGGCTTGGCGCTTTGGACAGATTATACCAAGTTTTCCTACAACAACTGTGAGACCAAATCTACTCGCTTCGTTTTATCCTCTAGGATGGGCACCTCACACACTGGGCGCGTTTCCCTCATACACGGTAGAGCTGGGTGGGATTCAAACTCTGTCTGGCTCTAAAAGTCATCCTGGTCCAGGAGGGCAGCTTACAAGAGATTCAGGTGGAAAGTCAGTTGAAACCACACTCCCTTCCTCATATTCCCCCTTTCCTCTTAGAAGCTTTGAGTTTCATAATTTCAGGTATAACTCTCACAGCACAAGCAGTCCACACCTGATCCTCATGGCGTTGCCTGGGAGGGAAGATGAGCTGGGGAACAGGTGTTACTGAGACTATAAGCGGCTCCGATCCAGGGATCTTGTGTCCGGATAGACAAACATAAACACAGTAATAAAATTAACAAAAGTCATCCGCTCTAAACCTCTACTGTCTGTCTTCCTAGAGTTGCCTGCACCAATAATAATGGCACTACTAATGAAACTAGCCACACTTATTAGCGCATCCTGTATTTTAGGCTCAGGACTGAAGGCTGTCATAGGCCCAAGGTCACAGACCCGGCCCGGGCTGGAGCCGAGGGATGGGTGCCTTCACGCAGGCGCAGGTGATGCTGCGTTCAGTCAGCTCCTTTCCCAGAGAGCGAGGCAGGGGTGGGCATGTGGAACGGAGCACAGGTGAGCTGCCTCCTGGCTTGCAGGCAGCGATGCAAAGCCACAGATGGAGGAAGTCTAGGAACGGGCGCTTTCTCTGCGGGACACGATTCCCTGCTCGATTCCGAGCTGGCAGCCTTGCCCCTTTCTGGCCAGGGGATTCTCTGGCGGCTGGGCTAATTATCCTGTCAGCCCTCCACTCGCCAGAAGTAAGAAGGTGCCAAGTCTGCCAGACGGTCTCCCGTGGCTTCTCCTGCTGCTCCAGCCAGTGACAGGTTCATGTCCCTTTAGCGAGACTGGACTCCCAGTGCTGGGCCAAGGGGGGCTGGGTGGGTGGGGGGGGACCCCAGAGTGGCCTTGAGGTGGGTGGGTGGGTGTGACAGAAAGAAAGCAGACTGAATGCGACCCCCTGCCCCCATCGCTGTGTCTCCCCTCCCCCTCCTCCTCATAACCTGGACGGATGCCTCTCTGACTCCACTCAGGGAGCATCATTGAGCATGTGTTAGGCAGTCACTGCTCCGGGCACGGATGGCACTCTCGCTGGCCTGCGCTCGTGGGCTCACGCTGTGCCTCCCTCTGGAATGCCTCCTCCCTTCCTCCACAGCATCCCCGTGGCACCGGCTTGTAGGTTGACCTATTATGAAGTGACCCTGACATAGTTTGAACCCATCCTAAGTAAGAGCCCTAACAATAGCAGTAACCTGAATGTGGAACTGGCTGCCTTGTAAGGCCATGAGCTCCCTGACCCCACGGTGCTCAAGCAGAGGCTGGGAGTGGGTGATAGGGAGTGACATAAAGGACACTCAGACATTTGCAAAGAGGGCCCGATGGAGCCTCAAAAACCTTCCCACTGAAACTCGCTGACTCCATTCAGGCTGAACCACGTGCCATCGCCAATCTTCCTCTCCCTGGCCATTTGTGCCTCTCTAGCCTGAGAACACCCCAGCCGATTCTCCGTCATCTCCACCAAAGGAGAGCCATAATAATAAAAACCACCACGTTAGCCGAAACCGGTTTGGCTCAGTGGATAGAGCGTCGGCCTGCAGACTGAAGGGTCCCGGATTTGATTCTGGTCAAGGGCATGTATCTTGGTTGAGGGCACATCCCCAGTAGGGGGCATACAGGAGGCGGCTGATCGATGTCTCTCTCTCATCGATGTTTCTAACTCTCTCCCTTCCTCTCTGTAAAAAATCAATAAAATATATTTTAAAAAATAACAACAAAAGAAAAAACCAACCACGTTAATAGCACGTTGTCAAACCAGTTGGATTTGATCATGGAGGGTGTTTGGTTTGGGGCCATCTCCTGAGAATTTGAGAACTTTTCTTGCCCCATGCTGTGTACTAATGTTGCAAGAGAAAGACTACCCATTAATAGCAAGACCTTCCCACATTCCTGGCAACTCCCCCATCTAGCTCTGTGGCTGTGATGGCTCTGCCTTGGGCTGAATTCTGAGCTAAGGGGAGTGTCAGTTTTTCGGGGAGGTCCATGCTAAGGGACCCCTGGGAAAGTTGAGGTGAACCGTGTTGGAGACAACCCCCAAAGTATGTATTGCCTGATGGAATTTGTGGGATTCTTCAAACTCTGGAAGCGTGGAGAGATGCAGCTTGAAATCCTTTTCAGAGCGTTGTCTGAGACGTAGGTCCGCTCCATTCATGAAAAGCAAACATTCCTCTGTACACAATTCCAGTGCAAAGGCCCATTATGTGAACAGGAGGGGTGGCAAATAGAAGAGCCAGGAGCACACACATGGGCGCACACTCGGCTTCGGGTCACTATTGACTTTTGAAACTGAAATGAACTTGATCCGTAAAAACAACAGAAACTCAGACTAAAAATAAAAAGACAACCCAGCATATCAACATTAAAAAACAGGTTTTAAAAGGAAAGAACACATTTCCTTCATCCCTGTCCAGCGGTGCGTCTATCTTTGGCACTGCTTAGGGGTCTAAAGCGATGTAATGCTTAAGAGAGTTGGCCCTGGCATCCGACTTCCTGAGTTCCAATCCTGGCCCTCTCACTTACTGGCTGTGTGACCTATGGCAAGTTACTTCACCTCTCTGAGCCTCAGTTTTCACATCTATAAAAAAAGATGCAGATGATGATAATGATGATGATGATAATAGTATCTACCTCGTGAAGTATTGTGCAACTTCAATGTCAAGTATTTAACATGATGGCAATCAGACGGTCAATATTCAATAAGCCATTTGTAACTGAATGAAACACTCCATTTCTTCTTATGACGTAATATTATAACAGTTCTGCTCACCATGAGAAACCAGATCCTAGGTGCCCCGGAGGGATAGGTGGGTGGTGAAGGTGGGTGGATTGTTTTGTGATAGTTTCAATGAGAAAACATGGAGTCGAGGTATTTGATCAGAGCAGTCCTTGTCAACACTTGCTGCTCGCTGGGACCTGCTGGGGAGCTTTTGAGACAAAGACTGGCTGTCCTCAAGCCAAGGACGGAGTAATCTTTGGGAGGGAAGCCCAGCCGCCATCGTTTCAAAAGATCCCCAGGTGATTCCAGTGTGTAGTCGGGGCTGTGATTCTCGCTACTGGACGTGTGGTTCAGAGTCGGCAGCACCAACATCTCCTGGGAGGGTGAGGGATACAGGTCCCCCCTCGTCCAAGACCTACTGAATCAGAAGCCCCATTTCAATATACCCGGGTGGTTCCCAGGCCCACTGACACTTGGGGAGCACTGGAGTGGAAGACGCCCTTGCCCTGCAGGAGGTGCCCCATAAATGCCAAGTGAAATAATGGCCCTGTTCTCTGAAGTCCCAGAGAAGTCCTATGTACTAAGGCTTTTGGAATCTGGACCAGGAGGGTTGCCATCAGAGCCAAAACCCGATTCTCCCCCCAGGCATGGAACTCTTGACATCAGCACACCTGTGCTCGCAGGCCAAGGGTAATTAATTAGCAGGGTGCCCCTGGCACTGAGGCTGCCCGTGCCAAGGACGAGGGATGATGGGAAGTGACATAGATTGATAGAGGCGGGGAGGCAGAGAGATAAGATAACTTTGTTTTCCCGAGGACTTCCGTGCACTCCGGTTTTGACAGTTGGGGCTGCGGATGGCTCGTGAGTTAGTCACACTGGCGGCCTCAGGGAGGTGTGCTTCCCATCCCACAGGGCCCCTGAGCTCCTGGGGACTGTTCCTTTCTTCCCTCTGGTCTCTTTCTTCGCCACTTAGAACACAGCTTCCCACTCCTGCCAATCCCAACCACTCCTGTCCTCATAGTTCACCCCCCAAATCTACCCCCTCTTTTTTTTTTAAAGTATATTTTCATTGATTTCAGAGAGGAAGGAAGAGGGAGAGAGAAATAGAAACATCAATGATGAGAGAGAATCATTGATGGGCTGCCTCCCTGTACACCTCCTGGTGGGGATTGAGCCTGCAACCCGGGCATATGCCCTTGGCCGGAAGAGAGCCCAAGATCTTTCAGTCGACAGGCCGATGCTCTATCCACTGAGCCGCACCAGCTGGGGGTCCACTTCCTCTTACCCTGAGTTTCCTAAGCACCTCCTTTATGGGTTGGTGAATGAGAACCTGTTCTGTGTGGCAAGAGATATCAAGAACCCAGGGATGGCCGCCATACAAAAAAAGCATCAAATATTCAAAACTAAGTACCACCATATCCTATTCACTATGCAAATGGGAACTCACTGACCAGGGGATGAGTACAATAAACCAAAGATTGGCAGGCTTCCAGAACTTGGCAAGCCAGCTGAAAAAGCCCGGTGAGCACTAAGCCAGGCTCCTTGTGCAGGGAGAGAGCACTCCATGTGGTGAAGGATTCACCACCTACCATTTGCCATTGTAACCATATGGTTCTGGGGCATTAAACATATTCGCACTATGTGCAACCATCACCACCATCCATCTCCAGAAATTTTTCAACTTCCCAAACTGAAACGCTATCTCCATGGAACACTAACTCCCCACCCCATTCCTGGAAACCTCTATTCTACGTTCTGTCTCTGTGAATTTGCATAGCCTAGGGATCTCATCAGTGGAATCGTACAATATTTGTTTGGTTTTTTTGTGATTGACTTATTTCACTTCATGTCTTCAAGGTTCATCCATATTGTAGTTTGTCTGAATTTCTTTCTGATTCTACCCAAACATCATGCCACTCTGAGAGGCGCTGAGTAATCCTTTATCTAGACAAGGTTACGCTGTGTTGTGAGGGGAAGACCTAGGGAGGATATCACTAGTTGTAGCTTCATCGGCAAAGGCAATCCGCATGAGAAATGGTTCCTGGAGGAGGGGTGAGAACCTCCATCTGTGAATGTAATTGGAAAAGATGGAGGGGTGTGGAGAGCGGCTACAACATTTGGACAGGTTCAAGCCTGAGACTAATGAAAGGACATTATCCTCGCGGGGAAAAGCCATGTGTAAGTCCCAGCACAGTGGTAGCCAAAGGCTATGGTTGTAAGCTTGACCTTATGCTCCGAGCCAGTGTTCCCACGTGACTAAGTGATACGGGCTGCGGGAGGTGCAGCAAGTAAACAAAGCTTGATCAGGTGCCTGTAATTGAGTAGATTTGAAACCCAGGAGAATGTTGTAAACATCTTGGCCATGCCCTTACTTTACCTCGTGGAATCTGGCTATAAATATTCCTGTTGCAGGCCATTGCACTGTCTCTCCATCAGAGAGGGCAGCGTCCCACCTAGCCCCAGTTTTATTCTCTTGTCTGTCTTTTCTAATCCTTCACCGCTCCCCTCAGGTTCACCCAGGGCCGTGCTGAGCGCAGAAGGGGAAACGGGAGGAGGTGATACACAGACGAATAGGAATAGGACCCAAGACCCAGAAGTGCCCGTGAAGCTAGCGGGTGTGCATGTGGATGATAGGAAGCCTCCTGCTACGGCTCGCTTAGCTTCCTAAATTCCATCTGCCTATGGGTCAAGCACGCAGGGCTGCCTCTGGGGAGAACCATTTGTTCTAGAACACTGGTTTGCAAAATGTCATCCCTGCCCTCGGGTTATTCTCAGCCTGCTGGGTGGCTCTCCTCAACGTGCTTGCATCTGGCTCTGTTGCTGACTTCGCTGGACTTCGTCCCTCCTCTCTCCCTGACCTCACCCAGGGGTAATCCAAGGCGCAGGGCCTGGGACAGAGTCAGAGCCCCCCGTCTTCTGGGAGCTCCCATCTCAGGAAGGAGCCAAAGTGGGAAGTTTCTCTCTCTCCTGTTCAGAGTATCAGAATAAGATGCCAGAGCTGGAAGGAACTTCACCGGTGACATGTCCTCGTTTCATCCTGAGGACACGGAGGCCCCGAAGAGAGGGAGGGGTGACTTGCCCAAGGTCATGCAGAGGAGCAAAGACAAGAGTCCTGGTCTCTGCTGTTTCCTCAAGCCTCGGTGCCTTCCTTTAGCTGTGATGCCTCAGCCAACAGTGACTTCTCCTCCCTTAACTTTGGCAGCCTTCAGTCTCACCAACTTACTACCTCTGCCCAGGCCTCCAGCATTGAAGATCCAAAAACCCATTTCAGAGGCAGCCCGTGAAGCCCGCCCCCCATCATTTCCTATTTGTCCCCTCTCTCCAGGTTGCCCTTTCTCCCTTGGGCTTGGGGGCCCCTCTTCCTTTTGTTAGGATTGCTTACTTTTTCAACCCAAACTGCTGCGAGGCCTTGGGCAAACCATCTGCGTAGTCAAATCCCAAGGAGGTGAAGAAATTAATGAGCAAATTGAACGATGGCCCATAGAACTTGAAATACCTTTCCTATCGAATACACCCCACACCCCCCTCCCCTCTTTGCACACTGTTATTTCTAGGCCTCCTGCCACAGCTCTCTCGTTTCCGAGAAATGACTGAAATGCCCTAAAAGCGACAGCTTGGGATTTGTAATTACTACTCTATTGATTCAGACAAGTTCTTACCTTAGGAATTTTTGGATTGATGGGTCCAAAAAAAAAAAAAATTTTTTTAAGTTCCAACACATCTCCTTTAATCTCATTAGTGCACATTCAGCGGACAGGCACGGAGGCCCCCCTGGGGGTGGGGGGCCTGGCCAGGCAGACACTTACATGGGGCAATTTCCTTCACACCTGGAGATGAGAAATCACGGTGTCAGGCCTGGCTGTGAAAGGCAGGAAGATCGGTGATAAAGGCAGACTTGCGTTGGGAGAAAGGACACATTCCATTCCCTCCCGGGGAGGGAGCAGCAGCTGAGGGAAACGGGGAGTGGAAGGGAGCCCTGGAAAGAGCCAGAACAGGCATCTCAAACAGGCCCCCCCCCCCTCAGGAAAGAGGACGGGGATTAGAGCCATCGAAACAAGTCAAGCTGCCCCTCCTCTTCGGCCCCTAAAGCCTTCATTGGCCACATCCGCTGTCCTCGGCAGAAATTAGGAAGAAGCGCGAAGCCTTTGCCTGTCCTCCTAAGAGTTAAACCAGTACAGTGGTACCTCGAGATACGAGTTTAATTCGTTTTATAACCTTGAGGCGTGGGAAACTATGAGACGATCGAGTCTCAGTAAACTGGTGGGTCGTGTGCAGCCGGCCGATCCGAGTGATGACTCCTATCTCAAATGTTGCTCGTATTTCAAAGCAAAAATCACTCGTATCTCAAAATCTCGTATGTTAGGGCACTAATATCTCGGGGTACCACTGTATTGCACTTGCTGCTCGTATCCACGTATCTCAGTGACTCTCAGCAGGAGCTCCAAGAATCTGGTCGTGGAAACATTACCTCCGACCGAGAACTGGTAAACCTTTATTTCGTCCAGTCATGATGCTAAAACTAACCAAAAAGGAAGGGAAAGACCAACAGCTAGCCTCACCATGATTTTTTTTAAGGCATTTTAATAGTAAATGACTGCATAAAGCTCTTCACATTGCTCCTAATTTCCTTGTGTTGACACAGAATAAAGACCTAAAATGCCTTTGGATAACTGAAACCTTCATTTCCAAATAGCGTCCCCCCCCCTGTCTCTGATCTGCTTCCCTCCTCTGAAAGGTGCCCCTGAATGCATTTCAACAAACAGAATAGTCTTCGTCTCCTCACCTCTGCACCCTCCAAAATGTTCTCTCTCTGGTAACTCTTGCTCCTCCTCGGCTCCTCTTCTCCAGACCCTGCCCCTCCTCTGCAGACAGAGGGCCACGGTCCCCTGGAGCCTTTCTATACAATTTATACTTGTCCCCCTTACCCATGGGTTTGCTCTCCTCTGTCTTCGTTATCCGCAGTCAATGGTGCTTTGAAAATATTAAATGGAAAATTCCAGAAATAAACAACTCATAAGTGTTCCATGACATACCATTCTGAATACCATGATGAACTCTTGCGCTGCCCTCTCTGTCCCACCCAGAACGTGAATCGCCCCTTTGTCCAGCATCTCTGCGCTTTAGACTCTCCCCACCCCTTAGTCACTTAGCGGGGTATTGTCAGGCGGTCAATAGTCACCGAAGGCTGCATCTCAGTGTCTTTGCCACTCGCCCCACTTGCGTTCATCGTGTTGGTTCTGTATCATCTCCCGTCGTCACAGGAGGAAGGGTGAGGACAGTTCAGTGAGCTATTTGAGAGAGGACACAATTCATATAGCCTTTGGTACAGTACAGTGGTACCTCGAGATACGAGTTTAATTCGTTCCATAACCTTGAGGCGGGGTAAACTGGTGGGTCGTGTGCAGCCGGCCCATCCACACGATTACTCCTATCTCAAATGTTGCTCGTATTTCAAAGCAAACATCGCTCGCTCGACGGCTCGTATCTCAAAAATCTTGTATGTTAGGGTACTCGTATCTCAAGGTACCACTGTATGTTGTTATCATTGTTCTATTTTATTTTTAATGTTAGTGTCCCTAACAACAATAGTTATTGTTATGCCTAATTTGTAAGTTAAACTTTATCATAAGTAAGTATGTATAGGAAAAAGCGTAGTATATTTGGGCTCGGTACTAGCTGTGGATTCTGGTATCCACTGGTTGTCAGGACCGCTGGAAGCCTATTGCACTGCAATTCCTTACCGTCACACATCTGCCTCTCTCCCTCTGCAAATGCCTTGAGGGCAAGGGTAATGCTCACCCATCCTCCTGGTCCCATGCATCCTGCAGAAAGTGCCCTCCCCAGCAGAGGGGCTCAGCCACTGGCAGAGGAGGGAATGACTGGCACCTGGGCCCCTTAATCCTCAGTCCGGGTACAAAAACGACTCCAAAGTGGAAAATGGGGCTCCTGCCCTTGGGAAGTTTACTTTGAGGGAATTGGGTGAATCCAGCAGACTACAGAAAGACAATACAAAGCATTTGGAGTTGGGGTGACTCAGATGATGGACACAATAGCTGAAGGAATCTTAAATGTAGGGGAAGTCATTTCAGGGTGGGGTTTGCCCGAGATGGTTTCATGGAAGAGTTGATTTTCACTCAGGGCCTTGAAAGAAGTATAGAATTCAAATTGGCAGAGGAAAGCCAGGATAAGCAGGGAAGGGTGAAGAGTAGGAGCGAAGGCCTGAAGGAATTACGCCATGGCAAAAAACAAAGCGGGAACTAGTCCCTGGGCTGAGGGCATGGGTAAGAACTAGGAGCCAACACAGGAGTTCTGAGATGGGAGGCAGGGTAGGTGGGAAGACCTGGACTCGCCAATAGGCGGACCTAAATGCCACGCGGAGTTAATAGAATTTTAGTGCTGGAAATAATTTTTTATTTATTTTTATTGGAAAGATTAGGCATCATCTAATCCAACCCACTCCATTTCACAGATGAGCAAACTGAGGCACAGTGAGGGAGCATCCCTTCCCCAAGGTGGCAGAAACAGCAGCAGGAAAAATCAATGCAATTGCTGACTTTTAGAGAACTTTAAAATATATATACATAAATTGATTTTGAGAGGAAGGGAGAAAGAGAAAGATAGAAACACCAATGATTGGCGAGAAACATTGACTGGCTGCCTTCTGCTAGGATGGAGCCCACAACCCCAATATGTGCCCTGACTAGGAATCTAACCATGACCTCCTGGTTCATAGGTTGATGCTCAACCACTGAGCCACTCCAGCAGGCCTTTTACAGAACTTTTAACAACATGTTGAGCATGGCTCTGAGCACTTTCTCTGCCTCTCTCTCTTAATTCTCACAACAAACCTAGTAAGGGCAGGGACCCTATCCCCATTTTGCAGATCTGCAAGCTGAGGAGTTCAGCACCTTGCTCAAGTTCACAAGGTAGCACGAACAAATGACAGACTGGGCCCTCTGAAATTGATCTCAGAGGTGGTAGTGCTGGTAGAAGGAACGTAGGATTGAAATCAAAGGACATGCATTCAAATTCTGGCTCCACCCCGGTAGTCATGTGACCTCAAGGCAAGTTACCTAACCTTGCTGATCCTCTGTTTCCTTATTGGTACAAAGGGGAATAATAATTCCTACCTCACAGGATTTCTGTGGGGATTAAATAAGATTATATGTGTCAAGTTCTTGGCACATAGTATGTGCTCAGTAAACACTGGTTCTCTCCCCTCCCCATCTTCGTCCTTTCAGGACCCCTCACATCACTCCATGGTCCTATGTCTTCAACTCCTTCCCTCCCCCTCATAGGTCCCCTATAGACACTGGCCTCCCAGGCTGCAGTGTCCTGTCCTGGAGCCATCTGGGGGGAGGGGAGGGGAGAGCAGGAGGCGTGGGGGAACAGAGGAGGAGGACTCTGGCTTTCCTGATAGTTTGGCACTGTTCTCATCTGGCTCTGCTGATGCTAGCAGCATGGGTGGCAAGACAAATCTGCTCCCCTGCTTGGGGTGAGGTCTGATCTGGAAGCCCCATCATGAACCAGCGGAAAGACAAAGCTACACTTCCCCACCCCTTGCATGGAATGACCTGGCCTTGGCCCAAGTCCTTGGCTCTTAGGTTCCTTGTGTTCCTTATTCCCTCCCCACCCTCTTTACTCAAACCATCTCACATGCCGGGTTGTGCTGCTTCATTGTTCCATAGGAGGCCTCCAACAAGATGCATGAGGAGGCTACTTGGTTGAAGTCAAGCTTTTGCTGCAAGAACTTTGCTCAGAGCAGGTGGCATGAGATGGAGAGGGAAGATGCATAGGTTCGGTCCTGACTACGAGATGGGGGAGGATGAACATCCAGCTCTCCTTGAAAACATCCCTCCGGTGTTTGGGTAACTTAACAGCTTCATAGCCTCTTGGTTGCAAACCACCATCTTCTACCCTCTCAATGTTGAGCCCATGTGGAAATTAGTGTTGGGGGTCATTGACGGGAATGAACTGGGTTACCAAGTCCTCCGGAAGGAAAGAGCACGGCCTGGAAACCAGAAGTTAGCAAACCCGCACACTGCACACACACTATTGCATTTAAATGAAGGGAAGGCGGGTGCAGGGAAGATGTTGGAATGGGACCCGGCATTTCGCAAGGGCCTGCTGTGTGCGCAGCGCTGTGCGAGCGCTGTGTGTGTGTGTGTGTGTGTGTGTGTGTGTGTGTGTGTGTGTGTGCTTGCTCAATCTTTGCAACCGCCCGCCAAAGCTGATGAAACCAAAGTGCCCAGTCAGCCAGTTCTGGGTTTCAATCTCAGTCTCGCCCTCCAACCGTGTCACCGAGGCCTATTAACCTCTCTCGGCCATAACTTTGCCTTGAAAAGCAGCGATGACAGCACCCATCTCGCCGAGGAGCTCTGGAGGTCGGCAGCTCATCAAGAACATAGCACCTCTTCCCAACTGGCGTGGCTCCGTGGTTAAGAGTCAGCCTATGAACCAGGAGGTCACGGTTCAATCCCCAGTGTGAGGCATGCAGGAGGCAGCCAATCAATGATACTCTCTCAGCACTGGTGTTTCTCTCTCTCTCCTGCTCCCTTTCTCTCTGAAATCGATAAGAATACATTTTAAAGAAAGAAGAACCCAGCGCCTCCTGGCTCAGGGCTGGTGGCTCAGGATTGGCTCAGGCATGAGCAGGGAGCAGAGAGGCCTGTGGCTCTGGGCCGGGGAAGGGTTCGGTTTTGTCTTGTTGCAGCTCATGGGCGTTTGTTCCGGTTGAAATTGAGGATGAGCCTTGTGGTCGGCTCCGGAGTGTTTTTGGAAAGTGGGAGAGGCCTCCGGCGTGGCAGTCAGCTGGCCCGTGGCTGGCCTGTCCAGGTGACAGGCCTTCAGTTCCCACACCTGCGAAATGACACGGCTGGACTCGGTGATCTCTTCCCTTCCTTCCCGCTCCTCCAGGCACCCGGTGTTCCCACACATAAGTTCATCTGTATCATCTTCACTGTCCCCTGCTGGCCTTCCGAATGTGACAGGCAGCTTACGAGGCAGAAGGAAAACATCTCTTAAAACCATTTCAGAGCAAAGCAGGCTGCAGGCCCTGCTGCTGGATTGGATCCATTTTCCATTTCTTCCGCCGTTCACCTGCGCATGGAACAAAAACAAGAAACGTGTTTTTCTCCTTTTTTTTTTTCTTCTTCTTCTTTTAACAACACACACATTGTCTTTCTACCTGGCTTTTTCATGTGGGCCTTGTGCCAGTAACATGGATAAGATCTCTCAGGAAATTTCATAATGTCACATACTTATGCAAATCGCCAAGTGTTTATAGCAACAGGCACCACAACAGCAGCCTGAGGTCCCAATTAGTACAGAGCAGCCCGGCACCCCTGTGCGCTCTCTGGGCGCTGTGAAGGCGGGAGGACGGCTCTGAGGGAGGAGGGTGGGGTGAGAGCCGGCAGAGATGGTCTGAGTGCCCCAGGCTTCACGCTGGCCGCTCAGGTCCAGCCGCACGGGTCAGAGCCACTCCATGGCCGAGCCTGGGTTTCCGATCAGTCCGGGGAGAGGGTGTGGTTGCCCTATTCCATGGGTCCCAGGAGGGCGACGGGCCCTACCCTGGGTCGGCTGGCCGCTCATTCCATTCCATTTTCTATCACGTAGACTCTGGAGGCCACACCTCGGAAACTACTCCCAAGCCCTACACAGAGTGAGGCCCACAGGGCAGAGGCCCACATTAGGTTTCAGTGAGGACCCGGATGTAGGCCGGGGTCCTTGGCCAACTCCACCACTTACTAGCTCTGTAAAATATTCGCCTTCCTTGAGTCCCATTCCCCTTCTTTTTAAACTGGTAGCTGCGTTTTCCATACAGCCCCACTTTCTAGCTGTGTGTCATGTAGCCACCTCATGGAGTTAAATGTTTATAAAGCACAGTGCTGACAAGTAGCTAACTTTCAATCCATGGGCATTGGCATCCTCCTCCTCCTCATCTCCTTTATCATCATCATCATCATTATTTTGGGACATTCCCCAACCTGTCTTGGCAGGAAATGAAGGGAGGAGAGGGAGTGTTAATAGGCAATATTTGAAAACTGGGCAAATTAGGGAAGTGCTCAGTAATTAAGGAGCAAAGGTGGACAAGCTTTTCTTCCTGCAAGATTGCTGCAAGCCCTCCTGAGAACTGCGCCTTTCTGAAAGGGGGTCATGGTGTTCATTATTTCTCAAATTGGTTTGTCCTTGGGACTCCCTTTAGTTGTGGGCCCTTTGGGAAATTCTCATCAACGCTGAGGCTGGGAGAAAAGGAATCTCAGAAGAGAGGAACCTGGCGAAAGTGAGGAGTGGGAGGGACAATTGAAGGAGGAAAAGGACCTGAAGGGCAAAGATCCTGGCAAAGGTGTTCACTGGAGCCACCTGGATGCCACTGTGCGGTCCAAGCATCCAGCACAAGCCCTGCTTCTCGGGGGGCTCTCGTCATGCTAGCTGGTTGTGAATCTCTACACCAATCTTTGGGGGAGCGAGGCCGATTGTTCCCACTTTACAGATGACCATGGTCAGGCACCGACAGGTGCAGCTACTGGCCCAGGGCCACAGAACTAGCAGGTGGTGCCTCTGAGACATCAGCCCGCTTTCTCTAAGGTCAAGTTCTACTTTCCTGTGTGAGGAGAAGGTCGCTTTACACTCCAGCATTCAGATTTCTCTAACCCCATTTAGCCCGGAGGGGTTCGGTACTCAAGATCAGTTGGGGCTTATTCTCAGCTTTAGATGCCACCTGATTGTTTTATTTGTAGCCTCTTCCCAACGTTTACACTTGGAAACTTGTAAAAATTTGCTCTGTTGAGAAGTATCATTGGACCTTAAAAAATGAATTTTAAGTGAATCTTACCTTTCATTGACTCAAATCCCGCCCTCCGTCTACCTGTCTTTCTCTGTAACCCCCTCTCTAATTTTACAGCTCAGTGGTCTTGGCTTTAGCCTCCTGCACTCAGGTAACCACCCTTTTAGAGCCCTATGACCTCATCACAGAAATTGCTGGAGTCAGCCTGTTCCCTTCCCAGTCCTTTGGGATAAGGAAAGTCTGTGGGGCCTGTTAATAGTGCAAGAAACAGCACCCCACCCAGCACTCTGTTTAGCTTGGATGAAGAATGGACGCGGTGGCAACGCAAAGCACCCTGGGCAGCGAGCGACAGGACCCGGTGGTGTTCCTAACCCTCATCACCTCATTAATTACTAGGCCATGTGCACAGAGCGCCGCCTCAGTGGTGGCCTTTGAGGTGGCGCTGTGTGCCCTGGGTCTGTGCCCTCCACTTCTGCTGAGTGCGCCCAACCAGAGAACACTCCCTGCCGAGGGGTGAATACAGGCAGTAAACAAACATTCTTGTCAGGTGACGGCCATCAATTAGGGCCCGAGTGGGAGTCCGCCTGTCACACCCAAGCTTCTGGAAGCCAGCTCCAGGCACCTGGGAGCTGGGGAGAAAGGCCCCTCTCTGCTGTCTGTTCTGGTGGCTGGCTTTTGTTTTCTGCTTCTGTTTGTGCTGGGAGCCAAATCCCAACAAAACCAAAAGGCTCCCTCTGAGAACAGAGACTCGTTCCCTCACTCGGCCGTTCAGAGATCAGGGATCCGGGCTTCACGGGGAGTCTCTGGAGGCGGCTGAGGAGGAGGACTGGCCACCAGGAGCTCCCGGGCTGGCTGCAGGGACAAGATCCTCAAACCACGGAGCAGGGGAAACGGACAAGAGTAGGTTCTATCCTTGGAGGCCGTGTGGATGCAAACAGCGGCACTTCTGTTAGTTTTTTGGGGAGGCTCCCTCTGCAGATGCTGCTGGAGCTGCGGGCCATCACATCCTCCTCTGCCCCAGCCATTAATGGAAGAGCGAATGAATGAGACAGCCCCGTCTCTGCCAAGGATCTGAGTTTTAAGTGGGACACAGGGAAGATGCTGAGATTCAGAAAGAGTTGAATTGCTGAGAGGCTGCTGTGGTAGAGCTGAGCCTGCCAACCAGGCCTGCCCGGCTTTCGGCCTGTGCTGTTTCCGCGGTGTCGTTAACCTTCCAGGAAATGAAGGAAACAAGGAATAAAGAAGTGGAACTTGGGCCCTAGGCGGTTGGGCTCAGTGGATCGTCAGCCTGCGGACTGAAGGGTCCCAGGTTCAATTCTGGTCAAGGGCACATGCCCGGGTTGCGGGTTCAGTCCCCAGTAGGGAGCATGCAGGAGGCAGCTGGTCAGTGATTCCCTCTCAGCATTGAGGTTTCTATCTCCCTCTTCCTTCCTCTCTGAAACCAATAAAAATATAATTTTTAAAAAATGTGGAACCGGAGGGTGACCACAAGAACCGCCAGTGCCCAATACGGCCTGGGAAGTGTTAGCATGAAACTCCTAAGTGGAAGGAATCACTTAGAACAGCGGTTCTCAACCTGTGGGTCGTGACCTGTTTTCTGATGGTCTTAGGTTCTACAGCAGTGACCCACAGGTTGAGAACCACTAGCAGGGTCGCCTAAGACCATCAGAAAACACAGATATTTACATTACGATTCACCACAACACGAGGAACTGTATTAAATGGTCGCAGCATTAGAAAGGTTGAGAACCACTGACTTAGAAGAAGGACTCAGTGTGGCCCTCAGCTCCTGAGAGCGGTCAAGGGTACATGCCTCAGTTGCAGGCTGCATTCCCCAGTCCAGGTCAGAGCCGGTCTGGAAGGCAACCAATTGATGTATCTCTCTCACATCCATGTTTTTCTATCTCTCCCCGTCCCTTCTACTCTCTCTAAAAAATCAATGGAAAAGTATTCTCAGGTGAGGATTCACAACAACAGCAAAAAGAGACAAGGAAATGACAGGCATAGCAACTCAGGGGAGCATTTATCTCTGGGAAAAATACAGGGGTATGAGAAGAGAAAACACAGGTTATTGGTAAGCTATTGCTAATAGTCCAGCCTCAGCTTGGGTGGGGGGTCCAGAAGTTGTACGTGACGTTAGTCAGCGAGCACACACACATAAAACACAGTCAAATCCAAGATGGCCTCCAATGGACCGATGGGGCCAATGTGCCATGAAGCAGTGATTATGACTCATCCCGTTCTGTAAAACTAAGGCTCAATCAGTCAACTAATAACTAGGAAATCCTGGGCCCATTACATGCTAATTATATGGGCCAAGTTAAGTTGCTTAACTTAGCTTAATCTCCGTTTTCTTGACTGTGGGGAACTAAAACCCATGAGTCATTACAGAGATTAAAACTGAGCAATAAATGGGAGCTAATATACTTTATAACAGTTGTACTTAAATATCATTCACATCCCTCACCATTCACCCACTGCGAGTCTACAACGTAGTGCTTTTTAGTGAATTCGGAGTTGTGCAACCATCAGCACACTCGATTTCAAAACATTTCATCACTCAGAAAGAAAATAAAAAAATAAACACTTGTGCCCATCACTCCACTACCCCCAGCCAGAGGCAACCACTAATCCGATTTATGTCTCTGTGACTTTGTCTGTTCTGGACATTTCTTGGAAATGAAGTCATAGAATTGTCTTTTGTGATGGAAGCTAATATTTTTATCCTTCCCTAGAGGAGAAATTCTTAGAGGGTAGCCGTGTGAATCCCTGCGAGAGAAATGAGCTTGAAACGCAGGCGGATGGGGCAGGGGCCCAGCGGGAAACAAAGGCAGGTAGAGCATAGGGGCAGACTCGGCAGTTTGAGCAAACCTAACCCCAGACACCAACCATGTTGGAAAAAAACACCAAAATGTTTTTGGAGACAGAGCAGGAGGCCTGAGAAACCCAGGGAGGGCTTGCAGGAACAAGATGTACGTACACATAGAGACAGAAAAAGTTCAGGTCCATTGCTGGGCAAGAACAATGAGGGAATCCATCAGGTGGAGACATAGATAAATAAGGAGCAGGTTTGTGGCAAATATATGCCCCTGGACTACCAGGCTTTAACTGGCAGCTCATTATTGGATGTTCTCCCATCCCCTTGTGGGGAGACTGCATCTGCTTGTAATAAATTTTCTAAATTGTTGAAGCCGGTTTGGTTCAGTGGATAGAGCGTCGGCCCGGGTTCGGTTCCAGTCAAGGGCATGTATCTTGTCTGCGGGCACATCCCCAGTGGGGGGCGTGTAGGAGGCGGCTGAATGATGTCTCTCTCTCATCGATGTTTCTGACTCTCTGTCCCTTTTCCTTCCTCTCTGTAAAAAGTCAATAAAATATATTTAAAAATTTTTTTTCTAAATAAATTTTCCCCACTTTTGCTGAAATCTTCTGGACCAGAAGCTCATCCTTTGGCATCGCAAGACACGACTCAGGGGAAAACACCTCGGCTCACCATTCTGGTGACCGCCTGTTGGCCTACGAACAGCTGCAGCTCGGCTGCTCGTGTTCATGCTAGCTGCAGTCCTGATCACCAAAGTCATTTTCCTTTTCATGATGAAGCACTATCTGTCATCAAAGTGTTGCAACATGCCGCCTTATGGACACAGCGCCCTGTGAGGCAGGCGTAGAGAAGCCTCGCCACGTGGTCAAGGTCACATGAGTGGGTTACTGGTTCAAAGCAGAGATCCCTACCCAGGTCTGTCTGACGCCAGCATCTGGGATCTTAATCATTACCTAGTCATGTCTCCGGGCACGACAGAATCCTATACCTTTGGGGGGAGTCGGGGTAATTAGCTTAATTTTTAAACAATTACTCTTTTGTCTGGCTTACTGTTTCCATTGGAATCAAGCAGGGTTACAGGCTTGAAGGATTCATTCTGAACCTTCTTTTCTAGAAAAACGTACCGGTGAGACGAGCAGCAATTATCACTTGGGTCAGCGGTTGAGTGTCAACCTATGAACCAGAAGGTCACAGTTCAATTCCCGGTCAGGGCACCTGCCCAGGTTGTGGGCTCCATCCACAGTGTGGGGCCTGCAGGAGGCAGCCTATCAATGATTCTCTCTCATCATTGATGCTTCTCTCTCCCTCTCTCTTCCTCTCTGAGGTCAATAAAAATATACCAGGGGAAATAATGTGCCAGGGAATGAGCAGGAGGCTGTTGACTTGCAGGTGGGTTAAAAACTAGAAAGCGCTCCTAAGCCCTTAATGATCGGTGTTCGGTGAAGATGCACCTTCTGTTCTGAGTTCCTGTGGGTGCGAAGGAGCTCCCACTGCCTACTGGAAATAAACCAGAGGCAACAAAGTGCGCGGGGGACCCGCTCCCCCTAATTGAATGTAACACATATATTTAAACGGCCGTGTGTATTGCTGCTGGGCTAGGCCATGTGATTCCAGAATTTCTACAGGAAGGGCCAGTGTTTTTGTTGGAAGAGGACACCCGGGAAGGGTGTTTTCTGTACTAATTTTACCAAGTGGAGAAGCACTGTTTTTTCTGTGATTCCACTTTTGTTTGGAGAAAGGGTTTGTTGCTTTTGGAAATGACACTTTCCCACAGAAAGACACCACCTCCATGGCCCCTTCTTCACGTACTTAGCCCGAAGGGAGCTTAGCGGGGCCTGATTAAGCAGAGAAAGTCATCAAACGTTCTTCGACAGCTCAGAAATCCCTGGGGTTGAGTTGAACGGTAGGTGAAGGGTTCATGCCGGTGTCAAACGCGTCCCCGCCATCTCATCACTGTCCATGCTTGACACTCACACTGACAGCCAGGAGACGAGCCTGCATGCCTGAGACCTGGAGGGAGAAACACCTGGCTGCGAGGACCTACAGCCACACAGCGACATTGTGATTAAATGTCTTCATGGCCATGACTGGGACAGCAGGGACTTCCAGCGGAGCCAGGCTCTAAGGTCTGCCTTTCTGTCCCTGTGCCCTGGCCTCCTTCCCACAGACCACCTCAGAGGCTTCTAGCTTTTTCTGCTTGCTGAGCACCCAGATTCTGTTTCCCCTTGCAAAGGGGAAAACACGGCATTGAGTTGTATGACAACTTCAGCCACGAGACACGTGATCTCTGCCTGCCCCAACTCTCAACAACAGGGAATTGAGGGGCCTGAATTCACACCTTACTTAATCAGGAAAACTTCCTTCCATTCTGGAAGACCCAAACGGCCTTACAAGAAAACAAACTTTGTAAGTTGGCTAGTTCTTGGAAATAGGAGAAAATCGGTAGAGGCTGGTGTGTGTCAATGGAAGGCCTTAAGTTGCCTCAATTTCTCCTTATCTGGAGCAGGTTGAGCTGGGAGATGGGGTGGGGAGGAGAGGAGGGGTATCTGGGTAACTTAAAGCAATAAAAACATGAAAGAGCTATATTAAACTCTGGTGACCCGGGTTTAACCCCAAGACGCGCTAGTACATAAGCCCTATGTGGGCGGGATTTTATTGTTCAGAACTTACAAGGCTGTCAATAAAAAAATTGTTAAGTGTGTGAAAGCCAATGCAGACAGGTGATGTGGATGGTCGACAAAGCTGTTGCCACCTGCGGAAAGGATTTTTGTGAGAAGAGAAGGTTGGAGGCCAGTACCTCATCTCCACGCCTAGGAAAGCTATTGCTCACATCACTACCAGCAACACCCCTCCTGCCCCTGTCAATGCTGTGACTTATACTTAATCATTATTGATTGTCTAGTCCAGTGGTCAGCAAACTGCGGCTCATGAGCCGCAGTTTGCCACTCTGTTGACTAATAAGTTTGCCGACCATTGGGATAGGACCTTAAATCACAAGGAACAACAACAGCCTGTAATTATTAGAATCGAGAGTCTAGGTCAGTGGTCGGAAAACTCATTAGTCAACAGAGTGGCAAACAGCGGCTCATTTGCCGACCACTGGTTTAGTCTATGCCAGAGGTCATGCCAGGCAATTTACATTCACATTGAAGTTGAACTTCACACTGACCCTATGAGGTAGGGGTCATCCCATTTTATAAATCATACAGCTGAAGCTCATAGAGGGAATTTGTTCACAGTTTCACAGTTAACAAATAGCAAATAGGGTTTTTCATGTAGTTCTCACCAGCCCTAAAGCTCACTGTTTTGTGGTGTGTTTTGTTTTACTGCACTACCACGGTGTAGAGGGGAGAAGAATAGCTATCGGTGAGTTATTAAGAGATCCTAAAGGAAAACCAGGTGCTTTGTGTTAAGAAAAGAATCCCCAGTCAATGCCAACCTGAGTCCATTTCCACTTGAATGTTATAATTTGTGGGATTGATGTTGTGGGCTACTATCATGCTCTTCTAGAATTCCTGTCAAGTTTATAATGCAGGATCCAACATTTGTAAGGGTTCTCCCTCATTTATGTATAATTTCCAGGCATAGATGTCTTCTCTGAAACAGGAATCAAGTCTTCTGATGCCTGCTCCATCATACATAGAAGACCTTTAGCCACAGCCTAAATAGCATAGAAAGATCAAGAATCCAGCCCTCGCCCTAGCCAGTTTGGCTCACTGGATAGAACGTCCCAGGTTTGATTCCGGTCTAAGGGCATGTACCTTGGCTGCAGGCACATCCTCAGTAGCGGGTGTGCAGGAGGCAGCAGATTGATGCTTCTCTCTCATCAATGTTTCTAACTCTCTCTCTCTTCCTTCCTCTCTGTAAAAAAAAAAAATCAATAAAATATATATGTATATTTTTAAATCCTGCCCTCAAAGACTATTTAAACAGTTCCTTTATGCAATATCCTTACTGATGGATTATTTTTAAAAGATTATGAACCATGTTGGGCCTACCCTGGAAGTGATAAATCACTTTGCCATATAATAATAGCCAGATTATATTCTAACACATGCATCAGGGATGATCAGTGCATCCAGTGATTTATCTAGCCAAATGTCAGTCTTCTAGAAAAGAGGTGACAGGGCATGGTAGACAGATAACCAATATGAAATGGCAGGTGGTCTCTGTGGTTTGCTAAATGCCATACGATGTTGATGCAAAAATGAATACATCTCTCGCCATTTGGTGAAGGACACTAGGCAGAACTTGGGTGAAAGGAGTTGAAAATGAACTTTCTTCCATCTCCTCTCCTGGCCCTAGCCTGAGCTCTCAAAATTTGTGATAATGGCTCCCTTAGCCCCTTAAGCAATTAACGAATGAGTTAATTTAATTTTTAAAAAACTGCCTTGACCCACATTTTCCTCCATAGAGTCGCCCATCTCTCTACTCATCTTCTCAGCAACATTCTTCAAAGGCTGTTTATATGAACTCTCTCTCCTTCCTCTTTCCCATTTCTCTCTTGAGCCTCTGAAACTGATCTTGACATGATCGCTGGTGTCCCTGAGCTGTCAGACTCACCAGGGTGTGGCTAACAGTGATAGCCAGGTTACTGGGGACTCAGATACGAAGGGCTCAAGAAAGGAACCAGGGCCTCTGCCGGCATTTCTGTCCAGGAGAAATCTGTCCCTCCAGCTCTCACCCTGATGCCAGACAGTTCAGTTCCTCCCCATCGGTCCCTGGAGCCTTTCGAGTTGCTGCCCCAGTGCTGGAACTCAAACCAAGATCAGATTATGTCACCCTCTGTTTTAAAAACATTCAGTAATAGCTTCTCAGGGAAAAGCCACCGTCCTTACAGGAGTCCACAAGACCCTCTGCGACCTCTCACTAACTCTTCGCCTTTTTGCCTACAGGTTCCTTCCTCACTCATCTTCCGTTCTACTAGCCTCCTTGCTATCCTTATTAAGAGATCCTAAAGGAAAATCAGGATTTTCCTTTAGGATCTCATAAACATGCCAAACCCACAGCTTCTACTGGAAATGCTTTGATGTTCACGTGCCTCACTCGCTAACTTTGTTCAGGTCTCTGCTTCGGTGGTGCAGCCTCGGAAAGCCTTCTTAGCAAAAATTCTACTTCTTTGCTCTGTGTCCTCTTAACTGGCTTTATTTTCTGCACTGAATGCAGAAGCAGTTAACTCTTTCTATGTTTCTGTATCTGTGTGATCGGCCTGCCCCGGCTTCCTTGTAATCTCTCTGAAGGCTGGAATTTGGGGGTATTTTCTTCATGATTATATCCCAAGTTACTAGAATAGTCCCTGGATCATAGTAGATGATTAATCAGTATTTACTGAATGAATGGTTCACTTCCTCGAGGGAGGTAGATCTTAAAGAAAACAGTAAGAATTATCAGGCAGGCCAAGACCGGTTTGGCTCAGTGGATAGAGCATCGGCTTGCAGACTGAAAGGTCCCAGGTTCGATTCCAGTCGGGGGCATGTACCTTGGTTGCGGGCACATCCCCAGTGGGGTGTGTGCAGGAGAGAGCTGATCAACCTTTCTGACTCTCTATCCTTCTACCTTCCTCTCTGTAAAAATAATATAATATATTTAAAATAAAAAAAAAGAATTATCAGGCAGGTGAGAATGGAAGAAGATTCTGGACAAGAAGAAAAATCATCCCCAGTCAGCTCCAACATGAGTCAACCATTGCCCAGGCCACAGAGGCCTGCAAAAGCTTAGAAGGTTCCATAACTTACAAGTAGGTCTAAATGACCCTGAGAACCCCCTCCATTCATATCCATGTCCTTTCCAGGGTCTCTTGCAAAATGGGGGACTCCTTTATTCCAGGGTTTGGGCCATCATGTGGCCAATTCCTGGGAGAAAGTCTTGCAGTCTGTGCTGGCTAATTGCTCTTTCTTCCAGCTCAGGAGTTGGAAGGGCAGAAGTTGGGAGTAGGGGGTGTAGATCTGGGGAACAAAAGGGTCAGGGGAAGGGAGGGAGTAAAGACAGGGAAGAGGGAGGACCTCTCAGATTCATCTTGGGGGTTCGTTATGCCGGAAAGGCGGGTCCCAGAAAGCCATGGTTAGCAGGTAACGGGCCTTGGCTGTGTGACTCAGCAGCCTCCAGCATGGCAGCCAAGCCGTGTCGAGTCGGATGAAGGAAGCGTAGTCCCCCGAGGCCTGAGCGAGGTGGTAAAGAGCTCCCCGAAATGCATAGCAGAGCCGTTCATTACCCCATCGACATGCTTCAAGACCAGGCTCAGAACTCATCCAAGAAGAGGCTGCCTTGATCCAAGTTTACGGTGTACGTCAACCAGGGGCCCGGCATCTGCCAGGAGGCCTTAATTCCATGCGGCCTGGGAAAGTCACAAAGCGCTGCCGAGCCACAGCCCATTAGTGAAGGGCTACTGGCTCCCAAAGGCTTGGGGATTTAGATCCTCTGCCTCCACAATGAGGCAGCTTCATGCTCCTCTAGCTTCTTCCACTGAAGCGTCCCTGAGTGCTTTCCCAGGGCGGGTGCTGGATCCCATTAGGTGGATGAGCCTCAGAGAAGCCAAGTCTTGCCTGCAGCCACCCAGCAAGTCAGTTCCGGAGGGTGGGATTGAGACCTAGACATCTCAGCCCAGTGGTGTGACCATTGATGGCACCCCCCGAGGGATTCTAGGGGACAGCAGAGGCCATGGACAAGCCTCCTGGTGTGGGACTTCTTGGAGAGGGACAAAGGGGACAGGGCAGGTGCCAGGGTGGAGCACGCGTCGTACCTGAGGTGTGTCGGTGGCATTTTCTCAGTGAATGAAGGACGTCAGTGCTGAGATGAGGAGTTGCCTAATCAGAAAATGTTGGAGTTGGAAGGGGCCCTGGGAGAGCATCCTACCAGTTTGTTTTGTTTCTTGGTGAGGAAACGGAGGTCCAGAGAGAGAGAGAGACTCATGCTCAAGGTCACGCCGCTGGCTCAGGCCCAAGAGAGACCTAGAGCCTGTGTACCTTGGGCGTTGACCTTGTGCTCTTTCCAGATGCCAGGAATTCTCACCAGAATCACCTGTCCTTTGAGAGCAACTTGAAACCCAGTCAGTCAGCCCCTCACACATTGGCCTAACGCTCTTCCCCCTCTGCTGTCTTGCCATCTGAACTGACATGGCGTGAAGGAACCGGAGCGAAGGGATGGTGAGCTCTGCTCAGACCTGTAATCTAAGACGGTAAACCTCCCGAATCGTCTACTCATTTGGTTTTGGAGCCAACATGAGCAGAGCCCTGGGAAGACCAGCTGGGAAGTCTCCGAGAGCCAGCTTCTGTGCTGGCGAGCCTGGTCTCCTGGATGAGTCCCCCCCACTCTGGGGCAGGTGCCTCAAGGAGACGTGTCGGGAGAGATGTTCTCGGGCTTCTTGCCTGGGCCTTCCATCCACTGAGTGATGATTGTGGCTCTGGGCAGAGGAGGCAGCTGCCAGGGGGAGGCTCCCCCATCCCTCACCCACCAGGTGTTCTTCCCAGCAACCGCATCAGCTTGGCAGGGAGTGCCACAGTGGTGCTGGGATGGGCAGAGAGGTGCAGCTCTCTCTCTCCTCTTCGGTCCAGGTGTCAACAGATGGGATAGAGATGTGCCCCTCCCTTCACATATAAAAAGGACTTTTATAGGCTGATTAATCCCCAGGGGATGAGCCAGACTGTCAGTTACCCAGGGTTTCCAGCCAGGGTCTGACCTCATGCTGGATGGGTTCCTGGGAGCTGCTACTTGTCCTGGATATCCCTCCCTCCCCAAACTTATCCTCCTGCTTTCTGACCTGTGAAATGGGCCAGGAGACAGGCTCTGGGGTCCTCCTTTTCCTCTGATTCACTGCCAATGCCAGGCCTCTGAGTGAAAAGGGAGGTCTGCTGGGCCCTGACAGGTGAGGAGGGGCACCGCAGGTGGTCAAGTCCAAGTGAGAAGCCAGGTCTTTGTGTCTGGCATGCCCTCCCCCCAGCTGCCTGGGAGAGAGCGAGAGCTCGTAGAGGGAGCATGCGAAGAGCACCAGGCTGGGACCCGAAACGCCAGGGCCTGACACACTTGTTCAGGCATCACCAAGCCTTCCTGATCTTCAGTGTCTTCATCTACAGAATGGGGATGGGAACCACTTCCAATGAGTTGGGGTAAATGAAAGCTTTGAAAGGCTGATGAGTACTCGGGGGAGCCCTCATTTCTCTTCTGTTGGGGTAGGGGGTTACAAAGGAAGTTGGTCCTGAGGCTTCTGTTTGCCCACCCCCCCCTCCCCCACACACACACCTCATTCCTATAAATAAAGATTCTACTAGCACTGCGTCAGATGTTGCTCACAGGAGCAATGTACAAAGTCCCTCACTTCAAGGAAGGAGAGTAGAAGAACTCCCAATAGCCCATGAGGGTGATGTGCCCATTGCTCAGGACAACAGTGCCTCAGCCTTCCATGTACCCATGATGGACAGCATCCAATAATGATGAGAGACCTTTCAGGCCCCAAAAGCAGCTAAGCACCCGGGGGACCCAGCAACCCAGCCCCTCCCAGTGGTCACCCACCTTCTGACTTCTGCCTTCATCAGAAGCACCACCTGAGCCTTGGACCCCTACAAGCTTGTTGCTTCGCCTGGGGTCACGGCGGGGTCAGCCGTCAATCCCGAGCGCTAGACAAGCTCGCCTCTTAGTCAGAATCTCCAGATTTTTTATCTACCAAGCAATGAATTGGCACTTTTCACCAAGGAGTGACTCCCGGGCCCTTTATAGCCTCATTAAGCTCCGTGACTTACTGACTCTCCTGTTTAATGGAAGCCAAAGCCGGTTAAGTGGTCACAGCTGCCAGGAACTTGGTTCAAGAGGGAAACTTTCCGAGCAGGTCGGGAGGAGCTGCACTAATCTCCGTGCCCGCACCCCTCCCCTGCCCTTATCTCAGGCTTGTTTTGACAGCTCAGAGCCGGGTCCCATGAGAAGCACCTCAACATCTCTCCTTTCCCTTTTCACGTCTTGCGCTCCAGCCCAGCGTTTGCCGCCGGGGGGAGGGAAGAAACAATCCAGCATTGTCTTGTTCTGGCCCGTGTGTCGGGGCCTCATGGAATAAATATGATTTGCCTGGGAGGGGAACTGGCTGGGAGACAGCGCCCGGTGTAAAGTAAGGGCTGGAGAGGAGGAGAGGGAGGGCAGCGAAGTTTGGGTTTGGCTTTGGTTTTAGTACGAGTTTAATCTCTTTCTCCTGTGGTTCTGGGCTGAAGGGTCCCCAGTTTGATTCCTGTCAAGGGCATGTACCTGGGTTGCAGGCACATCCCCAGTAGAGGGTGTGCGGATTCTCTTTTACCCACCACCGTCCCTCCCCTTTTCTCCCCCCGCCCCCCCCCCACACCAAATAGGCCATTAAATGTGAAGCCTGAGCTGAGCAGAGCCCCTGCCAAGAAGGAACAAAGGAGTTTTTCGGCAGCGTGTGCCCTTGGTCACTCGCCGTCCAGCTCTGGGTGAGCTTGGTGTACATCCCAGGGGTGTCACAGACTGGAAGAGCCTCCTGGTGCCTCCCACCTGCTGGCAGCCCCCAGGCACTCAGACATCTTATCTACCATGGCTGTGGGTCTGTCCCTTGAACTCCACAGGCAAGTATGTCGGGCAGCAGCCCCTCTGTGGGTCTGGAGGGGTCGGGCCCCAGATTTCCCAGGGGATCAGCATATATGGAACTCCTACTGCGTGCAGTTCACCAAACACTGTACAGCCTTTCACTTGTCCTTCGTGTCTTTTGCCCCAAGGAAGCCTCGTGTCTCTCTGGAATAAAGAACTAAAGGAGCCCTAACCGGTTTGGCTCAGTGGATAGAGTGTTGGTCTGTGGACTGAAGGGTCCCAGGTTTGATTCCGGTCACGGGCATGTACCTTTGTTGCAGGCACATCCCCAGTGGTAGGCATGCAGAAGGCAGCTGATTAATGCTTCTCTCTCATCGATGTTTCTAACTGTCTCTCTCCCTTCCTCTCTGTAAAAAAAAAATCAATGAAATATATTTTAAAAAATTTTTTTTAAAAACTAAGGGAGACCCAGAGACATGGAAGCATGGAATAGACTGCCAAACCTTAGCAGGAAGGCGGGGGAGGGTGGGTGAAGAGGGTGGGAAGAGATCAACCAAAGAACTTGTATGCATAGCTGCATAGCCCATGGACAGACAGTAAGTAGGTGGTGAAGGCCTGGGGTGGGGGGCGGGGTGGGCTAGAAGAGGCCAGTGGGGGAAAGAGGGGACATATGAAATACTTTCAACAATAAAGATTAAAACAACAACATAAAAAGAACTACAGGCTAAGAAACAGGCATTGGGAGACCTTGGGAGAGGCCACACCTCCTGGCCATCCCCAGGGCCTTGCAGCCTGTGACAGCCACACAGCCACGAGGCGGTGCAATTCAAAGTCCCCCTTTCCCAGCCTCAGAGCTTTCCCTCACCCCAAAACTCCCCCTGGGGTACAAGCCACCTACCCCAGCGCTGTCAGGCCAGCTGCTGCCGATGGAGAACTCCCTGCCTGTCGGGCCTTGTGCTGAGCGCTGCCCTAGAGAGTCTCACTCATCAGAGTGAGGCCTCGTCTGTCCAGTTCCCCTGACGGGAAACTGCAGTGTGGGGAGGGGAGGAATTGGGGCCCAGGTCACAGCTAAGCAGAAGGCCTCAAACCCCCTTCTCCCTACCCCCGGAGTCTTAGCCGCTCAGAGGCACTTCCCAGAAGTGGGGACACATTGGTAAAGTCCTTCCCACGCCTCCATGCCCACTTCCCCTTATCAGCGGGGAAAGGGGTGCCTTCTGTGACTGGGGAGAGAATGGCAGCCACACCTTTGGCTTCGGGGGCCCCTGTGCCCCCCTAATGTGCTGGGAAGCCTGTTCTCAGGGGGCAGACACCCTGTCTGTGTACCTATTTTGGCGCACAAAGTACTTTGCTCCATGCCAGGGACCGTGGGGGATTGAACACGTGCTTCTAAAGGGTGACCATCATCTCGCCAGCCAGCCAGTGAGGCAAACACTGCCCCCCTTCTCTCGGGGAGGAGCAAAGAGCCACGGCGAGCCGTCTGTCACTGGGCACAGTGTGGCAGGAGCAGGGGCATGTGAGGCCCACAGGCCTGGCTCTGGATCCTGGCTCCGGCACAGGCTCGCCGGGCACCTGGGCAAGCTGGCTGCCCTCGGTGAGGCCAAGTTCCCCACCCGTGGGGAAGGTCACAGGCCTACCTTTTGGGTTATTGGGGGGATTTGGGTGAGAAAATGCCCCCATAGCTTCTGGTGAAACATCCATCTTCTATGAAAACTGCTGTTTGAAATTTTAACCTTGCTATTGGCTTCTATAAATGCTTGCTTGCTTACATAATAAGGAAAATGAGGCTATTCTCACTTCAGAGAGGCCATTAAACCTTCCCTGGACAAAATGATCAGTGCTGGCACCTGGCCAGGCCTTTGGTTGAGGTCTCAGCACGTAGGGGCCCTTTAAGAACTTGCAAAGGCGTGGGAAACATCCCATATTTGGGAGACAAAGAAGGTAAAAACATATAGAGAATATTTCTGCATGTTGGGGCCAGAATTTGAGAAACGTTTTCCTCTGGACCCACACGTATTAAATGTAACTCCAAACTCTCCGAGCATGGTTTGGTTATTCCAGTTCTCTGTAACACTGGCAGCCTGGCTTGGAAAGATGGGCATTCAGTGTGTGTTTCCTCACTTTGTGCACCTTCTTTCTCTCTCAGAAGCTCTCATTGTTCAAGAATCTTGACCTGCCTCTGCCTCTGCCTCAGGGACATTCCCAGCACTGTGTGCTGTGGGCACCCTGCCAGGCTGGCCTCCACAGCAGCACAGTGGGACCAGGCTGGGGCTTTGTAACAAGGTGCCACTCACATGGGGAATGACCAACGAGACACAAAGCCAGATGAACATGCATGTAAACCACAGGGTTCCTTCTGGACCTCCTGGCCCATCTACCCAGCCTGCTCAGGGCACCTCCAGCCTGGCCAGGGTCCTCAAAGTCTCTGCTGAAGAGAAAGCGGCCGAGGCCCTCGAACTCTCCCTCCCAGCCAAGACCCATCTTTGGACCTATTTTCGCATCTGAACCCAGACATCCACCCCAGATGATAGCAGGTTCCTTTTGGAGCGCCCCACCTCCTTACATTCAGAAGAATGGTATCGACTCCACACAGCCAGCCCTGCGTGCATACAGGAGATGCTGGCCTGGCAGGAGAAAGAGAAGAGGGAGGGTTATCAAAAGAGCTGGATCTTTTTTTTTAAATATATATACTTTTATTTATTTCAGTGACGAAGGGAGAGGGAGCGAGAAATAAAAATATCAATGATGAGAGAGAATCGTTGATTGGCTGCCTCCTGCATGCCCCCTGCTGGGGATCGAGCCTACAACCTGAGCATGTGCCCTTGACATGAATGGAACCTCGGACCCTTCAGTCCACAGGCCAGTGCTATACCCACTAAGTCAAACCAGCAAGGCAGGAGCTGGATTTTTATGCGGCCTCCCTGGATCCTGACAAGTATTTGGGGTTATCATCCCCCACCTGCAGAGAAGCGTGTTTCCGCTCAGAGAGGTTGCGTGAAGTGGGCAAGGCCACACCTGCTAGCAGGAGGCAGAGAGCACTTGGGGTTCAGTCATCACCTTCCCAGCCCAGTTCTCTGGTCACCAAGCCCTTGAGCCCGGGATACCAACCCCAGCAGCTGTACCTTCCTGAGGAGTGAACCCGGGGCTGTCCTACCGCCCAGCGTGAGAGAGGGCTTCCCGAGAAGTGTCAAGTGAAATGAGCAAGGGACGAAGCCATAGGTACAAGGCCAGGGGACCTGGCAGTTGTCCCTTTTTCGGCCAGCTTGGAGGCCAGGACACCTGGGCTTGGGTACAGGCTTCGCCACCTGGAAGACTGCATGAGTCTGAAATCTTTACCCTCAGGGCCTCCGTCTCTGCATCTGGAAAATGGGAACAAGGGAATGTTCCAAACTGGTCCAAACGTGGGAGAGAGCGCTCGAGGGCCTCGGCCTCTTTCTCTTCGGCCTGGATCTCCAGGGCCCTTAGAACAGGGCCTACCCCACAGTGGATATTAAACAGAGACAGTGTGTCAGCATCGCTGCTGTTGTTACTATTATTCCTTCTCAAGGTTCTGTGACAAATAAATGAGACCAGAGGTGTGAAAGCATGTTTACGCTGCCAAGGTCAAGGGTGAACCCTCACCGATGCCGAGAGGGTAACAGGAAAAAGGACTTGGCCTCAGACGAGGTATTGGGACCTTTTCAAATTCTTCAACATGAAACATAGAACTACTTCTCCCAAAAGCAATCCCCCGCCTTCTGTTTTGTTGTTGTTTGTTTGTTCTATGTCCATTTTAGAGCAGGTCTTTCTCTCTAGCTGTGTGCACTGCATGCAGTTTGGGCCTTGTTAGGAGCCGCGCCTGGATGTCACCTCGGATATCTTAATGGGGACGGAGAATACAATTACGCTTTGTCTCGCTGTCTCACGTAATCCAGGTGCGATCATTCTTGACAGGCTGGAGGAACCAGGCGGGCCAGCCACCCAGTGAGGAGGAGTTGCCACTGGTTGATTGATGGCTGAACGCCCAATGGCACCTCCCGTCAAGATGCCGAGGCATAAAGCTCTTTGGCCCCCGAGTCTGCCAGGTTTGGTAAGCATCCGATCCATTAGCCAGATGAGAGCCGGTGGGTCCGGCCTTGTGCCCAGCCCCACGCGTGATCCAATGGGGTGCACCAGGGAAGTGTCTGTGCCATGGAGATTCTCGGTGTGGCTGAGGGAGTAAGACCACTGGAACCAAAACAGTGATGTCATGGAAGGCTAGATTTGGCAGCACAGAATGTAAGCCTGGGAGTGTAGAGTGAACTGAGCCAGTGAGCACTACAGGGGGCAGGAGGCGGCTTGTACAGGAGGAGGCTGGTGAGCTGGGCCTTCGTGCGTGTGTCCGAGCTGCCCTGTTGGAAGGGAGAGGGCATTCCAAGTCAGGGAAACGGTGAGAGAACCTAGGAGGTGGAAGAGGGCTGTTCAGAGTGAAACTGGCATTTCTGCCATGGAGGGAGAAATTCCCAAATTCCCAAACTCAGTGGTTCTCAACCTGTGGGTCGCGACCCCTTTGGGGGTCGAATGACCCTTTCACAGGGGTCACCTAAGACTATTGGAAAACACCTATTTCCCATGGTCTTAGGAACCAACAGACCGCCCCTCAGTGTAGCAAAATGTAGCCATGTAGTTTACTGTTGTCATATGAAGACTGTTACCCATGCTACACCACGATTCAAGACAAAATTTCATTTATTTGTCATTAGAAATAAATATTTCACAGTATATAATTACATATTGTTTTTGTGATTAATCACTATGCTTTACTTATGTTCAATTTGTAACAATGAAAATACATCCTGCCTATCAGATATTTACATTACAGTTCATCACAGTAGCAAAATTACAGTTATGAAGTAGCAACGGAAACAATTTTATGGTTGGGGGTCACCACCACATGAGAAGCTGTCTTAAAGGGTCTCGGCATTAGGAAGGTTGAGAACCACTGCCAAACCCCATCCCCTGCGTTGCAAGAACCAGGAAGATAAATTCCCAGTGTTGATAAAACTGGTCCAAGGCGGTCCGGTATGGCCTGCGATGCCTCTCACACGGATCGCTCTCCATGAACTTCGGCAGGTCACTTCACCCCTCTGAACTCGCTCTCCTCCCCTGCAGAATGGAGGCGACGATGCACGTGTAACAGAGGCCCAGGGAGAGCTAAAAGGGGTGCTATGTGGAGGCTCCCAGGGCTAGGAGACCGGAAATGAGGGGAGCCAAGTCTCCCTCCAGCTCCAGCTCAGCAGCTCCAGGCTCAGGTGCACCCGGGAAGAAACGCGCTCCATGCTCTCTCAGGAGCTCATGCCCGTCTCTCCTGCCAGCGTTGCTCTGTCTCCATCGCGTTTGGGGCAGAGGACAAAGGCGGAGCGCTCTCTGCTCCTGGGACTGGCACCCGTGCCAAAGGGAGACCCAGACTCTGCCCTAGTCTCTCGGAGTTGACATGGAGCCATCGGAGGTGCGCAAAGAGAAAGCTTCTCCAGCCCACAGACCCAGAAAGCATGACCGCCGCCTGGCCTTGTGGGGGCCTCTTAGACACCTGCCAACTTGGGGGCCCTTATCAATGCAGCCAGGAGTCCTCTGGGGCGGGGGGCGCTCTTCTCCTGCCTCATGCTCCCTTCTTTCTCCTCCCTGAGAGGACAAAAAGGTAGGAATAGCCTCTGGAGAGCCTCCCCAATGTGCTGACTGGACCAGGAAACGGAGGTGAGCTGGTCACAGCTGGGGGCGCCTGGGAAAGGCTGAGTCGGAGATGGACCGGGGCGCGCTGTCCTCTGCGCAGACTCGCGGGGGCTGATCTGTGCGGAGGAGCAGAGGCAGGCGGTTGCTAGGGTTAGACACAAACAAACAACCGACCGAAAATGCCCGGGGAGGAAGGAGCATCTAATCCATCACCCGAGAGGCACACGTCCGCACCTCCCGACCGCGCTCCTCGGCCCGGTTTCAGGCCACTGGGTCCAAGTTTCTGCCACAGGCCCGGGCCGAGCTGTTTGCAAATTGCCTGGTAATGGTTTTCCACCGGTGCCTTGCCCAAGAGCCGCTGCCGAGCGCACCTTGCCTCTCTCCTCCCACCAGGCTGGGCCCAGAAATCATTACTGGGACGGGTGGAATCTGCCCGGCGAGGCCGGGTCTGGGCGGGGAAGCCCTGTCTCCCTTTGTGGCGCTGCGGCTGTGGACCCCCTGCCTGCCAGGGAGGACCCCGAGCTGTATGTGGGCCCCGGAGAGGAAGCCGGGCAGGGGTTGACCACCCGGAATCCGGGGACTCCACACTGGCCCTGGCCTCTTCCCGGCACAACTGGCCTCGATCTCCGGCCATGCCCCGCTGACTGCAGGGGGCAGGGGGCGTCAGCGCCCCCCCAGGGCTGCTGGGACCCACGCCGGTGCCTCTGTGCTCCCTCAGCGTGGAACAGGTGCGTGTGCGTGTGAGCGCACGCGTGTATGTGTGTCAGTGCATGTGTGCATGAGCAAGAGAGGTTTGCAAGGCAGGAGGCATGGCGTGTGTGTGAGTGTGTGTGTGTCTTTGCGCGTGCACATGATCAAGAAAGAGGGTTGTGCTGAGACCGGTTTGGCTCAGTGGATAGAGCGTCAGCCTGGAGGCTGAAAGGTCCCAGGTTCGATTCCGGTCGGGGGCATGTACCTTGCTTGTGGGCACATCTCCACTGTGGGGCGTGCAGGAGGCGGCTGATCGATGTTTCTGACTTTCTATCTCTCTCCCTTCCTCTCTGTAAAAAAATCAATAAAATATATTTTTTTTAAAAAAAGAAAGGGAGTTGCAAGGCAGGAGGCATGTGCACGTGTGTGTGCAAGAACACATGTGTTACTTGCATGTGCAAGTGAGGGCGCCTAGGTGAGCCCCTGTATGTCCATGTGTGCATGCGCTGGGTGCACATAAACAGGGACCAGAAGGGGCACCCTAAAGGAGAAGTCTAAGTAGCCTAAAGCCAGCCGACAGCCACTGGATAGAAACCCCTAGAACTATTGCTCTTTAAGGGAGGATTTTTGATTGGTCACTGCTATATCCCCAGTGCCCAGTAAGGTAGCTGGTACTTAGCAGGTGCTTCAGAAATACTTGTTGAGTTGATGAATGGGTCCCAGGGTAGAGGGAGGCCATTCTAGAACTCACCAATATGGTTATTATTCTTGGTACCAGCCCTGGCTCTGCCTGTAAGGCCAACCTTTCTCCATACCCAGTTTGCACCACGCTTTCTTCTCTGCTCCTGCTCTCACACCCTCTGCCCTTCACTTGTTTCTCCCCTGTCCCCCTCCTGATACCCCTCAGCTGTCAGCATGGAAGGCAGGGGGGCAGAGCGCTGCCCATGGGGAGCTACCACGGTGGCCTCCCTCTCCGGAGGCCCATGGTATGCTGGGGTGAGACTGGGCACGGTGCCCCACTCCTCCATTGGAGGATGGAGACTTTGAATTTCCATTTCCCCACTTTAAAATAGCACCTGTATTGCCGAAACCGGTTTGGCTCAGTGGATAGAGCATTGGCCTGCGTACTGAAAGGTCCCAGGTTCGATTCCGGTCAAGGGCATGTATCTTGGTTGCGGGCACTTCCCCCGTAGGGGGCGTGCAGGAGGCAGCTGATCGATGTCTCTCTCTCATGGATGTTTCTAACTCTCTATCCTTCTCCCTCCCTCTCTGTAAAAAAATCAATAAAATATTAAAAAATAAAAAATAAAATAAAATAGCACCTGTACCCTCTGCCTCGCAGGACTGTGGTAAAGAGTCCAGGAGACAGAGAGGGAAGAAAGTTCTGGAACGCGTGGTAGGTCCTCTAGAAATGTTCGTTTCTTTTCTCCACTAGCAAGCAACCATCTGGGAGTGCCCCAGGCAGGAGGGGATTGGTTGTGGTTTGAGAATCGCTACCAGATCACGCCCCCCCCCTTTTTTTGTTTTTTCCACAAGATGCCTCGGGGGGGATTGAGTGGTTGCTGGAACCCAGGCAAGCTTCATTCCTCAGACATCCAGGAGTTCATAGGCTGTGAGTCATGTATGCAGCTGGGGCCTCGCCACGCTCGGGAGGGCACTTTTCCAAGCAATTAGACCGGCAGGGTGCAGCTGACCTGAAGGGCCCAGCTCTGGCCTCGCCGCCTGGAGACCTTGCCCGGCCCAGGCCGGCTGCCTGCAGGACCAGCATGGAGGACATGAGCGAACGCTCCCTCCCGCTGCAGAGGGAGACGCCGTGTGCAAACCAAAGCCCGTGATGACGTTTCTCATCACCGCAAGGAAGAGTCGGATTTCACTGGCCTCGACCTGATTTCAGGACTCAGCAGCAAAAACACCCTTCCTGGGGTGGTCACTAGGGAACTGTCCTCTTACAAAGTAGTGGACGGCTCCTTGCTTTTCCTTGGACGAGCTGGGAAGGATGTTGTTTTTACCGGGGGAAGCGGCTGGATTAACCACGCCACCTGGGTAATTGCTCACCGTGGGGAAGCGGAGAGCTTGCCCTTCCAGCCAGCGCTCTGCAGAGAGACACGTCCCGTCCTCCGCGCAGCCCTTCCTGGTGAAGCAGTGGTTCTCAACCTTCCTAAGGCCGCGACCCTTGCATACAGTTCCTCATGTGGTGGTGACCCCCAACCATGACATTTTGCTACTGTTAGGCATCGTGATGTAAATATCTGCATTTTCTGATGGTCTTAGGTGACCCCTGGAAAGGGTCGTTCGACCCCCAAAGGGGTCTCGACCCCCAGGTTAAGAACCGCTGTGGTGAAGGGAAACAAACCGTCAGTCGTATGTAGCTGAAGTTGCCCTTTTAACCTGGCCTGTCTGGAGGTGGAGAATTGCACGAAGGTTAAGAAAAGGTTTCCTAGCCGAAACCGGTTTGGCTCAGTGGATAGAGCATCGGCCTGCGGACTGAAAGGTCCCAGGTTCAATTCTGGTCAAGGGCATGTATGTACCTTGGTTGTGAGCACATCCCCAGTGGGGGGCGTGCAGGAGGCAGCTGATCCATGTTTCTCTCTCATCGATGTTTCTAACTACCCCTCTCCCTTCCTTTCTGTAAAAAATCAATAAAATATATTTTAAAATAAGAAAAGAAAAAGGAAAGGTATCCTAGAATTGGTAGGCATGAATTTATGCGAAGGGTTTGAGTGCATTCAGTCTGAGCCTGATCAATACCGCTTGTGGAAAACAGTGGGGATATTCCATGGGAACCCAGGAAGCCCCCACAGGCCCCAGGAAGCCTTGTTACTTGATAGCAAGGAGAACCGTAAGATCGCTAAATCCTGGTCTGTTTTAATCTAGTTATCTTCTAAAATGATATTGCTCACAAGAGCAGAAGCCCAAAGGCTAAAATGGAATTAACATTAGCTTCCTCCTTCCATGCTGACTTATTCTCATTCCTCCTCCAGTTCCTTCCTCTCTCTCTTCCTGTCTCTCTCACCACTACCAGCACCACCACCACCAACAACAACCCAACAGACTTGACAAAACTCGTGGATTCATCACGCCTCCTGGAGGCCTCCCTATGCGAAAAGAAGGACTGAATGGGACGTCTCTGAGTGCACACAAGCCCATCTTTTAGGCTTTCTGTTTAGCACTTGATATATTCCAAGAGCTCCTGCACATTCTCTCAATGCAACCATAAAAAAATAAAAATAAAAAGAGGGGGTGGCAGATATTATTACCCCCACTTTCACCTGGGAGGAAACAGAGACGAAGACTCGGGGAGGCTGAAGTGATGTGGGTAACGTTATGCCATTGGGGTGCCAGGATCTGAGCCCATGCGCCCACCCAGGTCATTACAAATGGCCGTCATCTCGCCCAACTCCGTGTGGAAATGAGCTCGTCGTGAAATCAGTGCTCTGTAGTCAATGGCTGATGGCAGTTTGAGGGGATGCCCCTTCTGAAAGTGTTTGCATTGCCAAGACTGGTTTGGCTCAGTGGATAGAGCATCAGCCTGCGGACTGAAGGGTCCCAGGTTAGATTCCGGTCAAGGGCATGGACCTTGGTTGCAGGCACATCCCCCGTGGGGGGTGTGCAGGAGACAGCTGATCAATGTTTCTCTCTCATGGATGCTTCTAGCTCTCTGTCCCTCTCCCTTTCTCTCTGTTAAATCAATAAAATGTATTAAAATACATAAATAAATAAAAGTGTTTGCATTTAAATAGAAAACAACGCATAATCCAAAAGCAGAAAGCACTAAGGCTTTAAAAAAAAAAAATGTTAGGCCCCAGAAACCGGCTGATAAAGAAAATAAATACAATTTTGAAGAGGGAACTGAGATCTCTTGAATTACAAACATTGGCGGAGGTCTTACTTTTAGGAGCCCTTACAAGCCTCCTGGAGGCTTGCCCTCAGCCTGTCTCCTTCCGACCTGCCCTGCCAGTGCCAGCTGCTGACCAAAGCATCAAAAGGGGAGACTTCCTAGCACAATGGGTCCCCAAGTCTCCTCCCAGGATGGGCAGCATCCAAGGAACCAGGAGCTTATTAGAGATGTAGACCCCAGCCTGGCCCCTGACCAGTTTAACCTGAGTTCCACCCCCACCCGTCCATCTGTGATTAAGCCCTCCAGCTCATGCCAGCGCATGCTCAGATTTGAAAACCACCGCTGTAGAGCCTGCAGGAGAATGTCCAGACGCCGGCCCAGGATACAGTGACCCCAACAGGTCCCTTAGAGTCCAACTAGATCCATCTAACACTCACTGTGCCCTCCACACTTCTTTTTCATGTATCTTTGATACCCTGTTCCTGCTCATCCGAATGGCCTTTGTTTCTGCTTCCCTGCCTGGCTAACTCCTACTGATCATTCAAAGACGTAGCCTATCTTCTCCCAGGGAGTTTCACTCACCTCCTTCCCCAATCCCCACCGCATCTGCACATGCCTCCAAGTATTGTCCTGTCCTATTCTTTCGGTTTCTCCACATTACCCATAGTGCACCGTGATAAAGTCAGCGACTCTGTCTTATTCTCTCAATCCCCAGTACCTAGCAGTGTGCCAAGAACGCGGTAGGTGCTTAGAATGTATTGAACACATGGAAAAGTGAATAAACATGGGCTCATGCAGAGCAAGAATCCTGAATGCTATGTCCAGCCGGCATGGCTCAGAGGTGAACATTGACCTATGAGCCAGGAGATCAGGGTTCGATCCCTCAGCAGGGCCTATGCGCAGGTTTCGGGTTTTATCCTCAGTGTGGGGCATGCAGGAGGCAGCAAATCGATGATTCTCTCTCATGATTGATGTTTCTATCTCTCTCTCCCTTCCTTTTTGAAATCAATAAAAAAAATTTTTTTTAAAGAAGAATACTGAATGATAGACAAGTGACTGGCCTATGGGCACACAGCTAGTTCCTTCAGAGTCTGGTCTTAACCCAGGCATCCTGACCCCCAGCCCAGGAGAGTAGTGGATTCATTTGTGTCCCTTAGACTCGGTGGCTTTAGGGCACGTACTTGATAAACAAGAGAGTCGTTTTTGGCTACTTTGTGACACATAATCATGCCAAACACCCAGAACAGGGAAAATTCTTCCCTTTAGGCTACAGAGCTGCCATGTGGTGAGGTCACAGCCTCTGTCTGTTATCTCTGCATCTCTCCGTGCTCGCAGTTATATGCGGCACCGACCTATCGCATTGGCATCTAGACCAACGATTAAGCCATTTAAAATGCCCAGGAACCAATTTGTGGCAGCCAACAATTAGTTCCACTCATGTTTTCCCATTTTTCTCCCTTTGAAGTTTAATAGACGGTTATTATGATGTAGTCTGCCCGCCTCCAAGTCTGCAGGCTGCTTGCAGCCCAGGTTGGCAGCTAGAGAGGGTGAGACTCCAGAGCGAGACTGTATGGAACCATGGATCCTAACACAGCATTCTGGATTCCCTTTTCCCAGTCTGTGGCTTTACCTGGGTCTTCCTTCTCCATGAAGAGAGTCCGGGCAACACATATTGCCTTACCACATGCTAGGTACTGGGAATACACAGGGAATCAGACATGATACCCACCATCACAGAGCTCCGAGCTTAGTGGGGAAAGCCAGGGCTGTGAAGAGGAATTTATGGTGTGATACGTGGAGAGAAGGATATTTAGGCTAAGAGCCTAATATAAATGACTTTTCTGGTCAATTGGTGGTGATATTAACCAATGTGTGGGGTTTGTGTGAGTCGCCCTCAGCTAGCTGAGACAGAGGAGTGTTCCAAAGCAGAGGAAGCCTGGAGTAAAAGAGGAAGGCACTCCTGAAGAGCTGAAAGCAGTTTCTGTGGCCAGACCCGTTGTGACAGATGTTGGTGTTGCAGGTTGGGTGGATGCCTCGAAATCAGGAAATGCACCAGAGGCCCGGCTGGGAAGGATGGAGCGGATGGACAGTCTGGTGCTAGGACAGTGAGAGCATGATTTGTCGACGGTGCCTTCCTTAAAAGTAATAGGCACAGACAAAAGTTTGCCCCAAAGATCTTTCATTTCAAGGAGAATCTCTGGCTCCCCGAGCCACTTGTGGCTTTGGGGACTAAGAAGGTTGCAAGAGACAAAGAAAAGGATTTAATTCATCATGATTGTTGGCCCTCTCCTTCCTACCAGCAACTTCCTCGGAGCTTATAAAACATACTCAAAGTCTCTTTCATCCTAACTAAATATAAGTCCTGGCTCACCCGGTGATAGGTGCAAGTTACCTTTTTATCTCTTTTCTTCCTTTTTAAAAAAAAAAAAATATATATATATATAATATGTTTATTGATTTTGGAGAGGAAGGAAAAGGAAGAGAGAGATAGAAACATTGATGATAAGAATCATTGATCAGCTGCCTCTTGCCGGCCCCTGACTGGGTGGTCGAGGCCACCACCCAGGCATGTGCCTGACTTGGATTGAACTGTGTCCTCCTGGTTCATGGGTTGGCACTCAATCACTGAGCCACACAAGCCTGGCTCTTTTCTTCCTTTGATAATCAAGTTCCTAAAAGGTGTGTGTACTCACCCTCTTCCAACAGTGCTTGTTGGGCCCTGACCAGTTTGGCTCAGTGGATAGAGCATTGGCCTGCGGACTGAAGGGTCCCAGACTTGATTCCAGTCAAGGGCATGTACCTTGGTTGCGGGCACATCCCCAGTGGAAGTAGCTGATCGATGTTTCTCTCCCATTGATGTTTCTAACTCTGTCCCTCTCTCTTCCTCTCTGTAAAAAAACCAATAAAATAAATTTTTAAACAAACAGTGCTTGTTGGCAATGATAAAATTTAATCTTTCAAGCAAAAATTGGAAGTTTAGAAAATAGGCATCTGCGCCTGTGAGCATGACAGTTTCCCAATACTTAATGCCTTCCCTGATAGATTGGTGGGGATATTAACAAATGTGCGGGGTTTGTCTTGGATCTTGTATAATGAGATGTGTCAACATTTGGAAGGTCCACATAACTCAGTAAGCCAATATTTTTCAATTGGCCAATGATTGATGTTAAGAAATTATGTGTAAGTGAAAAAGATCTATTAATGTTCCTTAATATGGTTTCAGATTACACCTTGCAACTAAACTTGAAGTGCTACTTATCAAATCTTAGTGTATTATCAAAGAATACCCATAATTACCTAAAAAGGCTGTTAAAATATTTGTCCCTTTTCCAACTACATATCTATGTGAAACAAAAGTTTCTATATATACCTCAACCAAAAGAACATATTGTAAAAAACTGAAAACGGATATGAGAATTCAGCTATCTTCCATTAAGCCAGACATTTTTTACAACTTTTTTTTGTATTGAACAGACAAATATGTTATTTATGTTAACATGTAATGAGTTTATTGTTATTTTTAAATGATTAACAAAATATTAAACATTCCTAGTTTCCATTTTGAATGAAATAAATATCAATGTTTATAATCCACATAAACACAAAATTCTTTGAATCCTCAATGATTCTTAAAAGTGCAAAGGAGTCTCGGTTTTAAAATGGCTGACTATAGGATTAAGGTCCAAATTAGTTGTTTCCTCAGTATTTTTATTTTTTTAAGGCTTATTTTAATTTGACAGATTAATTTGACTTTGAATGTTTAAGGTTAAAAAGCGAATGGCTCACAGATGACAGTAACTTGGAAAGGGATTATAACCACCAACGCTAAATCTCCCAATTTGAGAAATATTCGTCCTTAAAAATAAGTAATAATTTGCCTTACTGATAAAAAAAAACTTTTTTATTTTAATATAGTTCAATGCACCTATTTTTTTTTCTTTTGTTGCCTGTGCTTGGTCTCACATCCATGAAATCATTGCTAAATCCATGGCATGCAGCTCTTCTATGTTTTCTTCTGAGAGTTCTACAGATTTAGCTCTTTCGGTAATTTTTGTTTATGGTATAAGGAGATCCCAACCTATTTGCCCAACAGGTGAGGTCGCTCATTCTTTGGCCCCCACCAATCTCTCCAGCCTCTGCTGTCAGGACTGTGCTGGTGCCAACACACCAGCATGCCACGACCTCCCCTCCCAGCCCTGCCAGGTCCCATCCACCGTCCCCAGGTGCCAGGCTATCTCCTGCCTTTATGCCTTCACCCACCCTCTGCCCGAACTGCGTTTTTCTCATTTCGTTTTGTCTTGTCCTCTTTCTGCTTTTCATACTTCAAAACGCGCTATTGTCTCCTCCTTTCCTGAAACACCCCACCCCCCATGACCCTCCGAAAGACGTGATCTCTCGCTCGTTACCTGTGCGTCCCTAGCTACTTCTAGCCAAGCATCCGTAACATTGCCATGCGGGCTCTCCAATCCATCCTGCAGGCCTGACCTGACTGCACTGTGGACAGTTCCCTAATCGCAGGCAGATGAACTGTTTTACAAACATTTTTTTTTTCCTGTTCCTAACAAAGCGACCTTGGACGTGCTCGTACATGTCTTCTGGGGCACTTGTGCAAGAGGCTGTGGAGAGGAGAATCCTGGAAGGGGAATTACTGGGTCACAGGGTTTGTGCCTCTTCGCCTTCACCCAAGTACTGCTGAGCTCTTCTCCAAACCGGTTGCGCCGACGTATACCACCAGCAGCAATAAATTAAACCTCCCGATTGCCCCACATTCTCATCCACACCGTGTCATCAGGCGAATGTTTGAAGCTGAGGGCTTGGAAAGAGCATCTCACTGTTACTGTAGTTTCCAGTTTCCTAATTACAAACGAGGTGACAATCTCCCCATAACCCACTCGGGTTTCTTCTGTGAATCGCCTGTTCAGAAATAGCCTTCGCTGATGTTTGGATTGGCTTTTTCTGACTGAATCTTCGTGGATTCTGGATACCAACCTTGTTCTGTTGTGTGCGCTGCAGATCTCCCTGTGTGTGACGAGACTGTGAACTTGGTCTGTGGAGTCTCCTCTTGCACAGAAGCTGCAATATTGAATATGATCATATCCATCTCTTTCTTTCTAGTTTAACCATCATGTTTAACAGGTTCTCCCCCAAGCCCAGATCATAAGCTATTGCATCTATTTTCTCAGCAGAACTCTAAAACTTCTTAAGAGTTCTGCTTTTCACATTTAGATCCTTAATCCTTCTAAAAATGTATTTATTCATTTGTTTTGGTAAGGTATAAAGAGGCAATTTACTTTTATCTATTCCCATATGGATAGTATAGATAGTCAATTGGTTCAAATCCATTCATTAAATATTTCCTCCTTTCCCAATGTTGTGAAATGCCATTGGCCTTCTATTTTATTTCAATATCTAGGATCAGCAAAATCGTTCCGCAAAGGCCAGACAATACATAATTTATGGTTTGTGGGTCATAGAGTTTCTGTCAGGATTGCCCAACTGTGCTGTTGCAGAGCGAAAGCAGCTAAATGCATGTGGCTGTGCTCCAAGGAGGCCTTCATTACAACATGGGCAATGGGCTGGGGCACACACAGGCATGATGCGATGACCCCTAGTCCATTTCTCTGTCCTGGCACCAATAGGGCACTTTTAATTCTGTGCAGCTTTTTTTAAATGTATTTTTTATTGATTTCAGAGAGGAAGGCAGAGGAGATAGAGATAGAAACATCAAGAATGATAGAAAATCATTGATCGACTACCTCTTGCACGCCCCACACTGGGAATCCAGCCTGCAACCGGAGCATGTGCCCTGACTGGGAATCAAAACGTGACTTCCTGGTTCATAGGTCAATGCTGGCCGGTCATTTGCAGCTTCTTTTTTTTTTTTTCTTTGTTTGGTAGAGTCAATTTGCCCTTCAATGTTTTCTTAAAAATTGTCAAAGCTATCCTTGGCCTTTTATCCTACCAATTAAACAAGATCACCTTAAAATCCCATCAAAATCCCTGATTTAAAGGGAGGTGGGATTTCTTCTTCTTTTACTTTTCTAACTTCTCGAACTGATGTTTCACTTTTTCTTCTTATCTATTTCCTTTAGCTATTGCCTTAGTTATAACTCACAGGTTTAATTGTTATAAGTGCTGTCTAACCACATACCCATTGTGATTTCTTGTCTGAATTATAGATAATTTAAAAGTATGCTTAAATTGTCTACTTGTAAGGGAGTGGTGAGGTTTCTCTATTTTGTAGTTATTAATTTCATCTCTAATTACACTGTGCTCGGAGAATCTGGTCTAATTATATAAATTAGGTTTGGGGATATTTATTAAACCTTGCTTTGTGGTCTAGTGCACGGTAACATTTTTAAATATTTCAGAATGCTTTGAAGGGATCTATTGCTGAGAACCAAGTTCTAGATCCAACTTGCCGCCTGTCCTCGTTTAAACTTTGCAACATGGTTATAGAGTCTCACCTTTTTCTCATACATCTGTACATGTTTGCTCTCGCTATCTATATCTACCTTGAAGCTGTGTGATTTGCCTGGTCTGCATACAATGAGAAATAAAACAAAAAGCAAAGATGTAGGTCAAAGCATTCGCTAATAGTGGTGAAAGACATATCTTGGTATGACACCAGAATGGGCTTGCAAATGAACCCGAAAATGAGCCAACATCCTCCCCCAGTTCCGGGCAGCCCTAGAGCAGGGCAGTCCTGCCCCACGGGGAGCAGAGCCTCTGAGAAAAGTGGAACAGATGCTCTCCAGGGGCAGCTTGCTTCTACAAGGGAGAAGGCGCGGGCACCGCTGAACTACCCATGCCTTTTATCAGCGCCCAGGTACCCATCAGACGAGTTAGTCCCGTGGGTGGAGTGAATAGGAGGCCGAGGGAGGTAGAACATGATTCAGGAACCTGTCACCTCGTGGATGTTAGGAGTCAAAAACTGTCCCCTTTAGCATAGGCCTACACGTTTAAAATGGTTTCATCTTCCTGGTGAACTGTTTTTTCTAGTATTGTGTGTTGACTTTCTTTAAGACTAATACTATCTTTTGAGTGAAAAATTTATTTTGTGCGACATTATAGGAGCTGCACAGCAACTGTAAAAAATTAGTTTATCTTTTTTTGGCCCTTTACTTTTAAACGCTTGTATTGTTTTCAAAAGCGCCCTGCTGAAATTCTGATTGTGGTAAGAATTGTTGGGTAAATTTATTTAGTCAGTTTCTGTTTTCTTTTGAAAGAAATGTTTAAACCTAGACAAGGAGCACCACTATACCTCTCCACTAAGATTCGCCACTGCTGAAGTTTGCCAAATCTGTGTTCCCTCTCTCATTCCCTCTCTTTTTTTCTGTCCCTATCTGTCTATCTTTTCTACAAGTCATTTATGCTCTACACATCATGACACATCACTCTTATTTCAACACACATTCCCAAAGAACAAAGTCATTTTTATACAACTTCATCACCACAACCACACCTAGGAAAGCAACATGAACTCAATAATATCTTGAGATATTCAGATTTCCCCGGTTGGTTTTCCCCTTTGATTTAGGATCCATTCAAAATTTATGAATTGTATCTGGCCACTCTACCTCTTTCATTTCCAACAACCTAGATATCGCCCACATAGAGCTTTCTATGATATTGAACCTTTTGTTGAGTTTAGGACTATTGCTCTGCACTAAGTTATGCACTCTGGATTTGTCTGACTTTCGTCCTATTATTAGATTAATTTCCTGGTGAGAACACCAAACAGAAGTTGGTTTCTATCTGTGGCTAATGCCAAGAGTGACTCCTTGGTTAAGTTAGTAACTCCCAGATTTCTCCACTGTAAAGGTATAAGTTCTTTCTTCTCACTAAAAAGTAATCTGTGGAGTTTTACCCTTGAGACCAAATAAATACCTTTCACTCAATCATTTTAGCATTCATTGATGAACTTTGTCTGCATAAGTTATTATACTATGACAAATAGTGATTTGTGGCTCATCATTCCTTCCATAGTTATAAACTGCTTTCTTCCATCCAACGCACTACATGCGTACAACTTGATGATTTAGCCAACATGTCTCTGATGGCTAGTGGGTGATGAGTGGACCAGCGCACACCCAGCTTATGATGGTGTGTCAGACCACATAGTTCCCTGGTCCTCCTGGAAGTCTCTATCAGAGCACACTCACAAACCAAGAACTGCTCTTTGTCGTTCTCGGCAGAAGATGAACAGTCTAACTGGCTCAGGGATTGAGGGTCAACCTATGAACCAGGAGGTCACGGTTCAATTCCTGATCAGGGCACATGCCCGGTTGCGGGCTGGTGCAGGAGGCAGCTGATCAGTGATTCTCTTTCATCATTGATATTTCTGTCTCTTTTTCTCTCCCTCTCCCTTCCTCTCTATATTCAGAAAATATATCTGAAATTCGCTTATGGAAGGGCAGTTCCAAGGACTTCTTTTTGGCCCTTCACACCCTACCAGCTCTCACTCCACGGATTCGAGAAGCAACATGGAGATTGTCAGTGACTAAGCATGTCTAAATTCCACTGTACCTTCATGGATTGGGGAAAAATAAATATGCCAGGCTAATTATTTCACTGGACCCACCATGAGCTGAGAGGGAGGAAGAGCCATATTGCCTGGCATTCGTAAGTCTCCACTCGTACCAGTAGGTGCTAGGGGCATTTTGGAACTCAAGATAATAAAATCAGCTCAAAGTCAATATCTAAGAACACTCAGGAGTTCCGCATGCTTCTCTTTCACCTCCACACAGTCATCCTGACAAATGGGCACTCATTTCTCAGGAAAAGAGTTAAAGGGCCCTTTTCCTACGGGACTCAACGTTCTCCTTCACCAAGAGACTCCAAGTCTTTGTGAACTGAGTGACATCTGAGAAACAGGTCAAAGGCTGTGAAACTCCTACAGTCTCTTGAGCCACGTGGTGGCCCACCAGACCCAGAATGCTTCACTTACACATTCCAATGAGCACCTCAGCAGATGGACCCTCCATGTTACTCCTTGGTCAGCCTCATTAATTTGCTGTGGTACAGATTCCTGTGAAAACATCTGCTAGAAGATCTGTAAAAGCATAGACGGCCTCTCTCTCTCCCAACAGCTTGTAATGGTAATTTTGTCCAGCATGTCTCCAATGACTGATGTCCCCCACCAGGTCTTCACAGGCCAAGATCCACTATTTCCACTGAAATCAGGGAACCTACCGTATGTTCCGGCATATAAGACGACTGGGCGTATAAGACGACCCCCAACTTTTCCAGTTAAAATATAGAGTTTGGGATATACCTGCCCTATAAGATGACACCGGCGTATAAAATGACCCCTGACTTTTGAGAAGATTTTTCTGGGTTAAAAAGTCATCTTATATGCCGGAAAACGTGGTAGTTGCACTAACACATCTGCCATCATGACCTCTGACGCAATAATTCTGGTGCTTCCCTGAGCAATGCAGTTCTTTCACCTTCATGAAGGGGATATCCTCTTAACCCTCCTCGAGAGGGTAGGCAAACAGTGGCTGAGCAAGTCGACTTGCTCCTAAGTCCATTCCAACATGCCCATCTCCAGAGCCTTTAGACTCTGTTCTCTACCATTACTGGTTGGAAGTTTCTGCCATTTGAATATGATCCATAAATCAGAACTTGCTCTAAATGCATAATCCCAGGGCCAGCCCTGACCCAGAGATTCAGCATCTGCATTTTAACAAGCTAGTCAGGTGATATTCTGCATATTAAAGTTTGAGGAACCCCGCTGTCTACCATGGTTGAGCCCAGGCTACCGGAAGTACTACTTCTAGATAATTGAGTCAATATATTCTATCTAGAATTCCAGGTGAGTGCTCTCATACTCATAAACCCAACCTGATCTAATCTTATATTCTATATTATTAGTCTCACACCTTCAGAATCCATTACCACACCTTCTGCCTATAAGGAAACAAGTGCCTTTCACATATGACCTGGTAGACAGGGAGCCAGGAACAGTGCCACCGCTGGGGTTAGCAGCGTCCCAGGAAGATATATAGGGGTTCTGTCTACATAAACAAAATAATTTTCAAATGAATTGCAAAATATCACGGGCACGTGTGAGCTGAAGTAATGTCTAATATATGCACACCCCTTTGGAACCTGTTTATATTGTAACATGTAGATCTTTGGCTGCTGCAATCCCTCGAACCACTTATCAAATGCTGGTTACATCACTCCTCATGCTATCTCATCCTCCATCGTGAACACTGCTGCCAAGGCCTCCTTTGAAAATGGTTACTGCGCTTCACTCACAGTGACCATAAGCATGAGTCTCTCCAGAGCCTGCAGAATGAGAAGGACAGTTCGCTTTCTGATCATGTGACATTTACCGTTCGGAATTTACGACTGTAAATATAGACCAGCCCACCTTCCACCCATGGTTTGGACTCTTTAGGCCATAGCACCTGCACGCCTAGCATGTCGTCTCTCACTGTTGCACACTCTCCTACCCCACCCCACCCTCACAGCACCACCAGGAGGGAGAATCGGCAAAAGGCCTATGAGCAGAGTGAGACCGTGTGCATTGAGGTCTAGCCCTCGGTCAGCATGGTGTCAGTCTGACCTGGGAGAGCATAACGATGCCGTGTCGATCAAGGGCAATCGAGGGTGTGAATTAGGACATAAACTACAGTCTCAAAAACCTGCAGAGGTGACGAACACAGCCACTCCTCGATTCCCTGGCCTGTGAAAGGGGTGGGTGGTCACCCCAAGAGCCAGCAGTGAAGGGTGCACAGGATAGAGGACACCTGTTGTCACCCCCACTGCCCTTGAGTATTGGGGAATACAGTGCTACAGCTCTGAACTCATCTTCTGTCTGTGGTGAGCGAGAGGCACCTAAAAACAGCATAGTAGCACTATCCTGGGGGCCCAAAACCCAGATGTGGGTAAAAATGCCTCAGAAGGAATCAGTGGGGACTGGGGCCCAGGCAGGTTCCAGCTCAGGCTCAGAGCCCCCTGCCCGCTGGTCCTGAGCATTAGAAGAGGACTTGGGAAATGTTGAGGTAGATACTTTGATCTTTCATCACCCAAGTGTGGCTTCATCTGGTCTGGGGCATTTTGCCTGACAGTTCCAGCCTCCAGAGAGGGAGTTAGAAAATGATGAAGTAGATGGTTCCAATAACCCCAAATCACATAGAACTACTAACAGACTTGGGCTGTCCTGCCTGCACAGCGCTGCTGGTCCTCGCTGGTCCCAAGCACTAGAGGGGAACTTGGAAATGTTTGAGGGATGCATTACAAAGCAGGTCACTACACCTCCCTGCCTTGAGTGTAGGGTCTAGGGTAGGAACCCTACTTGTCTGGACGTCCTAGCCAGGAGAATAAATATCTCTCTCCTGAAAAACCCTACTGCCCTGGCCGGCTTGGCTCAGTGGATAGAGCGTCGGCCTGTGGACTGGGAGGGTCCCAGGTTTGATTCTGGTCAAGGGCACATGCCTGGGTTGCAGGCTCAATCCCCAGTAGGGGCCGTGCAGGAGGCAGCCAATCAGTGATTCTCATCATTGATGTTTCTATCTCTCTCTCCTTCTCCCTTCCTCTCTGAAATCAAGAAAGAAATATATATATTTTAAAAATCCTACTATTCCCACCCTCATAGTGACCGAACCCAGCCAGAAGCCAAAAGAAAGACAAGTGATTTTGAGGAATGCGGTCTATAGAGGTCAGCCTCTGGGACAAAAAGCAATGTGCCACCAGAAAGGTGAAAGTAGTCTGTGGAAACAAATTGAAAATATTCACATAGCACAAATTGGCAATTATTTTTCCTCATCCCATTTGTGAAATTAGCCCATTGTCTTCTAAGTTCTATGATTGCTAATAAGTTGCTATCAGTTGAACTGTTCCTGTGTAGATAATCTGGGTAATTTTCTCAGCTCTGTATTTCACTAATTCTCTCACCAACTGGATTGCACTTGTTATTTAAATACTGCATTGAGTTTTTTTCATTTCAGCAACTCATTTTCATTTTGGGGATATTCTAATTTTTATTTTCTTCTTCCTGATTTTTCTTTTTAGTTTCTATTCTTTTATCTCCATAATTATTTTACTTTTCAATAAAGTACAGCTTTTTAGGTGAAATTTCTTAAAAATTTGTTTGCTAGCTCTTATCCATGGTAAGTTACTTCTTTGTGTGTTTTGTACATTTTAACGGTGAGTTTATCTCCAGTGGGATTTTACTTTCTATGCAAGTCCTGTACAACCTGAATTTTGGAGGAATTCCTTCCAGTGTGGTCCTGCATTTGCTTTGCCAAATGAGTCAGATTTATTACTGGCCAAGTTCCAATTTTTATGTTAAATTCTTGAGTTTCCTGACCATATGATTCAATAATATTTAGACTCCAATCCAGTGCATGGTGCAGGTTTGGCCTAAGAATAATTTTTAAATATTAAATATTCAATATTATCTTTCAATTTTTAAAATGATTTTACTAAGCATTTATTTTGTGTTAAAGTTCCCTGCTTCTAATTTTATCTTCTAACTATTATCAAATGTCTATATAAGGCAGAGGCTATTTTTACATAATATTGAACTAAGTAATTTTGTCACAATATTTGGGTGCATAAAATTAGTAACCAAGCATTTACTTATGTCTTTTTCTTCTTTACAGAAAACCTTTACATTTTTAATATAACTGATCACAGAAAAATTACTCATTGCTTACTATTGTGACCAATCTTTATTATTTAAAAACATGTAATTTGCCCTAACCAGTTTGGCTTAGTGGATAGAGCATTGGCCTGCAGACTGAAAGGTCCCAGGTTTGATTCTGGTCAAGGGCATGTGCCTTGGTTGCAGGCATATCCCAGTAGGAGGCGTGCAGGAGGCAGCTGATTGATGTTTCTCTCTCATCGATGTTTCTAACCTTCTATCCTTCTCCCTTCCTCTCTGTAAAAAAATCAATGAAATATATTTAAAAATAAAATAAAAATAAAAACACATTACGTATGAAAAATACAGAATAACATGATTTTAAGAATCCCTTGGGAGTTACAATTTTTTTTTTCTACATCACAAAAATGACTGTCAGGAATGTGGAAAGACTGGCCTGTACTCAGACAGCCAGAGTGGAAGTGGAGAGGAAAGAAAAGAACAGAGAGGTTGTCAGAGGTAGAATGATAGAAGTTAGTGGCTGAGCAGATGTGAGAAATAGGGAAGAAGCTCTAAGATAACTCCCCAGTGTCTGGTTTTGTGGACTTGGTGGGTGAAGATTTTAGGAGGAAAAGCAGTGAGGGGCGGTGAGGTTGTTGGACCATATCACGTTTAAGGAGCCTGAGTCACTGGGCTGGGGTGTCCTCCGGTATCTGGGCTCAGCAAAGAGGTGTGTTCTGGAGCTGAAGACTCAGCAGCGAAGAGATGGCAGCTAGAACCATGGGCAAGTCAGTATTTGTTTCCAACTACTTTGGACTTGCTTGATGCATCTGAAAGACAGCAGAAGAGGTGGGTGTCTGGGAGCAATATGGGAAGACATATTTTATAGCTTTCCCAACCTTACACATGATCTTAGTCATGTTGGCAAGCAAACCTCTGATAGCTGGCAATGGCTTTTAGCCTCCAAACCTTCCAGAATTAGAGATCTGTGTATGTCAAAAAAAAAAAAATGAAGCAGGCATGCCTTTGGGTTTTATTTTAAATTGCAACTAAAATTTGAGTGAGAAGGAGAATTCTTCTTTACCCATCCCTTTTCCTTTCATCTCAACAATATTTGCACAAATACAGCGGGAAGGGGGATGACAATAAGTTACATAAACTAGGAAATCATGTAGCAGAGAGAGGAGATGAACTACTATGTTGTGCCAATATCAAAGGGTAAACTTGTGTGCTACAAGCACCTCATTCTACTTAATTTTTAAAACCTGAACATGTGTGAATACGTTCTGATTTGCTTGCTCTAGAGCAGTGGTTCTCAACCTTTCTAATGCCGTGACCCTTTAATACAGTTCCTCATGTTGTGGTGACCCTCAATCATAAAATTATTTTCGTTGCTACTTCATAACTGTCATTTTGCTACTGTTAATGAATTGTAATGTAAAATACCTGTGTTTTCCGATGGTCTTAGGTGACCTGCTAGCAAGGTCATGACCCATAGGTTGAGAACCACTGCTCTAGAGCTCGGAGTAAAAAGCGAAGGCTCCCGAGGTAGACAACTCCGGTTTCAGTCCTGCCTTTACACTGCCGAGCTACCTGACCACAGATGAGCTGTGAAATCCCTCTGAGCTTCGGTTTCCATCTGCGCACCATGAGTCATTCTAGACTTCTCCCATTCTCTCACCCCTCCGCCTGTACCTACTACCCGCTTCTTGTGCCTGCTCTGTTTCCCCGTCCCCAAGACCAGGCTGTCTCAACACCTTGCAGCTGGTCCCTTGCAACAGCTTCCTAATTGGTCTTCCCACACTCAGTCTTGCTCCCATGAAATCCATTCCTGATCCTGCCACCAGAACGAGCATTTGAAATCACAACTCCGTACGTGTCACTCTGCCACTTACAACTCTGCATTCTCCCCGTCGCCTCTGGGGTTTCCCACCCACCTCTGGGCGCCTTCCAAGACGCTGTCTGAGCTCCCTCTGCCCCTGGGTCTCTGCTCGGATTAAAGACAACCTGCCTCTCCTCCACTCCGCGCACTTTGACCTCCAAACCCCTTTCATCCTTCAGGTCTCAGCTGAGAGGGCGCTTTCTCGGGAAGTCTCTCCTCCTCCGGCCCCCAACTCTGGATTAGGTTCGCATCGTAGGTATTCCTGTACCACGATACACTTTTCTTCTTCATTCTGCTTTAGTAAGTTTGTATTTGATTGTGTATAATTACTTATTGTACTGGGTCAGGGTTTTATCAGGAAAATAGAAGCCACTCTGTCTATTCCAAGTATCCAGAGTTTTAAAATGGGAAAAGTAAGACTCATGCAACCACTGGGCAAGCGAAGACCCAGAAGGCCATCATCTACGCCAGTGGTTCTCAACCTTCCTAAGGCCGCGACCCTTGCATACAGTTCCTCATGTGGTGGTGACCCCCAGCCATGAAATTTTGCTACTGTGATGCATCGTGATGTAAATATCTGCATTTTCCGATGGTCTTAGGCGACCCCTGTGAAAGGGTCGTTCGACCCCCCCAAGGGGTCGCGACCCACAGGTTGAGAACCACTGATCTACACGGCACTGAAGCTTCTGAAGAGCTTCTCTGGGAACAACAAACCACGTGAATCTCTAGATGATCCCACTCACTATTCCAGCATGGGGACCGTTCTCAGGAAGTCCCCCTGAAAGCTGACTGAAGCTCGCATCTCTCTGGCCCTGCCTACAGCGTCTGGCTCGGGAGAACAATGGTGTCTCCTTTGCTCACCCAGGTGCCTCTCATTGGATGATCTCTCCTGGAAGCAGACAGAAGGAAGGGATTCTGGGAAATGCAGCCACCAGCTTCTCTTCTGCAGAGTGGGAACACATCAGAAGGGGATGTCCGTGATTTCAGTTGATGGCCCACAGTTCAGCAAACTTGTCCTGTGACCACTCAAAACAGTGATGCCAACGAGACTGGGTGATACTGAACAAAATAGATACTTTGCTTATTTACCGGATATCACGGCTCATTTTCCTATAAAACCACACACACACACACAAATTAAAGGGTGATGCGCGTTTAATCTGGTCCATACGATGAGTGTAATGACTGAAGCTGAGTTGTTTGTGTGCTTCTTTATGACTGTCAAGTGGATCGGTGAGTCACATCCTTGTGTCCTACACATAACCTATTAAAACCAACAGGCCCCTACACACCTGGGAAGAATAGGGCAGTCTTCCATCCTCAGATTCCATTCCTGGCAAAGGTGCGCTAAGTCGAAATGATGTCAGCTGAGTCAGATTTTCCAGTAGCAACTCAGCCACGTGCATCGCCAACCCCAGATGACCGACGTTTTATAGGAAGAGGACCACAAATGCCACAACTCACGTGCACCGTCCGCATAAAGCTTTACACCATGTGTAGATAGCAAACAGGGCAATATAGCAGCCCGTCGCTGCAATCTAATAGTCCATGAAACTGCTCGTGTATTTTAATGACTTCGTGTTATGTTGCCACAAGAAATAGAAAGCCAAATGGCATTTCTCTAGAGATTCTTTGCTTGGATTCTGATGAGAATCCTCACATAGAATGTTGAGGAAACGTAGGCGTTTGGGATGATTTTTGAGCCATAAACCCAGGAATGTACCCCTCAGCTGCCAGGCTATCAGTGCAGATCTGCTGCCAGCCAGCAAAGGTCTAAGTGACAAATGATCGGTCGTTTCGTATGTGAATTCTGTGTGTCGCTTTCTGAACTACAGTTCTACAAGCACTAGCCACTAACTTCCACCTATCTTATGCTAAGCATACCTGTTTAAAAATTACTTTGAATATGCATAAGCGAACCTTTGTTTGCACTGGAATTCCCATCGTTTTATCACTGGTTGCACTGTTTCAGAGTGCCAGTGTGCTTAGGAATTACAGCCAGACTCACTAATATGCATCATTGGGGTGGCCCAGAATCCAGAGTGATCCTTTTGCAGCTATAGTGGAATCGAATTCTCTAGTAGAGAAACGTACTTCCATTAAAAAAAAAAAAAAAGGCTGAGACCGGTTTGGCTCAGTGAATAGAGCGTCGGCCTGTGGACTGAAAGGTCCCAGGTTCGATTCCAGTCGGGGCATGTACCTTGGTTGCAGGCACATCTCCAGTGTGGGGTGTGCAGGAGGCAGCTGATCGATGTCTCTGACTTTCTATTCCTCTCCCTTCTTCTCTGTAAAAAAAAATCAATAATAAAAAATAAATAAAATAAAATAAAAGGACTCTAAAAGAGTGAATAGTTAGACTATTTACAAGTTAGAGCTCCTTCTCTCCTCCAGAGCATGTTAGAACACAGAGACCCAAATCCTGAGCCTTCGCCGGAAGTGGCTGCCTTGGTCTCCGCACTTCTGCAGTTCCTCTTCGTGAACTGCCTTTAGAATCAAAATCATCGATTTCACCCACCTGTTTCTCACCAGACAGTTTGCACTGGTCTGCAGCCTTTCCGTTCTTCCTCTTTCCAGCTCCTCCCCTCCCCCTTATCTGCTGAAGTGCAGTTTCCCTTCTACTCTGCTGCTTCTACACTAGAGCTGAACAGGAGGGCTGGGGCTGCCCTGGGCAGGGCAGGGAAGCTGGGATGGAGCACACTGGGAAGGCGGACACAGGTAACAGCATGACTGACGTCCGTGTTCCTAAATTCACTGACAAGACAAGTTTTGTAGAACCGAGTGTTCTCATCTGCGAGATGAGTGGGCTGGAGCGCCAACTCCTCCTCCTCCTCCTCCTCCTCCTCCTCCTCCTCTAACTTTCTACGTCTCTCTGAGGTGTGCTATCTGCCTGCTAAAATGTCAGTCCGTGCCAGAGGCCAGGGCAGATTTAGGCAGAGAGCAAACCTAACCTGGCCATTTGCATTCTAACACCATAGGCCAAGGTGAAGATGCTGACTCTGAGTAGACACATCCTGGGATAGTCTTGTGGAGGAAGTGGGATTTCCTGAATAAGGAGAGAAAGAAGGCAACTTGGCAGCTTCTCCATTCAGGCAGCCACACAGGTGAAGGCCCTGGGACATGCTGGTCTTCCCTGGATGAGCTGGTCCACTCTGCCTTGAACTGCCTACCGGCACTACCTCTTCTCCTCCCAGTTGCCACGTCAAGTCAACCCTATTGACCTCCTGGAGTTCCTTCCGGCAGGGCAACTTTCCTGACTGCCTGGCACAACCTGGCGATTCTTCCTGCTGAGAGCGCTGCTCCATATCTCACCCCACAGCCCACACCCCATTCTGAGTATATCCAGCCCCTGACCCGATCTAATCAACATCCACCTTGGACTCAATGCTCTTGAAGGCTGGATGGGCTTTGATTCCCCGCAGTGGGAGTTTGTGCTGTTTCACTGAGATCATAAACTCTCAGGGGGAAGGCAGCACCTTTGTTTCTTTCATTTGGTTGGGCTCTGAATTGGTGCACTTAACAGGCTCCCTTTGGATTACCATATTTTCCGGTGTATAAGACAATTGGGCGTATAAGACGATCCCCAACTTTCCCAGTTAAAATATAGAGTTTGGGATATACCCGCCCTATAGGATGACCCCTCCCCACCCCTGACTTTTGAGAAGATTTTCCTGGGTTAAAAAAGGTCATCTTATATGATGGAAAATATAGTAACTGTTGAAGAAAAAAGTGGCCTCAGGCTTATCAAGATTCATCACAGCTCATATCATCCTTCAAGAGTATGGTTGTTGAGGTCATCTCTGCAGGCCTTCCACTGGACACTCTGAAACTGTAAGAGCAGACAAGGCCCCCAGGGGGACAAGTGGATAGATTCCCCACTACCCTGTGGTCCAGGCTGTCCTGTGAGGCCCCCTGTGTGAGCTACCCTTCTCTCCTTTGTTTTCTTATTCCAAAAAGAGCAAGTGTCCCCTTTTGGTTGTGGGGGGTCTTCCTACCCCAATGTGGCTGTGCTCTAGAGATTCTTCAGGAAGGAATGGACCAAATCGCCTTTTCTGTCAGATGCTCAGGTTCCTTGCCAATACTTATGGGAGGAGAGGCCAATGTAGGTGTCCCTACTTTGCATCTAGCAAACATGAAATCAGAGAGACACAGCACTTAACCGCGAGATTAGATGAAAATAATCTGAGTAATAGTCCTGTCACCCACTCCACTGAGGATGGATGGGCGAGTCACTAGATAGAGCCTGCAGAAAGAGACCTTAGTCATCCAGGCCAATCGCTTCATTTTACAGGAAATTGAAATCTGCTCTCTTACGCTACTAGATTCAATCAGATGCTTCGCACTTCTGCTAGAGATAGAGTCGAGCTAATTCTAAAACAGCTGCATCCCTCCCAGGATGCCAGGGAGTCAGGGCACACCGGCAGGCCAATACTGCTGACCCCACACTCATCTACTCAACCTCATCCTCCAAGTCCCAACCAATTCGCCAAAAAACACGTAAATTTCAGCAACATAAATCGATATGTATTTTAAATTCCCAAGTCTAGGAGGTCACAGAATAATACAGAATCTAAGCGAAGCAAATGGTATACAATACACCTAGAAGAACTGAGTATAAAAAAAGGAAATCCCAAATTCCATTTCCCTAAAACCCAAGGGTGTATCTCATGGATGTGCCAAAAGCATTTTTTTCATCAATGACACTTCGACATTCATTTCCTTTCTGATGGTCATTAGCTAATCGGATGGTTCACAAAAACCCAGCTTTAAGACAAATTCCCTGGCTTCGCTCCTACAGGAATTCCAGAGTCCCCACTATCAGAAACCATGGGCCACACTCCAGAGGTCCGGGGCAGTGTGGGCCTGTGTTCGCTGGGCGGCCCATCTGAAAAAAAAAAAAAAGTTTCTAGAAACTCAGGTGTTTCATCAGAAGGCTGTGAAAATTGGGGTTGTCTCTCTACACAGCATAACCCCCAGGGCTGACAGGAGCCCCTAGAGCTGGTGCCAGTGGGGGAGCCATTGTGAAAATTCTCCGGTGGGGTCAGGATTGCCACCTGGGAGAGCAGGAGCTGACTCGGCTCCCTGTCTGCCTGGCCCGGTGGCATCTGGGAAATGTGTTGGCCACCCTGCCTCTTAGAAGGAAGGGTCTGTGGCCCTTTGGAAATGTACTGCAGGGTGCCAGGCAGGCAGAGGAGCGGATGGGCTCATGTTTATGAGTACAGTGGTACCTCGAGATACGAGTGCCCTAACATACGAGATTTTTGAGATACGAGCCTTCAAGCGAGCGATTTTTGCTTTGAAATACGAGCAACATTTGAGATAGGAGTCATCGCGTGGATCGGCCGGCTGCACACGACCCACCAGTTTACCTCGACTCCAGCGTCTCATAGTTTCCCACGCCTCAAGGTTACAGAACGAATTAAACTCGTATCTCGAGGTACCACTGTATTTCGAACCTCGACTGACAGTGTTTGCCTCCTCCTGGGGCGCGCAGCGCTCCGTAAATCAAGCCTTTCTCTTGTTGCCAGCCTGTGCCCAGGGTTTGCTGAGTCCTCCAGTCAGGGGCAAGTTGAAACAGTGCGGAGACTTTGGCAAAGGGCTTCTTCCCCGCTCTCGAGCTCCCCGTTTTCATGAAACAATTCTAGGGTGAGGCTGGCCCTAGGAGCTATTTCTCTGACTCAGCCTGCCTTCGCTCTTTTCACACACTCAGAATGCAAGCACTCGGAGCACCCTCCTCGCCCTGGGCAGAGCGAGGCCAGGGTGGGGGCAAAGCCCTGCCGGGGCCCACTCCCAAGGCTGAGAGACAAACAGGGAGGCGTCTTTCCCAAACCGATTTCTGTCATCGCCCCGGGCTATTTGGGGACACCATTGCCACACACCTCACGGAGAAGCTCAAACTGGTTCTAACTCTCAGGGCTGGAAGGAGGCCTACTTAACCTCCAGACCCAAAGCTGACCGAGAATTAGCAAAGGCAGGAGGGAGGGGGCTGGTAGTTTCCTGATCACATTGGAAGAGGGAGTGAGGGGGGTCCTTACTGCATCTTCAGAGACGCGGACTGACATGAGAGAAGGACCCAGAAAAGCAGCTGGACACCCTTGGCGTCTTTTCCCAGGCTTTGTCTCTGATCATGTGGTTCAGCAACAATTACTCTGTTGGCACAGGGGGTGCAAAGATGATAAGGGCGCAGTCCCCACCTGCAAGGAGCCCACAGACTGGCAGGAGAGGCAGACACAGGCAGCTTCACTGTGATGGCAAGAGCCGAGGCAAAGTTATATGTGGAGAACTGGTTTTCCCTTCCCAAGAACACAGGCAGTAACACACACTCACTCCACACATGCACGCCCTGGTGCACACACATGCTCACTCTGAGCATGAGCTCTGCATATCCCCATTGGTGAGTGGAAAAGCAGGAGCCTGGGAGGTGGAGCAGGAGAAGGCCTGGCAGCGCTGAGAGTGGGAGAGTTTGTACAAAAGCCACCTTTGTTCCGCCACCTTCTAGAACGTGCTGGCTCCTGAAATGTCACAAGCTGTGGCTCATTCGGTCCGAAACAATCAAGCAAACAGATCCTGTAACGTGCACAGCTTGGCAGATCCGTCCTCACCCTTCCTGGAGAACAGAGACACCCAGAAGTCAGCTCTCTGGGCCGCAGGATTCCCAAATTCCCTGCCCTGCTTGGCTGACCTTGAACCCTGCCTCTCTACACCCTGGGAGCTCTTTGAATACAATGTAGAAATGGAGTTTTTCTTGGAAAGCAAATTTGGAGTACGGTGGTACCTCAAGATACGAGTTTAATTCGTTCCGTAACCTTGAGGCGTGGGAAACTATGAGACGCTCGAGTCGCGGTAAACGGGTGGGTCATGTGCAGCCGGCCGATCCACGCGATTACTCCTATCTCAAATGTTGCTCATATTTCAAAGCAAAAATCGCTCTCTCGACGGCTCGTATCTCAAAAATCTCGTATGTTAGGGCACTCATATCTTGAGATACCACTGTATTAAGATGATGGGGCCAGGCAATATTCATTCATTCATTTGTTCATGCATTATCTCCGCATTTCACAGTTACATCCAAATGTGTATTCTGTGTTCATGTTGGGGCAAAAGTGGTAGGCGTGCAGGAGACAAAGATGAATACAATGTGCCTGCCCTCAAGGAGTTTGTCCTTAATGTGAGACTTGAGTTAATCAATTAACGAAAATCCAAGGAGCAATGACATAAATGCACGACTGAAAATATATCAGTAGAATTTCTAGCAACAAGCCTGCCTACACTGGGGTGGACTTCCCCCGATTTTGTTTGCACATAGAAATGCTAGCTCAACAAAAGAAGGAAAGAAAGAACTCAACGCAGAGAGAGTGGAAAGTGGGAGCTACTATTATAATGGCCCAAGAAGAGTTTAGGCCTGCACATGGGCCCCAGAAGGGCCGGTATTTTCCTGATTACACTGGCAGAGGGCTGTGGTCGGCAAACTGTGGCTCTCAAGCCGTCGTTTGCCCTTCTGTTGACTAATGAGTTTGCCGACCACTGGCATAGGGCATAGCCTAGAGCAGTGGTTCTCAACCTGTGGGTCTCGACCCCTTTGGGGGTCGAATAACACTTTCACGGGGGTCGCCTAAGACGATTGGAAAACACAGATACAATTCCTAACAGTTGCAAAATTACAGTTATGAAGTAGCAACAGAAATAATTTTATGGTTGGGGGTCACCACAACATGAGGAACTGTATTAAAGGGTCGCGGCATTAGAAAGGTTGAGAACCACTGGCCTAGAGCTATGGAATCATAATTGAATCCCCTCGATAAAGCACAATGACTTGCAAGGTTGCCAGTCCCTGGAAAGAAAATGAGAAAACTTCATCCGCCATCTACGGAAGTGGCAAGGAATCTTGACATCCATTTGAAGCTTTGGTGGAGTTTAAAGAAAAAAGTCATTGATGAAAAGGCCAGATTCCAGGCCTGTGTCATGGGACGGTGTGGGGTCTAGACGTGTGATGTACACGCACATGGCAACTCCAAACCAAGACATCACCATAATATAACAAAGGTCCTGAAGCCTGGAAATGTCTGTGGCTCCCGTAGAAGCAATGGAAAAGTCGCTTTGTAGAGGCACATAGTCCATAGTAGATGTTTCCTAAAAGGGTGAGGGGAACGTTGTGATGAAGATAAGCTCAAAACCAAAGTCTGTAAACCTCATGAAGAAACAAACAACCGTGGTGTGAGGGAATGTACAGGGACCGTAAGTAAACGCAGCAAATAGACTTAGCACCTCAGGGCCCAGAGACAATGATGCCATTTAAATGAGATTATAATATACTGGAGGCCTGGTGTGGATCGGTGCACCAGGGGAGTCCCTCACCCAGCAGTCCAACATCCCCTGAGGGTTCCTGGAGTGTGAGAGCGCATTCTGCAAAGTTTCTGTCACTAGGCAGCTCCTGCATTGAGCGTCTGCCTCCTGGTGGTCAGTACGTGCCATAGCTACCAGTCAGTCAGCCATTCAGCCTGTCACGTAGGCTTTTATATATATAGATGGGTGTTTACACTGACTAGACAGGTAAGCGAAGAAATAAAAGCTACAAAGACGGTGGAAGATGGTTTGAAAATGTAAAAGCAAACCCAATAAAGCACTGCATCCTGCCGAAACTGGTTTGGCTCAGTGGATAGAGCGTCGGCCTTCGAACTGAAAGGTCCCAGTTTCGATTCTGGTCAAGTGCATGTGTCCTGGTTGCAGGCACATCCCCAGTAGGGGGCGTGTAGGAGGCGGCTGATTAATGTCTTTCTCTCATGGATGTTTCTAACTCTCTATCTCTCTCCCTTTCTCTCTGTAAAAAAAAAAATCAATAAAATAAAAAAAGAACTGCTTCCTACTTCTACAAGTGACAAACATGGTCACTGAACATGAACAGCTCCATAGACGGGTTCCATGGCGGATGTGTGTGGTTCAACGGCCTACGAACGAGGCCAGCGCTATTGTGAAAGTTGAAAGTTGGGCATTCACACCGTCTCCCTCTCAGCAAATCCATTTTCTTGGAACAAAACCCAGTAAAGCCAAGAGACATGAATAATGGTATTTACAGTAGTGCTGCTCACAATTGCACAGACTTGGAGACGGCCCAAACGCTGCTGACAGAACGGTGGATAAATAAACTGAGCGAGAGTCACACAATGACACAACGGAACATTATAGAGCAGTCAAAACAAATGAATCACCGTCACATGCGGCGAGATGTGTGAATTTAACATAACTGTGAATGGAGAGGCAAGTCCTAGTGGCCTATCTCAGCAGAGACTATTTTTATCCAGTTACCAAACCCTCAAGTTAAAATGAAAAAATGGGAAAGTGTGCTTTTAGAAATAGACATGTTCTTAAAGTAGAATCTATTAAAAATGTAAGTAGAGGACTGATACAACATTCAGGGTAGTGGTTACTTTGGATGAGAGGAAGTAAGTATTGGGACAAAATGGGAGGGAGCATGTAGGTAGATATAATATCGCTAACATGCTAGTCCCTTTATTTTTTTATGTTATTAATGAATAGATTACCATAGATTAGGTTATGACTAATTGCAGGAAATTATCATTTTTCTGTCTGCAATCTTGTCTTCAATTTAAATAAATACAAATATAATAATCCTATTTTTATAGCTACTGTATTTTGGAATAAGGCACCCTTATGTGCGATGCTGGAACAAAGGAATTTACTTTCTGGTGTGCTCTGTGTGCTTTCCCAGGAATGGCTTCTTTCTCCCCGAATTTTGTAAGTGGTGGTAGAAGAGGTTTCACAGAGGTCCTTGACTTTGTTGTTGATGTTGTTAATTCTCACCTGAGGATATTTTTTCCATTGATTTTTAGAGAGACTGGAAGGAAGGGAAAGACAGACAGACAGACAGACAGACAGACAAACATCTATGTGAGAGAGACACATCACTGGGTTACCTCCAGCACACACTCCAACCAGTCAGAGTTTGTTATTGAATTGTAACTGTAATTTTGTGATCAGGGAACATGGGTTCAATCCTTTTAAATATATTGAGAATTGTTTTATAGTCAAGCATATTGTTGATCTCAATGGCTGTTCCATGTGTCCGAAAATTGGATGTGTATTCTGCTGCTGTTGGATATGCTGTTTCTAAAATGTCAATTAGGAGACCAGATAGTGTGGCTCAGTGGTTGAGCGTCAACCTATGAACCAGGAGGTCTCAGTGCAATTCCTAGTCAGGCACATGCGCAGGCTGCAGACTCAATCTCCAGTGAGTGTGTGCAGAAGGCAGCTGATCAATGAGTCTTTCTCATCATTTATGCTTCTCTCTCTCCCTCTACCTTCCTCTCTGAATTTTATAAAACTACATTTTAAAAAAATAATAAAATAAAAAGGTTTTTTAAAAATAAAATATCACTTAGATCAAGGCCATTGACAACTCTTTCAGGGCCTCTATATTCCTAATCATTTTCTGTGTATTTATTCCATCAATCACTGAGAGAAGAATTTTTAAATCTCCAACCATAATGTGGATTTATCTACTCTTTACAGTTCTGTCAGGATTAGCTGAATGCGTTTTGAAACACTGTTAGCAAATTTATAAAGATTTAGAAGTACTTCTTCTCTAATTAATTCGTGCCACTATTTTTATGAAACAAACCTTTTTATCTCCAGTCCTATTCCCTATCCTGAACTCTATCTTTTATTAATATAGATACTCCAACACTCTTATAATTAGGGTTTGTGTGGCATATACCAGTATGTTTCCACCCCTTACTTTTAAACTCTTTTCTTAAAGAACCACTTTATTGAGATATGGTTGACATACTAGTACAAAAAGCTTTACATACTTAATGTATACAACGTGATGAGTTTGGAGGTCAAAATATACCCAACAAACCATCGCCACCATGATCTATGCATTAAACACATCCAGCACCTCCAAAACTTTTCTCCTGCCCTCTTTATTATTATTCCTAGAGGCCTGATGCACAAAATTTGTGCAAGAGTAGGCCTTCAGCTCCCCCTGGCACCCGGGATCCAGGCTTCCCTCGCAGCTCTGGCTTCGTATGGAAGGATGGAAGGATGCCCAGAAGGACGTCCAGTCTAATTAGCATATTACTCTTTTATTATTATACTAATGACCTGGTGCACAAAAATCTGTGCACATTAAAAGGGGATTAATTAGAGGAAATAATTTAATATTGCTGTTTGCCCTTTCTCTATCATAGAAGTGTCAAAAATGAAAGAAAATTAGTGAAATGTATATGACAACCTTCCTCCTGTCAGATTCTGGGGCACACTATGGGAAGCCCAGCACCGGGACAGGAAGCGCACCTTGAGGTCCCCCATCAAGCCCTGCTGGATGGGGAGCATGGCCTCAGGTCCCCTAGCCTGATACTAGGCAGGGGTGTGGCCTGAGGTCCCCTATCAAGCCCTACCAGGTAGGGGAGGGTGTAGCCTCAGGTCCCTGCTGATTGCTTGTTAAGGCTCCTTATGGGAATTTGGCCTCAGCTGTGGGTGCAGCCATCTTTGTGTTGGAGTGATGGTCAATTAGCATATTCTCTCTTTATTAGGGCATGAATCCATGTACCAGTAGCTCACCAGTAGCTCGATGCTACCCTCCAGTAGCTCTTTGCCTGCTGCCCCGCCCTCCTGTACCTCTCCCCTCTCATCCCCCCAACCCCTCCTCCTAGCTTGCTGCCCTGCCCTCTCCTGTAGCTCTCCACTGCCTGCTTGCAACTCACTGCCCCACCCTCCAGATAATCCATAATCCGGTTGTTATGCAGTCCTCCTTATGCTGTTTGCTCATTACGCTTCACGGTGTAATGACCATTTGCATATTACATCTTTATTACATAGGATATTTTATTATTATTATTATTATTATTATTATTATTATTTTGTGAAAGAACACAACATAAGGTCTATCTTCTTAGCTAATTTGAAGTATGCAATACAAAATTGTTCTGTACAGTCGTACCTCGAGATACGAGTGCCCTAACATACGAGATTTTTGAGATACAAGCTGTCGAGCGAGTGATTTTTGCTTTGAAATACGAGCAACAGTTGAGATAGGAGTAATCTCGTGGATCGGCCAGCTGCACACGACCCACCAGTTTACTGCGGCTCGAGTGTCTCATAGTTTCCCTCGCCTCAAGGTTAAACTCGTATCTCGAGGTACCACTGTATTCTGTGAAGTAAATCTCGAGGAGTTATTCACCTTGAAAGAATTCTGGCCTATGCTCTCAGACAAGTTAACTTGTCCTGCAATTTGATTCTCTCCTGGCACAGCCCCAGCAGGCATGCCCACCCCTAGCTGTGGGTTTGAAAGCCTTTGGCTGCCTGGCACTTTTTTATTTCCAACGAGGGTCTAGCCTGGAGTCACGTCCAGCGCTGAACACCTGGCCAGTGGGGATCCGCTCGCTGCTGAGGGAGAAGAGGAGGTGATGGTTCCTGGGCAGTGCCCGGGACCAGAGGCAGAGAGACCTGCCTTGCAGCTGGGCAGGGAGAGGGAGAAGGGAAGGGAGCCCTGAGCACCCTTCTCTCAGTGCCTCCCGTCTGCCATGAGGGGGAAGTCCCTCCTTTCTGACCGGCCTGCAGGGCGTTACTGGCGGCTGCTCCGGGCAGTCACACAGGGAGGGGGTACGGTGTTCTGGCTGGGGTGCTGGTCTCAGACCCTTGGAGTAAAACACATGCAGTTCTGGTGCCAGACAACTTCCCAGCCTTCTCCGCACAGCTGGTCACCAACGCTGCGACCAAATCCTGCCCCTGCCCCAGGAAGGCCTCCCCTGCCACCTCCTGTCCCCTCCCAAAGGGGCCTGCCCAAGCCTGTTGGGATTCCCTCTCCCGATGCTGCCCGCCAGCCCGGCAGGGAAAGAGTGGAGGGGGTGGGGGCAGGCCATGGGCTTCCTGGCCATGGGAACCTGCTTCACGGTTGGTGCCAGCCAGGGAAAGCATTGCCCGTGGGAAGAGTGGTACTCAGCTCCCGTGGGTGGGGCGGGGCAGGGCGGGGTGGGGCGGGGAAGTCGGCCCTCTCTCCCCATGGCCCTGGCTCTCACTCTCCATGCACCTGGGCACCTGGGCACCTGGGCTCGCCTCTGACTCACCCATTTTGCCAAAGTGTGAAGATGGGTTTGAGCGAAGCTTTCCCAGTAGAGACAGGCCCCGAAGTGGCGGGTCCAGAGCTCTGGGCAAGTGGCCCTTCCAGACGGAAGCTGGACTCAGAAGTCTTGCTGCCTCGGCCCCAGGAAGGAGGTGGCCACAGCTGCCTCAGAGGAAGGTGGACTCTGGGGCACAAGCTGGAAACAGAGCCCCAAACACAGCTGACCCTGGACCAATGCGGGTGTTAGAGGCACCCATTTCAGGCCACCAAACATCTGCATAGAACTTCTGACTCCCTCGAAGCTCAACTACCCTGGTATCGCTGAAGGGGTGGTTACAGGAGCCCTCAGATCAGCAGATGTTCGGGTTCCCGCTCTATTAGTAAATGGTGTAGATCAGTGGTCGGCAAACCACGGCTCTCGAGCCACCTTTGGCTCTTTGGCCCCTTGAATGTGGCTCTCCCACAAAATACCACGGCCTGGGCGAGTCTGTTTTGAAGAAGTGGCATTAGAAGAAGTTTAAGTTTAAAAAATGTGGCTCTCCAAAGAAATTTCAATCGTTGTCCTGTTGATATTTGGCTCTGTGGACTAATGAGTTTGCCTACCACTGGAGTAGATCAATGCATATAGTTGGCCTCTGCATCAGCGGACTCCCAACCACAGATGGAGGATAGTATAGGTTCATAGTAAAAGAAGTCTGTTTTTGGTTGTTGTTAATCCTCACCAGAAGATATTTTCTCCATTGATTTTTTTTTTAGAGAGAGTAGAAGGAAGGAAAGGGGGGGAGTGAGAGAAACATTGATGTGAGAGAGACACATGGATTGGTTGCCTCCCTCACACACTCTGACCCGGGCAACCCAGGTATGTGCCCTAAACCAGGAATCAAACCCATGATCCTTCGGTGCACGGGCCAGTGCTCTAACCACTTGGCACACTGGCCAGGGCCTAAGGAAAGCTGGGTATAAGTGGATCCACAGGGTTCAAACACATGTTGCTCAAGGGTCCGCTGTAGTTTGTTATTCCACGTACAGATTCTCTATCTCACTTCTCCCCGTCAGCCTAAATGCTGGGGAAACTGTGTGGAAGCCGCTCCCTGGAGACTCTGGGGGAGGTACTGGGGCTAAAGGCAGGAGCCCCAGGCAGGCAGGCGGGGTCAGTGCCTCTGAGCACACGCTCCCAGCCAGAGAGCTCCCCCCTGCCTCCCTGTGTGGAGCCGCCAGGCACCTGTGCCCTCAAGGTGGCCTTGACCTCTGGAGACAGATGTTGGCTCTTCCAGGCAGGACAGAAAGGCATAGGCACTTTGCAAGGTTTTTCTGGGAGGGCAAGCTCTTGTGCTGGGCCAGTCTCAACCTCGCCCCCTGGTGGTCAGAGGGGTTATTTGCAGGGTGGGTGGGTTCAAGAATTGAACCAAGTTACTCCCCACCTGGGAATTGAACCCGGGACCTACAGGACACCATGTCCTGTTCCTGTCACGACCCCGGGACCGCTGCTCTGACCCCACCACGTGGGGGCCTCCCAGTGACAAGAGGTCATAGGATGCTGGCTGACATAGGTAATGTATACAACCTGATGAGTGCTTTCATAAAATAATAAATCTTCCCAATTGTAATCATATGGTTCCAGAGTCCATCCCCGAGGGGAAAGCCTTGACCTTGTTATAATGTTGGGCTCTACCAGCTGTTTTGAAAGAGTGTAAAAGTCTGGGTGTCCCAGCCCCGTTGCATGAAACCCCTGTGCCTCAGGGGAGAGCCGGGTCCTTGTAAACAGGGGGGCCAGCGATGCCAGACCCGCCCCGCCTCCGGAGCGCCCCTCTGCGGGGCCTGGCCGGCCAGCATGTGCCTGAGCCGGCGATCCGCAGGCGTGTCTGGGGCAGGGCCCGCCAGGGGGGTGGAGAGAGCGGGATGGAGTTGAGGGAGGTTTAGAGAAAAGGACCTGGAGCTCAGCATTGAAGGACGGGCGGGGGCGGGGGGAGGTCAGCGGTGGAGAACAGAAGCCAAGCACTCCGTTCCTTCCTGCCACCGCCTCCCCCCAAATCCTCACTCATGGACCCCTAAACCCTCGGAGCACCAAGACCCAGCTCACTGGTCAGACTCTGTGCATCTCAGCAATATCCTGACAACCCGGGATATGTCAGAAACCCTAGGGTAAGACGTCCCATAGTCTCACTGGTAACAATATTGTAGAGGCAGCACTGAAGAGGCACCTCAGAATATTAATTAATTAATTAGTTAATTAATTCCTCACAACTTATTCTTTCTAAGACAGTCCTGACTAGCGGGTTTGTCCTTAGTCAAAAGAGCCCCCCACCCCACCTTCACCCCCATCCCCGGCCTAGTTGGTGTGGCTCAGTAGTTGAGCATCGACCTATGAACCAGGAGGTCACCATTTAATCCCGGCCAGGGCACATGCCCAGGGTTGCAGGCTCGATCCCCAGTAGGGGGCACGAAGGAGGCAGCCAAATCAATGATTCTCTCTCATCATGGATGTTTCTCTCTCTCTTCCTCTCTCTCTCCCTTCCTCTCTCTAAAATCAATAAAAAAGCAAATGTTTAAGTGCCCCCCCACCCCTGCTTTGAACCCACGTGTGCAGGGCCCATTGGGGGGCCCGGGTTCCCACGACATGCAGCCATTCACCCCAGCTTGCCTCTTTGGGGGTCAGAACTGCAGGCCCGGTTGAAGGTCAGATTCCAGAGCAGTGGTTCTCAACCTTCCTAATGCCGCGACCCTTTAATACAGTTCCTCATGTTGTGGTGATCCCCAACCATAAAATTATTTTTGTCGCTACTTCATAACTGTAATTCGCTACTGTTATGAATCTTAATGTAAATATCTGTGTTTTCTGATGGTCTTAGGAGACCCTGCTAGCTGTTCGAGACCCACAGGTTGAGAACTGCTGTTCTAGAGCTTCCTCCTTCTATACAGCAGCCGGAAAGATGGGAAGACGGAAAGGCGGAACCCCCTCTATTTCTCACCAGTGTTTTAGCAGCCCTGAAGGGAACTGTTAGACGTCGCTCCGTCGGCTTCGTTGCCTGGAGATGATGGCACGGCCTCCACGCCAAGGTGGAGAGCAAAGAGCTGAGATTGCGGGCGAGATGAATATCCTCACCATCTCCCCCACCCCCACCCCCTTCTTTCTTTTTGCATCGGCAGCAGTTCATTAAATAATTAATGCTTGTTCACCTCCTCGCTCTTTCTCCCACTGTAAAAAATTAATTGGTCTTCATCATGGATCGCACTGTAACCTGCAGGGATTTGGCCCCCATCCGCCACCTGCTGGAACACGCTTCTCCTGAAGCTCACTGGTGTATGGCGGGGACACTTGGCAGCCGTGCCCAGCCCCCGGGTTCAGGGCCCGAAGCAGAGCGCGCAGGGCCGCGCAGGCACCTGGGGAGGGAGGGCCGCACACAAACACTGCCTCTTTCTTCCCGGGGCCGGCGGGGTGCAAGCGCCTGCCCACACCCCCTCCCTCGCTGCTGACAACCCCATTTGTAAAAGAGGGTTGAGCAAGAGGCACGCTGGGGTGGGGGAGCGGCAACATGTCTCTCTGGGCCTCGGGTTCCAGGCGACAAATGCCCTGGGGTCTCTCTCTGGCCTTGGCGCGCAGAGCGGTGCCTCGGTTTGCCTGAGCAGAACTCTTCGACCCTTAGGAGGTAAGATGAGGAGGGTCAGGGTGGGAGGGAAACACCCTAGGTGGCTCGGTTCCTCCAGCCTCCGCTACAACATTTTTCTCTCTTTGATATCATCCACCAGTCATACCACCTCCTCCTCCAGGAAGTTCTCCTGGATTAAACCAGTGTCTGCCTATCCAATGCCTGACTTGCTCTTCCCTCTCGGTGCCCTCAGGTGATTTTTCTGGTGACAAAGTTCTGTCCGTGATGATTGCTGCCTCCTTTGTTGTCTCATAAATACTAGAGGCCTGGTGCACAAAATTCGTGCAGGGCAGGGTCCCTAGGCCTGGCCTCCCCACCTCCCCATCTCCTCCTTCCCTCCCTCAGCACCCCGCTGCCACTGCTTATCACCTGCCATGTTCCATGCCGCCCCCTGGTGGTCAGCACACGTCACAGTGAGTGACCGAATTCCTGCTCTCCCGGTGGAACTCTGGAGTGGACAAGTTACATATTAGCCTTTTATATATGTAGACTAGAGGCCCCGTGCACAAAATTTGTGCAAGGGGCTCGGCCCTCCCCACCCCAGCTTTATTCGGAAGGTTGTCCAGATCGTCTTTCTGCTGTTTGGTCTACAGTGGTACCTTGAGATACGAGTGCCCTAACATACAAGATTTTTGAGATACGAGCCGTAGAGCGAGTGATTTTTGCTTTGAAATACGAGCAACATTTGAGATAGGAGTAATTGCGCTATCAGCCGGCTGCACATGACCCACCAGTTTACCTCAACTTCATAGTTTCCCACGCCTCAAGGTTACGGCACGAATTAAACTCATATCTCGAGGTACCACTGTAATTAGCCTATTAGCTCTTTATTGTACAGGATAATGTAAGCTCTGAGAGGGCAGAAATCATGTTTGCTCTGTAAGAAATCCGCCAAGCACCTGTGTGGCTGGGAAGACTCTCAGAGGAGAGAGGAGGCAGCGGGCTGGTGTAGCCAAGAATGAGAGCAGACCTGAGCCAGGATTTGCAATGGTCCCCTTCCCCCACCCCCAGAAAAGGCACGCAGCTGGGACAAGGGCTCGCTCAGGTCTGCCCCAACCCTGCTCCCTCTGCTGCTGCTGAATAATATCCCTTAGCCTCTCCCCGCCCCGTCTCTCATCTGAAAAATGCCTCCCTCTCCAGCTGGGGTGGTTATAGGGGCTGATGCACGTGGGCAATGTTTGCAGACAGTGGACACTAAGTATGTATGCGGATCCATTGCTCACATCATGTATGGTCTTCTCACTCTAGTACCTGCCCTAGAGCTGACTTCAGAGACATCTCCCGTGCCCACCTTGCCAGCAGCCTGAATGCCCAGGTGCTAACTTACCACCCTCCTTTCTGACTTCTCAAGGTGGCTGGGTGACAGAACGCTGCAATGTCGGAGCCAGGACGACCTGCAGGTCAACCAGCTCCTCCTTTCATGAGTAGGAAACTGAGGTCGGAGGGACTCTTGCAACGAACGAGGGCGGGGCAGCTGCTCAGCAAGGCGATCGCAGACCACGTGCCCTGACTCCACGCTGCTTGGGAGGGGATTCCTTCAGCAGAGCATCCATGTGTGTGTGCACACGTGCCCCAAGCTATATGCTAACTAAGAACTGGGCATGGGTCACTCATTTAATCCTCATGAACCCTGTGGGTCCGGACAATCTTTATCCTCCCTGGATAGACAAGGTCACTGAGGCACTAAAGGTCCCCAACAGAAAATGTCAAAGTCGCCAAAACTGGTTTGGCTCAGTGGATAGAGCGTTGGCCTGCGGACTGAAGGGTCCCAGGTTTGATTCCGGTCAAGGGCATGTACCTTGGTTGCAGGCACATCTCCAGTGCGGGGCGTGCAGGAGGCGGCTGATCGATGTCTCTCTCTCATCGATGTTTCTAACTCTCTATCCCTCTCCCTTCTTCTCTGTAAAAATCAATAAAATATATTTTAAAAAAAGAAAGAAAAAAGAAAATGTCAAAGCCCCGTTCTTTGGGGAACTGTGACCCCGCGAGAGGACTCTGCTTCTTTGGGGGGAATCTGTTTCTCCCAGGTGCTGGAGGTCTAGGCGCAGGGGAAAGGATCGTATCCTCAGACATGCCGGACCAATGGGAGTGTCCTGGCTCACAGAGCGCTCTCCTCTCCTCCTGCTCCGCACACAGAGGAGGACCACGCGGGGAGATCAGCACAAGCGCGTGAACGCAGGCATGGGTTGGACCCTCCAAGTCGTATCCGTGGAACAAACAGTCAAGCTGGCCCAACGACAGGCCGCCGCACCTGACTTTCGCTGCAGCTCCGAGGAAGACGGTGATGGGGAAGCAAGAAGCTGCGGGCTAACACGTGTTGGTACCACTGAGAGGTCCCACCACCACCGCATGGCAGGACAGTCAGGGACCAACCTTGGGCTTATTACTGTGGGCAAGGGCAGGGGAGCCTTTTCTCTGCCAGGGGCCCTTTGGTTATTTATAACATCATTCTCAGGCCACACAAGATTATCAACTTAAAAATCCACCTGCCATCTTGGGTCAAACATGGAATTAACGCACCCCTCCTGCCTTGCCCAGACCAAAAGATTCCGTGGGCCTTCTGTGGTAACATTCCATGGGCTGAATGTTCCCCACCCTGCCATGAGCCAAAAATGGCGAAATTCATAATCTCTCATACCTACGTCTGCCTCTGACTGGGACTTTGCTGGAGACAATGCCTTACCCTCAAAAAATGAGTCCTTTGCCGTAACCGGTTTGGCTCAGTGGAGAGAGCGTCGGCCTGCGGACTGAAAGGTTGCAGGTTCGATTCCGGTCAAGGGCATGTACCTTGGTTGCAGGCAAATCTCCAGTGGGGGGGGAGGGGGCGTGCAGGAGGCAGCTGATCGATCTCTCTCTCTCATCAATGTTTCTAACTTTCTGTCCCTCTCCCTTCCTCTCTGTAAAAAATCAATAAAATATACATATATATATATATATATATATATACATACATATATATAAATATATATATATATATATATATATATATATATATATTTTTTTTTTTTTAATGAGTCCCTGGTCAGAATCCTGGGCTCCAAGGCAGGGCCGTGGAGGCAAAGGTTCCTGGACAGGCAAGCCTGACACTGCCCCTCAAATGCCAGTGTCTTCCACTTGCAGGGCAGCCCCTCCGATCATGGGGTCAAGGTGGGGTCAAGGGATCTGCATTCCAGACCAGACTCCATGACTGGTTTGCTGTGTGGCTTTGGACAGACCTCTTAATTCCCGTGACCTTCCGTGACCTGGCATTCCTTTTCCATAAATTGGAGCTCTGTCCTGCTTACAGGCTTTGACCAAATATAGCGGGCTAATTTTTTAAAATATATTTTTTATTGATTTTTAGAGAGGAAGGAAGAGGGAGAGAGTCATCAACGATGAGAGAGAATCATTGATCGGCTGCCCCTCCTGCACAAACCCTGGACACATGCCCTGACCAGGAATCAAACCAGCGACCTCCTGGTTCATAGGTTGATGCTCAACCACTGAGCCACGCTGGTAGGGCCTATAGCAGGCTAACTTTTAAGTTGGTAGAGGTGTTAAGCCCTCTGAGCTAAGAAGACAATTGTCTGCGCAGAGGATTAGCTGCTAAGACCTCAAGGAGGGTTCACCCTCTCTAGACTAGAGCATTCTTTCTTAGTCATCAATAACTGGAGTGGGTAATGATGGTTGGAAGATTTCGTGCTCAGCAATTACTGGATGGGAGCTAAATTTAGCTTTCCACGTGAGGTGAGGCTTTGAAGTGGGACCCGATGAAACCCGGCTCCTCAAGCTCAAAACAGGTGCAGCCTTGAAGTCCAAGCAGAGTCTGGTGCCCAGTCCCGGCCCCTTAATCCCAATCCACTCGCACCGAGGGGAACGTCAGCACCATTCGCAGGCAGGATGAGGAGGGGCGACCAACCCGGAGAAGTGGAGCCATTTGGCTAAAAGGAAATGGGCTCCCGGAGGCCCAAGAAGGCCCAGTCGGTGGCCTGCGCCCTGCTGGCATCTCTGCCCCTTCCCAGCGCCCGGCGGGAAGCCGCGTCTGACCTTGAGCGGATGGCGCAACCCCTGGCGATGAAATGCCTCCTCTGTTACCTGAGACCGCAAGCCTTTCGTGATGGACAGGTGGTCTGGCACGGAGGGTGCAACCCGGGGGTGGAAGCAGGCAACGGGGAATTTAAAACCGGCCTTGTCACCATGGGTGCGATGTGACCTTGATGGAGCGAAGTTCTTCATTTGAAGCTGTTTCTCTCTCCCTCTCTCTCTCTCTCTCTCTCTCTCTCTCCCCCCCTCTCTGTCTGTCTCTCTCTCTCTCTCCCCTAAAGAAGTGGCATTGGTGATGGACTAGAATGTCACAGGATGGCTGTGGTACCTCCCCGGTCCCCCAAACATTCTGTTGGACCTGGTCTGAACCCCAGTTCCTTGGCCTTGTAAGAGTTCCAAGGCCTTCACACCGTTTCTGTGAATCCGCCTGCCACCAACTAGGTACCTCACTGGTGTGTCTTACCTGTGTTCCGCCCCACCTCACCCCGGATGTCAGCCCAGCCCCCCATTGCCACAAGACACGCATGTTGTGAATGCAGAGAAACTGAACATGGGCAAGGTGGCCTAGAGTCACTTCTTGCACCTCTCAGCCTTTCACCACCCTCCCCCACACCCCCTGAGGCCAAGGTACCAACCTCCTCAGGCACATTCCACCCAAGCCCAGGTGCCCCTCAATATGAGCTTCTATTCCAAAGCACAGATCTAAGTATTTCCCCCAACAAGCTAGGGGAGATGCCGGTAGGTAAAGTTCTCTCCATTCTGTCCCAGTTAGAACTTACACGAACATGCTTTGTGGGTAGGCACTTTACAGGCCATGCATTCATGCCTCACAACAACCCTGAGAGCTGTGACTTTATAGAGGGGTAAACTGAGGCTGGGAGATGTAGGGTAACCAATGGTGCGCTCCTGGAATCAAAGCAAAGTTGACCAGAAAGCCCATGCTTTTCCTTCCATCACCTGCCCCTGGGTGTCCACTGCTGAGGGCCCCTCCAGACTGGCCTGGATGAACACAGGCTCCCAGGAGGCCGTTGGCAAGCAACCCCCTCCCTACCAGGAGGTCGGAGACCCTGCTTCTCCACCACCCCTTCTCCAGCAAAGCCTGCTCTCTAACCCCGAGCAGAGAACGCAGGTGGGGACAGGGACACACTCCCCAGCTTCTCTCCTTCCTGCATTTGTCCCTAATCAACCTCCCAGGCCCTCCTTCCTCCACCTCCGGATTCTCAACCAAGACATCCATGTCCTGGCAGCAAAGAGACACGTGTGAGACGTGACTCCAAGAGAAAACCACAAGCAGGGAGGGAACAGCAGTTGCCCAGACACAAGGGTAGGCACCGAGAGGAGTGTGAGGAAGGTTCTGGAGATACAACCTCGGGCACAGTGGAAGCTAACAACAGATGGAGACAGGGTACATGTAGGTACATATGGTGTGTAAAGCGATTCTCAGGTAATAAGGATAAAAATAAGAGGGTACATATCTGAGCAAGACAGATTCATTGTCTGCTTTGCAGCATAGTGCAGCATGTCTTACAGGCTTCCTCTAACACAGGCTGGCTCAGGCTGGTCTTAAAATGCAACTGTAATCTCCCCAGCATGGTCCCCACCTGCTGATAGTGGTGGGAGGTGGCAGAGAAATGTGCTGGGTAGTCCAGGTAAATCAGCCTCTGATTAGATTAAAGGTTGGCTCTGGGTAATCTATATATATAAAAAGCCAGGGACTGTAACGCTGTAACGACTGGTTGTTACGACAGCCACTGTGGCCAGCAAACCAGCCCAATCTGGGGGGTGGGACCAGTAGGCCAACCTCCCACAGGTTTCCCCCTGGCCAGCCCTGCCCTTGATCTCCCTGCCTCCCCCCCCCCCCACTTCCACAATAGGGGAGTGGGGCCAGCTGGTCAATCTCCTGCAGTCCCTCCTTCCACCCAGCCCCACCCCAGATCGGCCCCCCACCCCAATTAGAGGCAGGGCCTGCCAGCCCCACCCCCAATCTGCCCCCACCACCTTGATTGGCCCACAACCCCTCCCCCAAGCCAGCCCAGCCCTGATCAGGGTCCCGATCAGGGTGGGCTGACTGGCCAACCTCCTGCCATCTCCTCCTCTGGAACAGGCCCTGCCCTGATCTGCTTGATTGGGGCCAGGCCGGCCAGTGACCACTTGTGCACAAATTCGTGCACTGCGCTTCTAGTATACTAAATAAATACCAGCAAAAGCTGACAGTGACCACACTGCCTAAAACCAGGGGAGTGTGTGAGCTGAAGGAGAAGGCGTAAGACACTGCAGAGTGACGTTTAAATCCTCTAGTGAATGAAAGTGTGGTTCTTGTTATAGCTCCTTCCAGCGACACAGCACCTGACAGTTCATCCAACACTTCCACTTCCACCATTCTATCCAGAGAACGGAATCTTCTCGACTCCAGAGTTCAACTGCCTCCTGTGAGCATCAGCCTGACACCCTCCTGACCTTAGAGATATGATTTTCTTCCATGTGCCAGGCCTCTCACTGTGCAATGGACATGCTAACAGCCCATCTCCTAGGGTTGTTCTGAGGATGTGTGCTGAGTCCTTTTCATTCATTCATTCACTCGGCAAGTATTCAAGCATCTCCTGTATGCCAACACAGTTCCACGCACAGTGAACAGACTATGCCCAAAGCACTCTTTGCATGTAATGTTCTTCCCAGCGGGGAAGAGCATTGACCTAATAAAGGAACACACCGCATTGTATCTTAGGAGATGATTTAAGCTTTGAAAAAAATTGAGCAGGGCAGATGGGACCACGGTGCCTAGCACCTTCAAAACACCGGCCTGTCAGTACATGGGCGTATGACACATTTTACAGGTGCCCCTCCTGAGGCTCAGAGAGGGGTCCCACCCACCCCAGGCCCCACAGCTAGCCAAGGCCGAGCCAGGACTCAGAGTCCCTCCTCTTCCGACTCCCACTCCCTGCGAGGAGGAAGACCGGACCAACTGCTGACGGAGAGGCCACACTTAGAGGGGACAGGGCTGCACGCAGAGAAGCTGCTGACCCCTCCGAGGGCTGGGACACCTCCCTCCCGCCGCCTGCCAAGCAGGACACTCCGGGCCGCTGACAGCCGCGGGGGCCGAGGCCGGAGGGCCGGTGAGGAGGCTTGTCCCAAAGGCGGCTCCCGGGGAGCGTTCCCACGCTGGGGCGGCTGTCTGTCGGGGCGCCAGGGGGAGACGCACCAGCTGGTTTTACGGGCTCCTCCTGCGGTTAGGAGACAATGAACAGGAGCGGGAGGCTGGCAGCCTGCAGCTGTGGCTGAGCCGCAGCCCACGCGGGCACTGCCTTCTCCCGGCGGGGATGCTGTCCTGCGTGGCCCAGGGGTGTGCGCCGGGCTACCCGGGCCAGTGCCGCCCAGGGACCGTGTGCCAACAGGCTGGGGACGGGCGTCCCACGCACACAGTTCGGAAGGGACCCATCGGGGTTGGCGTTCCCGGGTCAGGCCTCAGCCGGGTGGGCACTGACTTAATCTGAGACCGCACAGCCCGGCTCGTCCACAATCTGACTCTCACTGGGAGGCCTCCCCACACCTCTGGAATTAATCTGAACACACGGGGACAGGGGGGAAGGAGGTACAGTGGTACCTCGAGATACAAGTTTAATTCGTTCCGTAACCTTGAGGCGTGGGAAACTATGAGATACTCAAGTCGCGGTAAACTGGTGGGTCGTGTGCAGTCGGCCGATCCGCGCGATGACTCCTATCGCAAATGTTGCTCATATTTCAAAGCAAAAATCGCTCGCTCCACGGCTCGTATCTCAAAAATCTCGTATGTTAGGGCACTCGTATCTCGAGGTACCACTGTACTGAGGTATCCTTGGGTACCAGGTACCACTGAGACCAGCCAGTGACCTGCCTACCACCTGGCTCCTGCTTGGACCGTGGTGGCCGGCTTTCTCCGTTTCTCTCCACGCCCTGACAACTCGCTCCCCTCCAGAAAATCCTCACTGCCCGACTGAGGCTCAGCCGTTGAGCATCGACCTAGGAAGCAAGAGGTCATTGGTTCGATTCCCAGGCAGGGCACAGGTAGGGGTGCGGTTCCCTGGGGTGGAAAGCTGTCTCCCCGGTGAAAGAGGCTCAATGTCTGACCTCCCCTTTGCTCCCTCTCCTTCATTAACATCCAGTGAACGACGGTGACAGACGCGTTTTGAAAACCTCCTTCAGTCCTGTGTGGCCCGTCTCCTCAGAGCCATGGACTGGCTCTTGCACTGAAAGACCAACTCTCCTTGGACAGTAGCCAAAGCAGGTGTTTGGGTGGTGACCTTGGCGTTGTTCCTGCGCAAAGTTGGGGTTGTGTGTGCTCACAGCTGACGCTCCGTGATCTCTTCAGGGCCCCCAACTGCCCCAAGCTCCTCACCAGCTCTCCGGTCAGCTTCTCCCCCAGAAGGCTCGTCACTTACTTCCAGCCTAGACGAGGTCTTGGTGCCCCAAGTTACCAAGACCCCATAGGTCCCCCACTGGGCACTCCGTGTGCTTTGTTGCTATTGCCTCCTTGTCGTCTGTCTTTCTCACCAGATGATAAACCCCTTGAGGGAAGGGACCTTGTCCATCGTGTTCATGGTTGGGTTCTACTGCCTGGAACGGTGTTGGACACATGTACGCACACAGTAAATAGCTGTTAAACGAATCCCCAACTCTCATTTAATAATGCATTCATCGCCCTAGCCAGTGTGGCTCAGTGGATAGAGCGTCACCCTGTGGACTGAAGGGTCCTGCGTTGCAGGCTGGATCCCCAGGAGGGGGTGTGCAGGAGGCAGCCATTCAATGACTCTCTCTTATCATACGTGTTTCTCTCTCTCTCCCTCTCCCTTCCTGTCTGAAATCAATAAAAATGTATTCAAAAAAAAAGAAGGAAAATTTTTTAAAAAAATATTCATTCATTAAAATGTGTAACATGCTCAGCACAGAACAAGGCCCTAGAGCAGTGGTTCTCAACCTTCGTAATGCCGTGACCCTTTAATACAGCTCCTCATGTGGTGGTGACCCCCAACCATAAAATGATTTCCATTGCTACTTCATCACTGTCATTTTGCTACTGTTATGAACTGTCATGTAAATATCTGATATGCAAGATGTATTTTCATTGTTACAAATTGAACATAATTAAAGCATAGTGATTAATCACAAAAAACAATACGTAATATATTGTGAAATATTTATTTCTAATTACAAATAAATGAAATTTTGTCTTGAATCGTGGTGTAGCATGGGTAACCGTCTTCATATGACAACAGTAAACTACATTGCTACACTTTGCTACACCGAGGAGCGGTCTGTTGGTTCCTAAGACCATGGGAAATAGGTGTTTTCCGATGGTCTTAAGCGACCCCTGTGAAAGGGTCGTTCGACCCCCAAAGGGGTCGCGACCCACAGGTTGAGAACCGCTGCCCTAGAGATTCAGAGACCCATGGGCATCACGGATGCTGTAGAATGTCCTCCACCTCCTCCCATCACCCATTGCGCCAAGGAGCCAGCGGTCCCGCCGCTCCGATGGGGGAGCACCCAGGTGAGCAGTGGGGAGCAGGGTGAAAACCGTGGATTCCAGCTATAAATTATACAAACGCTTGGCATTAGGAAGGCATTTTAACACATCGCATATTAAGTCATTCGCGCGCTCTGCAATTACTTTATCTGTCATCAGCACATTCAAGCCATTTGAAGTGGTGACAGACGGGAAGGAGCCCATGCCAATTCCTCCTGCAGGTGTGCATCTGGGCCAGCGGGAGGGCCTGTACGTGCAGGAAGGGAGGGGAGGGAAGGTGACCGAGGTTAGGAAACGGGCGCTGAGAAAAGCAGAAAAGCGCCCGTCCGCATCCTGGCGAGCTGCAGGCACCCTGCGGAGGGACCGTGCCCGGGGCAGCTCCAGGGAGGCGGGAGGGCACGTGGCCCACTCTACAGAAGGGCAAGGTCAAGGCCCAGCGGGACCCCGGGGGCTGGTGAGGCAGAGCTGGTGGCCGGACCCAGGAGCACCGGCTCCGCTCCCCTGGTTGGGCCTAATCCATCGGCCGATGGAGCCTCTGAGTGCAGCGGCCCGCAGAGAGGCAGGCGACGTGGCAGAGGCAGGGAGAGGGGGGACAGAGGGCATGTGGACTGGGGCTCCTCAGAGGCCCCCAGATGCGGGGCTGAGGGAGCATCAGGTGTGGGAGGGAGGGAGGGGAGGAGCACCCAATACCGAGCCTCTGGCCCAGGCCAAGGAATTGTCTAGAAGAGGTTCTGGTGCCGGGTGTGAGATGGGGTCTGGCAGAGGTGGAGGCGTGCCTCTAAACCTGGAGCAAAGGCAGAGGTTTCTGGGCCTGAGAAGGCACTCCCACCAGGTACCCATGTCCACTTGCCGCTCGCCCCCCAAGTTCCCGAACCCAGGGTTCTGCTGCAGACACAGCAGCCTCAGCC
>JAAGEH010000417.1:21054089-21147188 GCA_011751065.1 Lasiurus cinereus
GGCACGGCCCCTCGCCACGCCCGTTGTCAACAGAGGATGATGCATGCTCCTGAATGGACGGGGGCCAAGCCCTTGCCGGTCAAGTGCCAACAGGGCGGTCTGAGCCTGCAGGCGGCGTGAGTCATCACCTTTACAGAACAAAATACCCCCATGGTCATGGAAGGCAGGGGGAGCCCCTCGGGGTCCCCTCGGAACTGGGGGGACATATTAGCCAGCACAGCAGGAGGGCCAGGGAGGGCCCCTAACTCCTGTTGCCCTGGCAATCACTAAACCCCCAAACCTAAGCCCCCAGTAACCACAACCCTCGAAAGGTCAGGAAGGAAAGAGTGGGGACACAGGAGACGATGCCCAGGCTCAGCCCTTTTTTTGCCCGGTCATTTCCGCCATTGCACCCCTGTCCCTCAGCAGGCTCTGCCTACACAGCCGGTAGGAGAAGCAAAAGTAAGTAAGGGCCACGAAGGCGATAGAAACCACGCCATTGCTTCAGCGATGCCTGCCCCACCTTTCCAAGCGGAATTTCCTGGCTCCGGGGGGGAGGGGGACCCCAGCTCTCTGGCCTGGATTCACGACAATTGGTTGCCTCCAACCTAGTCTGGGGATTGAACACACCGCCCAGGTATATGCCCTTGACCAGGAATCGAACCCACAGGTTGGAGTGCAGGCCAACGCTCTAACCATCGAACACCAGCCCTGGCTCACCATAAGTTCTGGGGAGAAAAGAAATCCCTGTTAATTCTTCAGCTAAAAAAAAAAAAATCCCTGTTAATTCTTCAGCTAAAAAAAATACCCCGCCAAAACCCGTTTGGCTCAGTGGATAGAGCGTCAGCCTGTGGACTGAAAGGTCCCAGGTTCGATTCTGGTCAGGGGCATGTACCTTGGTTGCGGGCGCATCCCCAGTAGGGGGCATGCAGAAGGCAGCTGATCGATGTCTCTCTCTCATCGATGTTTCGAACTCTCTATCCCTCTCCCTTCCTCTCTGTAAAAAATCAATAAAATATATTAAAAATAAACAACACTACATTTCTAAAACAATTAAAAAAATCCCTGTTAATTCTTCAGCTAAAAAAAAAAAATCCCTGGGGTGGGGGGAGAATCAGGTGGAGGGAAACTATGAGGGGGGAAGAGGAACATCTGTAATAAACTGAATAAAGATTTATTTGTTTAATATATTTTATTGATTTTTTACAGAGAGGAAGGGAGAGAGATAGAAAGTCAGAACCATCAATGAGAGAGAGACATCGATCAGCTGCCTCCTGCACGCCCCACAGTGGAGATTTGCCCGCAAGCAAGGTACATGCCCCCACTGGAATCGAACCTGAGACCTTTCAGTCTGCAAGCTGACGCTCTATCCACTGAGCCAAACCGGTCTCGGCAAAGATTTATTTATTTTTTTAAATTCCCTGTTAATTCTTCAGCGAAAACCCAGTGCGACTCCTTTTTAAATGTCTCCGTTCCCTCCACTTCCCTCTACAGCTCTCAGCCACATCAGCTCTCAGTGCCCTGTGCCCAGCCTGTGGTCCCGCTCTCTCTCCCCCCATGAGCCACTCCAGCTGGAAAGATCCTCCCTGGATTCCTCCCCTGAAAGCTTCCCAAGGCTGCCATTGCCGGGGTCCTTGCCCTGACCCGACTCCTCCCAACCGCTCCAGCCTCCTTTCTTTCCCACTGCCCCCCATCTGTCACTCAACAAAGAGTGCACTCAGCTCCTTTCATTTCCCCAGTCCGCTGTTTCCTCTACAGCAGCGGTTCTCAACCTGTGGGTCGCGACCCCTTTGGGGGTAGAATGACCCTTTCACAGGGGTCGCCTAAGACCATCGGAAAATGCAGATATTTACATCACGATGCATAACAGTAGCAAAATTTCATGGTTGGGGGTCACCACCACATGAGGAACTGTATGCAAGGGTCGCGGCATTAGGAAGGTTGAGAACCACTGCTCTACAGCAACACTCCATCACTCACCTGCCTTCCTGCCTCCTCCTCTCTCTCCCCCTGCTTTCCATCCGCCTCTTCACTTTCGAACGCCTGTTCATCCTTCTAGTCTGCTGCCTTCAGGAGACCCTCTCTGGTCCCCAGACCAGGTTACACCCCCCTATTATCTCTTGTCATCTGTCTAAACTTAAACCAAGAGGTCAGGGTTCGATTCCCAGTCAGGACACATACCTGGGTTGCCCAGTGTGCGGCATGCAGGAGGCAGCTGATCAATGATTCTCTCTCATAATCTTTCTCTCTCTCTCTCTCTCTCTCTCTCTCTCTCTCTCTCTCTCTCTCAGCTGGGCCTTGACATGGTTTTAAATGCCACCTTGCAACTACCTTTTAAGAAACTAGTACTCGTCCATTTTTCAGCTTACAAATATCTGTCATTATCTATTAAATACTTCTCTTTACAAGTACATATCTCTGTGAAGTAAGATTTTCTCCATATACATACATACATACACACACACACACACACACACACACACACACACACACATAATCTCCCTTCCTCTCTGAAATCAATAAAAAGTATTTTTAAACATATATATAAATAAATAGATAAATTCAGCCCGTCTAACCCTCATTAACACTTCCCAGTGTCAGGCTTCCCAGGACGGAGCCAGCCCTGGCCGGTCTGATTTGCTCACCACCGCTTTCCCAACGCCCAGCACATTCCTGGGCCAATAGATGTTCCGGGTGGAAACTGAGCCCATTTCCAGAACAATTAGAACTCTGCATCTCTCTGTGGCTTCCCAGAACCCCTGCCCCATGTCAGCCTTTACTACTAGTTCTGAGTTCATTTCCTATCTGGGACCCTCCTTGTATTCAGTAGCACTAGACCAATTTACCTGTTCTGCTTCCCAGTGAAATATCGCTGTCGTCACTTTTTCTTACTCTACCCTTCCTCCCCACCCCCCAACTCAGTCTCCGACTCCTTCCCTGGACGGTAAATGCCATCTCACCAAGAAACCCAAAAGCTGGCAGAGCCTTGTGAGATGTTGGGAATTAGCTACTTAATCTTTTCAAGGCTGTAAGGAAGGCTGGCACGCCCCCTAGAGGTGACGGTGAGTGCTTCTGTAAAAACCATCTGGCCGCTGGGATCCCTGTTAGCCATCTCCAAAAGCACCCCCAGAACCCCTGGGTGTAAACCGGGGAGCACTGTGAGGAGTCCTCAGTGCACCGATGAAGCTTAACCCCTGAGCGCCCAGAGTTATTCAAGAGGGAATCGCATTGCAAAGCCTCGTTTCTAACAGACCTCCGTCACCCATTTAATAAAACACAGGCTCTCTGGTCAGATTTAGTAATCCTCTGAAATGGAAGCTTTTTGCTTGTAGACATTTTATGGTACCTACAAAACGAATGCTATCTAAGATATTCTTTTTTAAAATATTTTTTATTGATTTCAGAGAGGAAGGAAGAGGAGAGAGAGAAACATCAATGATGAGAGAGAATCATTGATCGGCTGCCTCCTGCATGCCCCCCACTGGGGATGGAGCCCACAACCTGGGCATGAGCCCTGACCAGGAATCAAACGGTGATCTCCTGGTACCTAGGTCGATGCTCAACCACTGAGCTACTGCGGCTGGGCCTTGACATGGTTTTAGATACCGCATTGCAACTCCCCTTTAAGAAACTAGTACTGGGCACCCTAACCAGTTTGGCTCAGTGGTTAGAGCATTGGCCTGCAGACTGAAGGGTCCCAGGTTGGATTCTGGTCAAGGGCATGTACCTTGGTTTCGGCCACATCCCCAGTAGGAGGTGTGCAGAAGGCAGCTAACCGATGTTTCTCTCCCATCAATGTTTCTAACTCCCTATCCCTCTCCCTTCCTCTCTGTAACTAATCAATAAAATATATTTTTTAAAAAGAAACTAGTACTCGTCAGTTTTTCAGCTAACAAATATCTGTCGTTATCTATTAAATACTTCTTCTCTTTACAAGTACATATCTGTGTGAAGTCAGATTTTCTCCATATATTTCAACCGAAACAACACAACACATTTTTGTTGGTGGTGGATTTTTTTTGTTTTGTTTTTCAGAAACAAGCATGGGAAATCAACGGTCTTTTCTTCAGCCAAACTTAGAAAAGTTACAAACGTCTAAAACGCTGCCACGCTTGCCCTGGCCGGTGTGGCTCAGTTGGTTGGAGTGTCGTCCGGTACACCGAAAGGTCATGGGTTCGATTTCTGATCAGGGCACATACCCAGGTTTCAGGATTGGTCCCTGGTCAGGGTGCGTACAGAAGGCAGCCGATGTAAATCAAATGTTTCTCTTTCTTCCTTTCTCTTAATTAATAATAATAATAAAATACTGCTATCTCCTCATCAAAGTTTCTTTGCTTTGGAAAAATATAGTTATTTTTTAATAAAAATTATGTTTTTATGTTGGCATGTAATAGGTTTGTTGGTTTTATTTTTAACACTTTTTTCAATGTCTCATTTTCATTTCTACTGTAGAGGAGTAAAAGTACACCGTGGCTGTCATGTGAATCAAGCTATAGCGCTCCCCTCCTTAAAACCTTTCTGTGATTCCCACTGCAATTAGAATAAAATCCAACCGCCTTCCACAGGCCAGGCCCACAGCACCCTCCGCCCTGCTCTGGTCATCCTCCTCTCCCCCTGAACCCCAGCACAGCCCCCCTCCTCTCTGTTTCAGAACACATCCAAGTCTCTCTCACTTGGATCCCTTGCACTTACTGCTACTTTCCCCCCAGTCCCTGCCCGGCAGCCTAGTCTTCGTGCCCACGGGCACCACCGCTGCCCTAGGACCCTCCACCACCACCACCGCCACTCCCCACCCCCAGAGCAGCGTTCCTAGTCCCTGGGGCACCCCCTCCCCACCCCGCATTCATCTCCCTTGTCTGTGCTTCTTGCACCAGCACAAACGCCCCCATCTGCCTCAGTCCCCTCTCTCTCCAGCAGGCAGGTCGGTCTTAGGCAGGTCACGGGGCTCTGTGCTCTCCAATCACCGCGTGTTTCCTGTGCCAACAGAGGCCGGGGACAGGGGGGCAGGGGGGAGCCTTGGGTGAGAGGGGTCTGGGCAGACACATCAGGCTGGGGTCAAAAGCCAGCTGACAGCGGGGTGGACGCGCCTCATAAACACTCTGCCTTCTGTGAACACAGTCACAGGGGGACCCGAGAGCCCCTCCCTTTGTCACGTCCGAGCACACACACCCTCAATCCCTCATCTGCACACCTTCGCGCCAGCGCGTTGACTAAGCTGCATGCACTCAGGCACACAGGCGCGCACCCACATTCGCCCCATTCCTCTCTTTAAAGTCCTCCCTCTCCCTTTCCCGAAATGCTGTCATTCCCGTTCTCTCAGTTCCTACCCGATTTCGGGGGCATGCGGGACGGTTTAACTCCTTGGCTGCTGCAGGCGTGGAGGCCGCAAGAGAGGAGCTCTCGGCGTCTCGGGCAGCAGTTTCTCTCTCTTCGCTCACATTCCCGGGGATGCTGGGTTCCCCAAAGACGGCTTCCCTCCCAGAACAGTCATCATGAAGCATCATGAGAGAGAATCATTGATCAGCCGCCTCCTGCACGCCCCCCACTGGGGAGTGAACCCTCACCAGGAACCAAACGGTGATCTCCTGGTTCATAGGTTGACGCTCAACCACTGAGCCACCGCGGCTGGGCCTTGACATGGTTTTAGATGCCGCATTGCAACTCCCCTTTCATAAAATGTACTCGTCCATTTTCAGCCTGTCACTGAATCTCATTTTTTTTTATTATATTTTTTATTTATTTCCGGGAGAGGGAGAGAGAGAGAGAGAAACATCAATGATGAGAGAGAAGCATCCATCGGTCCATCAACTGCTCTTGCACGCCCCCTACTGGAGACTAAGCCCACCACTTAGGCATGTGTCCTGATCAGGAATCGAACCGTGACCTCCCGGTTCACGGGTCGATGCTCAACCACTGAGCCATAGCGACCAGGCTGTCGCGGAATATCTGGCAAAATGAACCAAAGACACAAAATTAAAGTAGAAATCGTTAGAAACGCATGCGTGACCCCACGGTTAGAAAGACTTTCACAAAGAAATACCGCACATGCCGAGACCGGTTTGGCTCAGTGGGTAGAGCGTCGGCCTGCGGACTGAAAGGTCCCAGGTTCGATTCCGGTTGGGGGCATGTACCTTGCTTGCGGGCACATCCCCAGTGTTGGGGTGTGCAGGAGGCAGCTGATCAATGTCTCTCTCTCATCGATGTTTCTGACTTTCTATCCCTCTCTCTTCCTCTCTGTAAAAAATCAATAAAATATATTAAAAAGAAAAAAGAAATACTGCACAACTTTCTTCTAGTCTTCTATAGGTTTTAAACACACACACACACACACACACACACACACACACACACACATATTGAAGCCTTTGGTCCATGTGGAGCTTTTATTTTTTTCCTTCAACTTTTTCTCACCCGGGAAAGGGGTCCCTTGTGTCCCCCCCTTTCATCCTAACCTGAACTTGGCCCCGTGCTCACTTAGACATGACAACAGCTGCCAGCCATGTAGACTGCAGGGACAGCCTGCGCCCGCAGGCACCTCCCCGAGCGGTCAGAATCCCGCCCTGAACTTGAGCTGTCTGTGGCGAAACAGGTTTGGGGAACTGAAGGAGGCCCCTGAAAGGAACTCAACAGCACGGGGGGGGGGGGGGGGGGGGGGGGGGGGAGGACCCCAACGTCGGTTGCCTCAGCCACTTAAAATTCTTGGGAGCCCTGGACGGAGCCGCTTGGAAAGAGAGAAAAAAACGGACTTAAAAAGCAATCCCGGGGCCTGAACATGTGTTCCCCGCCGGTCGGATCCAGGATGCGGATTTGGAGGACCCGCTGGGAGTATCTCTCCCCGCTCTCCCCTAATCCCCTCCAAATCGCCGGGGCTCTACAGCTGTTGGCGAGCCAGATAAACTATGTGTCCCATTATTCCTGGCCTGGAGGGGCGGCTCCTCTCAAAGGCTTGGGGGCTGCGGGGTGCGGGGGACTTCAATCAGCCGGGCCCTCCCCGGGCTGCCGGCAGGAGACAGGGCCGGGGTGAAGAGCCAGGGCCCCCGGAAGACGCTCTCTCTGCCTGCCCCTCCCTTTCCATCTCCGCCCAGAGGGGGCAGAGGCTGCCACCTCCCCACGGGACCCGGTGGTGGTGGCGGGGAGCATAGTGAGCCCGGGCCCTGTGCCAGGGCAGAGAACCGAGGCGATAAAGTAATTACAAATGAAAGGGAGATTAGCGGGCACTGTCGGGACAAATGCGTCCAGAATGGTCCCCGGGATCTCGGGCGGCACCTTCTCAAAGGAGACGGCGGCCCAGCAGCTGCTGTCTCCATGGCAATGGGGGCCACAGGTGCCCGGCCCAGCCCAACGCCAGCCCCGGGCACGGAGATGACAGGCCGGGTCACCTTGGCATCCTGGAAATGCACTGGTAATTGACCCAGCGCTGTGTGCTCCTGTGTCTGCACCCCGCCGCCTCCCCCTCCACCCCGGTCGCAGCGGAGTCCCCCTAATAAATGGGTGGCAGCTGTTGAGAGACGGCTCGGGGCTGGCGTTGCTCTGGGAAAGGCTCTCTTTGGGGGAAGGGGGGGTTGACTCCCCAGCGGTGGGGCCGGTAGCTCCCTCTTTCACTAAGTCAGTGGTTCTCAACCTTCCTAAGGCTGCGACCCTTTAAGACAGCTCCTCATGGGGTGGTGACCCCCAACCATAAAATTATTTCCGTGGCTACTTCATCACTGTCATTTTGCTACTGTTATGAACTGTAATGTAAATATCTGATATGCAGGATGTATTTTCATGGTTACAAATGGAACATCATGAAAGCACAGGGATGAATCACAAGAACAATATGTAATTATATGTTGTGAAATATTTATTTCTAATGACAAATAAATGAAATTTTGTCTTGGATCGTGGTGTAGCATGGGTAACAGTCTTCCTAGGACAACAGTAAACTACATTGCTACACTTTGCTACACCGAGGAGCGGTGTGTTGGTTCCTAAGACCATGGGAAATAGGTGTTTTCCGATGGTCTTAGGCGACCCCTGTGAAGGGTCGTTCGACCCCCAAACGGGTCGCAACCCACAGGTTGAGAACCGCTGCACTAAGTGCTTGTCTGCACCCCCTTTGGCAGGCTCCCCCTTTGGCCAGTTCGCCTCCGTGGCCCCTTTGCCAAATGCCCGTGTGCGGGTTTCTGTGTGCTTTTCACCGCGTGGGGCCGCCATCCACCCCCACCAGGATCACCCGGTCTGCTCGTTCCAGGTGCGGGGCTGAGGGCCTCATTCCAGACCTCCCGACGCGGAAGCACCGGGCAGGAGCCCCCAACACAGGCAACTTCCACGAGTTCCTCACATGCTGCCCATGTGCCCTGGAGCTTGGGGTGCGCCCCAGGGCTCTGCCAGGGGGCCGGGCTCTGCCCACTCCCGCCAGCCGGACCCTAAGTACCCAAGTTGCCAAAATGAGCCCAGCTTCGCTGGAGCCTCCGCAGAGGCTGGGGAGAGAGCCGGGAGGGACGGAAAGGCCGGGCCGGGCGCCCCTGGCTGCGAGGTGAGCAACAGCTGGGCATCTCCGAGCTGGATCACCCCTTCTCCCGTCCGGACACCCAGGGGCGGCCGTCTTCCTTCCAATGCCATGCCTCATGCTTTGCGGACATCCCGGAGGGAACAAGGGCAGCTCGGAGGAGGGGCTTTCCCGGCCGGGAAGTCAGGCGTCTGTAGCCACGGTGTGGGGGGGCCCCGGGGAGAGGCGGGCCCAGAGCTGGACCCCTCACTCTTGGCCTTCAGTGGAGCGGGTGAGCCTGGACCCTCTGCAGTTCCAGTAGTTATGAAGATGCAGCCTCCCTGCTCCATCACCTGCCTCCCAGCTGGCACGGGGCCCCCATAGGCTCAGAAGGCTGCACTCAATGCCTAGGACGTGACTTCAGTTTCCTTCTTGTCCTTCTTCACACACACACACACACACACACACACACACATACACACATATATACACACATATATATACCCACACACATATGTACACACATGCACACACATATACACACATACAGACACATATACTCACATATATATACACATATACACACATGCACATATATACACACATGCATATATGCACATGTATACACATACACGTATGCATTCACACATATATATACACGCACATGTGCACATGCATACACACATGCATGTATGTGCACACACACATACACACATATATACACATACACACGTATATGCATACACACACACAGAAATGGGCAAAGGTCCAGGTAAGACACCTTTTCTTAGGTTCCCCTCCATCCAAAATTGCCTTCCCTCTCGGACACTCCGCCTGGCCCAATGCCCACCAGATCCCGTCCCTTCACTTCCAGCACTGCATCCCCTGCCCCCGCCCCACCCAGGAGAGGCGACCCTCCCGGAAGCCAGCGCCCAGAGCCGAAGCTCAGGCCTGTGGGACTCTGAAGGCGGAATCGCTGGGAGGAAGGTGCTGTGGAGCCGGTCGCCTGCTCTTGTCTGCCCGGGGCGGCTGGAGCAGCCGGCTTGGCCCGCCCCCTGGGCCGGAGCATTCGCCTCTGCCCGAGGTCTCTCGGCCTCCTGGGCCTCACGTGTCCGCCTCCCTCTCCGATGAGACCTCCAGGGTGTCACTTGGCCAGAACCGGGCAGAGGAGGTGCGCTTCGTTCACCCGTGATAAGAAGCACTTGCCCAGGAAATTCACTTGTTCGGTGACAGCAGGTCAGGAGAATCCCGTTTTGTGTTTCAGGGACGTGCTGACGGACATGCCAGGGTGGAGCTGGGACACCTGACAGTCATCATGTGTGGCTCGTTCAGAAGACCCTCTCATGCCTCACGTTTTCTTTTTCTTTTTTTAAATATATCTTTATTGACTTCAGAGAGAGGAAAGAAGAGGGAGAAAGAGAGAGAAACATCAATGATGAGAGAGAATCATTGATGGGCTGCCTCCTGCGCATCCTCCACCGGGCATGTGCCCTGACCTCCTGGGTCATAGGTCAATGTTCAACCACTGAGCCACGCTGTCCTCTCTTCTTTCAAGGTGATAAGGCCTAAGAAGCCAGGAAAGCATGCACAGATGCCCCACCATCTGTGAGACTGTACTGGGCCTGGAGGAGGGCGGTGGGGGGTTCGCACAGTTCATATGTTCCAGGAGAGCTGACCTAACCCTGTTTCCTGGATCGCACTTGGCCCAGAAATTGGTTCGAATAAGAGCTCTTGCTGACTGGAGACCCGGGGAGGCGGGCTGCAGGGTCCCAGCTGGAGGGAAAAAATACCCTGAGATGGACTCACTGGGTCCCGGAAATTCAAGTCCGAGGGAGCCTCTTCGCAGTAATACTTCTCCAGGAGCAACGCAGCACCCCCTGGTGGCCGGAGGGCTGTGAATGCCATTGCAGTTTCCTGGAAACGGTGCCACCTGCTGCCCACTCTGGAGCCTGCTGATTGGTCACCCAAACTTCTCCAGGTACTTTCAATTTACCCACTTACAGGAGGCAGTGTCGGACTTTTAGAAGTGACCTTGTGAAATGAAAAAAAGAAAGGGAACGCACTAAATGGTTTGACTGCAGCCATTAAGCTGCCCATGCTCTTTTCCCCATGGGGGCCTGGTGTGCAATGGCTGCACACAGCTGCATTCTTATTTATTTTTAGGTATTGACCTATTTTTGCACGTGGATGTCCGTCCAGTTATCCTCACGTTGTTTCTTGAGAAGATGGTCTTTTCAACACGTGTGTTTGTGGATTCATTGATGACAGCCATTCTGACAGGTAGGAGGTATTATCACTCTGTGGTTTTGTCTGGGGGTTCCTCAAAAATGTAAAAAAATAGAACTGCCCTGTGACCCGAAAATTCTGCTTCTGGGTCTTTATCTGAAGAAATCCAAAGTGCTCCTTTAAAAATATATGTGAATTCCTATGTTCATTGCAGCAGTACTTATCGTGGTCAAAACACGGAAGCAACCTAAGTGTCTCTATGTAGATGAATGGATAAAAAAGAAGTACAGCCCAAACCGGTGTGGCTCAGTGGATAGAGTGTCAGCCTGCGGACTGAAGGGTCCCAGGTTGGATTCCGGTCAAGGGCATGTACCTTGGTGGCGGGCACATCCCCAGTAGGGGGTGTGCAGGAGGCAGCTGGTCGATGTTGCTCTCTCATCGATGTTTCTGACTCTCTCTCCCTCTCCCTTCCTCTCTGTAAAATATCAATAAAAATATTTTTTAAAACTAAAGAAGTACATAGCCCAGCTGGTGTGGATCACTGGCTTAGAGCAATTCTCAGGCACCACCTGTGTGTCCGACAATCCCGCTCAGTTCTGACATTATCTACCCGCTGGTTAAGGGTGCAGTCCTACAAAACTGTGCCCTTTCCCCCACGTCAGACACCGACTGTGAGTCCAGGTTGTTACCTGAGCTCTGACCAATTAGCTGTAGGTCAGAGGTTCCCACAACCCCCCTCTTGGGTTTAATTAATTTGCTAGAGTGGCTCATAGACTCAAAGAAACAGGTTGCTTGCTAGACTACCAATCATATATGTATAAAAGGCTAACATGAAAAGTGTCCCCTTGGAAGTTCGACCAGGAGAAGGGCATTTGATTGCTCACTATGACGTGTGCTGACCACAAGGGGGTGGCGCAGAACATGGCAAGCAATCAGTGGCAGTGGCAGGGCACTGAGGAAATGAGGGAAGGAGGGAAGAAAGAGGTAGAGAAGCAGGGAGATGAGGAACCTGATTGGCCCTGATTGCCAGCCAGGGTTAGAGACCCTACCTGTGCACAAATTTTGTGTACCGGGCTTCTAGTTTATTATAAAAGGTTGTGACTCAGGAACAGCCAGATGGGAAGGGTCTCGCTTCTGTGCCCGCTCCAACATCTTTACCTGTTCACTGGCCTGGAAGCTCCCTAACTCTGCCCCTTGAGTTTTGATGGAGGCTTCAACACAGAGACATGTTTGTTGTTGTTTGTTTTTAACATATTTTTATTGATTTCAGATAGGAAGGGAAAGAAAGAGAGAGAAACAACAATGGTGAGAGAGAATCCTTGATCAGCTGCCTCCTGCACAATCCACACTGAGGATCCAGCCTGTAACCGGGGCATGTGTCCTGACTGGGAAATCGCACCTTGACCTCCTGGTTCATGGGTCGATGCTCAACCACTGAGCCACACCAGCTGGGCAGAGACACATTTGATTAAACCATTGGCCATTGATGATGAACTCATTCTCCAGCCCTTCCCACTTCCCTGAGGTGGGGCTGCCGAAACTGGTTTGGCTCAGTGGATAGAGTGTTGGCCTACAGACTGAAAGGTCCCAGGTTCGATTCCGGTCAAGGGCATGTACCTTGGTTGTGGGCACATCCCCAGTAGGGAGCGTGCAAGAGGCAGCTGATCAATGTCTCTCTCTCATTGATGTTTCTAGCTCTCTATCCCTCTCCCTTCCTCTCTGTGGAAAATCAATAAAATATATATTTTTTAAAATTATTAAAAAAGAAAATCTCCAGGGTTTTAGAGCTCTGTGCCACACTGGAAGCAAAAACCAAATACATATTTTTTCTTCTAAATGCCAACATCACAAGACCCCAGACGCTTGGTGCAGACTCTGAAGGGGCGGCAGAGATCCCTGAGATCCTGGGGGGCGAGAACCGGTGACAATGGAGTGGTTAACGCATGATCTGCTGCTTCCACGGGGCTGGCAAGACATGAGAAAAGTAAAAAGGGGGATCTGTGGGGAAGCAGGGGACTTGGTTGGAAAGTCTGGAAGGATGGTTCTCCGAAAGATCGGGGGACTCTGAGGGAACCTGGCCGAAGGCGGCAGCCCCTGGCTTGGCTTTTGCAAACAAGTGTGAGCCCCCGGATGTTTTGCTAGAATCTCTGTGTTTAGACTTTAGACTGACCTTGTCTAAGGACAAATTAATGCACTGTGAATTCATCCACTCCAGTGCATGATTTGTCTTGACCTTTCTCAAGGATTCGTACCCCGCTGATTGTATCTAGTGGTTCATTTTAAAATGTTCAAGCTGTTGTGCCAGTAAAAGCCAAAGGAGGCAGGCGAACCGGGCTATTTGGCAGCAACAGGCAAACAGGCAAGTAGTCCCTTCACCTCTGTTTCACAGAAACCTGTGTCAGAGGTATCATCCATCCGTCATTCAGGGTCTGCTGGTCAGCCCCAGCAGGGAACTTGACCTTTGTCTCCTCAGAAGTCATCGGCCCTTCGGTGCCACCCCGACATCTTCAAGATGCGTCTTGGCCATCTCATGGAGCGGGGAGCTGGGAGGGTGTCTGACCACCTATCCCGCTGCAGAGGGTGGTGGGATCTCATGGGACTCAACCTGGGGCTCCCACGGACAGGACTGTCATCCCAGAGAAGGGTCCTAGCAGCTGTCTCTGAGTTCCCAGGGCTCGGAACTGCTCCGTAGATAAGATGTCAAAGCACCGTCCGTGCCCCCTCAGCACCCGCCCTCCCTTCCCCCCCTCCCCTCCCTCCCCTCCCCTCGCTTCGCCAACCACCTTGCTCCTCTGCCTCTCCCTCCCGCTCCAGTGAGCTTCCACAGCCTCCCTCCCACCTGCATGCAACGCTCCGCATCCTTTCTCCTCCTCCTGCCAGTCCCCCGCACCAAGACGGAGCACCTGTCCGAAACGGGGCTACCTCTGGGCCTTGGGGAACCTCCTGTCTAACCCCCACTTCCTGAGGTCCCGGGCCTCCCGACAGCTGGGTCCTTCCTGGCTCCCCTCCCATCACCAAGGCAAGCCAGTGTTCCAAAATAGTCTCCCAAACAATGGGGACAACTGCGCGGCGGCTATTCTGGAAGCTCTGTGTGGCCAAGACTCAGAGCAACGCAGGGAAGACCACAGGGGATGGAGGGTGGGGGGCGGGGGGGGGGGATGCAGTGGGAGGGTGGTAGGGCCCCCTGTTGGGGCCGATGAATTCAAAACCTGCATTTTTCCTAAAGGATGACCAGAGAATGGAGGGGCGTAAGACTGAACCCTCAGCCAGGGCCCTACCGCCCTAAATATGCACCGACTGTGAGGACCGAGAAATGGCTTCCTTTAAAACTGCCTTCATTGTGCCCGCGGGGCGACCAGGATGCAGGGCCTGGGTTACAAAAGGTGACGGCTGATTGGAAGATCTATCACTCTTCACACTGCAGTTTCTTTTATTTTTTCTTCTTTTTTAAAATATATTTTATTCATTTTTTACAGAGAGGAAGGGAGAGAGATAGAAAGTCAGAAACATCGATGAGAGAGAGACATCAATCAGCTGCCTCCTGCATGCCCCACACCGGAGATGTGCCCGCAAGCAAGGTACATGCCCTTGACCAGAATCGAACCTGAGACCCTTCAGTCCGCAGGCCGACGCTCTATCCACTGAGCCAAACCGGTCTCGGCACACTGCAGTTTCTAAAAGGCCCAGATTGGAGTCCCATTACACCCGGTGATAAAGACTCACAAACAGGACCAGCTGGGAGGGTCTGTGGCAGGAGCTAGGGCTTATGGGAGTTCTCACACTTGGCATAATCACAAGAACCCTACACGCGAGGACCCTACAGAAGGAAATCTGGTTTATAAGAAAGCTCTCTGGTTCTAACTTTCTTTCTCTTCTGTTTTCCCGTCTGGGAATACCCTCCATCTTAACACTCAGGCCAGATGCAACCCTTTCTTCTCCCCCAAATTAATCCTCTTTGCTGACAAAACACCGAGTCCATATTATTTTTCAGTCGGCAACAGCAATGTTTTTCTTCTTTATTTTTGTAAGTCTTATAAAACATACAGACAGAAACATAAAGTCATTCGTTTACCCTTTGATGAATTGTCACCAAATGAAAGCATCTGTGAAACCAACCGGCACCAGATCAGGAAACAGAGCATGGCAAAATCCCAGGCCCCGCTGCCCCCCAAAAAACATATCCAGTCACTCCTCCACACCCAGGCCCAGAGCAACCACTCTCCTGACTTCTAACATTATAGACTAGTCATCCTGTTATTTGAACTTTAAGTAGTAAACTCATAGACTATGTATAATTTCATGACTGGCTTTTTTTTTCCCACTCAATATACACTGAGTGGCCAGATCATTATGATCTCTGAACACATAATAATCTGGCCACTCAATATATATATATAGAGAGAGGCCCGGTGCATGAATTCGTGCATGGGTGGGGTCCAGCCAGCCTGGCCAGGGGGAAGGGACATGATTAGTTGGCCGGCCTGCCTGCTGGTCAAACTCTTGGTTGAGGGGACAATTTGCATATTAGCCTTTTATTATATAGGATATACACTGAGTGGCCACATTATTATGCATTCAGAGATCATAATAATCTGGCCACTCAGTGTAAGTGTGTGAGATTCGTCCTTCTTGTATGTCGTTGTAGTTCATTCGTTCTCATTATTGTACGGTATTTCATGGAATAAATAAGTATGCCACTGTTTATTCCTCCAGACTACTGTAAGGCATTCGGGAACTTTTTATTCTGGTGGCATTGGTAAGAGGGGTGCTGTGAACTTTCTAGAACATGATGTTTGATAAACATATGCATACAGTTGTATTGGTGTGTACCTAGGAGTGGAATTACAGTTCTCAGCAATATATTTCAAAGAAAAGAGAACAAATTCAAGTTTGATCTAGACTTGATTGTTGCCAGAAATGGGCTCTTGATTGTAGAGGAGCCCACGCTGGCCATGAGCAGTGTGCTTGTTAGAAGGACAACTATACAGTGGTACCTCAAGATACGAGTGCCCTAACATACGAGATTTTTGAGATACGAGCCGTTGAGCAAGCGATTTTTGCTTTGAAATACGAGCAACATTTGAGATAGGAGTAATCTCTCGGATCGGCCGGCTGCACACGACCCACCAGTTTTCCACGCCTCAAGGTTACGGAACGAATTAAACTCGTATCTCGAGGTACCACTGTAATCTTGAAAGACACAGACAAATCTAAAGGAGGTTGTTCAAAAGAGCGTCATATGTCTCTAAAATGATAGGACAGGCACTGACAGGTTTGGCTCAGTGGATAGAGCATCGCCCTATGGACTAACGGGGTCCTGGGTTCGATTCCAGTCAAGGGCATGTACCTTGGTTGTGGACACCCATTGGGAGGTGTGCAGGAGGCAGCTGATCGATGTTTCTCTCTCACTGATGTTTCTGGCTCTCTATCCCTCTCCCTTCCTCCCTGTAAAAAATTGATAAAACATATTTTAAAATAGATAAATAAAATGATAGGGCAGAATTCAGAAAAAAAGATCACAGGATCATTCAGACAAATGAGGGTGATGCGGAATTCTTACCATTTGCAGCAACCTGGTTGGAACTGGAGAGCCTTATGCTTAGTGAAATAAGCCAGTCAATGAAGGAGAAGCATCACATGATTGCACTCATTGGGGGATAATAAAGAACATTATAAACTGATGAACAAAAGGATAGATACAGAGGCAGTAAAGCTTCAAACAGACTGTGAAATTACAGCAGGAAGATTAAAGTTAGGTGAGGTGGATAAGAGATCAATCAAAGGACTTGTATGCATGCATATAAGCATAACCAATTAACATAGACACTGGGGGGTTGGGGTATGCCTGGGAGGGAGGGGGGGCAATGGAAAGATATGTATAAAAAATTAATAAAAAATTTTAAAAAATGAGGCTGATGCGTGAGGTCGGTGGCTATCTTCAGAGAATCTGTGTGCGATCAGGCAGTTGTTCTTCCTTCTTTATGCCCGGATTTCAGGCAGTGAGGCTGTGAGTCATTGGAAAGGGAGAGGCATGTGGGCTCTACAAGGAATGGGAGCTGAGAGGTTTTTTAAAAATAATTCTGGATGGAGGTCAGCAGGCAGGTGATATGCTGTTTTCTCAAGAAAAGAAGACTTTGAGTTACCATTCTCTGCCCTGAACCCTCCCACTGTGTGTGAGTGGAACAATTTCATTCATGCTAGCACATCCCCTCACTGACCCATGCAAAATACCCGTATTTTCCGGCGTATAAGACAACCCCCAACTTTTCCAGTTAAAATATAGAGTTTGGGATATACCTGCCCTATAAGACCACCCCCGACTTTTGAGAAGATTTTCCTGGGTTAAAAAGTCACCTTAAACGCCCGAAAATACGGTACTTAATGAGCAATTTTAGGGGCTCCCCATTCCTTTTGAAAGGGACAGAATTCATCTTCCCCTTATCAAAATACAAAAGCGAAGCACCAGGGAACCTCTATTTTCTCATTTCTGTTTTAGTGGACTTCTGGGAAGTTCTGTCCCAGGAACTGAAGTGGGTGGGACCCAACCTGTGAACTGGACAGAAAGCCTCAACCTTCCACACAGCAAAGCAGCTGGCTGAGCCTACAGCGCCACCTGGTGTCCACATGAGGCAGCCACTGTGTAAAGACCCCCTCGGTCAAGCCTTCTCCAGCTGTTCCGTGTTGAGTGCTGTGCCCCCTCATCCCGTAGGTGCCAGGCCTACAGACAGGAGGAGACGGTTTTAAAGTTCACGTTTCCGTCGCCATATGGCTCCGGGCAATTTGTTTCACCTCCCTGTGCCTCCGATTCCTAAACCTGGAAATGGAGATAAAAGTAAGGAACGGATACAGTTGTTCCTATGAAATGTATGTCAAGCTAGTCATCATTCCATACATGGCAAACACAAAGCATGATCCCTTGAGGAACTGACCATTCCCGTAGGGGAGGCAGACATGGAAATGGGACACAGAAAATATATGCTGCATAATGAAATAGAAATAGACATCCGTTTATGGGTATTTCACCCTCACAGACAAACAGCAAAGCTAGCATACATTGCTCTGACATGTGGCCTCTAGGAATTATGCTGTGAGACTTTTCATCTCGATCAAAAATCAAGCACAGGCTAAAATAACAATAAAGGGCCTCCTGGCCCTTTTAGGCAGAGGGAGTAAGTTATCTGGCATTATTCGCTTTCCAAGCTATATTTCTCAACCCTTCGTTGTTACATGTTCTCATATCACATATAAACATTTCAGAATTCTATTCCATTTATAACATATTCAAGTTCACTAACTTTAGAAGGTTAATATTAAAGAACATGGTTGACAAAATAATGGCATTAAGCCCAACTGGTGTGGCTCAGTGGGTGAGTGCCGACCTATGAACTGAGAGGTCACAGTTAAATTCCCAATCAGGTCGAAACCGGTTTGGCTTAGTGGATAGAGTGTCTGTCGGTCTGCGGACTGAAAGGTCCCGGCTCGATTCCCAGCAAGGGCATGTACCTTGGTTTCGGGCACATCCCCAGTAGGAGGTGTGCAAGAGGCAGCTGATGGATGTCTTTCATCGATGTTTCTAACTCTCTATCCCTCTCCCTTCCTCTCTGTAAAAAATCAATAAAATGTATTTTTTTTAAATATGTTAAATTCCCAATCGGTACACGCCCAGGTTGCAGGCTCAATCTCCAGTGGAGAGCGTGCAATGATTCTCTCTCATCATTGATGTTTCTACCTATCTATCTTCTCTGCTCTCTGAAATCAATAAAATATATATATCTTTAAAAAAGATAATGGCATTAAAGAATAGCACAGCCATGCTATTGTTGTTGCTCAGTGGTTACAGTGTCCGCCCCATCAGCAAAGGGTTGCAAGTTCAATCCCTGGACCCGGTTGGGGTACATTCAGGAGGCAACCAATTCCTGTCTCCAGAAGGATCCCCACAGCCGCTAGACCACCTGCAGCCTTCTTTGCAGCAGCTGCCTCCCCTGTCAGTTCTTCCCCTGCTGCTCATAGACTGCCTTTCTCCCTCTCCAGGGCCCTCTCTGTTTCCAGCTCAACCACCACAGGCCAGTGGGGCCTCCGAACAGCACAGGGACTGGAGGCTGCCGCTGGGAGGACGGCCACTTGTCCCTCTCTCCTCGCTGCCTCCACTAGAGGGAGCCCGTGCCCGCTTCTCCAGCCAGCTGGCAGCCACTTCTGCTAGTAGGTGTGGTACCCAAGAAGGTAAAATGTCTAATATCTTGCATCCAATCAAAAAAGGCATGAGAGAGAGAGAGAGAGACAGACAGACAGACCGACCTAAAAAAAATACCAGCCATCATAAGGAGAAAAAGCAAACATGGAAAGCAACCCAGAAATGACACAGTAAAGTGGACGATAAGAAGCTAGGAAAATCCCTGGGCGGGTGGAATGGGGAAACTGAGGCAAGATCATTAAGCAAGACCAAACCACGTGAACAGCTTACAGCCAGCTAGTGAATCGCAAGACCTTCTCTTTCCTAACCAACGACACTTGAGAGCAAATGGTGTCTCCCCTCTTCCCTAACCCGAGAGCACGTAGCTGAAACCAGCCTGGTTGGGGAGATCTGTTTGGAGCTCCAAGGTGATCCACAGTTTGTGACTGCCTCTACTGGGCCTGAGTGTGCGCAGGAAGGACCAAGCTGTGCACTAATGCTCGATTTAATCAGCACCCGGCCGTGGGCAAGTCAGCAAAAGTCCTGAGGACCCAACATCTCCTTCCAACTGCCCCTCCACCCCCACCAGCTGCCCGATAGAGCCTCTGGCAGTACTTGAGGTGCAGGAGGTGGGTTCTCAGTGAGCCACCAGGTAGGAGGGGGTGGTGGTATTCAACAAAGAGATGCAGGTTCAAACTCAGTGCCAGTGCTGGGCCTGAGGCCACTCAGCAAATGTCCCAGGGTGTTCCAAGTCCATCTGTCACCTGCTGGGTGCCTACAGACCTTTGTGGTAGGGTGGGGGCCCCAGGGAGTCACCAGGGGGAGGCCAGCAGGGTTGATGAGGCCCACACTGACCAAGATTTGGCCATGTGAAGGGCTGGCTCTGCATCAGGTGGGCATTCATGGGAAAAAAATGGCCCCAATCCTAGAGCCACACAACTTCGACTCTTCAAGATTCTGCCAGCAGGGCAGGGCCGCTGGGGATCAGAAGGGTGGGGTTAGTGGATGTCCTGTGAGGGGGAGTGGCCAGAATTGCCGGAGTCAGGCGTGGGGAAAGGTGGAAGGAGTGGCTGCACCCCAGAGTCACACCAACCACTCAGTGTGTCCTGGAACCTGACCAACTTCGGCAGGGTGGGGCTAGCTGCAGTGGGGAGGGTGGGGTTATCTGGAGCCTAGAGGAGCGGCTAGTGGATCTCCCCTGAGAGGGATGTGCCAGTCAGGTTCACAAGGAGAATGTCTCTCGCCTCCAAGGCCACACCACTCAATCAGTGACACCCCATGAGTCTACCCGGGACCTCTACACCCAAGCAGCTGACTCCTCAGCATGGCACGATCTCTGCAGGGTGGGGCCCTGAGAGTAGAGTGTGTTGCTGTTGCTTTCCCCAGGCTGATGTTGAAAGGAGGGGAGTGCTCCACCTAAGAAAGATGGTGTCCGTGGTGCGGGAGAGTGACTCAGACAGGAGTCCCTGCAGCTGTCCCCTCAGCTCTCTCCCCAGAGCCACAAACCCCCATCTCTCCTCAAAGGACTCCAGGCCACTCTGTCCTCCCTCCCCTGGAGCCCAGAGTGAGTGACTGACTGCAAAGGAGATTTTCATGTGTTGGCCTCTTTAAGAGGACACCTGTGTCTCCAGCAGATTCTTGCTTGTCTCTCCCTGGAAGATAGAATCCCCACAAATTTTCTCAGCCACGTGGATGTGGGGACTTCTTCCCAGCACTGGTCCTCTGGAGTGGGGAGCCTGGTATGGGTCTGAGACCTCAGACTTCTCAGGGGGAACCTCTGCAGCTGGACTATCCCTCTTGGAGCTCATGTGAGTGGGGCCAGTCTCAGAAACCAGCCTCGTGTGGCTTCCTCTGTAAATTTGTGGTTATAAGACTTCTCTTCAGCTGGTTTTCAGTGGGTTATGCAGGTTGATTGTTCTAAATTGTAGCTGTAATTCCAGTTTGGTCATGGGAGGAGGTGAGTGAAGCAGTCACCTAGTCTATCACATTTTGGATCTCTACCTCTTTCTTTCAAATACACAAAAGAAGCTGTAAAGCTATTATTCCCTGGCATTTTGAGATCTTGCTTTCTGGCAATTGTCTTCAGTTTTGACTCAAATAAATTCTAATAAAAATTCAAAAGCCCGGCCGGTGTTGCTCAGTGGTTAAGCATCACTTATGAACCAGGAGATCACAGTTGGATTCCTGGTTGGGGCACATACTTGGGTTGCAGGCTCGATCCAGAGTGGGATATGCAGGAGGCAGCCAATCAATGATTCTCTCACCATTGATGTTTCTATCTCTCTCCCCCTCCCTGTTCCTCTCTGAAATCAGTAAAAAATGTATTAAAGGCAGGTTTGTAGGTAACTCACCGTTTTTAAAAATATTTATATTCTAGACTTTAAAAAAATAAATAAATAAATAAATAAAATCATGTATCCCTAGGCAATACAAAATATATAAAACAACATGAAATTTAATCAGGCATAAGAGAAATGATGCAATTGAGAGCAAGGTAAACACAAGATGTTTGAGGCTGCTGCTGGAGTAACTTACAGCGAAATTTTTTATAAACAGAACGAGTACAGCCTAACCTAACAATAATAAATCTAGTCTAGTAAATACCTAAACCAGTAACAGTTGTTTATCATCATTATCAAGTAATATGTACTATATGTAATAGCACATGCTTTGCTCTTATCCAACTAGCAGCCCAGTAGGTTTGTTTACACCAGCATAGCACAAACATGGGAGTGACAGAGTACTGTTGTAATGCCTGTAATGTCACCAGGAATTTTTCAGCTCCATGATCATCTTATGGATCACCATTGTATATGCAGTCCATCATCAACTGAAACATCAATATGCATGACTATATTAGTAGTTCATTCATTTATGTTGTAAAATGATATTTCATTTTATAAATAGACTAGAAGCCTGGTGCATGAAATTCATGCACAGGTAGGGTTCCTAGGCCTGGCCAGCGATCAGGGCCAATCATGGCCTTCCTTTCCCCAGCTGCCAGCTGCCAGTGGGGCCTTCCTTCGTTCTGAGCCACCCCCTGGTGGATAGTACACATCATAGCAAACAGTCAAACTCTTAATCAATCAAACTCCCTGAAGGGACAATTTGCATATTAGCCTTTTATTATATAACAGTGGTTCTCAACCTTCCTAATGCTGCGACCCTTTAATACAGTTCCTCATGTTGTGGTGACCCCCAACCATAAAATTATTTTCATTGCTACTTCCTAACTGTAATTTTGCTACTGTTATGAATTGTAATGTAAATATCTGTGTTTTCCAATGGTCTTAGGCTACCCTGACCCACAGGTTGAGAACCGCTGTTATATAGGATGTATCACATTTTAATGACCTACTCACCAATTGATGGATATTTGAATTGTTTCCAGTTTTGAATATTATGTAAATGCTACTACAAACATTTACATATACGTTTTTGCATGGACATGTTTTCATTTCTCTTGGATACATACCCAGGAGTGAAATTGCTGAGTCATATAATAAGTCTGTTTAACTTTTTAAGATACTGTCAAATTGTAATCCAGAGTGACAATACCACTTTACATTTCCATAAGCAATGGATGAAGGTTTCATTTTATTCACGTCCACCCCAGTTCTTACTATTTTCTGAATGTTTTTGTTATACTCACACTAGTGGGTGCATTGGTATCTCATTATGGTTTAAGTTACATTTTTCTAATACAGTGGTACCTCGAGATACGAGTGCCCTAACATACAATATTTTTGAGATACGAGCCATCGAGCGAGAGATTTTTGCTTTGAAATACGAGCAACATTTGAGATAGGAGTAATCGCGCAGACCGGCCGGCTGCACACGACCCACCAGTTTACCTCAACTCGAGCGTCTCATAGTTTCCCACGCCTCAAGGTTACGGAACGAATTAAACTCGTATCTCAAAGTATCACTGTATTAATTGTGTTAACCATCTTTTCATGTGATTTTTAAATATTCCTAGGGTTTGTTGGCCAAGTCCCTCCTCGTATTCAAATAGTTTGCCCATTTTTAATTAGGCCTCTTATTAATTGAGTTATAAGACTTCATTATAACTCTAGCCATGAGACCTTTATCAGATCCATACGCTGGAAATAATTTCTCCTAGTCTGTGGCTTGATTTATCATTTTATTGATGTCTCTTTTGAGATTTTAATTCTGATGCTATCCAACTTATCACGTTTTTCTCTCATCAACCATGCTCTTGATGTAGATAGCTTGGGCCCTCTCTGGTCCACCCTGTGCAGACATGTGCAAACTTATCCAGACCTTTTGACTGTCTCCTATTCCAGACCTTCCTGGGAAATTTTTGGGCAATCTCAGCCAGGACTACCAGCAGAGCCACTGGTTTTACCTGTTTGTTTGTCATCGAGATCACAATTATGACTTACAGCGCTACTGGGCGTGGTTTTTCCAACTCACTCCAAGTCAAGTGAGACCCCTCTGGCAGCGAAGCTGGGCGTTCTCACAGCCTGAACACCTAGTAGTGCCTCCCATGAACTTGGGAAGAAATGGAAACAATCCCAGGAGGATTGCCACAGAGCCTACTCTTTTTTACCAAGTCCAGTGTCTCATGAACAATCCCTTCGAACTTGGTCAGCTGCCCCTTTGGTCAATTCCCAGAGCCCTTATATGGCTGTTTTTGACGAGTTAGTCCAGTTTTGTCGTTGATTTGGGGGAGAAAAATGTTCTGGGAAGTAGGGTTGAAGGACCATGTGCATGAGATTGCTTTTCCCAACAAAAACAAAACAAGATTGTTTGGGGGTGTTTATGGGGCACCAACTCATCAGTTTAAAAACCAGTAGCTAAAGAAGAAGAGTTAGGCATTTATCCTGCCTTTTGATATGAACTCTGTATCAGAGAACTCAGATTCCTTTAGAGCAGTGGTTCTCAACCTTCCTAAGGCCGCAACGCTTGCATACAGTTCCTCATGTGGTGGTGACCCCCAACCATGAAATTTTGCTACTGCTATGCATCATGATGTAAATATCTGCATTTTCTGATGGTCTTAGGCAACCCCTGTGAAAGGGTCATTCGACCCCCAAAGGGGTCGCGACCCACCGGTTGAGAACCACTGCTTTAGAGGATGAAGGCGAGTGCACATAAAAATGTTCTAGCTAATGAGTGCATAATGAATGATAGAAAATCACCATTGGCGATTTCTAATGAAATAACCAATTCAGGTAATGATTGTTAATAAATAAATTTAACAAGATATGCCTAAGACTTCTATTCTGAACCCTGTAAGACAATACTGAGAGAATTTAAAGAAGACCTATATAAAAGAGGAACATACAGTGTTCATATGTTGAAAGACTCAGTACAGTCACCATTTAATCCTCCCCAAATTGATCTATAGATTCAATGCAATCTCAGTCAATCACTGGCAGTGTGTGTGTGTGTGTGTGTGTGTTTGCATGTGTGTGTAAAACAATAAGCTGTTTTAAAATAAATATGAAAATGCAAAAGAGGCTAAGAATAGCTAAGACAAACTTGAAGAACAAAGCTGCAGGACTTATCTATCAGATATCAAGGCTTACAGTGTCACAATCTAACAGCCTGGTTTGGCCCGTGGAAGGACCTCCAGGGCACAGAGGCTGATAGTGAACTATCACGGGCTGGATGCCAAGGCCGTGCCCTTGGCCCCTGAGGTGCCAGACATCATCTCCATCGCGGAGATAGTGGCAGCCTCCCCTGGAGATGGGCGTATCTGTCATCAATCTGGCTAATGCTTATTCCTCCACCTGCAGGATGAAGAGGAAGACCAAGGTGCATTCACCTGAACCGACCTGCAGGAGCCTTCCAATAGGCTTCCACGGGCATACCTCATTCCCTGCCAATCTGCCACCAGAGGGCGGGGCTTGGCCTCCCTCAGGTCCAGGTCACCACAGGCGTTTTGGTCATCCTTTGTATCAATGACACCCTGAGAGTAGGGCCCACCGAAAACCAGTGGAGGGGGCGCTGCAATTAGTCACGGTGACTAATGCCAGTTGGGCTCCAAACCCAGATAAAGCCCAGGGCCCAGCACGGCAGGTGCCATTCCTAAGGGCCACCTGGGCAGGAAGCCAATGAAACAGCCCAGATTCAGGAAAGCAAGAAATGGTTGGCCCTGGTGGCCCTGGAGACAGCATGTACCCCTGTGGCTGGTCTTTGGCCACCACTAGTTTAGGTGACCCCCAGGTGCCAATTTTCAAAAATGAAAGAATAAAGACCGACTTAAAAAAAAAAAAGGCAGAAAATAAGGGTCAGCATGGATGTAAAGGAATTGGAATCCCTGAGCACTGCTGATGGGCATGTAAAATGGTGCAGCTGCTGTGAAAAACAGAGGGGCAGCCCGGCCGGCGTGGCTCAGTGGTTGAGCATCAACCTATGAACTTGGAGGTCACAGTTCGATTCCCAGTCAGGGCCCATGCCCAGGTTGTGGGCTTTATCCCCAGTGAGGGGTGTGCAGGAGGCAGCTGATCAATGATTCTCTCTCATCATTGATGTTTCTCTCTCCCTCTCCCTTCCTCTCTGAAATCAATAAAAATATTGTTTTATATTTTTTATTGATTTTTTTACAGAGAGGAAGGGAGAGGGATACAGAGCTAGAAACATGGATGAGAGAGGAACATCGATTGGCTGCCTCCTGCATTCTCCCCACTGGAGATGCGCCCGAAACCAAGGTACATGCCCTTGACCGGAATCAAACCTGCAGGCCGACGCTCTATCCACTGAGCCAAACCGGTTAGGGCCCATTTTTAATTTTTATTTGTTCCTGGCATAAAACTAAGGGCAAGATGTCCTACTATTGGCTGCATATCCCCAAAATCTCAAAAGGCTGTGACTTATACAGGATATAATTTTATGGGCATTTCAGGACTGGGGTGGAAACTAGTGTCGAAACGTCGGCATGAGATCATCCAAGAATCCAGCCTTTTTTATCCTCTTACTCCACCCTTCATTTTCGTGGTCCGAGATGGCTCATTGTGATGTCCACATTCCACTGAGCAGCAGAAGAGAGGAAGTAGGCACACCCACTTCCTCTCCGGACTCTACCTAAATGTTGCCTGTTCCACTTCTACTAATAGCCTATTGTCCTGAGTTAAGTCATGTCATCCATCCCAGCTACCAGGAAGACTGGGAACAATACCATTCACCCCGGAATGGCCATGTGCCCCATTAATACCACGATTGCCAAGAGAGACTAGATACTGAGCAATTCTCTGATAAGATACGCCAAAAGAAGGGTCAACTGAGTTAGCAATATTTATAAAATAAACTACTTTCTGTTTAATTAAAATGCCATCCTCTTGTTGATGAATGCCCGCATACAATTGGATCTGTTTCTAGACACTAATCTATTATATTAAAATAGCTTTATAATAGTTGTTGATATCTTAGTCATTTATATTTGGTTAACTGTTTGTTATTTGATTTACATTATTTTTACAGATCAAGTTAAAGATGGCCAAGCTATTTCGTAAAAACTGGTTTGTTCTGGCACTTGGATATTACAATTTGAGGCAGAGATCATTTTTGTTGTTCTGATTTTTCTTTTATCTTTTTACTTATTTCAGAGAAGAAGGGAGAGGGAAAGAGAGAGAGAAACATCCATAAGAGAGAATCATTGATCAGCTGCCTCCTGCACACCCCCTAAATGGGGATCGAGCCCACAAACCAGGGCATGTACCCTGACCGGGAATTGAACTGTGACCACCTGCTTCATAGGTGGATGCTCAACCACGGGGCCACGCCCGCTGGCCTAGTTCCAACTTTTCAATGTTAAGAAGCATCTCCACCCACCAGTCATTACAACTAAGAGGTCACCCATTTGTCCATGATGGTGGCCTGAGCGGGAGAGAACACCTCGCTGAAGAGAAAGCCTGACCACAGCGGGGACCTCTCTGATGGCAGGGGGCAGGTTCCCAGGGTCACAGGCGTCCAAGACTCCATCTCGGCATCCATTTGAAAAACGATGGGTGTGAGCGAGTCCCGAGCTGATGGAGAGAGATGCTCGCCCGGCTCTGGCACATTATCCCTCTGAAGCAGCAGTTCTCAACCTGTGGGTCGCGACCCCTTTGGGAGTCAAATGACCCTTTCACAGGGGTCGCCTAAGACCATCGGAAAATGCAGATATTTACATCACGATGCATAACAGCAGCAACATTTCATGGTTGGGGGTCACCACCACATGAGGAACTGCATGCAAGGGTCGCGGCCTTAGGAAGGTTGAGAACCACTGCTCTGAAGTGTGTGGCTCCACCAGCCTTTTAACTGGGGTCAGTGCCTCTGCCATAATCTCCTTCCACCGGGTCCATTTCCTTTCCTTCTTTTGTTTTTTTTTTTAAGAGTGTGTTTATTAAGGCCGGCGACAGTGGAACGAGGAAAGACTTAGGATGGAAGAAGCAACAGAAGCGAGGCGAGGCAGGGCTGCTGGGGCGCTCTGGAAACATTATGGGAGAGAAGTGAAACTAAAGACTAGGCAGGGCGGCTGCCTGCTCACTGGAGAGGCGGAGAAAAGGGGGCCTTGGAGACAGGTTCAGGGGGGCCAGCCCAGGACAAGCTACCACTCACTGCCCATTGCTCCCCTGGTGGCAAGTCTCCTGGGGTTCCTCAGAGTTTATAAGATGCACACGTGTGGGGGAAGTCAAAGCGGAGGGGGAAATGCCGGCATGCTGGGGGCGGAGGGTGTACCCACTCTTATATAGAGGGGATTTGCTCAGGTTTATGCCTTCTCCTCAAAAGTGCCTTCCTTTGTAGAAAAGGAACGAGACTTGATCAAAAGAAGGGATCCGTCATTTGGGATCCTTCCCTTCCGCACAGCAAGTGGGCGTCCTTTTGCCTTTCTTTAAAACCTAAATGCAGCCGAAACCGGTTTGGCTTAGTAGATAGAGCGTTGGCCTGCAGACTGAAAGGTCCCGGGTTCGATTCCAGTCAAGGGCATGTGCCTTGGCTGCGGGCACAACCCCCGTCGGGGGCGTGCAAGAGGCAGCTGATGGATGTCTCTCTCATTGATGTTTCTAACTCTATTTCTCTCTGTAAAAAAATAAATAAAATGTATTAAAAAAAAAAAAAAACTAAATGCAGCATCTCTCCCAGGAAGACTCTCTTGGGTTCCTGAGCCGGAAGGTGTCTTCGAGGTCTCCACCCCGGCTTCCTCTGGTCACGGCCAAGCGTGTCCAACTCGCAGCCAGAGGGTCAAGTCCATGGGCACCCACTGCCACCAACGGTGACCTCCTAGGACGCAAGGTCATGACCGAGCCTGGGAGGCGGTACCAGAACCTGGATCCCTCAACGAGGCAGGGGGCCCGCGGGCCCGCGTGTTTGACGCGCTTGGCAACACCTGCCATCACTCCCCCCGGATTCCTGAGGTCTTGCACGCTTTCCCTTCCACAGGGGTTGGTGAGCAACAAGGTGGGAAACTCAACTCACCGGCCCTGAACCTACAGAGGAGAACATTGGGGCCACCTGATGCTGCAAAGGAAATTAGCATTTCTCCGTAGGAGTTTTTCTCCATCGCAGCTCTAACCCAGCAGCCAGAACTGTGCCTCCCTGGCAGTGGCAGATGTGGGGGGAGGGGGAGGACGGAAGGAAAAAGGAAGGAAGGAAAAAGGAAGGAAAGAAGGAAGGAAAAGAGGGAGGGAGCTTGGTGTAGCTGCGTGCACCAGCTTAAACTACAAGCCGGCTTCTGGTCCAGGAGATGACACCTTCCTCCTCAGCCAGCCTCGCTCCGGTCCCGGCCGCCCCCTCCCAGGCGCTGTCACTGCTTTGCACTTAGGAGGTCCCAGCGGCTGGCAGTGCGCGCCGCCGCGGACCGCCCCGTGGAGCGCGCCTCGGGGAGTGCGGGGCGGGGACACGGCAGGTGGAGGTCCGGGCGTGGAGGAAAGTGAGGCCCGGGAGGAGGAGGGAGCGGCGGGAAGAGGGGCGGGAGGGGCGGCCAGGGGCGGGGAGTGCGGCTAGAAAGGGCCGGGGCGCGGGCGGGAGGAGCGCTCGCACCTGCTCCTCCTCGGCGGGCGGCAGCGCGCCGGCGGGACGCCTGGGCACTCGGCACAGGTGAGATGCCCGCTGTGGGCAGGGGCCGGACGGGGAGGGGGCTCGGACGCACGGGGGGCTTGGACGGGGAGGGGCCTCCGCTGGGGAAGGGGGCTCGGACGCACAGGGGGTTCAAACGGGGAGGGGGCTCGGACTGGAAGGGGGTTCGGACCCAGAGGGGGCTCAGACGGGGAGGGGCCCGGATGCCTAGGAGCTCAGAGGGGAGAGGCTCGGACGTCGCCTGGGTGGGAAAAGCTGGAAGGCTCACGGTTGGGGACGTTCCCCCCCACCCCCACCCCCCACCCCGAGCCCCTCTGCGCGGCCTGCGGGCCGGGGAGGCGCTTGCTGGGTTGCCGGCTGTGGCGCACGAGCGGGGCTGGGAGCTGGGAAGGGCGCAGCCCTGCGGTCCTCCCCCCGCGGGTGGGAGACTCCGGGGCGGAGAGGACCGGCGCCTGCCCCGGGGGCCGGGCTGCTTTCGGGGCTCCACGGGGCGGTGGGTGAACAGCCAGCCCCTGTCGCTTCTCGGGCGCCGTCCACAAACCCACCAACCAGGTCCTGCCCTGAAGCCAGGAATCCAATCATCAGAGGCGATGGATTGATTGGTTGGTTGGTTGATTGATTGATTGATTGATAACGTCTCCGGAGCCTTTGTTAGTAGCCGGTTGGGTAGAAAGGGATCCAGGAGCCAGAGGTGCCATTGGCGCCGGTTGGAGAGGTTTAGGGGACCTAGAAACAGGTTTGGGGGTGACCCTGCCTGGGTCTAGGGGAGAGAGGACCCAGCCTAGATGTGGGAGACGTTTGCATTTCAGAAAGGAAACCTGTGGCTTTATGAAAAGTTAGCCCCAGATGTGACCATTTCCTTCACATTCTCTCCCACCTGCCCCCCCAGTTTCTACCCTTGCGCCCCTCTTCCCGTCCCTTTGCCCCACGCCCCACCCAGCACTCTGCCTGGCTCCTACAGTGGCTCGGGAGCGTGCCCGTCCGTGTCCATTCGCTTTGACAGGGAGTGTGGCTTGGTGTCCAGGAGACACGGACCCTGAGACAGGGACGAAGCTTCCGGGAGGGGCGCTCCGTGGGCCGGGGCGGGGGGCTAGTGCTGGCGGCTCACCCTGGGCCCCGGCCTCCTGGGGCCGCTGGGTTTCAGGCGGGAGGTCTCCCCGGCGGCCCCGCGGTTCCCGGGGAGAGAGCCACGAAGAGGCGCAGAGGCGCAGGGAGGAGCTGTTTGTGCCAGCGGCGCCGTGTGTGTTTGGGTGTCTGGGAGCCAGGCACCCGGTTTCCTTTATTAAGGAGTTTTGATTGCCTCTCGCTTCCTCCGTGGGAGGCGGACACAGCACCCCTGCCCCCTCCCCCTGGCGACTTAGCTCCTGGGGGCATGAACCCTCCTCTCCCGAGGGCTCTCCCCCTTCTCACCCACCTGGCCGCCTGGGGCTGCGGTGGCCACGGAGAAGCTGCTGGCCGAAACCGGTTTGGCTCAGTGGATAGAGCGTCGGCCTGCGGACTGAAAGGTCCTGGGTTCGATTCCAGTCGGGGGCATGTATCCTGGTTGCGGGCACATCCCTAGTGGGGGCGTGCAGGAGGCGGCTGATTGATGTCTCTCTCATCGATGTTTCTGTCTATCCCTCTCCCTTCCTCTCTGTAGGAAATCAATAATAGATATAGATATAGATATAGATATAGATATAGATATAGATATAGATATAGATATAGATATAGATATAGATATAGATATAGATATAGATATAGATATAGATGATATAGATAAAAAGCTGCTGAGTCTCACCTTCAGCACCTTATTCTATCTGGCCATTTCCCCGGGGTGTCCTGGGTGGTGTCTCTTGCCTAATCTCAGCAAACAGAATGAGGAGGTCGTTGGGATGGGGCAAAGGCTGGGGCGGAACCGTAGAGAGAAAGACCTGCTTTCTCCCTCCCCCCCACCCCCCCACCCCGCTTCCCCGCCACCTTGGGGTTAACACCGGCTGCGGCGGCTGCAGTGGTCAAAGTACAGGTGTTTGTAGCCCGGCTGGGGTGAAAGGTTATCGCTTATGGAGAAGGGCAGCTTTACCCTCTGGAGCCACTCCCGCTGCGAGGTCCCTGCTGTTGTGAAACCTCCTAATTGTGGGTAAGAGAACTGAAGCCACTGCCGGGTCGTCGGCTAGTGAGTGCCTGTGTAGACAGAGTTCATGTGGATGGTTGTTCTCCTGTAGACCGGCCGTAAACCAAAAAGCAGGCGATCCGCCGGGCGGTACCCGTGGAGCTCGAGCAAGTAGGTGGTTTGCATTTTGGCTGCTTTCACCTCTCTGGTGGCAGAATAAAGTGGGTCCCCGGGGAAGAGGACACTCAAAGGACCCATCGGCCTTGGGGATGACGGATGGAACGGAAGCTGTCAACGCGCACGCGTGTGTTCCCCTGGTGGGATGTAGGCCTTATAAGCCATTTTCCGGTGTCTTGTCACATCCTGAGGGGGCTTTAGGGAGAACAAGGTGATTTCCACAAGCGGCGCTGCGAGGGCAGAGGAATAGCCGACTTCATAAATGAGGGCATTGCAACTTGGAGATACAGAGAATCTGGCCTGGGCTTGTCCGTCTGTTAGAGCAGTGGTTCTCAACCTTCCCTTGCATCCAGTTCCTCATGTGGTGGTGACCCCCAACCATGAAATTATTATTATTTTTTAAAATATATTTTTATTGATTTTTTTACAGAGAGGAAGGGAGAGGGATAGAAAGTCAGAAACATCAATGAGAGAGAGACATCGATCAGCCGCCTCCTGCACACCCCACACTGGAGATGTGCCCACAAGCAAGGTACATGCCCCTGACCGGAATCGAACCCGGGACCTTTCAGTCTACAGGCTGACGCTCTATCCACTGAGCCAAACCAGTCTTGGCCATAAAATTATTTTTGTTGCTACTTCCTAACTGTCATTTTGCAACGGTTATGAATCGTATCTGTGTTTTCCAATGGTCTTAGGCGACCCCTGGGAAAGTGTTGTTCCCAAAGGGGTCGCGACCCACAGGTTGAGAACCGCTGTGTTAGAGGGTAGCTAGAATTCCAAACGGAGCTCTTCCGAATAGCACAGCCCGTCCAGGGTGGTGTATGTGTGTGTGTGTTGGGGAGGGGAGTGTGAGGGGTTATGATTTGTCTTTCCTGAACATGTATGTCATATATTCTCTGACTTGAACTCTTAGAATATCAATTTAGAGACATTCTTGTGTGGTATACAGTTCATGCCCATCATTTTGTCAATGTCGTCACAAAGGTATTTTAGAGCTGAGGAGAGCCTTAAAGATGACCAAGCTCAATCTTCTTGTTTTCCAGGGGGGGACGGAGGGAGGTGGATTCAGGCAAAATTGAGAAAGTCTGTCTGTTGCTTCCCCAAATCTACTTTGCTGAGGAATTGCGGCTAAAACCTGGGTCTCCTGATGTTCAGACTCCTGTTCTTTCGGCATGGGGTATTTGAGGAGTTCCTAGAAACCTAAGTCACCTGGCTTACTTTGGTTGACTCTCTTGATTTGGGGGGGGGGGAGGGCAGGGGCATAGTCTGTGACAGCAAACTCTAGCTTCCCTGAATCCTAGACTCAGGCTTCTGCAGATGATCCCACTCTTGCCATATCCCATGTTCCACGAAGGAAAGAGCTTTTACTGGTCTGGCCCATGTGTTATTTCCAGCACAATGCCTGCAGTAGACGCTCAATAAAACACGCTCAACGGATAGCAAATCATTGTTCTTGGGTTCGAAGAATAACAGGAACATAAGTGCTGGGAAAAGGTGAGTTTAGTCATATCTGATTATTCAGAATAGATAATAATCTCATTCAATTAAAAAAAAAATCCAGAAACAAATATGAGGAAATGTTCACCATTATGCATCCTGGGCGCTGAATGTTATTGTTTGCAATTCTTTGTATATGAAATTCCTCAAATGATTAAAGAAACGATCAGATAAGCATTTTGAACACCTGTGAGATGTCATTCAGCTGCAGTCACAGTTCACCCTGCGCCAGTGACTTAAGTAAGGAGATTGTTGTTCACAACAATGGGTCAAAGTACAGGTGTTTCTAGGTTGGCCATCGTGAAAGGTCAGGAGCTGAGGGGTCAGGGAGGGGCAGCTCCTCTGTCTTCCTGCCCCCCCTGTCCTTGGCGGGCAGCCGGCGTCCTCACTGAAGGACGGGCACCTCTTCCGTGTTATCGAGAGGGCGGAGGCAGGTACCAGCTGAGTCTGTCTTCTTTTTTTTTTTTTAATAAAACAAGATCTTTCCTGAAAGCCCCACCCAGTCAACTTCTTTCATCTCCTTCATGTAAAGCACTGTGTCCCGTAGCCCCTCCTGAGAGCCTGCGAGGATTTTTTTTTATTTATTTTTTTTAATATATTTTATTGATTTTTTTTACAGAGAGGGAGAGGGATAGAGAGTTAGAAACATCAATGAGAGACATCGATCAGCCGCCTCCTGCACGCCCCCTACTGGGGATGTGCCCGCAACCAGGATACATGTCCTTGACCGGAATCGAACCCGGGACCCCTCAGTCTGACGCTCTGTCCACTGAGCCAAACCGGTCTTGGCCTGAGAGGATTTAGTGATTGGTCAGACATGGTGCCAATGCATCAGAATAGGGGCTCTGTCAATGAGGAAGAGGGGAGAAGGGAGGTTGATTGGGTAGGCAGTGATCGGAGTTTGCCCTCGTGTGTTTTCTGAGTCGTTGCCTCTTTTTTGTCTTCTTCATCAGTGGTTGGGCTGTTTATTTATTTCTGTGGTTTACTAACAAGCAATCGATACGTAGTGGGTCTTGGAGGGACTTTTTTAAATTATAGAGACTGAAGCCCATTCCAGGAAATGCTGGTTATTTACATCTGGCACAGGCCTATGAATCTGAATAATAAACAGCCCTCAGAGTAATTAGCAGTTTGGCTCAGTGAATAGAGCATCGGCCTGCGGACTGAAAGGTCCCAGGTTCGATTCCGGTCAAGGGCATGTACCTTGGTTGCAGGCACATCCCCAGTAGGGAGTGTGCAGGAGGCAGCTGATTGATGTTTCTCTCTCATGGATGTTTCTAGCTCTCTCTCTCCCTTCCTCTCTGTAAAAAATCAATAAAATATATTAATAAAAAATATATTAAAAAATGCAAGTGTTTTCAGGGGCACAACTTTAAAAAATAACATTGAATTGGGGGTGCTTTAGCAGGGACACCTCATTGTATTTCCAACAGCTTTCTGTATCACCTGGGGAGGGGTAAAGGGTCCCACTGAGTTCCTTTTCTCTACAGCTTCTAAAGGCTGCAGATCCTGGTGCCTTGATATCCTCTAATGCAGTGGTTCTCAACTTTTTTAATGCTTCGACCCTTTAATACAGTTCCTCATGTTGTGGTGACCCCAACCATAAAATTATTTTCATTGCTGCTACTTCATAACTGTAATTTTGCTACTGTTAATGAATCATAATGTAAATACCTGTATTTTCCGAAGGCTTTAGGCGACCCCTGTATTTTGGTCGTTCGACCCCCGCCGGGGTCGCGACCCACAGGTTGAGAACCGCTGCCTTAATGGGTCTCTATTACCTTAGCCTGGTTACTATGGTAATTCCTGAGCTCAAAGGTCAAACACCACATGGAACATTGATGCCCGCCTCCCTCGTTGTTCTGTTCTTTCTGGCTTTCTTCCTCCTCCATTTTGTTAGTAGACCTTTTTGGCTACTCCCAGCTCCTTTGTCTTATGTCAATGGTCGGCAAACCGAGGCTCGAGAGCCAAGGTTTGCTGCTCTGTTGACTAATAAGTTTGCCGACCACTGTCTCATCTAAATGCAACTGTTGCTGTTCCCTGCACCTGACTTCTTGTGTTAGGGAGAGGGACCTTCTCCCAATCGGTAGCCCTGTGGTTTTCCGTGGACCCCAATTCTAAACATTCCCTAAGCCTGCCTATATTCCCCTAAAATTCCTGTTTCGTTACTTCATTTTTTAAATGTTATATTTTGGTCAATATAAATAAATGTATAATTTTAAGGTCTTTATGGAGCCCAGAGGTGACAAGTTGTAACACTTTGGGCTATTTTTTTCTCTCATATTTACCACCCTATTGCCAAATAGCATGCTACTGGCTATTTTCTTTTTCCAGTTCTAGATACTATCTGTTAACCACCTACCTTGGAGGATGAGGATTCAGCTTCCTTTATTTTATCTCATTCTGACCTCTGTTTCATGCAAGATCCCAAGATAGTCTACTTATGTTTCATACAGCAATGTGTAATTAGTGTTTACATGATTCTGACTATGCAGATATTATTCACAACTGGGCCTTTTGATAAACCATGATTTTTTTTTCAAAAGAATAGTTTATTGATTTTTTAGAGAGAGGAAGGGAGAAGAGAGAAACATCGATGTGAGAGCAAAACATTGATCCCCTCCCTGTTTGCAGGCCTCCTCCCTGAGATCTGCCCCAACCAGGAATCAGTAACCAACCAACTGAGCCACGCCAGTCAGGGCAATAAACCGTGATTTTTACCCTTCCCTTCCTGTCAACCTTTTTCCATCCCCTGGAGTTAGCAATTGCTTGGCCTTCTTCAATTTGCTTAGTTTTTTTGAGCCTTCATTACCAATTGTTGTGCAAATGTTGAAGGATGGGAAAATTCCTCTCATTAGAATTCAACATCAAGGAGCCACTGATTTTGATCTCTGTCTTGGAAACTTCCCTGCCCAGGCCCCCAGGCTGTTCTTTGAGCTCCTGTGACACTGGGGGCTCCCTCACTACGGCCTGGGGATGCCTGGATTCCTATTCCTCAGATTCCATGTCTTCTCACTCCTTGGTTTTGCTGGAGCACAGCTTCCTGAGAAAAGGAGCAGGTTTAGCCTGCAGCTTACAAACCTCATGGGCCCCTGGGAGGGCTGAAAACTGCTGCCAGGTGTTGGGTGGGGAGGAAAAGAAGCATTTGGGCCCGGCCGGTGTGGTTCAGTGGTTGAGCATCAAACTATGAACCAGGAGGTCACGGTTCAATTCCCAGCCAGGACACAGGCCTGGGTTGCAGGCTTGATCCCAAGTGTAGGGCGTGCAGGAGGCAGCCGATCAATGATTCTCTCTCATCATTGATGTTTCTATCTATCTATCCCTCTCTCCCTTACTCTTTGAAATCAATAAAAATATTTTTTTTCTAAAAGAAGCATTTTTGGTAAAGCTCTTAAAAGAGATTTTAGCCAAGACCGGTTTGGCTCAGTGGATGGAGCGTCAGCCTGCGGATTGAAAGGTCCCAGGTTTGATTCCGGTCGGGGGGCATGTACCTTGCTTGCGGGCACATCTCCACTATGGGGCTGATCGATGTCTCTATCTCATTGATGTTTCTGACTTTCTATCTCTCCCTTCCTCTCTGTAAAAAATCAATAAAATATATTTTTAAAAAAAGAGAGATTTTAAAAGAGTCCCGAACCTCCATGGCTCCGATTTCTTTTCTCAGTCTGAATAAATAAATCACTTTCACACACTATTTTGTATTTGCAATCTTACGATTTTTTTTTTTTTTGTAAAGAGTGCTCCCCAAAGTATGGAGAAGTCAGGCTCCAGAAGACATGGCTGCCTTTTGAGACATTACGTGTTTAAGATGTCCGTTTTCTTCCTTCGCCTTGGCGGAGGGTGGCAGGATAGAGGGTATGAACTGGAAAGAGCCTCCTCCCAGTTTTGAAATCACCGTTCCATTTCCTCCCGCCTCCTCGGGGTGCTGGTCCCTTGGATTGTGTTTTGGCGTCGGGGAGCTAGCAGGGTTTCCCCACGTCATTGGTTACCCAGAGGGTGTGTGTGTTGGTTTGCTTCAGTCATTGTTCCGGTACTTTCGATCCTTTTCCATCTCAAAAGCAGATCCTGCAGTTCGGGTGGCTTTCTTGTTCCCTATATCATTTCCTCGGTCCTGCTTTTCTGAAACATTCACTACTTAGAGGTCGGGTCTCTCGGACCTGGCTCTGATTTGCTTATCTTTCCCCCTGTTCAAAGCGGTCTCCTGTCTTTTAGTTCTAATAGCTCCCCCAAGCCCTCCTATGAAATGTTTCTCCTTTTACCATGCTATGCGGAATTCCCAAGGGCTTTTATTTGGGTACGGAGCCTTCTGCCTGTTTCGTTTGATGGCATCCTGTTTTTATTTCAGGGATGCGATATCTTCTCATATGTCTCTGAGAATATTAACTTGGTATTTTTTTTCTACACTGTTTAAGCTTTCATCAGCTGCCTACAGCGTCTGTTTATTTTCAAAGTCTCTGTTATTTTGGGCTCTGCCTTTTGTGCTGGGAGCTTTATTGAAATGTGCAAGTTTAAGAATGGTGTACTAACACTAACATGCAGTCTTGGGGTGTTTGTAGAGGGGCAAGCTTCATTGCTGGGTCATCAGGCAGAGCACTTTATTTGTGCTGCCTTATCGTTATGTCTCCAGCAGCTTCCTAGTATAATCAGTTTCTCATTAAAAAGGCCCTATCTCTAGCCCAGCCAGTGTGGCTCAGTGGTTGAGCATTGACCTGTGAACCAGAAGGTCATGGTTCAGTTCCCAGTCAGGGCACACACCCGGGGTTGTAGGCTCGATCCCCAGTGTGGACCATGCAGGCGGCAGCCAATCAATGATTCTCTCTTATCATTGATGTTTCCATCTCTCTCCCTCTCCCTTCTTCTCTGAAATCAATACAAGTATATATTTAAAGGGCCTCTCTCTCTTTTTTTTTAATTAATAAAGAATTTAAGAAAGGCCCTATCTCTAGTCATTTGAGAAAAGGCCACTAATAACTTAGATTTATTATATAACTTCTTTTGCAGTAGAGATTTTTGTTTTATGAAAGCTAAGTGGTGGTCTGTGGTTCAAAATCAGACTTTTTGTTCTGGACTCCACCCACTTCAGGGTACCTTGGTGCTTCTGTCACCTGTGTGCCCCTCGGCGTCCCCGTCTGTCACAGAGACCATCAGAGGCTTCCATGAAGACGGAGTTCTTTCGTATTAAACAAATAAAAAGTGCCATAGCCGGTTTGGCTCAGTGGATAGAGATCGGCCTGTGGACGAAAGGGTCCCAGGTTTGATTCTGGCCAAGGGCACATGTGTGGGTAGTGGGCTAGATTCCCCCCCAGTATGGGGTGTGCAGGAGGCAGCCAATCAGTGATTCTCTCTCATCATTGATGTTTCTATCTCTCTATATCTCTCCCTTTCTCTCTGAAATCAATAGAAATGTATTTTTTTTAGAAAAATAAAAAGATTCTAGGGCAATGTACATACGTACAAATAATTGTTTTGGAGTAAGCATTTCCAAACCATGTACTCCCCACCCATAATGACATACATACTTGGGAACCCAGAATAAATTAGGGGCTTTGAAGAAGCTAACTGGTGCCAGTGTCTGTCCTAACAGGCTGTTTAGGAGACGATTTAGTTGAGATGGAAAGGCATAGTTCGCCTGGTGATTTCTCTTTAGGCGGCTTTCCTGGGGGAAGGTTTTCCTGATGTCTCTGGAGAACTGCTTGGCCATGGGATCTGGGAGGGAATTCCTGTCCCTGAAGGCCCTCTCCCAATCCATGCCAGTCCCCCTGGTGCAGCCTGACGTGAGAGTCAACGTGTGAGGCAGATGCATCGCTCTCGGCTAGGGAAGGTTCCATGTTAGGTACTTTCACGTTAGTTTCCACTCTGGGCTTTTCCTTCTTGGGGACCATCAAAGACGACTTGCCAATTCCTGGGGGCGCTGGGGTTCGGACTTGCTCTCCCTGTTCCTCTATCACCGGTCCTAGAGCAACGCCTGATGCAGAATAAGCTCCGGATTCATGTGGCTTGACTTCACTTGATGTCACTACCCTTTTTATTTTTTTTAAATATATTTTATTGATTTTTTTACAGAGGAAAGGAGAAGGATAGACAGCTAGAAACATCGATGAGAGAGACATTGATCAGCCACCTCCTGCATACCCCCTACTGGGGATGTGCCCACAACCAAGATACATGCCCCTGACCGGAATCGAACCTGGGACCCTTCAGTCCGCAGGTTGACGCTCTGTCTACTGTGCCAAACCGGTTTCGGCCACTGCCCTTTTAAAATGAGCCCTTCCTATATGTCCCCTGGCTGTTTCCTCTGTTTCTCCTGCACCTTTTTCTAAAAAATATGTTTTTATGGATTTCAGAGTGAAAAAAAAGAGAGAGAGAAAAGTAGAAATATCAATGATGAGAGAGAATCATGGATTGGCTGTCTCCTGCACTCCCCACAATGGGGATCGAGCCCACACCCCGGGGCATGTGCCCTGACTGGGAATCAAACCATGACCTCCTGGTTCATAGGTCAACCCTCGACCACTGAGCCATGCTGGCTGGGTGCATCTTTTAATGTCACTTTTCTCATCCTCAAAGTTGATAGATGGAACAGCTGGAAGATAACAGACCAGGAAGTTATCAAACTGTCAGAACTACAGGTAGAACTTCCCGGGGTGAAAACTCCCCATGCCATTTTACTAAAAATGTAATCATTTCTGAGGTTATCACCAAAAACCCTGCAGACAGCCCCACCTTGAACCACAGTCCTCTTTGGAATTTTTGTCTTCATGCTCCACATCTCACCTCTACCCTCCTTCCTCTCCTTCCGCGCGCTCTCTGATCTGGTCCCCACTTTGACCCAGGCCTTCTCTTGTTATGTTTGAATGTTGTTTTTCTGCCTCCTCTCCCCTACCTTTATGTAACATCGGGGATATTCTGTGATAACACACAGATGTGCTATTTCAGAAGACCTGCCTGCCTCACCCAAGCCCAGGCAGGAAAACCCCTCTCTTCTGGCTGCTTTGGAGGTCGTTTCTGTGCTTCGGTCTCGCTGGTGCTATTTATTTTTACATGAAAGGCTCGAGTCCAGAGCTAAACTACAGTGTGAAGCCGTGATCTGTCCACTTGTGTTTCTCAGACACCACCACTCCCTAGAGTAGTGGTTCTCAATCTTCCCAAGGCCGAGACCCTTGCATACAGTTCCTCATGTGGTGGTGACCCCCAACCATGACATTTTGCTACTGTTATGCATCGTGATGTAAATATCTGCATTTCCCGATGGTCTTAGGCGACCCCTGTGAAAAGGTCATTGGACCCCCAAAGGGGTCGAGACCCACAGGTTGAGAACTGCTGCCCTAGAGAATGGAGGCTTGGCTGAGGACAGCCTAGAATAAGCTGAAGTCATTCTTCTTCTTTTTTTTTAAAATATATTTTATTGATTTTTTTTTTTTTTACAGAGAGGAAGGGAGAGGGATAGTTAGAAACATCGATGAGAGAGAAACATTGATCAGCTGCCTCCTGGACACTCCCTACTGGGGATGGGCCTGCAACCAAGGTACATGCCCTTGACCGGAATCAAACCTGGGGCTCTTGAGTCCGCAGGCTGATGCTCTATCCACTGAGCCAAACCGGTTAGGGCTGAAGTCATTCTTAATGCCTGGATGCGTATGATGCTCTAAAATCCACCTCTCTCTGTTTTACCAGGAAAGTCCTATTCCGAGGTGAAATTGATATTCCAGGATGATGGACCTTATTGGTCCTGTGATCTCAGATATTCCTTTGTTTACCTACTCCCGAGAGGCACAGTTCTAGATGATCCTTTTAAGGACGCAGCCAGCTCTAAAAATTATATGAGAAAGTACAGGTCCCCGCCACCTTACTAATGACTGGATTGAGATGATAGTTTCCTCATGATTTAGGGTTAAGGCTAAGCTGCATCAGATCATTTCAGATCAAGAACTGTTATTATATACCCGGCTGTGTGCTCCGCCTTGGGAAGCTGAAGATGAAGCAGATAAGGTCTGCTTTGGAGGAGCCACTAGTCTGGTAAGACATGTCAATGTGTAATTTTAATGTGACAAGTAAATGATACAAATCAGCCCTGACTGGTTTGGCTCAGTGGATAGAGCATCAGCCTGCAGACTGAAGGGTCCCAGGTTCAATTCCGGTCAAGGGCATGTACCTTGGTTGCAGGCACATCCCTAGTAGGAGGTGTGCAAGAGGCAGCTGACCGATGTTTCTCTCTCATCGATGTTTCTAACTCTCTATCCCTCTCCCTTCCTCTCTGTAAAATATCAATAAAATATATTTTTAAAAAATGATACAAATCAAGATATGTCTAAGGTACTGTGGTAGCACAAAGGTGGCACGTGTAACCCAACCTGGAATCCACAGATGACTTTCTAAAAGAAACAAGGCCCACACGTTGAAAACTGAGCCAGGGTAAGTCAGGTGAGGAAACTTGCAAAGGTCATACGAGGTGGAGAGGCTAGCATGAGCACAGTGTTCCGTGGAGGTTTGTGTTGGGGAAAATGGGAGAGGAGGATGGGGAGGCGGGCAAAGAGCCAAGTCCTGGGACCCGTAGATCCTTTTAGCCACAGTTTCGCTTTCCCTGGTTTCAGTTACTCAGTCAACCTCGGCCCGAAAATATTATGTGGAAAATTCCGGAAAGAAACAATTCATAGATGTTAAGCTGCGTGCCATTCTGAGTTGTGTGATGAAATCTCATGCCATTCCACTCTTTCCCGCCCGGCTGTGAATCAGGCCTTTGTCCATCGCTCCACTATTGTTCCCACTGGTTAGTCACTTAGAGGATCTACCTCAATGATCAGACTGACTGTCTCAGACCCTGATGCTGTATCCCTGTCACCCTTAGTTTACTTACTAGGGGCCCCCAAGTAGAAGAGTAGTGATGCTGGCTATTTGCTGCTTGTAGAAGAGTACGCGAGGATACTTTAAGAGAGACCACATGGACATTATTTATTCCCACATAGACATATAAGAGTGGGCCAGAGACAGCTCGTGTTTATATATTTTTATATTTATGCTAATGTTGTTGTTAGGCTCTTATTGTGCCTAATTTATAAAATTTATTATAGGACAGGGAAAAAATAGTATATATAGGTTTGGGTACTAACCACAGTTTCCAGTATCCATTAGGGGTCTCGGAATGTAGCCCCTGCAGATACAGAGAGACGACTATATATGAGATGCAAAGGGGAGTGGGCTACATCCATGTAGCGATTAGTCAATGAAATATTTTTTAAATTTTGTATTGATTTTAGAGGAGAAACACTGATGAGAAACATCAATCGGTTGCCTCCCACTCGCATCCCGACTGGAGATCAAACCTGGGCATGTACCCTGACTGGAAAACAAACCCATCCCCTTTGGCATACGGGTCATTGCTCCAACCACGCAGCCAGGGCAAGCAATGAAATATTTTACATTCTGTGGTGGGATAGCCCAGGGTGTGACTGGGCTGCAGAGTGGAAAGATTGATGAGCAACAGGACTTAGAAGCATTGAGCAGTCCCAGAAAAAGACACTGTGAGCCTATGTGAAATAATTGTAGGAACAGAAAGGAAAGAGGGGACCCCAGAAAATGTGGAGAAACCAAGCAGAGTTTTTGTTTTGTTTTGTTTTGGTCTCTTGGGAAACAGAGACCCTGCAGGGCGGAGTGAGAGACAAAGAGGAGTCTAGGCTGACTCCCAGGATTCTGGCTTTCAGAGTAACTGGGCGTGAAGCCATTGCCCGGGTTCGGGATACAGAAGAGCCAGTTTGGTGGGGAAGGAAGATGACCTCCATTTGGAACGTGTTGATGTGAAGGTGACTGAGAGGTATGTGTGTGTTGATGTGTGTGCCTGTCTGTCTGGCAGGGTAAGGAGTCTGAAACTTGGAGAAGAGCTCAGGGCTAGAGATAGTCATGGACGTCATCAGCATGCAACTGTTGGTGGCGGGCACATCCCCAGTAGGAGGTGTGCAAGAGGCAGCTGGTATGGGGGTGTATGAATTCTTGTAAGACGAAGACATATTAAAGAGCGGGCCAGAGACAACTCGGCTTAAAGAGGCAGATGAAAGATGAGGCCTCCTTAAAAGGGAGGAAGAAGATTATGGAAGATGAAGGGAACCAGGAGAGAATAGTGTCATGAAAGCAAAAGGAGTGGATAATTTCAGAGAGAAGCGACTAGTTGACCCTGTTGACTACAAGGTAGTGTCAAGAACGAGAGAGGTCTACCATGACAATGTTTTAAAGATTTCCATTGAATGAAACAATATGAAGCAAACGGGTTTTGAGGGAAGTGGTGTGTTTTCAAAAACTCGCCTATGGGGACTAGAAGGAGGTGCTTGCACGTGACAAGGGCTGTTGATAGGGCAGAAGCCAGCATCCACCTTGTTCACGGATGTAAGTGCTGAGCAAGTTTCCTGGCAGTAGAGAAAGTAGGAAAACTATACTCAACTTTTTTTGCTTAAAAAATAAGCCAAACTTGTCTGGCCGGTGTGGGTCAATGGTCGAGTGTCAACCTAGGAACCAGGAGATCATGGTTCAATTCCCAGTCAGGGCACATCCCCAGGTGGCAGGCTTGATCCCCAGCGTGGGGTGTTGATGTTTCTATCTCTCTCTCCCTCTCCCTTCCTCTCTGAATTCAATACAAATATTTTTTTTGTAAAAATATGAGCCAACCTTTCAAGTTCAGAGATGCCGCCTTCAGTCTCATGCTGGCGGAAGTGACTGCTGGTGACTGCTTCCTTGTGGGTAGAATCCATAACCTTAGTTCCATTCTTCCCCCTCCATGACTAAACTTGCTCTCATGTCTTTTCCTTTTTCAGTTCATTCATTTGTGTAATGTGTTAGGAACAAAGGAAGAAAGGTATTTTAGAACCAGGAAATGCCATGGAGATTGCCTCTTCCAAACTACTCCTTTAACAAACAAGGACATTATGATCCTGAGAGGTTACATATCTTGCTCAAGGTCAAGATAATGTAACTTGAACTTGAACTAGAACTTGGACTAGAACCCAGGTCTTCTAACTCAGAGGCCGGTGTTCTTTATTAGATCTTGAGAAGTGAATTTCAGTCTTTCATTTAAGATTCCAGCCCTAGCCAGTTTGGCTCAGTACATAAAGCACCAGCCCACAGGCTGAATGGTCCAGGGTTCGATTCTGGTCAAGAGCACATACCTCAGTTGCAGGCTTGATCCCTGGCCTTGGTTGGGGCACGAGTGGGAGGCAATGTGTGTCTCTCTCATCAATATTTCTGTCTGTCTCTCCCCCTCCCTTCCACTCTCTCTAAAAAATCAATGATAAAATATTCTTGGGTGAGGATTAACAACAAAAAAAAGATTCCAATAAGACTGTCTAATTTTCATGACAGTTTGAAAGAAGCAATCAAAGAAGGGCCCACCTCGCCGAAACCGGTTTGGCTCAGTGGATAGAGTGTCAGCTTGTGGACTGAAGGGTCCCAGGTTCGATTCCAGTCAAGGGCGTGTACTTTGGTCGTGGGCACATCCCAGTAGGAGGTGTGCAAGAGGCAGCTGATCGATGTCTCTCTCATCGATGTTTCTAACTCTCTATCCCTCTCCCTTCCTCTCTGTAAAAAATTAATAAAATATATTTTTTTAAAAAGAATGGCTGAGCTCGAATGTCAGACTCCTCTGTGAAGGCTTCTCAGAGTGTCTGGTGAGTTCTCTTTCCGTGTCCACAAGGACTGCTATCAGCATATCCCATGACTGTTTCACAAGTATATAGCTCCCTACTAGATCATAAACTGGAGTGTAGGGCCCATTTCTGATCCGTGTTATTATTTCCTCAGCACCCAGCATAGAGTCTCGTATTTAATAAGCTCCCCTGGGAAAAAAAAAAAAGGAAAAGCAGGGGTGAGACCATACTTTGCAAGGAACCAAACTGAGCTAGGAGGTAAACGAGCTCTCATTCACGGTCATTTTGCTCGGTAGCACCAGGAGTTCGTGCCAGAACAAGGTCACACTGTTATTCTGGCCTGGCACCTGCAGAGAAAATAACCATGATGGTCGCTGCTGTCCGTTTGCAGACAGGGATGGACTCCAGAGTCGCTCGGGCCTTGGAGCAGGGATATACCTTCCCGGAAGTTCAGGACTAGGCCATGGACTAGGCCAGTGGTCGGCAAACTCCTTAGTTCACAGAGCCAAGTAGCAACAGGACGACGATTGAGATTTCTTTGGAGAGATGAATTTTTTAAACTTCTTCTAACGCCACTTCTTCAACATAGACTGGCCCAGGCATGGTATTTTGCGGAAGAGCCACATTCAAGGGGCCAAAGAGCTGCATGTGGCTCTCGAACCTCAGTTTGCCGACCACGGCACCGGGCTCTCGCCACCCTGGCCAGTGGGCCACAGAGGGCTGCCACCACAGTCCCTGGGCCTCCCTGCTCCTGTGACTCAGTAGCTCACAGGGAAGGAGGGTGTTGCCCTGGTTATTTGCGGAGAAACAGAGCTGAGTCAGGGAGGGCTGGTTGTTTTCCAAAGTACACTCAGCCTGGAAGCCAGGTGAGAGTTTCTGTGGGGAGGACAGGGCCAGCAAGTGTAAACATCAGGCTGTGCAGTAAAATGCTCTGTTCTCCTCAGAATCCACTTCCCTACTGACCAATACACATCCCCCGCTCCAGGATTAGAACAGCGTTACACACACACACACACACATACACACACTCTCACACACACACACACACACCCCTTTGGGGGAGGTCAGCTACTAAAAGCAAAGGGCCTTAGTGCAATAAGTATAATTCTCCTGATAGATGCCCGGGCTTCTCCCCCTGTGAATTGTGGGAACAGATTTAAGAACGCCAGAGAAGAGAGGAGACCAGCATTTATTATAAACTTACTTTAGCCCTAGCTGTTTGGCTCAGTGGATGGAGCATCGGCCTGTGGACTCAAGGGTGCCAGGTTCGATTCTGGTCAAGGGCATATGCATGGGTTGCAAGTTCAATCCCAAGGAGGAGGCATGCAAGAGGCAGCCGATCAATGATTTTCTCCATCATTGATGTTTCTCTCTCTCCCTCTTCCTTCCTCTGAAATCAATAAAAATATTAAATTAAAAAAAAACTCTAGTTAGCAGCGACATTTTCAGTTAATCCTCACGAGATCCCCCTGAGGGAGGTGGTAATGTCCGTTTTAGAAGGAGGGGTCCTGTGATGCAGAGATTGGGGAATTGGTCTAAGGATTCAGCAGTAGAAGTGGCAAGACCAGAACTGCACTTGGGTTTGCCGCTCCGCAGGTCATGTTCTTTCCATGATGGGACCACATCTCCCCTTAAAGGGTAGTTTAGGAGCCCCATTTCCTTTAGGGAAATCTAAGAACTACCATATACCTGTCCAGTGTAACACCTGACTTACATCTCCCCCAGTTCCACCTTCCTCGGCCCATTTGTGGTTGGATTAATCCCTTCCAGAGACTCCAGGCCAGGAAGGACCACAGGGTGTGGTTGATCGGACCTTTAAGTATACTGTTGGCACATTCCCAAACTAAGCCCATCTCGAGGTGTGTAGCATCCCTCCTGGGAGAGAACCCCCTGGTCCTGGTGGCGCTGGGGATGTTGGGGTGAGGAGGCTAAGCAGCAGTGCCACGCGAAGCTGTGACGTGTCAGTGACTGGTCTGGCTCGTTCTTGTTCGTGGTTGTGTAATATTCCAGGGTGACGGCAGCTCATCGTGAAGTCACAGCTGTGATTGGAACCAAGCAGGGTTCCAGGCGCGCTGGGATAGGGGGTAGTTTGCATCCTGTCATCACAAGTTGGGAGCGGTTGGCTTCAGCTCTTCCTCCCGCTGTGAAAGCCACACCCGTAGCTCTCCTCACGCTGGCTGCCCAGCCCAGGCAGAAAACGAAACCCACTCTTTGTTCCTTCTTATTGATCCCGACTCATACAGATACAGTGGTACCTCGAGATACGAGTTTAATTCGTTCTGTAACCTTGAGGCGTGGGAAACTATGAGACGCTCAAGTCGCAGTAAACTGGTGGGTCGTGTGCAGCCGGCCGATCCACGAGATTACTCCTATCTCAAATGTTGCTCGTATTTCAAAGCAAAAATCGCTCGCTCGATGGCTCGTATCTCAAAAATCTCGTATGTTAGGGCACTCATATCTCGAGGTACCACTGTACATCCCTTCCTTTACTCTTCCTACTTTCCCCATCAAAAGGGAAAATTAGGGACTTTATTTAAAAAAAAAAAAAAGAGAGAGAGAGATGGAAATATCAATGATGAGAATCATTGATTGGCTGCCTTCCGAACACCCACACTGGGGATGGAGCCCACAACCGGGGCACGAGCCCTGATCAGCAATCAAACCGTGACCTCCCGGTTCATAGGTGGAAGGTCAACCACGGAGCACAGGCGGGGCTCAAGTTTTGTTTTTTTAACTCCAGGCCAGTGGCATCAACCATGATGTCTCCTCCCCACCATCTCCTCTCTCTACTTCTGTGCCTCCCCTTCCTCGCTCCCACTCTTCCTCACTCTTCCTTTTTTCTTCTGACACGGTCAGCCTGTCCTCCATTTCACTTACTTCACACGGAAGAGACTGAGAATGTAGATAGGGAGGTGGTTGGAAACCAGAACGAGGAAAAGCATGTCAAACCTCTTTCTGAAATGAAGTCCCTTTCCCAGCGATCTCTTTAGATGGGAGATAGAAAGTGGACCACCGCGCTAGCCTTCCCGGTGGCCAGCCTTCGCGTACAGCTACTCCCTCTCCAAGATGTCCAATCCCCTCCCTGCCCCCCCAACCCGTCATGCTCGCTTTCTACCTCATGTGAAATAAAAAAATATATATATATTAAGATGTAAAAGGAGACTTGTCTTTGCGGAAGCACGTTCTGATGTTTTCCTACTTGTGGGTTTTTTCCTTAGAATAATACATTTCAGAGTGTAAGGCCCACACCAGTCTGTGTATACTAGGGAGCTCATTCCTTCAAATGTTTGCTTTTTTTAATGTAATATTTTTTAAGATTATTTTTTAAAGCTAGAATGCTCGGGGACTTCAGCCTATTTTGAATGTTGTTATCCACATTTATTACAAGTCTAAATTTTTTAAAATTTATTTTTCTTGTTGGGGCACTATTACAGATGTCCCCATCCCATCCCCCCGCCATCCCCCCCCTTCCACCCAGCCCCTGCCCTCTGGCCCTCACTTCACTGTTGTCTGTGTCAGTGGGTTATGTATATATGTTCTTCGGCTAATCCTTTCACCTTCTTTCATCCAGTTCCCACTTTCCAACCCTCCCCCCACCTCCAACAGCTGTCAGTCTGTTCCCTGGATCCGTGCCTCTGTTTCTGTTTAGTCTGTCCGTTTATTTTGCTCATTAGATTACACGTGTACGTGAGATCATACGGTATTTGTCTTTCTCCGACGGGCTTATTTCACTTAGCGCAATACTCGCCAGGTCCAACCAGGCTGTCACAAAGGGTGACATGCCTTCATTTTTGCAGCCATGTCGTATTCCATTGTGTGAATGTACCGCAGCTTTTTAATCCACTCATCTGCTGGTGGGCACCCCCTAACTCGATAACGTCTAAGTTTTTTTTTTTTTTTAATAATGTGAGGTTAGTTATTGCCTTGTGCTCCCTCATAAAGACTGGCCTATCTTATATCTCTACCATATGTTCTGTAATGTCACTAATCTAATAAACTAAGCAAGTAATTTGTTAATGGAAGCAATCTACCTCCTCCCTTCTCTCCCCCATCAAATCAAGATACTCAGCCTTCCAAGAAGCCTAAGTCAGTCCGTAAGTAGTTTCTACAGACGTGAGGCAGGCCCTACTGATCTAAATTTCAATCAGAGAGAAGGGGAGGGGGGGCCCAGGTATGGACACAGAGGCAGATAAGGACTCGGCCTGCATTTGGGGTACTGCGCTCAGAAGAATGGAGACGGGCAGGGAACACTGACAGAGCTGGGTTTTTCTGCACTTCTGGCCAGAAAAACAAAGGTGAATAACAGGCTGGATCTTGAAAGGGGCCTGCCTTGCATATGAAATAAAAATGGAGAATTGTTTTATGTTGATCACAAAAATTAACTCAAAATGGACCCTAGGCTTAAAAGCAGAAAACTTCTAGAACATAACATAGAAAACCTAGATGAAGTTGGGTATGATGATCCTTTTTAGATACAACAACAAAGACATGATCTATGGAAAAAAAATAAATGATAAGTTAGACTTTTTACATATATTTTTAATTGATTTCAGAGAGGACAAGAGAGGGAGAGATAGAAACATCTATGATGAGAATCACTGATCGGCTGCCTCCTGCATGCCCCCCACTGGAGATCAAGCCCACAACGCTAGCATGTGACCCAACTGGAAATCAAACCATGACCACCTGGTTCATAGGTTGATGCTCAACCACTGAGACATGCCAGCTGGGCTAGACTTTACTTAAAGTTACATTTTCTCCTCTGCAAGAGACAAAATCAAGAGAAGTAGAATACAAGTCACAGATTGACAGAAAATATTTACAAAAGACACATCTATAAAGGGCTGTTATCCTAAATAAACAAAGAACTCTTAAAATTTAATAAGAAAACAACCTGATTTAAAAACAAGCTAAAGACCTTAGCACTTTACCAAAGAAGATATCCAATAAGCCTATGAAGAGACTAGAGGTCTGGTGCATAAAATTTGTGCACAGGTAGGGTCCCTAGGCCTGGCCAGTGATTGGCCCACCTGTGGGGTAACTGGCAGAGCAATTGGGGTCCTTGCACTGGCCTTGACTGGCCTGGCACTGTCCACTCACTGGCACCTATCCCCTCCTCACCCCTCCCTCTGGCCACCAGTCGGAGCCTGTAGGCTGGGGTCTGCTTCTGCATTAAGCATCTGCCCCCTCGCAGTCAGTGCACATCATAGCAACCGGTCATTCCACCACATATTAGGGTTTTATATAAATAGATGCTCCACATCAGATGACATTAGGGAAATGCAAACTAAAACAATGAGATACCATTGCACACCTATTAGAATGGCCGAAATCCAGAACACGGCCACCACCACATGCTGGTGAGAATGTGGAGCAACAGGAACTCGCCCGTTGCTGGGGGAAAGAGAGGGGTGTAGCCACTTTGGAAGACAGTTTGGCAGTTTCTACAGAACACACTCTTACCCTCTAATCCAGTAATCTCACTGCGGGGTGTTTACCTAAGAGATAAAAACTTATGTCCACACAGATGTTTATATTAGCTTTACTCACACTTGCCAATTCTTGGAAGCAACCAAGATGTCTTTTAGGAGGTGAATAGATAAACTGTGGTACATCCAGACAATAGAATTTTTTTTGTGTATTAATCCTCACTGGAGGGTATTTCTTCCATTGATGTTAGAGAGAGTGAAAGAGAAGGAGGAGGAGAAGAGAGGAGAGAGAGAAACATGTGAGAGAGCCACAGTTGGTTGCCTCCTGCACACACCCCAATGGGGTTGGGGAACCTGCCATCCAGGTATGGGCCCTTGACCAGAATCAAATCCTTCAGTTTGTGGGCCGACGCTCTAACCACTGAGCCATGCCATACAGAGCTAGAGTATTATTTAGTACTAATAGTAAATGAGCTATCAAGCCATTAAACACACACACACACACACACACACACACACACACACACACACGAGAGAAACTTCAATGCATGTTTACCCAGAGAGGAACTAATTTGAAGAGGCTACAGACTAGGATCCCAAGTACAGTCAAACATGGGTTCTCGAATGTCTCCCATCTCCCACAACTCGGTTCTCCACCAAGCTGTTCATGGGGAAAATGTCTCGGTTAACCTCAGTTCTCAGGCCAACACATCAGCATGACAAAAAGCATCTTTCGGGCCAAAGGAGAGAATGTGCCAGTATGAGTCAGTTTACCACTAACATCTCAGGAAATTGTGCATGTCTGTGAGTGTGTGTGTGTGTGTGTGTGTGTGTGTGTGGCTTTTGTTGCTGGAAATATAAACAATTAGCATTCAGCCCACAAATATTGGAGTGCTTACATACTATGTGTCAGACCTTATGTGAGTACGGAGCTACCTGCAATAACAAAGCAGATTTAGGCCCTACTTTTATGGAACTTACATTCTAGTAAGCAAAATAGATGCAAAAAAAAAGGCTGAAACTGGTTTGGCTCAGTGGATAGAGTGTCAGCCTGCAGACTGAAAGGTCCCAGGTTCGATTCCGGTCAGGGGCATGTACCTCGGTTGCGGGCACATCCCCAGTAAGGGGCGTGCAGGAGGCAGCTGATCGATGTCTCTCTCTCATCAATGTTTCTAACACTATCCCTCTCTCTCTCTGTAAAAAATCAATAAAATATGTATTTTTTAAAAAGGATCAATACGTACTACAGAGAGTGATTCACTAAAGGAATTTAGAAGTATGTACGGATTGAAAGCGGGGCACGCCTGCTACTTTGTATAAAATAGGGAATAAACATTTGAGCAGAGACCCCAGTAAAGTGAAGGAGAAGGCAGTCGGCTTCCTGTGGGAAAATTGGTCCAGAAAGGACAGACAGTGTCCAGCCCGGAAGCAGGAGGGGGTGGTACTTGTTGAAGTATTAGAGGGGGACCCTGTGTCGCAGGGACAGAGCGGGAGGGGAGATCAAAGAGAGAGCTCAGGTCCCGTGGAGCCCTGGTCAGGACTTTGGAGGTACAGAGCCATAATAATGTGGCTCAGGATTTCAATCAGTGTGTGTAAGGTAACGCCCGTGAAGTGAAGGGGAGAGGCTGTAAGAGGGCTCCAGGAAGTTGCCAGAGAATGTAAATTAACAGATGGCCGTGCGCACAAATTAACTGGAACGATGGAGGAAATTACAAGGAAAAAAACACACACACACAAAGAATTCTAAGTGGTTTGTGGGGGGAGGAGGGAACACGGGGCTGCTGCTTTTCATTGTAAATCTTTAAATGCTGTTTGACACTCTAAAAACTGTAAGTATTTTTCAGAAGCTTGAGAAAGCGCTTGATGCAAGGGTGGAAACCTCAACTGCAAATGTAAGAGGGGTGAGCCAGGCCTGACGATGTAGCCAGGGACCCAGGGCCGGTGGGGCTGGCGTAGGCTGTGCAGACCGCAGTGGTATCTTCCCTAAGTGGTATGTTCTAGATCTTCAACTGCTATTCTCTCCCACTCTGCATTGCTTTAGGTCATCAGCCAGGCCACACACACACACACACACACACACACAGGCACATTCCTTCTGAGTAAATCCTGTGTAACTCGTCATGTGGATCCTATAGCCTATGCTACTATAACCAGGATATAAGAAACCAGGCCTGAAATTTTGTGTGGAATAAGGTGGTGGTGATGTAACTACTTTACTGAATTTGAATCATGTTGACCATATTCATTTATGTTAGAGCTGCATCAAATCTCTTAATTTTTCAAATGAGGGAAAATGGTACTGTGCGTTTGTTTGCACGTCTTTCATTCCAGCGAGGTTCCTTATCGATGTTATTTGTGAATGGTGTTCATGTCGGTGTCCGTTCTTCTATGGTATGTCCGTTAATTTGTAAAGGCTCCGGAAGGGAATACTGTGATGAGGTAACAGCTATTTGGGGTTCATTCCCAGGGGCTAGACATTTAGACAAAACCTGAGCTGGGGACTCCCACCCCAAGTTCTGGCTTTGCTTTTCCTGGGGTGCTTTTTAAAAGAACTATTACAGCCCACCCGGCGTGGCCCAGTGGTTGAGCATCATCCTGTGAACCAGGAGGTCACAGTTCAATTCTGTCAGGGCACATGCCTGGGTTGCAAGCTCAATCCCCAGTGTGGGGCGTGTAGGTTGTAGCCGATTAATGATTCTCTCTCATCATAGATGTTTCTCTCTCCCTTCTGCTCTGAAATCAATTAACAATACAGTGGTACCTCAAGATACGAGTTTAATTCGTTCCGTAACCTTGAGGTGTGGGAAACTGAGACGCCTGAGTCGCGGTAAACTGGTGGGTCGTGTGCAGCCGGCTGATCCGCGCGATTACTTGTTATCTCAAATGTTGCTCGTATTTCAAAGCAAAAATCGCTCGCTCAATGGCTTGTATCTCAAAAATCTCGTATGTTAGGGCACTCGTATCTCGAGGTACCACTGTATATGTATTTAAAAATATAGAGCCTCTGTTTGGGGGGCTCAGGCAGCTGTGCTGTATGTGCCATCTTTAGAGGCTCCCTTTCCCTGAGACTTTGCAGCCATTCGAGGTGAAATGGGTCCAGACTAGAGAGGAGCGGGCGGAGGCTGTACAGGGGCTTTGGGGCCACAGACGCCTGCAGGGAAGGACTTGGGAGCCCACTGAGTCGCTGGGCCTTTGCTTTCTCCCTTTGCTGTGGCACTGCCTGCCACGAAGATAGTGTCCTGGATCCTCTCTTTGGAGAAGCAGCTTTGTTGCTGGTGGAAGTGGGGCCTTGTGGAGTTGTGAGGAAAAGCAGAGACCCACAAGGGAGAGCGAGGTCTGGTGGTATCTGGGCGAGAATAGAAGGCTCCCATGTCCCACCTGGCTGTCCCAGTATAGCAAATCGGGGCCAGGAAGTAGGGCCAATGTCCAGAGTCTGTGCCATGTGAGTCTGTGCCCTGTTGAAGCTAGGCCAAGCCAGCCTTCCTCACCGTCCGCGAGCTTAGCTCTTGTTCCGGCTGCAATCGGGTTCGGTGCTGCTGGGGCCAGGCTCCTGCCTGGAGGCGGCGTTTGAAGTCATCCTCCCTCCCCTACCCCCACAATCTCCACCCCTACCCATGCTGCTAAGGCCACACGGTTGCTAAGGAGAGACCATGCAAATCAACTGGATGATTGCACACTCCCTGAGTATGTATTTTTATTGATTTCAGAGAGGAAGAGATAGATGGAAACATCAATGATGAGAATCACTGATCAGCTGCCTCCTGCAAGCGCCCCACTGGGATCGAGCCACAACCCGGGCATGTGCCTTGACCAGGAATCAAACCATGACCTCCTGGTTCACAGGTCAAGGCTCAACCACTGAGCCACGCCGGCCAGACATCCCTGGGATTATATTATCTTGGGCTTGGGAAGGACCAGGTGCTTTTTCAAAATAACTGACCAACTTCCGAAGCTTTCACAGGACTCTGATGGGCCCACACTCCCGTGCTGCATCTCCTGCCCAGATACCCATTTGCTTTCCTCCTCCAGCCACCTGACAGCTGCCCTGTGTTCCAGGTGACCCAGGGCCCCGATGGCCAACTTCAAGGGCCACGCTCTCCCGGGGAGCTTCTTCCTGATCGTTGGGCTGTGGTGGTCCGTGAAGTACCCACTGAAGCATTTCCACCAAAAGGGAAAGAGAGGCCAGCTGAGTCACAACTATGAGCGTCTGGAGATCATCGAGGCCGCCGTCAGAACTTTATTTCCGGTCATTGGTAAGGAGGGGGGCCGCCTGATCCAGGGGATCTCCCATCACACCCCGAGCCTGCAGCACTCTCTCTGGACCCTGCGGACGGATGTCTCCACGGGCAGAGATAACAGAATGGCTGTCAGCTGGCCACTAAACATTTCACCGCAGCATCTGCTGTGCACCACACTTCGTACTATCAACAGTGAACAGTGCCTCGCATCTCGGTGCACTGTGAAAAAGTACCAGAAAATTACATCCTTTGCCCTAGAGCAGTGGTTCTCAACCTTCCTAAGGCCGAGACCCTTGCATACAGTTCCTCATGTGGTGGTGACCCCCAACCATGAAATCTTGCTACTGTGATGCATCGCGATGTAAATATCTGCATTTTCCGATGGTCTTAGGCGACCCCTGTGAAAGGGTCGTTCGACCCCCAAAGAGGTCGCGACCCACAGGTTGAGAACCGCTGCCCTAGAAGAACACGGAGGTAGGTTGTAGGAATAGAAGACGTACTTTATGAAAAGGGCAAAACATCAAATTACGAAAGTTCATGAGTTATGAGAAAAAAATAACAAATGAAGTTGAGTTTTAGAAAAATCTTTTTTAACTGTCTCTCTCCAGAATCTCAAGAGTAAACCCCTACTCATTGGCATGTCCTCTACCCCCAAACCTCAAGCAGGTACAGAGAAGAGTGTTGTTTGGGGCTAGTTAAGAGGCAATGGCAGAGACGGAAAGAAGGCCGCAGAGGCTGGGAGAGAGGGATCTTCCTCTGTGGTGGCCTTCCCTACAGAATTCGCCCACTCCCTCCTCATCTCCTCCACTCCGCTGGTGATGAGGGGCCTCATTCGGCAATTGCATTTGCCACTCACCCCCTCTGGCCTCCAGTTTCCTGGGCGCAGCTGAAGCCGTGCCAGTGGCTTCTCTGGGCGTTGGCACAGGAACATAGCTTTGTTTCCTGGTCCAGCGGGCACATTCACCAGCCACTCGGGCACCAGAAAGGCTTTCTCATCTTCCTGGAGCCGAGCAGTAAACAGGGACCATCTGGCTTAAACGGTACTGGCCTAAACCTGTGGTTGGCAAACTGCGGCTTGCAAGCCACATGTGGCTCTTTGGCCCCTTGAGTGAGGCTCTTCCAGAAAATACCACGGCCTGGGCAAATCTATTTTGAAGAAGTGGTGTTAGAAGAAATTTATGTTTAAAAAATTTGGCTCTCAAAAGAAATTTCAATCGTTGTACTGTTGGTATTTGGCTCTGTTGACTAATGGGTTTGCCAACCACTGGCCTAAACAAAACTAAAAAACTGTGTCTGGATGAAAATAACTCACTCACCATTGATTCCCTTAGTTCTCACCATGTGCCAGGAACGCACCGTTCTAGATAAAGGGGTACGGTGGGGGACTACAGCTCGTCTCCAGCTCTGATAGGACTTCCCTTTCCCGGGTTGTTTTCACCCCCTCCTGGATCCTTTATGCACACATTCACACAGGGGCTGGGTTTGGGGAGCAGGGTCCCGAATGCGCATTGGAGGAGTTACTGTAGCCCCAAGAACACTCGGGGCACCAGGCATACAGGCAAAGCTTTCATCTTCACAGCAGGTGACAGTAGGAGGAAGGAGAACCGAGACCCACCCTGAGGGCCAGCTTGGCCACCTGGCTGTCTCTAAAGCTCGCCTCTCCTGAGACACGGCATGGGAGAAGCCCCAGGTGACTGACGTGTAGGACACTGAAACCTAAGGCCGTGGGACGGAGCCGAGACCACAGAGCCCACTCCGCGCCTCGAAGCGCACCTGGGAGCGGCCTCCCTCCCCTGGGCATGCACAAGTATCTCCATCACCAGTGTCTGCTCAGACTCTGTTATTTCCAGCCCAACACTTTCCTTCCGGGACTTCTTTCCCTGCTACCTTGGCAGGGGGAGCCCCAAGATTATCTGCCACTCACGCGTGGGTGACAATGCCTTCTCCATCTCAGCTCCCAGACCAGTTTCCTGTGCACGGTGGCTGTATTTCTATGGCTGCTTCTCCTCCCTCCAATGCCCCCGGGTCCAAGGAACTGCAACTAAGACAGGACATCTTTTCTGAAGACCTCACTTTAGACTGAAGCAGGAAAGTAGGGCCACTAAGCCATAGGACGTGTGACCCCTTCCTGACTTGGGGGTTATTTTGGGCTCGCCTCCTCTTGTCTGAGAATTACTCTCCCTCCTCATTTCCCTCCTCATTTCCCTGCAGGCATCCTAGCGGAGCAGTTTGTTCCGGATGGGCCCCACCTCCACCTGTACTCGGAGACGGAGTGGATCAAGCTGATGAACTGGCAGCACAGCACCATGTACCTGTTCTTCGCAGTCTCCGGAGTCACGGACATGCTCACCTATCTCGTCAGTCACGTGCCCTTGGGGGTGGACAGACTGGTGATGGCTGTGGCGACTTTCAACGAAGGTAACTTAGTGGGAAGGATGGGCAAGGGGAGAAACTGACAAGTTGTAGTTATGAGGGGTCTGGGCACATTACACCAGAGCTATCACAAATATAACCGCCTGCCCCCCCAAATCCCAATCTCTGAACTCCCACAACCGGAGCAGGCTTAGTCCTGTGCTCTGATGACACAGGTGACATATTCCTTAAAGAACCCACCAAAGGCCCAGCCACTGAGGTTCAGGGGTTGAGCATCGACCTATCAACCAGATCATGGATCAATTACCAGTCAGGGCACATGCTTGGGTTGGGTGCAGGCTTAATCCCCAGTAGGGGACTTGCAGGAGGCAGCCGTTCAATTATTCTCATCACAGCTGTTTCTCTCCTTTTCATCTCTAAAATCAATAAAAAAAAATTTTTTTAAAAAGAATCCAGGAAAGTATGAGGCTTTTAGCCAAAGTCACTGGCTAGGAGTGTACAAACTCTCCCTGCCCTCTCCTGCGCACATCCACACAGAAACACAAGAACTGTCTGAAGACGGGGTGACTCCCTGTGGTTGGGGAAGAGAAACTCTATACTCCAGCCCCCGCCCAGACTGTCACTGTCTGGACTCCATCCCAAATAGGAGACCCCCCCCAGAGCGAGGCAGATCTCCCAACGCAGCTCATGTTAAATGGGGTCGTAAAAAAAACATCTTGTAATCCAACAAGCTCACTGACTTCTGTTGGCTCAGGAAGAGTTTTCAAAAGGTGCAGAAGGGCAAAACCGAATTTCAAGTAAACACACCGTCTGTCACCAATCGGCAATATTTCACTTACCCAATCTGTATTGAACCCTACCATCAATTCTATAAAAAAAATAGATATCCTTTGCTGCTTATACCCAGAAATATAGTTTTATTGATTTGAGAGAGGAAGACAGAGGGGAAGAAGAGAAACATCAGTGATGAGAATCATTGATTGGCTGCCTCCTACATGCTTTCCGAAACCCAGAAGCTGAAGTCAGAACCTACTACCAGAAAGCCTTATCTGCTGAGGATTGAGCCCGCAACCCGGGCATCTGCCCTGACCGGAAATTGAACCATGACCTCCTGGTTCATAGATTGACGCTCAACCACTGAGCCACACCGGCTGAGGCAGCGCACACACAGATTTCATCTGCCTGTTGCTTGTCCTGTAATGGTCTATAAACTGCCTCTCCAAGGGCAGAAGACCCTGGCTGAGGACATTCTATAACGGGGCACGCGGGGTGAATTCTGATACAGAAACGGGCACCTCTGATGGCCGTGCCTGGCTCTGGGGCAGGTTTCCTCTTCTACCACCACGTCCACAACCGGCCGCCCCTGGACCAGTACATCCACTCGCTGCTGCTGTGCGCTGTGTTTGGAGGGGCTCTCAGCATCTTCCTGGAGGTGATGCTTCGGGACAACATTGTGCTGGAACTGTTCCGCACCACGCTCGTCATTCTCCAAGGCACCTGGTTCTGGCAGGTAATTATCTAACACCGCTCCTACCACGGTCTGGACCGAGAGGCCCCACGGAGCGTGTGCAGGTGAAGTCTGACACGCCACGTGGGTGGACTTAGATGGCTGCCCCTGGACCTGGGGAGCTTTAGCCATGAACAGCCTGCTGATGCGCTCAGCAGAGTCTATGGAGCGTACACAGGGGGCAGATTAACTACTTCCCCCTCTGCCCACCCAGTGGAGGCACCGATACCATCGACAGGCTCCACTTGCTAAGCTGTCCACCAGAGATCTGGCTGGAAATCAGCCTTCCCTCAAACCAGCATTAGCCCAGCCATCTTCCTGCGCAAACCGTCTTTCCACGCTAAGGCAGGCAGGGGGAATGCAGTCTGATTGCCTCTGGTCCCCACGGGAAGGAGGCAGCTAATGCCAAGCTGCCTTCCCCATGTGCCCCACCAGATCGGGTTTGTGCTGTTCCCGCCCTTCGGAAGCCCGCAGTGGGACCAGGACGATCACGCCAACCTCATGTTCATCACCATGTGCTTCTGCTGGCACTACCTGGCCGCACTCTGCATCGTGGCCGCCAACTACTCTCTCGTTCGCTGGTACGTCCCCGAGACTTCTGCCAAGGTTCTCCTTCCTTCCCGAGCCCCTGCCCCCTTTTTAATGCCAGGGACCCTTGCCCAACTAAATGCCGAGTCCAGTGCCAACCGGGGGCCCCTGAGGTCCGAAAGGTTGGCAACCGCTGCTCTAGACGATGAATGGGGGTGACGGGGCTCTGAGAAGGTTAGGGGCCTGACCGGTCACAGTGACCTGCGACAGACCCAGGCTGCAGAGGCAGATGGACAGAGCGCAGGCCTGGGCTGGGACAGAAAACACTCGGAATGAGGCACGGGCCCTGGACTGTAGTCCTGCTCTGTCCCTGCTCACGTCGAGCCCGTCGCCTGTTTCCCAGGGGCCTCGCGACAATCAGACACCGCGCAGCTGAAGGGCTCTTCCGAGATGACAGCCACCAGCTCCCAGGCACCGTGGGAAGCACTGCATGCACTGGCCAATTTGATGCTCATCATTTTACGAAATACGAAATGTTTTATAGATGGGAAAACCAGAACTTCAAAAGACTAATGTGCTGAAGGTCGCCCAACGAGCAAATGGCAGAGCTCCAGGCTTTAATCACGGTGCCAGGGGGCCTGTGGGCACAGGGCATTAGCTGTTGTCTGAGCTGCCCGTATCTCCCTACCAAAGCAGATACACTTCACCCAGAAAGACTTGCACGCAGACCAAACACAACGCAACTCAAGGTCATAGCTTCTATTCGTTCTACTGCCTGGTCAGTACAATAATATTTTCAGGAGACCCAAGTTTAGTCTTAATGACAACATTAACTATTAAATATTATTAATCACGATCCCTTTATCTACCAACGACTACTGCCTGAGAAGTCACAATATTTAAGAAAGCAAATGCTTTAAGAACCATTAATGCCTTCACATCCTTCAGGGCAGGACTAGGGAGTTTGGGGGCTGGTTTAATGTGTTACTGTTTCTCTATTCCAGCCTTCTGACCCGGTTAAAGAGGCGCAGAGAAGGAGAGATCATTGGCATTCAGAAGCTGAACTCAGAACCTACTTACCAGAAGGCCCTCCTGAATGGCTCCGACGAGGAATGAGAAGGGGCCATCGGTCACAAACAGGGGGAACCTGTCCCCTTGAGGACTAGCTGAGTGGCACAGGCGTAGCGCATCTCCGTGTTAATGCTCGCTCTGCTCTGCCCTTAAGGTGCCCTATATTTGCACCTTCTCATTTAAAGGCTGAAGACTGTGCTGGTGCGGCACCCTTCATGAAGAAAGATAAAGCAAGCCTTTGTCTCGGAGAGAAGAGAAATCAGAGGCTCTGCAGTGTCGGAAGAGCAGGTAGTCTAATAGACGAATCCAGGACATAACTCCAGCCAAACCCACTGCTGGTGACGACTTAGCCCTGCTTTTCCTCCCAAGAAAGCAGGTACTTTCTTACGAGGAAGTGAGTGAACGACAGTGCCTTTCTTCTGGAGATTCGAGTCTAGATGTGTTTTTAAAAAGTAGTAAGCCACAGGTTTTGGTGTTTACACCTCACTTGTTAACACCTCCTAACTAATCATGACACTTCAGAGTAAGTGACAAAGGTGGGCCAAAGGTGAATTTTATTTTTAAAATCAGGACGCTAGCTAGTGGCCCAGAGGAGAGCTGGAACTCAGATGGTCCGACTCCTCAAGAGTGCCCTCCTGAGAGGATGCTGAATTCAGCTGAAGGCAAAGGACCCGAAGCTGGATCTGGTAATACAATCTTGGTACTCGAGTCTCGGTTCTGGTTTTTTTTGAAGCTTCCTTCAACAAGGGCTTATTAAACATCTACTCTGCACCAGGACTGGAATGGCTGTACAGATTAACTCTGTGCCCAGCAAGGAATCAGTCTAATGGGGACTCTGCAGGCAGGTCACCCGGAGTGACCGATGCCATGATGGTAAGTGAAACCACCAAGAGACAAAGGAGGGGGGAGTCTGTCATAGAAAAGGCCCATTCTAGGCAGAAAGAAGAGAACATGAATGGATAAATGCGGGTTAGGGCAAATCTGACAGATCTTACCGTATCGACCCTATAGTACCGTTCAATTGTTTGGCACTTTTCGGACTCTGAAATGTAGCATCTTGTTTGTTTCTCACGACCACCTCTACTGGAAACACACTGGTTCTTCCAGAGGTGAGCGCTCTAAGGTGACTGTACTGTAGAACCAGAGTTCAGTAGGACTCCAGCCAGCCTGTCTCTGGCCTTTCTCCTCTGCTACGTCACACAAACGCAGGGATCATTCCTGGGGAGCATCAAGGTCGTCATTCACCTGGAGCAGTGAGGTGAGCACGGGGGTCATTTCCCCCGAAGAACTGACGCTCAGCACCTCCCTTGCTCAGCCAGCACTTAGAGCTGGAGGCAGAGCTTCCAGAAGAAGGAGCTCCTTGAAAACTCAGATTTAATACTGAGAGGCAAGCCCGTGGGTACCCTTTCAGGATCCACTTTGGTTTGCCTGCTGAATAAAACCCAACATCCTTTCAACAAGCACTAGAGGACCCATTATTGGCAATTAATGTAAAACATGTCTTTCCCTCGGGGATTAGAGATGGGAAGAAGGAACCTACACTGGGTTTTACTTGCAAAGCAACGCTCTCCATTTTGAATTACAGGAGGTGAGGCAGGAGGCTTTAGAGAAATGTATTTCTCCAGAGTGAGGGTGAGGGGTGAGGTTCAAATATAAAACATCCAAGTTTCCTCTAACGCTCCTCCCCGTACGGCTGGGGCACCGTCCCAGAAGTGATCACTGCTAACTAACATGAACACTCTTGGCTCCAGGACAAACCCCTCACAACGCTACGCACCAAATCTGGTCTTAGACGCGTGGTCGGAATCATTTTGCCAACTCTGTTCCTCTAACGCTCCTCCCAGAAGTGATCACTGCTAACTAACATGAACACTCTTGGCTCCAGGACAAACCCCTCACAACACTACGCACCAAATCCGGTCTTCGACGCATGGTCGGAATCATTTTGCCAACTCTGTCCACCAGAGGCTCAAACACTCAAGGCCGCCACAGGTCCTTCTAGAATTGTCCCACCAAACACACCTGGAACCACCACATCTCTCATGGCCCCAGGTGTGCATCCAGGACCCATGTTTGGTGCAGATGCTGGTGACATCACCTGAACAACTCCAAGTGGGGGTTTCCGGTGTGTACTCCACTGACAGGCTGGCCAGGACCCATCTCACTTCCCGGGGCTCAGTCGTACACTGTTCCCCTCGGATGTCAAAGTCTGCAGCCACGAAGTAGACAAGCAGTCAGGTGACCTCAGTCAATAACAGGGTGGCATGGGGTTGGGGCTGAATGCCAGAACGACTTCTGTGAAATCACTTATTAAATAAATTCAGAGGAAGTTTAACCAGCAGTAAACACCCAAGTCAGGATTCCTCACATTTCTGCCTGTTTCTCACTTAGAGCCTGTCACATGAACTTCCCATGTGAAATGTGACACCAGGGAGTAATGACACGCAAATACCAAAGTATTACGAAACAGCAGGTGCAGCTGCCTTTACTCGGGAGAACAGTTTGTCTTCTCACCGCAGTCCCACCTCTGGCCATTTCCCATCCATTTCTGTCCAGCGCTCCACTCCCCTCAAAAGCTCAATCAGGCCTCGGCCGGCTCACCCCTGTTCTCTGTAATGCAGACTTACCACCCTCAGCTCTGGATCGTCCCCACGTCTCACCACATCACATCACGGCCACTCCCTTCTTAGGAAGGCAGCAGAAAGGGCACCTGACTTAGAACCCGAAGACCGGACTGACATCTCGGTTCTCTTTGACTCCAGCTGAAACGTGCATTTTCTCCCAGTTAAAACAGGGTAACTGTTTCACACAATTTCCTTAGGAATCCAACGAGATGCCTGTACAACCACTGTCACCACCAAGTCACCGAAAGGTGTCAGCCCCTCAACAACTTGCCCGATCCCTCCACTCCCACCCTCTGAAGCCTGCCATTCCCACTCCCCCAGATCCACTTCCGCAGGAAGACTCCATAAAGTGTCATCGCTAGACTTCCACAGATTAAAATCCCTTTTTAGTCATCTGTATCCTTTCAAGAGTTGAGGAAGCTCTACCCTGCAAAAAAGCTTTCCCACCCAAGCTCTGCTCCAACACAGAAGAGGCATCTATTCTTACCAGCCAGTGCTTTCATTAAAGCATCATGCCCAGCTCTCTGGGGCTGAGAACTAGGAAACAGCCAGGGTTAAATAACTTGTATACCTGCACTCACCTTTTGGTTGGTGCTATCCAGTAGGGACACCCATCTCTACTCTGGAACAGAAGTCAGCAAAGTTTTACTTAATCACATACGAAGTATTTTAGACTTGCGGGCCATGCGGCATCTATTCAGTTCTGCTTCTATTCAAACGGAAAGCAGCCATAGATGATACATAAACGAATGGGCCTGGGCTGTGTTCCAATAAAACTTTATTTACAAAAACGGGAAGCCAGCCTAAGGGCGGTGGCTTGCTGACTCTTGTCCTGGAGCAAAGCAGAATAGAGTCTCTGAACTGAAGTATAGTTGGTGCTGCAAGAGCAACGTCCCTGCTACATCCACCTCCTGTACCCACCGGCCTGGGCGTGTGTGAACAGGCTTGCTGAGGGCAGCCAGCAGGGATCCTGACACCCCACCTTAAGAGGCAGTGCCACACTAATCCCACTTCAGAGAACCCACACAGTCTCACGTCCTGTGTTTCTTTCCCATCTTAGCGCCGCTCCATGAAGTTATCAAGTCAGCCACCAGCTTATTAGAATCCTGCCCTTCTCACATTCTGGCCAAAAGAATGAATCCGTTTAGGGGGCGAATGCCCGGGTTTCTATTTGACAAAGATGTACAACAGGCTCTTAAAAAAAATAAGTTACATAAAAATTTCTGGAGACAAAACTCCTATCCAGACCACTCGTCACGGAGAAGACCACAAGCTGAAAGGTGCGAGCCACATACAGGATGCGGCGTGGTCGCTGTCTGCGCTCCCCCCTAAGCCCGCTCTCGGGGAGCCTAGCTTGTGTGACCCACTGACCTCGCACAGTCCTGAGAGAAGCCTCCCTGGGTCGGTACACAACAGACCTGGAGCGAGCCTTCCTCAGTGTCCTCCTCGGGGGTGTGGCGGCCGATGGCAGCCCTGTGGCTGCCAGCCCACCACTCGCCTGCCTGCGCCAGGAGCTCAGAGGAGGGAGGGACCTCCCCGCTCCCTTCCTTCCGGCCTGCAGGGCGGAGCCGGCCTGGGCTGTGATGGAAGCTGCTCCTCAGGGTCACTGCTGCTCGGGTGCCTGCTTAGGAGACGGAGCTGTGGTCACGACGACAGTGGAGACCGCTTTGGAGGAGGTCGAGGCTGTTCCCTGTTGGAGATGGGACGCGGGGACCGTCTGGATGCGCACCTGTTTGCAAAGGGAACGTCCGGTCAGCGGCTGGCAAACAGGCTGGGACCAGCCAGCCAAGGGGAGAAGAGAACCCGGTGTGGGCACCGTGCGCCCAGCCTCACCTGCGTGGCCTGGCCCTGCTGCTGGAGCTGCTGCAGCTGCTGGGCGGTGAGGAAGCTCACGGGCTTGTTGCCAGCGATGAGCTTGGTGCCCGCCGGCATGGTGGTGAGGATGATGTTGCGGCCCAACCCACCAAGGCTGTGGACGGAAAGCAGGACAGGGCATTAGCTCCATGGGTCGGTACACAACAGGCACAGAAGGAAACCGGGGGGTCTGGCCCCTGAAAACCCCAGCATTCTGGCTGAAGTGGAAGCCAGCGGATGAGACCACATTTGTTCCACCTTCTGTGCTTCCCACGGCGAGACCAAGGCCCCCAGTGCTTTGGCTAAAATGACCCTGATTTCCAGACCTTGATCCGCGGGAGTGATGACAAGGCCCGGGGAGGCGTCCGCTTTTGTCAAGAGTCCCTTGCCCCACACAGCTGCCTTGAGACCCTCAGAATGATCCCAGCACCCCCCTGACCCCTGTCCCGTTTCAGTCAGGGCCACGGGAAGCCCAGGCTCTAAGCCTCCTCCTCTGACTCACACCACCTCCAGGCTCTTCCCAGCAGCCGCATCCAAACTGCTGCCTGAGCCGCGTCAGGGCCAACCCTGCCTCTCCCCTTCCGTGCCTTTTCTTCATAGTGCACCTTAGCGCCCACATAGCATTTCACTTATTTTTTCCTCCCCACTTGAAGCCAGCATGGACTCTGGTCTCTTTTAATCACTGCTATATCCCCCACACCTAAAACAATACTGGCGGTTCAATGCACCTTGTTGAGCACAACGAAGGAGAGGTACCCAGGGTGAGCCCCAGGAAACCAGCTGCCTCCCCACCGGCGACGGGGAGCCACCCGGAAGCCCCGCCCTCCCTCCCTCCCGCCCGATGGCACTTACTTGGCTCCGAGGTTGCCTTTGATGATGGGGGCCGTGACCACACTCTTGCCCTTCATGGGCTGGCTGATCACCGAGAGGGGGACTGTGATCCGCGTCGGCAGCTTCCCCTAGAGAGAAGGAGGAGCCAGTGTATGGGACACAGGGGAGAGGACCAGTGTCTCCTCTCGCCGCCTGTGCTCTGGGGGCTCCAGCGTTCCTGAGGTGCGGCCCAGGGAGGCCTCAGGAAACAGCCGTCACATACTGTAGTTCAGGGTTCCCGGGCTACCCTGAGGGGCCACCTGATCGCGATCATCTCTCCCATGCTGCCCACAGCAGCCGTCACCACCCAGGATTCAATGTGTCCCGAACTCACAGAGGAGGATGTGTGTTCACTTCCGCACAGAGAGGGCCGAGCTCCTAGAGGGGTAGCCCTATTCATCTGCAGAGCCCCCACCCCGTGGCGCTAAGCAGCCGTGGGGAGCAGTGGGAGCGGGGACAGGGGCACTCGGAGTTCACCCAGCAGGTGCCCGGCAGGGCGTGCCCCAGGGGGACGGCCACATTCTCCAGGCGCCTTCCGCTTCCGCCAGAGATAAGGAGGTGAGCGCAGGACACCAATGACAAACCCGGCCAAGTGGAAAGCCCGACCCACAGCTGATAGAGCCCGAGCGGAACTATAAGGCCGAGGGCCTAGGTGTCTTTGGGCTTTCGCGTGGCTAAGTTCACTCAGTGCATCACCTGTTTTCAGGCGGCCTGGCTTCTCAGCCCCAGGTGGGCAATAAAATTTACGTTCAGTAAAATTCTGTGTAAATCTGATTTTTAAAAAGGATTCAAGCGTGGCTGGCATGGCTCAGTGGTTGAGCGTTGACCTATGAACTAGGTCAAAGTTCGATTCCCGGCCAAGGGCACATGCCTGGGTTGCGGGCTTGCCCAATGGGGGGCCTGCAGGAGGCAGCTGACCAATGCTTCTCTCTTATCATTGATGTTTCTATGTCTCTCTTCCTCTCCCTTCCTCTCTGAAATCAATAAAAACATATTTTTAAAAAATGATTCAAGAGGGGTGGTCTGCTAGGCTGCTAAGAAAAGGCATTGGCATGTCCTGTGGGCAGCTGGTTCTAAAGCCGGGCACTCAGCGTAGCCCACTGGAAAGCACGGAAAGACGTCCACAGGCAGCAGAATGGCGCCTCGGGTGGACTGACTTGTGGTTTTCCTTTCTTCAAGTCTTAGTTTCTTAAGGACATTTCGGACCACCAGCATACCAACCGGAAGTGCCCCTTCCCGAGCTGGCCTCCCGACAGCTGACTAAGGACAACACTTACAACCCCACTGGACGCTCTCTGGTCCACAGCGTGGGGCAGAGGTAGGTTTACGGTTGTGAGCACGCCAAACAGTTCCTTCTTGTATATTATGTATAATTACTGTATTCTTTTCCATGTAAACAACTGTAAACCTACTTCTGCCCCAGCCTGGTCTTTATCCCGATCAATTATAACAGGGTAGATGCCACTGGGCAGGAGCTGTTACAAAGATTCAAAGGAAACAAAAATGGGTCAAGTAAGCAGATTCCTTTCTTCCTTCTAACTTCTGAGATAGGAGAACCTAGGTATTTCCTTTTAGGCCACACTCCGTATCAGGTTTATTGGCTGGTGGTTTTACTAATGTATATGACTCTGGCTTTTACTCCAATTATTGAGGTTTTACTACATAGCTTGTTTAAAAAAGGGAAACTGTGTTTTACTCTGCCCATATAAAATACACAACAGTGCTCCTGATCTAGAAATTAAATGGACACAGAAGCATCCAGAAACACAACTATGTTGACATGAAAATTTGGTTTAGGATAAATGTAGCACTTGAAATTAATGGGAAGCAATAAATTAGTGATGCTGGGATAAGTTGAAAAACATAAAATGAGATCTCTTCCACAGGCTATTCACAAAACTATATTTCAAATGAGTTATTAGCTATACCTTTCTTAAAACTCTGAAAATGTTTTATGAAAATACAAGCTCATATCTTTATAACCCTGAGGTAAGAAAGGCAAAAGACATAAAACCCAGGAACCATAAAAGAAATGTTGATAAAGAGATCTAATCAGATAAAATACCTGTAGAGCAAAGGGCTCCATATGCAAGTTAAAAAGTGACAGAGGGACCCCAGCCAGTGTGGCTTAGAGGCTGAGTGTCGACCAATGAACCAGGAGGTCACTGGTTCGATTCCCGGGCAGGGCACATTCCCAGTTGCCAGCTTGATCCCCAATAGGGGGCAGGCAGGAGTCAGCTGATCAATGATGTTTCTCTCATTGAAGTCTATCTCTCTCCCTTCCTCTTTCTCTAAAAAAAAAAAAAAAATAAAAAAAGATAAAAAAAAACATTTTTTTTTAAATGACAAGAGGGGAAGAAAACACTTTCCACACAGAACACCCAAAGATAAAAAGGGTCACTCAAACTATGAAAAAAAAAACAGAAAACTGGCAATGATTTATCTGTTAGAGAGCACAGCCAGGCTGCTCAGGACTGGATGCTTGACCTCACTACAGACCCGGGAAAGAAAATGGAAAAATGATTCCCTCAAGAGTAAGAGAGTCAAATACAGTCCAAACAACACGTGCTACCCAGCCCTGGTGGAGCCAGGAGACTTGCTGGTTGGACTGAAAGCTGCTATGGCCTTTCGGGTAGCACCACTGGAGTATCAAAACTTCCAGCGTGTGTACCCCGTGGCCGGGCTAGCCCCCTCAGCTCCAGAAATACTTCTACGTGCTCACATATGCACACCCAAGCATTCGCTGTCATGCTGGTTTTAACAATGCAAAAGCTCTCTTTAGAAGAGTGATTAAAACACATCCCATCTATGGACTACCACGGTGTCATCAAGAAGGATGCAGTCAGTATCTGTGGAGGACCTAGCATCTTTTTAAAGAAAGACATCTTTTTAAAGAAAGACATCTTTTTAAAGAAATAAGGCAAACCACAGGACAATCTTAGACTAAGGTCACTCACAGGACTTGTTAACTATGTCTATGTATGAAGATGCTCTGGGAAAAGACTAGAAGGACAAATGCCAACACCCTCCGAGGTTGGCCCTCACGATGGGAGAGCTAGAGGGGGTGAAAGAAACTTTGTAATTTACTCCCTGAATTTCTGGGCGGCTTTAATGTTTTCTAAGAATGTATGCATGTGTACTTTCATAAATGTGTGTGGGTCAAATGGTGATACAGACATTTCCGTCCTAAGAGGAGAAGTCCCTGGTGGAAGGGCTGGTTGTGCCCCCCCAAATGGTACTCACAGCCTGGGACGTGGAAACAACCGTGGTGCTGACGGGCACCTGCCGCACCGTGGGGGCTCCCGTGCCAATGCTGATGGGGGTGCTTGCGGCCGAGGCCACGGCCACGGTCTTGGACACGGCAGCGTTCATGCTGGGCAGGGACACGGCTGACGTGTGCACAGTTCCAGACGCACTGGCCACCGAGGACCCTGGCTTGGCGTGGGCTGCAACTGTGATGGTCTGGCCGGCCTTGGGAGGCATCACGCCCAGGCCCTGCACGATGCGGATGGTGGCGGCTGGCTTTGCTTCGGACGAGGCCACCGTGCTTTTCCCCTTCTGGTCGGCCACACTTACACCGAGGGCGGGCATCAAGCGAAAAGCTGACCCCGAGCCCTCTGCCGGCTTGAGGTCCGGAGTCACTTTGACCACGGTGGTGCCCGGCGGAGTGGAGGCAGGGGCACTGGCGGCGCTGGCCTTGGCGGGGCTGTCCGTGGCGTGGACGGGGTTGGAAGTGACGTGTAAGGTGGCAGAGATGCCTTTGCCTGCCGTGCCGCCCCCTGTCCCGAAGAGGTCCTGGGTCAGTTTGACTGTGGTCACCTGGGACTTGGCCAACGTGGCCATCATGTCCGGTGTGATCCGCAGAACCGTCTGGCCCTTGGCATCTGTGGTGATGGAAGAGGGCGGCAGGCGCAGCACATCCTTGCCCTGGATGCGGAAGTTAGTGGCGGTGAGTGGGATGCTGTTGCCTGTCTGGGGCTTCACGCCGAGCTGCCCCGTGATCGCCACCTGGTGGGGAGAAACAGCACTGACCGAGAGATCCACGGCACTGCACCAATTACACGGCACAGTGAGGCAAACTGCCATTTGTGTTTCATGTTTCTCTCTAGCTTTTCATTTTTTAAAATGATAGATATTCACAAAAGAAGAGAATAGTATAACAAACCCATGTACCTATCACCCAAGTTCAAAAATTACCATTTGTCAATCTTGTTTTATCTCCCCTTCCCTATTTGGCAGGGGGGGAAAGGGTGGTGGGAGGAAAAAAAGGTGTGGGAATATTTTAAGTAAACTAATAGATAGCACTTTGCTGACCAATACTTCTGTACATATCTCCTACCTAGAAAAAAAGCTTTTTAAATAAAATTTAAAAACCCCACACCTATTATTACCTAATAACATATATTCACATTTCCACTACCGTCCTAAAAAGGTCTACTTAGGGTTGTGCCAGCCTTCCCGTGGAGAGCAGCAGCGTGGCCAAGCGCCATGTGTAGTAATCGCGGCGCTTCTGGCCTCGGGGACTTCCTCTGTCACACGAGCCATTATCCCCTCTCTGCGGGACCACCACCAGCCAGGAACGCATTTCCCATCCTAGACGGCAGACCCTCGCCTCACCCCCATCTCCTGCTCAGCTCCTCTCCACTTGAATCTCCACTGCAGCCCCAGTCCTCTGCTCTCTTCAAAGGCAAAATTACTCTAAAAAGATCTGCCTTCACATCTCCATCTCCTTGCCTTACTTACGTTCTCTTGAACACATCCCCAAAAAGGCACAAAGCCACTGGACCCAGTCAAGTTCACTCATGACCTACCCCAGGCAGTGTCAGCTCCCAGACCTCCATCACCCATCTCACACACCTGATGCTCGCGCTGAATCTGGAGCACCCCTCTCTCTTGCCTTCGTCTTGCACCTGGGTTTCCATCTCAGAGAATGATGTCACTATCTGCTCACTCTGGCCAAAACCCATGGACTCCCTTCTCCCAGACCCCACAAACCACCGGAAAACCACAGACTCTACGTTGAACCCGACATTCAGAACCCAGCCCTTTCTCACCCGGCGATGACCAGTCACAGGAGGCCAGTGTTACCTCTCACCGGGACCACTGCAACGGCCCCCAACCTGGTCTCCCTGGTTCCGTTCTTGCCCCCTAACGTCCACTCTACACAGCAGCCAGGCCTTTAATGCAAAACAAATCAGGTCATTCTGAGTCACAATCTCTCAACGGTTCCCCATCACCTCTGAATTAAAACCGAAGTGCGACACGACTAAACCAGCAACCTCTCGAGAAGCCATTTTGCAACACTTCTGCACTTGCTCACAAGGCCTCAGCCACACGGGTTTCCTGCTGGTCCGCAAACAGGTCCCTGACTCAAGACGGTGCACTTGCTCTGCCCACCCCTGGCCTGGCTCACCTCCAGCTGTCTGTAATACGGCACTTTCCGCCTCCCTGCTCTCCGACGCCAGCTCCTCCAGACCCCTGATCACCCCAGCTAACAGCACATGCGCTGTCCCTCCCCTGCTCCTGCTCTTCTCACCTCCCACACCTGCCCCTGGGGCGCCTGTCTCCCAGCTCCATGGGAGAGTGGGCTCCACGAGGGCGGGACTTTGTGCCACACACCACGAAAGCCCCAACACTCCAGACAGTGCCCAGCACACAAAAGGTACTAATAAATATTTCATGAAGAAAAATGTGCCTTTATCATCATGTGGTTCAGTTTCAGCTATAAAATGGGGATAATTGCCTGCCCCTCGGTGTTCTGAGTATTAAATTATTTAATGCGAATAATATGCTTGGCACAGGGCAGGCACTAGTTTGCATTCTGCCCAATTCTTTGAAGCTCAATGGTTACCCCTGCATATTCACAACCATGAAAGCATAAACATATGCTTTTACTAGTAATAAATTGAAATGCTGATAAAGCATGTAAAGTCACACCCCGGGATTTTAACTCAATCGATTCATGGAGAGGCTTCTCCAAACTCAGAAACTCAGCTACTAAATGCTGAATTAGAGAGAGAGGAGCGAAGGAATCTCTGAGGCACCCACCGAGCTGGCACTGCCCTTGGTGGGAACAGGAGCCTGAAACTCCTGTGAACTAAGGGCCACGATCACGAGTCACCGAGCTCCGCACTGTCCTGTGCTCGGGCCGGACGACAGCCACCCACCTGCTTGATGATGTTCTGGCCGCTCACGTTCTGGATGACGGCGGCGGTGGACGCGCTCGGAGCAGAGCTCCCGGGAGAGCTCGTGGCCGGCTTGCTCGCGGGGCTGGCGGTGGCAGGGAGACTTGTCACCGTGAGTCCCGTCTGCCCGGCTCCCGGCCGCTGCACAGTGGCCGCTGCAGTCTGAGCTTTCACTGGGACAGTGGCCATGACTGTCTAGTTCAGAGCATGAAACCAAGAGCTTAATTAGAGACGAAGAGGCAGAGCAGGCCGCCACCACCCAAGAAGTGTGCCTCTGGATGTGCTTCTAATGGAGCAGCTCATGCTCACCACTCTCTAAAGCAGTGGTTCTCAACCTTTCTAATGCTGCGACCATTTAATACAGTTCCTCGTGTTGTGGTGAATCGTAATGTAAATATCTGTGTTTTCTGATGGTCTTAGGCGACCCTGCTAGTGGTTCTCAACCTGTGGGTCACTGCTATAGAGCCTAAGACCATCAGAAAACAGGTCACGACCCACAGGTTGAGAACCGCTGCTCTAGAGATGCTGTGAAGTTCTTGCTTCGGTCAGCATCTTTCATTTTCAGAATGCCTCCACATTTAACACCTCACTCCTACACCAAGGACAAACACCATACGCATTTTATAGCAGAGGGGACTGATGCACAGATAAGGCTTTTCTCTAGAATCACACAACTAGCTAGTGGCCTGGCTGAGATTAGGGGCACCAGGGGAGGAGCCCGAGATTTCCAATCGTCGGTCTGGATTTAACTCCAGCTCTACGAGGGGCCTAATGTTACCATCCTGGGTAAACCAACCAGCTTCTCGGAAGTCCTGATCCTCAACGTGTCAAGTACAATTCACATTAAAGTACAGCTCGTAAGAACACTCCCAGCTGCGGACAGTGAATGAGCTGGCACGCACAGCGGCGGCAGCCTTCCAGCCTGCCCACGGAACTCAGGGCCCACCTCTGGGTCGGCGGTCCCTGCTTACCTGGGACATGACTTTGGTCTGCGTAGCAGTGGCTGGCACGCGGATCTGGGGCCCTGCTGGAACCGGTGGCAGTGTCTGTGCTGGCCCCGCGGACTGCTGGGTAACAGCAGGAAGGCCAGGCTGGGCCACCACCCGTACCTGGGGGAGTCCCGCCGAGCTGGAGTGGCTCACGACACGGGCGGCGGCCTGAGAGCTGGGCGGCGTCTGGCTGGCGGCCGGGGAGAGCATGCTTCCCAGCGGGGGCATGGTGGGCGAGGAGACCAGAAGAACACTAGGAGGGAAACCGGGGCAACAGCGAACCGCCAGCTTAGGACGCGCCGAGAGGACGGGGAGGGACAGAGCGGGAGGGGAGAGAGGGGAGCTTACCCGGAGCTGGATTTCGCGGGCTCTGGGGCAGTGGTGGGAGCACTCTTGTTGACTGCCGAGACGGGGGGAGGGGAGATCGGCGTGGCGGGCAGAGCGGGCGTGGTGGGCGTCACGGGGGTGACGGGGGTGGGCGGCATGCTGGAGTCGCTGAGGCTCATCTGGCTCTGCTCAGAAGGGCCGCTGCTGAGGACCTTCAGCGAACTCTCCTTGCTGCTGGACTTCTGGGCAGGAGAGAGATCCACGCGCAGATTTAACACGGGAGCATGCAGGCAGGCTCGGGCCTGGCTCCCAGTGCTCTGAGCCTCGCCGCCCTCCCCGAAACCACGATGGTGGGCTCTCAGCGGTCACTTACCACCTTAGACGAGGGCTTGGGTTTCTGCTGAAGGGCTTTTCTGGCTTTCGCTGCCGCTGCTTGCGCTTGGTGAATCCGCTCTGTGAACGAGAGTGAAAAGCATCAGCGACTGTTGAACCTCAGCACCGTAAGAAGGATGCTTCCATCAAGAGCCAGGGCCTCGCTGGAGGGCCAAGTCCTGCTCTACGGAAATGCTGGTGAGAAGCATCATGGAATGGGGGTGGGCAGACAGAGCATCCCGAGTCTAGCTGGCCACACGGCCCGAGCCCCACACACCGAACTCTTCCTCGCTCCTGTCCCGGTGCAGGTAGATCCACAGCTTGCGCCCGATGTCGTACTTCACGCACGGGTCCTTCTCATAATGCAGCCGATCCAGGGCCCCGCTTACCACCGTGTTCACCTAACGACCAGAACACAGGGGTGAGGGCCTCAGACCTAGGAAGGTGGAGCAGCTGAGTCGAATCTGTGCTTCCTAACAGCAAGGGTCTTAGCTTAACACTGTTCACACGACACCCTTCTCTCCTCCTCTTCATTTTTTTTTTAATTTTTGTTACTATATTTTATATCCTCATTGTTTTCCTTAATTCCTTTCGGGAACAAAACAAAAAGACCCTCTTCTCCATCTTACCTGAGTGCTGGTGACATCTGGTGCGAGAAACTGGGAGTCCTTGAGCAATTCGCAGATCTCTGCCCGCGTGCCCTCGCCGTTGGGCAGCCGCGCTGCGGCATCTCGAACTGATGGCGTTGGAAAATGGAAAGTTCAAGAATCAGGCAGAGCTACTGCTGGGGACATCCTTCCCTCCTTGCTCCGGGGGATGACATGTGCTGAGGTGTCTTCCTCACTCAGCATTGGGTGGACACTGCCCTCTAGGGGCTGTTCCCTACTCTTACACTCTTCACACTAGCCCAAGACTGAGTATGACACTGGTAACACACCATACACAGCAGTGCTGTGAGGCTGTAACAGACTTAGATATGTTCATACCACGTTACAGCTGCTGCAGACGACTGCAAATACCATTCCCGTGCACCACTATTTGGAAATTACAGAAGGCATAAGACCTATTGCTAGATCTTATCACTATCATATAAAGATACATATATTTCTGCACGAGAAACTTGTTTTAATATTTTGACAACTATTTCAATATGATAAGTTTTTCTTGTAACTCTATGCATTTTGTTTTCTGCATTTAAAGCATCATTCTGAGGAGAGTCTGTAGGTTTCACCAGAGCCAAAGATTCATGACACACAAAAAAGGTTCAAAACCTCATCCTGAAAGGAACCACAGTCTGGAGGCAGCAAATTCCTACACTTGAGCTCACTATTTAGCTGGCCTGGGAACAATCAATTCCTGAATAAATTAGAGCGCAGATTTCAGGAAAGAAACACAGATTCCCAATAAATCTCTGGGGCTAGAACGCCCCTTCCCCAAACCAAAGCTTCCTACAGCTGAGCCGACCCGCAAAGCTCCCCTGAGTGTGGTGGGGACGGGGGCGAGGAGCACAGCGGCCTGGAGAAGCCAGCGGTCTTACCGAGAGAGAGGATGGTGACATAGGCGGGCCGGTCCGAGCGCAGCAGGGAGTGCTCCCGAGCCTTGTTGAGGGAGGTCTCCTTGTCAAACACGCCCTTCACGGGCCCCACCACCGACTCAAAGCCGTGCATCCGAAAGGTGAACGCCTTGTGGGGCTGGCTGTACCTGTACCGCTCCTATCAAGAGAAAAGGCAACACTCCTAAGTCAGAATCAGTGGGGCTCCCTCCAGCGCTCCCCCCAATCAGGAGAGATTAAAACAAGAAGGAAATGGCTATTCCACTGGGACTACTGAGCCGACTCAGGGGGAAAGGGATGCTCCCCAAAGCCCTCCTCACTAGCAAAGGGACAGGAAGGTCAATGTAAATGTGTTTTGCTGTCTGGAAGAAATGGTCATTAAAACACCGTTTCTGCTGAAACTGGTTTGGCTCAGTGGATAGAGCATCGGCCTGCGGACTGAAAGGTCCCAGGTTCGATTCCGGTCAAGGGCATGTACCTTGGTTATGAGCACATCCCTAGTAGGGGGCGTGTAGGAGGCGGCTGATCGATGTCTCTCTCTCATCGATGTTTCTAACTATCTATCCCTCTCCCTTCCTCTCTGTAAAAAAATCAATAAAATATATTTAAAAAACAACACAACAAAAACACCGTTTCTGCCCCTACCAACAATCCCACCAGCAGGTATAAGGTTAAAGGTGGGATTAACGGCCTCAGGGGCACAGAGATGCCCTCTGGTTGGGCTGTCTTACCTGCTCCTGAAACACTCGCTTCTCCTCCCCGGTGCTGGGCCGCACCACATAGTCAGTTCTTCTGGAACATAAAGAATTTGGGCAATCAAAAAAAAACCGAACTCACAGAAAGAAGCAGGGAGTCGAATGGTGGTTACCAGGGGCTGATGCTGGTTAAAGGGACAAACTTCCAGCTATAAGAAGAGTAAGGTCTGGGGATCTAGCGAATAGCACAGTGACTAGAGTTCATAACACTGACATATACACTTGAAAGTTGCTGAGAGAGACCTTACCACACACAAACTTACATACAAATTGGTAATTCTGTGAGGTGATGGATGTGTTAACTAACCTTACTATAGTACTCATTTTACAATCTATACATATATCAAGTCAACACAGTGTTATATGTCAACAGCATCTCACAAAGCTGGGGTAAGAAAAAGAGAACCATGGCAGATGGAGAACGGTCACATGAGATGCTGTGATATGAAGGACTCAGGGCTAAAGGCCAAGAGACCTAAATTCTAGCCTTGGTCCTGTCCCTAACCTCCGGCCAGTCAGCCGCATGCCTCAATTTCTTTTTAGGGGAAGTGAGGTAGATGGACTGGATGAATCACGCTCAAATGGGAACTGAGGAGGGGAATTCGGGGGGAAAAAGCATGCCCACTTGCAAGGCAGATCACATCCCCCTCAGAAACCCTGCTGTGCAGCCCCTCCCCAATCCAGCATCCTCTCCGCAGGGAGCCTCTCTGAATGACCGGGGTGGTGCCCTCAGGTGTGCTGAGGCAGGTGAGAATCCGAGGGCCCCCAGGATCTCTCAAGCCCACGAAACTCTAGCATTTAAGAATGTCAGAAAAGCCATGGCAGTAGGATCAACCAGGTTTCAAGGACACCCCCGCTGTAGAGTTATACTCACACCCGAGGAACAGGCGTGGTGGCATCGGAGCTGTCCTCGTTTTCTTGCTGAGGAAAAGGAAAACAGAAACAGGTACATGGACTACAGGATTCTGGCTGACTTAGGGCTCTGGACACCCCGTAAGGAAGGCTGACATTTCTGTACAAAGCTTACCTTGCAGAGGGCCTGGTCTTTGGTTTCAAGCCACAGCTGGAAGAGCGCAGCTAACTCCTTCTCGTTGTCTTGGGACTGCCCTGTTAGAAGAATCAAAAGGCAAAAAAAATAATGAAACCAACTAGGGCATTCCTCGGGATCTCACTTTCTCCTTGCGTGCTGTGTGTGTGTGTGTGTGTGTGTGTGTGTGTGTGTGATGCTGTGATATGAAGAGAGAGATCTCACTTTCTCGGGATCTCACTTTCTCCTTGCGTGCTGTATCTGTGTGTGTGTGTGTGTGTGTGTGTGTGTGTGTGTGTGTGTGTGTGTGTGTGATGCTGTGATATGAAGAGAGAGAGAGAGAGAGAGAGAGAACGAACACACCCGTCAGGACCTGTAGCATTGGCCTTTGCAATAGAAAGCATCAGGCCCTACAACGTGTGCCACGCCGGCACCAGTGTCCCACCTCAGCCGACTCCAAGCACTGCCTGACAGCGTGAGTCGCCTTCCCCCACCCCCGTCCTCAACTCAGGTCATTCCGATAAGAATCACTCTTACGAGAAATTCTTCACTTCCTCCATGTCCACAAGCCCACAGCCTTTATCTTACTGTACATTTTAATAACAATCAAGGCTAATGGCCACTCCCCCTTTCTTAACTCTCAACTACAAGAGTCAGCTATCTCTTGTAGTTGCTTCCTCTCCACGTGCTCCACCTCCTCTCAAGGCTTAGTCCTCGGCCCTCTTTTGTCCTTTCTCCTTGTTTAACACCTTCCCCTATGCCAGTGGTGGGCAAACTGTGGCTCGTGAGGCCCCTTGAGTGTGGCTCTTCCACAAAATACCATGGCCTGGGTGAGTCTATTTTGAAGAAGTGGTGTTAGAAGAAGTTTAAAAATTCGGCTCTCAAAAGAAATTTCAATCGTTGTACTGTTGATATTTTGGCTCTGTTGGCTAATAAGTTTGCCGACCACTGCCCTATGCCTTTGACTTTAAATGCTATCTATACCAATATGCCAACAGCTTTCTACCTCGATTCCAGGCTGGGTTCTAAACCCATATATACCACTGTCTATTCAGTACCTGCACCAGATGATTCAGAGGCAGCTCAGACTCAGCACATCCCAAACTAAACTCAGAACCTTCACCCTCACCCATGTCCGGGCGTCTTCCACAGCCGCCCACCTCCATAAACACCACCTTCAGCCACGAAACTCAAACCCAGAAAAGGGGTGTTTGACTGCACTCTTCTTTCACTCCCTTGTCCAAGTCATACCAAGCCCTGTGGCTTCTCCACCTAAAACCTTCTTAAATTTTAGATCCAATCATCTTCATCTCTGCACAGGCTGTGCGATCATTCTGAACCGAATCTTCCCTGGCACCACGCAGCCACTGCCTCCTGCACCCAGAACGCCCTCCCTGCCATCTGCTGGCCTCCTCCTAATCACCACTGATACCTCTGCTCATACATCGCTTCCCCAGGAAGTTCCTCCCGGATCCACACTACACCAATGCCACACTGTAGCTTCTGTCCTTGCGGGTACTTTTCCTTACAGAATGGATAAGTCTGTTATTTCACCTGAAGGACTATTTGTTCCCCCAAACAAACCTTAACCACTTTGAGTGGAGCGCACTATCTGCAACTTGCAAACCATTATATTCCCTAGCAATTGACATAGTGCCTGATGCCTAGAAGCTGAACAAATGTTGTAATGGATGGATCTACCGCATCTCTCCATATATATCCTCAGAGACTGTGCAAGAGCGTAAAGAGAAAGGTTTATGAATTCCAACCTGAAATCAACACCGGTTTTCCTCACCACCATCACCAGGTAACAGTCACCAAGTTACTTCAGGTGCACGCTACACATCTTACACAGGAAGTGGAACTTTATAAACTTAAAAGCAAGGACCCCGTGCCTTAAAAGCAGCTTATTCGGAGCTGCCTGGCATCTTGTTGCACATTATCCTCCATAGCAAGTCCCATTTTTAGGAAAGAAAAATAACTACATTATTACAAATTGACCTAAAACCATAAGTACAATTAATATAAACGCATTTAAATTTAGCCAGCACCGGAGTGCATCGTCATAGAAGGGCTATTCCACCCCAGCCCAGGTGAGCCCAAATCCAGGGGAGGTGATGGAGGGGGTGAAGTTGGGACCCCAAATACAAAAGGGATCCCAAAAGAGTCTTTTGTGGAACAGCCTAAGGTCTAATACTGCCCTTTACTGACGGGAAGGCAAAGGCAGCTGAGGGGAGGAAATGAGAGAACGAAGACCTGGTGTCACTAGGTCTTCTGAATTACTTACCAAGCAATTTCCACTGCTGGGTTTTCTCCTTGAATTCCACAAACGGAGAGAAACTGGAAGGCACAGCTGCAAGAAATGGATTCCGTGAACAAGCCCCACAGGTCAGAGTGCTAAACTCAGAACAAGGACCGTCCCTGAGCTGAGAGAGCGCCTGAATGTTTCACAGTGCCAGGCCTCCAAGGCTGGCACTGTGCTAAGCCATGATGGTTTCAGCCAGTAAAGCTGCAGTTCACTATGAGAATTAATTAGACCCGGGGTGGTGGTGGGAGGGGATCGGAGGACCGGACACTGACCCTCCAGAAAAAAGCACCTTATCGGCACAGAAAGGGAGTGGACTGACAATTCCCAGGGGGAAAGGGGTGAGGGGGTGCAGGGAAGAGACTGGACAAAAATCATACACCTATGGATGAGGTCAATGCAGGGGATGGGAGGGAGGTAAGGTAGAGGGAGGAGTGAGAGCCGGGTAGAGGGGAGCTATGAAGGGAAAAAAAAAAGAGAAACAACTGTAATAATCTGAATAAAGATTTAATTAAAAATAAAAAATAAAAAGCGCCTTACCACGGCTTTCTCCAGCAAGATACTGCAGGGCTGGTAGCACCAGCTCCGCCCAGTTGGGGGCTGCAGAGAACCAGCTATTGAGGGAGCTGGCCGGAGAGGACTGCCAATCCAAAACCCGCTCCTCCAGCTGCAGGGAAGCAAAGGCAGAGCAGTCAGGGCCCAGCAATTCCACGATGGCCGCAGAAAGCGGGGAGGATCTGTCCAGTCTGCCCTCGCTACACAGCAAGTCAGCCGAGGGGCTCTGGGAGCGACCAAGAGCTCTTCCCCAGCTGCAGACCAGGGTGGGGAACCTCCAGCCCACAGGCTGTCTAGGCCTGAGAAGTCATTAGGTCTGGCATTAGGGATGAGTAAATGGTGGGCCAAATATAGCAGGCTGCTTTTGACAGATAATTTTGTATGCTATAAATAGCCAAATGGCACTTGGCAACAACAACAACAACAAAGTTCCCACCCCTGCTTCAGAACATGAAGGTTTTCTACGATTTGAACACTTTTCATATACATCCGACTTTCCCACAACTCTTACCACAGGAAGGCTAGACTGCCCCTCCAGCAGCAAGATCTCAAGGAGGAGAGAGAAGAAGCTGGAAGATATTTCATTGATTCCCAGGCAAGGCTTGAGGTCTTCCAGAGGCCTAACGAAGGAGGAAAAATCTAAGAACGAAAAGGACCAAGAACACACCCCTAGGTGGAGTAAGCCCTCCAACCTTCTGTCTATCACAAAGGAGTTCAATAAAGGGCCACACTATGTACTTGCTCTGGAGAACCCCAGGAACCCAGGCTGATGGTTCAACACCAACCAGGCCACCCCAAGCACAAGCTACTGGGTCACTCTTCGGCCCCGTCCTCCACCCTGAGCAGTCAGCTCTGCTGCTCACTTACTCCTCCTTGATGGCGGGCACTGCCAGCGGAGACGGAGCCTGAGAGAGAGGTGGCATCCCTTCCGTCCCGCTTAAGGGCTCAGCCAAGTCCTCTGCTTCCGATTTGATCACTTTTATTTTCTTCTTCTTCCTCTCCTCTTTCTCCTTCACCTTTTTTTTAAGGACAGCCAAGTCATACAGGGCTGCAAAGAAAAAGCAACACAAATCATAAAACAGCACTGTCTACATCCGGGAGCGTGGGAGTCTCATCTGCATTTATTTTCGCAGGCCCACCAGTAAAAGAAAGAGTCTCAAAAACAAGACGTTTAGGTTTGTTTAACACACCCAAAGAGTGATTTACAAATTAATTTTCACAGTTATTCAGGCATCAATGACCTGTTATTTTGATTCTATATTCACTTTCCACCTACAAACCCTCTAGAGCAGTGGTTCTCAACCTTCCTAATGCCGCAACACTTTAATACAGTTGCTCACATTGTGGTGACCCCCAACCATAAAATTATTTCCGTTGCTACTTCATAACTGTAATCTTGCTACTGTTATGAACTGTAATGTAAATATCTGATATGCAGGATGTATTTTCGTTGTTACAAATTGAACATAATTAAAGCATAGTGATTAATCACAAAAACAGTATGTAATTATATATTGTAAAATATTTATTTCTAATTACAAATAAATGAAATTTTGTCTTGAATCATGGTGTAGCATGGATAACAGCCTTCATATGACAACAGTAAACTACATTGCTACACTTTGCTACACCGAGGGGCGGTCTGTTGGTTCCTAAGACCATGGGAAATAGGTGTTTTCTGATGGTCTTAGACGACTCCTGTGAAAGGGTCAGCAAGAAGCAAGCTGTGATTTCTCTGTTTTCCAACATGTACAGAGATTCACGGAATTTAGCACCAGTCAGACGATGGCTGCCCACTGAGGGCGTCATTTACCTGCTAGAGAGCCTTTCCTGCCGGCGTTGACACGAGTCATGATGTCATTGAGAGTCAGGTCCCCTGTCAGAAGGTCCGGGTGATCCTAGATGTGATACCAGAGATTTGTTATGGAGGCCCAAATATGGAGCCCAAACTGCTGGGGATTTTCCCAAGTTACCTAACAAATAAATAGATGTTATGTGCAACTTAACAAGAAAATCATGCTGAATTAAAATCATAAACATAAAAACTGCTCTTCATAACGAGGCAGAGGAGAAGCCAGTGCCAACCTTTCTATAGTATGGCACTTGTGGTTTATAAAGCTCTTTCACATTCCTCACCTTGCGTGCTCTTCAAATAGTCTTGTTAAAGAGCATGTTTTACAACAGGGGTGGGGGACATTTTTTCTGCCAAGGGCCTTTTGGATATTTATAACCTCATTCGTGGGCCATACACAATTATCAACTTAAAAATTAGCCTGCTCTATTTGGTCAAACATGTAATTAATTCACCCCAATGCCTTGGAGGGCCAGACCACATGACTTTGCAGGCCTTATACGACCCCAGGGCCGGGCGTTCCCCACCCATGTTTATAGTGTGAAAACGGGATTCAGAGAAGTTGAGGGACTTGCCCAATACCACCGAGCAGGTGGGGAAGACAGTCGGTTCTGACTTGCACTGTGGGAGTCTCCCCATCTCGCCCCCTGCCTGAGGCGAACTGCCTCCTCTTCCTCCTGTGCCCTCTGGTGTGGCTGCACTGCAATCCCCTGGGTTAGGTGGAGCTTAGAAACAGAAAGAGCGGGCAGAGCAAGGATCTGACCTTGGCTCCGCCACTGACTAGCTATTGGGCCAAGAACAAGCTCCCAACCCTCTGAGCTCTGGTAAAACGGGTATGATTCAACACCAGTCCTAAGCAAAGATTAAATCAGACACTATCTTCAGAGTGCCTTATAGAAAGTCTAAGCGTGGTCCTAGCTGGTTTGGCTCAGTGGATAGAGCGTTGGCCTACGGACTGAAGTGTCCAAGGTCCAATTCCAAGTCAAGGGTACATGCCCAGGTTGCAGGCTCGATCCGTAATAGGGAGCATGCAGGAGGTAGCCTATCAATGATTCTCTCTCTCATCACTGATGTTTCTCTCTCTCCCCCTCTCCTTTCCTCTCTGAAATCAATAAAAATATAAATAAACAATAAATAAAAATAAGGTCAAAGCAGGTGTTTTCTCACACCTTTCGTGTTACTAGCGTCTATGGGGGTCCTGCCCTCTAAAGGTGGTAAGGAAAGAAAGCAGAAATCAAGTAGTGACTACCTGTGTGTTCCTCACAATAGCCAATCCAGAGACTCGCCCCTGAAAACCACTAATGAGCACACACCGGCCCCCACTCTTACCGGTTGATGTTTCCGCTTCTCATGGTGCTTCTTTAGCATGATCTTCAGATCACTGTCCCCCAGTTCGATCTTATCTGAGAGGAAATGAACCAAACCAAATGCACTAGGTCATTCACAATGTGATGCTGAAATTTACATCTTTCTGGTCACCTGTGATACTCAAAACTAAGGTATTTCTCTGAGCTTCCCTTCTGAGGGCCGTGTACTACAAGTACCATCAGTCTTGAAACAGTCATAGGGTCAACTCTTCAGTTTTTCTATAAATTGGTCAATAACCATGACCTCATTTACTTAGCTGATCCCAAAACACATTCAAGATTCTTAACATTCTTCTTTGTTTCCTATCCCAATTAAAAATTCTTCTCTGCCCTGGCCGTTTGGCTCAGTTGGTTGAGTGTCATCCTGTGCACCTAAAGGTCACCGGTTCAATTCCGGTCAGAGCAAATACCAGGTGGCAGGCTCGATCCCTGGTGAGTGCAGGCAGTGTCTCTCTCTCTCACACTGATGTCCCTCTCTCCCCCCACTTCCTCTTTCTCGAATCAATAAAAACAAATTATAAATAAATGCTTCTCTAATTTCACAGATGTTCTGAGAAATTGCCATGGCCCTGGTTACCCCTTTGCTCTATTACTGAAATGCCAAGGCAGGCAGGCCCACCTGCTCGTAAAAAAGCGGAATTGTACCCAAACGCCTCCCATTCCAAGGAACGCTGGTTTGTCTTTCTGGCAGGTAGGGATCTGGCCCCACCTCCCGCCAAGGGAGTCCTCGCAGCAACCTGCCGATTTCCCAGAATGCCAGCCGCAGCCGCCTCGTTCTCACCTGCAGTTTTCATGTCTGTGGTGGAAAGCGTGGGCACCACCCTCAGGGGCACCGCAGGGCTAGGAGAACGCGCTGGGGAGCTCGGGAGCCATGAGCTGAGATCTTCAAAAGAAAATGTTTCTTGTAAATCCCACGTGGCTGTGGACTCCAATAGGGAGATTGGGTAAGTGGCCATGTGGGTGCAACAAGGGCAAGCCAACAACAGGGAGGCCAGGGTTCCACCATTCCTTTCTGACCCTTCCCCAGGCGAGCGGGAGCACTGAGGCCAGTTAAGCGGCTCTTCCGGGAAGAGGCTTCACCAGTGATGGGTCGCACTGCAGCAGGCCAACAGTCACTACTACTCTCCTGTGGGGGGAAAAGCAGTTCTCTCAAGGGGCACACGAGGACCGGACAGGCCCGCTGCGGAGAGCCCTGCCATGCAGAGGCCCAGCTCATTAAGTCGTGCCAAGTGCCCATCACGGGTAAAAATGATATGCAGTCACGCCCCGCCTAAGAGGGACACCCACCCCCCGACAGACAAGGGGACCGCTTCTGGCTGGGGAGGTAAATGGCGACCACTGGCCCCCACCACACCGCAAGCTGCCAGAGTAAACCCAGCAGCTCAGCCCCTCCCAGCGCCCGGGACGCTCACCTTCCTCGTCGGACGACAGGGCCGTGTCCCCGCACTCCTCCTTCACTTCCCTCAAGACCTTCAGGTAGCGCTGCTGGGTGCGCCACTCCCGCTCCTCGGGGGTGCGGGACGGGGAAGGGCGCTTCTGCCGGAAGGAAAGGGCTGGGCCGCTCCGGCGGGCCATTTCCAGGAGGTCCTAGGCAGGCCAGAGGGAGCACGTCAGCACTGAGGCTTGTTCTGGAACCTTCTCTAAGTCTACGTTCTCTTCTCTTCATTGTTTAATAAGCTCTATTCCTTCTCTCCAGATTACACGAAGATGTATATGTGCTTATGCCAAATAAAAACAGCCTATTTTGCTTATTACACGGTAAATACTCATTACACTAGAGACCCAAATATTTCCGTACTGAAGCTTGAGCCACCGAAAGCCAGAATTTCGTCTCGAAGAATTAGCAGCCCCGGGCCCACTGAGGCTGGCGCTCTGCATACCCCACACGGCTCTCGGGGGCCCGTGCAGCCCACATTCCTACCCTAGAGCAACCTGGTTCCCCGGGCGAGCCATGATGGAGCTGAGAGCTGTTTATCGTGGTAAATACTGAAGCTACAATATTTCACCCATTTTAAGAGGTACCTTTCCCCCTGTTTTAACATCCCTGAGATCAGGGTCCATCTTAAAATTGAACATAAGAAAGAATAATATAGTTTAACTGTATCAGCTTCATTGGCAGCTTTCCTTTAGAGTGGTATCTTTCATACTTTACACCTGAGCCACTTCTTGAGGTTCACTGCCCGTTTCACATCCGCTCCCCGACATCACTTACGTTCCGGGAAGCCAGAATCTGCTTCAGCAGCCGATGGAAATACTGTTGCTGGGAGTTGAGGTAGCGCTTGTATTGCGACTTGAAGCACAGCTGCCGGTATTTGACCACCTCCGGGTTAAAGTGTCCATCTTACAAGAACAGGGGTACAATATACACACATCAGTCAACAAATACTTAACGTGTGCTGAAAAAATGCGGTCAACTCTACTAAACTGAGACATACGATACTGGGGCAGGGAGAGGAGATAACCTTTGTGTATGTGGAGCCTACAGTCCCGTGGGGGAGACAGCAAATAAACAGGTAAAAGGATGAGTAATAGTCAACTCTTTTAAATACTATAAAGAAGTTAACTCCAGAGAACTGAAGGGCAAGCAGAGTTCAATCGGGAAAGGGATCTCTAAGGGAAGACGCACAAAAGGAAGCCGGATTAAAGCAACTGCAGCAAAATATCAACAACTGATATAGGTGAACATTACACGAATGTTCGTCATATTATTTTTCAATTTTTCTACATGCTTACAAGTTTTCAAAATGAAAAACTGGGAGGAATATATGCCTGGCTGGTGTGGCTAAGTTGGTTGGGTAGTGTCCCATACACCGAGAGGCTGCTGGTTTGATTCCCAGTCAGGACACATGTCCAGGTTGTGGGTTCAATCCCCAACAGGGGGCGTACAGAAATGTCTGAAGACTAAAGCAGAGTAGGTGGTAGCTGAGAGCAGCATAAGATGACCTGGGAAGGTGAACCGAGATCGGACCACAGATGCTTTTAGGTCGTGCGTGGATTTTATCCTAAGAGCAATGAAGGTTTAAAGGAGAAGAATGACATGCTGGAAGCGAGAGAGAAAGAAAAACAGCTGTAGTGGTCTAGGTGTGACAATGGTGGCTCGGTCCCATGGTCTCCCTCCACAGTCAGTAAAAGCCGAGACCCTAAAGATGGCCTTTTAGGCCCTTCATGACCTCATGCCACCTGTGGCCTCACCTTCCACCAGTCCCCCTTTTGCTCCCTCTACCCCCCTCCAATGGCCTCCATGCTGTTTCCTGAACAGGCCACATACCCTACTTTCTCAAGGCTTTTGTATCTAAAGCTCCCCCTGCCTGCAATATTTCCTATTAACACCCGATATTTTCACGGCTTGCTCTTCCTCCCTTCATAAAGTTTTGTCCCCATGTCACCACGCTGGAGAAGCCTTGCCCAAATACCAAATGTTAAACAGCTCCTGCCCAGCACTCTAGTCCCATTATCTTTCTTATTCTTTGTAGTACTTAAACCAATAAATATTTGCTTATTTATCATCTATTTCTCTCTATTAGAAGGTAAGGTCATTATCTCCAAACCACAAAGAATGCCTGGCACAAAGTAGCTGGTCGGTAAAGAGTGGTTAAATGAATGGAACCAAGAGAGACTTGGGAAACATTTTCAAGGAAGAAAGATCAGACCTGCTGGGACAGGAAGGGGAGCAAGAAGAGGGGAGCAACTGAGCACCGTACCAGCCCATCCTACTGTTGCGGGGGGAAACATGACAGCAAAATAGACAGCGGTAACATCACACAGGCCCTGACGTGACCTCTAAAACCAGGCAGCCCCCACGGAGGCCCCCGGTTTCAGTGAAGTAAACCTCTGCCAATCACAGAGGGGAATCTTTATACGAACGACCCCCCAAAGGAGAGAGCGAGCCTTAAGCCCTTAAGGCAGTGGTTCTCAACCTTCCTCAGGCCGCGACCCTTTAATACAGCTCCTCATGTTGCGGTGACCCCGACCATGAAATTGTTTTCGTTGCTGCTTCATAACTCTTTGCTACTGTTAATGAATCGTAAGGTAAATTATCTGTGTTTTCCAATGGTTAGGAACCGCTTCTGTAGAACCTAAGACCATTGGAAAACACAGATATTTACATTGTGATTCATTAACAGTAGCAAAACTACAGTCATGAAGTAGCAACAAAAACAATTTCATGGTTAGGGGTCACCGCAACATGAGGAGCTGTATTAAAGGGTCGCGGCATGAGGAAGGTTGAGAACCATTGCCTTAAGGTAATGGAAGGTCTGAACAAGCCCGTTCCTGCCAGGCTCTCAGCTGTCAAGTGAGCCAGTTGAACAAAACTCCCAGAGATGCGCTGCCCTTTCAGAGCCCCCTGCCAAGCAGCCTCACCCCAGAAAGGGGGAGAGGAAGTGGCTTCCTCTGCTCCCCTCTATAGGACAGAGAGAAAACTGACTTAGAGCAGCTCCAAAACATCTTGCAATCCCCAATGTAATGACTGATTCAGGAAAGAATCATTATTGGGTGCTAGAACCAGAGTGAAACAAGGGCTTTTGGGAAATGAGTATCACGTGATCACAGGGAAAAGAATTAAAATCCACCCTCCCCCAACCCCCAGTATTTCCATTTATCTATGTTGTTCACAAAACATTAAATACAGTTATATTTGAGTGGTAGGATTAAGACATCACCTGCCTTGAGATGACAATGGGAAAGAAATAACATTTCCCATAGAGGGTTCTCAGCAAAAATGTTTAACCCAAATCTAATCATGAGAAACAAGAAGACAATTCCCCAGAAAACAGGATGTTTTACAATTCAAGTGTCCTAGGCTCTTCAAAAAAGGTCAGTGTTTTCAAAGACAAGGTGGGGGAAAGGCAGAGGGCCCTAGATTCAGGAAGCAAAGAGACATGAGATCGAAACATGAGGCATGAACCTTGAATTGGTCCTGGATTTAAGAGACAACTATAAAGGCCATTTGGGGACAACTGAGACAATTTGCATGTGGGATACTCTATGATATTTTTTGCTCCATGTAAAATGTCTTGGGTGTAATAAAGAGGAGTGTGATGGCGTGGGAAAATGTCCTTGTTATGAGATATATAACTGCTAAAGAGGCTGGCAGGTATCATGCTTTCTGCAGAAAAGCATATGTAATTCAGACACATACACACATACACATACATATATGTAATAATGCAAATGGTAAACTATTACTAAAAATTATTGAAAGACTCATAAAAGTGCCTGTAAGATATTGGTATTTTTTATTTATTTATTTTTTGTTAATCCTCACCAGAGGGTATTTTCTCCATTAAACTTTTAGGAAGTAGAAGGGAGGAAAGAGGAAAAAGAGAGAGAGAGAGAGAGAGAGAAAACATCAATTGGCTGCCCCCTGCAAGCACTCCAAACAAGGCTGGGATCAAATCGGCAACCCAGGCACATGCCTTTGACTGAAAATTGAACTTATGACCCGTTAGGGCTCAGGCTGACACTCTAACTTCTGAGTCACATGGCCAGGGCGATGTTGGTAATGTTTTATTTCTTTTTTTTTTTTTTTTTTTTTTTATTAATTTGTAAATTTTTTATTTTTTTTTTTTTATTTTTTTTTTTTTTATTAATTTTTTATACATATCTTCCCATTGCCCCCCTCCCTCCCATGTTTTATTTCTTGATCTAGGTTTTACATAGCTGAGTTCATATTATAATAAACGACTGAGCAATACACTTATAATTTATGTATTTCCTATGTAAGTTAAAAAGATAGTGTAGGCAGCAAGTGTTGCACAAAGCCAGTCTGCTGAGTGGGTATCTATAATAATAAAAGCATAATATGCTAATTAGACTGGACATCCTTCCAAACGACCTTCCACATGAAGCCAGGGCTGCCAGGGAAGCCCGGGTCCTGGGTGCCTGCCAGTGGCCAGAGGAAAGCTCGGGTCCCAGATGGCAGCAACAGGGAGAAGGAAGGGCTACTCCTGCACAAATTTCGTGCACCGGGCCTCTAGTCGGTACATAAAAACAGACTGCAACGAAGACCTGCACATGACTGAATGAGTCCCCCGCTACCACCCCTCCCGAAAGCCCGCTGAGCTACGCACCTCGGAAGAGCTTTTGGGCGATGTGCAGAGGGTTCCCGAAGCGGAAGTTCTCGCCCCTGAACAGGGCCAGGAGCAGCTGGTTCTGCTGCTCAGCACTGTCCTCGGGAACGTGGGGCAGAAACTGCTGGAGGTGTGCACGCTGGGAATCGCTCAGTACTTCCTGCCACGTGGAGAGGCTGACCACCTCAAAGAATATCTCGGGCTAGGAGAATAAGGGGAAGCAGGAGAAACGTCAACGAGAGAAAAAGAGGTTTCTAAGTTTTCTGTTGGTGATAAAATATGTATGACATAAAACTTCCCATTTCACCCATTTTTAACTGTACGGCTCAGTAGCATGAAGTACATTCACACTATTGTACAACCATCGCCACCATGCAAGTTTTAAGTGTTTGTAAACAAACTAAAATTCCACTGATCTTTCCTCAATGCTCAAAACCTAAGAGATTCAAAAAGACTACCTATAAACCAAAGTCTTACACCCAACAGCAATTAATCCAGAGGAAAATAATCTCAGAGGAGAGAACCCTATCTGGGAACCATTTCTGCCAGCAGGGGACATGATGGCAGATTCCGAGTTTAGCGAAAATGAATGGTAGGAACAAGTTCACACGAGAGGAGAGAACTTGAGGAGTTAAGGTCACCTGCTGAGAGTGAGACGCAGCAGGATGGAGCTCATTTTCAGTTCAACAATCACATACTGGACATCTATGTGCTACATACTAAGACTAGTACTGCATACATATTAAACAAGCAATTACAACACAGCTTAACAAGTTTACCTATGAAGCACACCTCCCAGACTGAAGGCTTCAGAGAACACCTACCAGAGGAAGTGACACTTAAGATAGTGAGGGATATCCGGCCAGCATGGCTCAGTGGTTGAGCATCAACCCATGAACCAGGAGGTCATGGTTCAATTCCCGGTTGGGGCATATGCCCGGGTTGTGGGCTCAATTCCCAGTGGGGCACACAGGAGGCAGCCAATCAATGATTCTCTCTGATAACTGATGTTTCTATTGCTCTCTCCCTCTCTGAAATCAATAAAAAAAAAAATATATATATATATATATATATATATATATATATAATACTAGAGGTCCGGTAGGGTCCCTAAGCCTGGCAGGCCATCAGGGCTGGCTGGGGCCTTCCTTTGTTTTGAGCCGCCCTCTGATGGTCAGTGCATGTCATAGCAAGCAGTCAAACTCCCAGTCAGTCGAACCCCCAAGGGGACAATTTGCATATTAGCCTTTTATTATTTAGATATATATTTTTAAAAGACAGTGAGGGATGATAAGGAAAAGAAAAAAAGACTGAGGCAAGAGGGTTAAAAACCCAAAAACAAAAAGAATTCAGGCAACATGAGGATGGCACAAGAACAGGGAAGGAGAGGGGGAGCAGCAAGCAGGAGGAACAAGGGACCTGTGAGCATGCTCAGTACATGTGCCTTTACCCTCTGGGCAAAGGGGAGCCCTCAACTGTCTCAGCATGAGTACACAAAAGCACCTCAGCTCCGTGTCCAACGTGGTCCCCTGCAAACCCGTTGGTGCTCACCACTTTATTCCCCTCAGTGTCTGGCATAAGGTAGGTGCTTAATGAAACAAGTATTTGCTGACTGAGTGACACAGATTTACTTGAAAGGATATACAGCAACTTCGGTGGTTGTTACTTTAGGTGAGAGAGGGAATAAGACAAGGGCAGAGTGGCGGCTTTAATTTTATATAAAATGTCTGACATATTATGGAAGAGAAATCTGAACCAAATATGACTAAATGAAATTATCTCCTAAAGCTGGATGATGCTCAGATGAATATCAGCTTTATGGCACTGCACCTATGTTTAAAATATGCAAAATAAACCAAGACAGAGAAACAGATGTTTCGGGCCCTAGCATCTTCCACATACTAAGCGCTTAATAAATAGCAGACACCTTGATGATAATAATCACAGTGCCCGTCCGTGAAAGCGGTCACAGCACGTAGGACACACACTAATACCTGGCAAGCGGGTTCCTTACAGCCAGAGGACATGTTTGGGTTTAGTTCCATTAATCACAACATGGGTAATCAATGTCATGTAAACATACACATAATTCTCCTCTTTAAAAACTTGTTGCTCATTGCTGAAAATTAACTGGTTAAAAATAGGGCTTTATGACATAGTATCACATTATTAAACATGCACAATGTAGCTTATAATTTCTTCCTCACTCAGAATATTCAATAGACTCTCCACAAAAAAAGACAGAGATCGCCGAAACCGGTTTGGCTCAGTGGATAGAGTGTCGGCCTGGGGACTTAAGGGTCCCAGGTTCGATTCCGACAGGGGCATGTACATTGGTGGCGGGCACATCCCCAGTGTGGGGCATGCAGGAGGCGGCTGATCGATGTCTCTTTCTCATCAATGTTTCTGGCTTTCTATCTCTTTCCCTTCCTCTCTGTGAAAAATCAGTAAAATATATTAAAAAAAAAAAAAAGACAGAGATCACGCTGGCTGCAGTGCCGAGAATGAAACAGAAGGCAGCGAGAGACTGAACAGGATGAGAACAGTGGCTGTGGGGAGGCCGAGAGAGGAAAAGATGGGGTGATGTAACTCACGTCCTCCAGAAGGTCCTCCGGCAGACTGACCCTGGTGTCCCCCAGGAGGCAATCCTCCATAATCCGGGCGCCATGGCCATCTCCACACGGACCCAGTTCCAGGGGGTCCGTCAGCATATGGTCCAAGGAATCCATTGTTTATGTTCCACGGGGAATCTAGACAAACGCAGGCAGTCACACCTTGAGACAGAAAGGCAGAAATCCCAGGGATCTGGTGGACAAGCTCTTTTAGAAAATATTCCATCTCAGACCCACTCTTACCCCTTATCTTCACACCCTAACTACAGCTGAACCGCTCTTCTCCTTCTCACTCATCACTCCATAGTCATCCGAACTTTCAAATCTTACCAGACAGACCTCTTCTAACTCCCAAATTTAGAGATTTTCTAGCTTCATTTTACACACAAGCAAAAGGAGACTCGATGAACAACAGATCAGCAGAGGATGTAATTTAGACTTCTAGCCTTCCCAGGCCAATAATATCTCCACTAAAACATAATTTAACAGCCCTAACTGGTTTGGCTCAGTGGATAGAGTGTCAGCCTGCGGACTGAAGGGTCCCAGGTTCGATTCCGGTCAAGGATATGCATGTACCTTGGTTGTGGGCACATCCTCAGTGGGGAATGTGCAGGAGGCAGCTGGTCAAAGTTTCTCTCTCATCGATGTTTCTAACTCTCTATCCCTCTCCCTTCTTCTCTGTAAAAAAATTAATAAAATATATTTTTAAAAAAACATAATTTAACTATTATTTTTTTTTAGCAATTAAGTCTTTGCTCTTTCACAAAAGAAAATTCACAGATAATCATGCTCAGACACTAACGATAAGTTATTTAATGAGGGCCTATCTCATTTAATTCTTACAACTGTGAAAGACAGGGTTATTATATCTATTTTACAGACAGTAAAACAAGTAGATAAGTAACTTGCCTAATTCCAGGGATAGGACTGAGGCTCAGGTCTGCCTGGAGGCAAAGCCATTTCTTAACACTACACCCAATACTAACTAAACTTCCAATTTAAATCATGAAAAGGGAGCATCTTCTGATGACTTCATCAGTCCAAATAAACTCCAGAGGCTCCAAGAACCTGACTGGGACCATCTGTAACGTGGAGGCCAACCCACCTTTAGTTGGCCCATCCGATTTTATAACCATGTAAATGTAATGCTACTTTTTTCTCCTTCCTGTAATAACGGAACACAGCTGGCCACCTTTAGAAAAGTACCTATTAAAACATTTCACAAGGCTGATGGCTAGAATCCATGGAAAGCTGCGGCCACAGGACTGAACAACGCTCTCAGGAACAAGGAGCTTGGCCTCCATCACTCTAGGACAGCGTTCTCAACCTGTGGGTCGCGACCCCTTTGGGGGTCGAACGACCCTTTCATAGGCGTCGCCTAAGACCATCGGAAAACGCCTATTTCCCATGGTCTTAGGAACCAACACACCCTCCTCGGTGTAGCAAAGTGTAGCAATGTAGTTTACTGTTGTCATATGAAGACTGTTACCCATGCTACACCACGATTCAAGACAAAATTTCATTTATTTGTAATTAGAAATAAATATTTCACAGTATATAATTACATATTGCTTTGTGATTGATCCCTATGCTTTAATTATGTTCAATTTGTAACAATGAAAATACATCCTGCATATCAGATACTTACATTACAGTTCATAACAGTAGCAAAGTTACAGTTATAAAGTAGCAACGGAAATAATTTTATGGTTGGGGGTCACCACCACGTGAGGAGCTGTCTTAAAGGGTCGCGGCACTAGGAAGGTTGAGAACCACTGCTCTAGGAACACTAGCTAAGTCCATGCTCTATTTCCTATTCCTACCAAATGGGCTAACCATAACAGGCACAGGAAAATGGAAAGAAAAGAAAAAAAAAAAAAAGACTACATGCCAAGACCGGTTTGGCTCAGTGGATAGAGCGTCGGCCTGCGGACTGAAGGGTCCCAGGTTCGATTCCGGTCAAGGGCATGGACTTTGGTTGCGGGCACATCCCCAGTAGGGACACGTGCAGAAGGCGGCTGATCGATGTCTCTCTCTCATCGATGTCTCTAACTCTCTATCCCTCTCCTTTCCTCTCTGTTAAAAAACCAATAAAAATATATTTAAAAAAAAAAAAAGACTACAAATGAAAACACCAAACTTCGGACTCTGGACAAATCTTACCTCACCGGGTGTCAATTGATGAAGGGTGGTTGGGCCAATCCTGGATTCCTGCAACGAACAATCTCTCGACGGATGAGTTTACGTGACTTCACGCAGTCACGCAACGTAGCAATGGAATGCCTTCTCATTCTGAAATTCTCAAATGATAAAACAGCCAACCTGTAAATGTACTGTGGAAACAAGCACCTCCCCACGAAACTATT
>JAAGEH010000417.1:21147198-21218553 GCA_011751065.1 Lasiurus cinereus
GTTCCAATACCCTGAACATGCCCGGTGCTAAATGAATGACGGAAGCAGGTGAGAAAGCACAACACGTGTGTTTAACAAAACTTTGAAATAGAAGATAAAACACACACACACACACACACACACACACACACACACACACACAGAAGCAACCTGATGCTGAGACTCGAGCCCCAATTTCCAAGAACGGACACACCGCGGGGTAAAGAGACAGGAGCTCCACCTGCCTCGGAGGAGCATCACCTGTTTCACTACTTAATCTCACAAGTGTCTCCGATTCGGGGGACCTGGAGCTGAACGGCATCTCAACCCGGGGGCCACCTCTGCCCGGTTACCCTCCGGAAGAGGCTCTCCCAGCACAAAAAGCGGGCAGCGGCCGGAGCCTGGGACCCCGGAAGCCACGGGTTCCACGGGTTGCTAAGCCCGCTGGCGCCCGGGCCGCTCTACGAGACCGGGAAGGCCTCCCCCAGGTCCCTCCCTCGGCGCTAGGGCCCCCCGCCCCTCCCCGGCCCCGCCACGCACCCCGCTTCTCCGCGCCCCAAACCAGCTAAGCCTCAGGCTCCTTCCGGGGCCGCCCCGGGCTCCGAATGGGTCGTCCCTGCAGCAAAGCCTCCCCCCGGGCCACCCCGCCTCAGCCCGAGGCCCGGGTCCCGCCCTTCCAGCCTGCACCGCCGCGCCGGGCCCCTCCGCCCCCGCCCTAACCCCCTCCCGCCCGGCCACTCGCTCGCACAGGCCCGCACCCCGCCACCTGCCCACCCGAGCGGCGACCCCCTCGGAGACGCCAGCACCTCCCTTCCTCCGCTCCCCCCGCTCCCCCGCGGCCCCCCCGCAACGACTTAACCCTTTCGCCCCCTGGGGCCCGCCCTCACCTCGGCCGCCAGCGCGGGCCTCGTTGCCCGCTGCGCTCCCCGGCCCGCGGGCTCCAGGACGCGCTCGCCCTCGCCAGGCGTCTCTACGCGTGCACGCTCCGGGCTCCGGCGGCGGAAGGGGCGGGGCCTTGGATGCCGGAGGGCGGGGCCTAGAGGGGCGGGGCCTAGGACGTCGGGGCGGGGCTGCGTGAGGCGGGGCCTACGGAGGCGTGTCTCTGGACGGGGCCTGGAAGGTAGGTAGAGAAACGGAGCGGGGCCTGGGGCGGGGCGGGGCCTGGGGAGGGGCGGGGCCTGGGCGGGGCTTGGGGCGGGGCCTGGGGCGGCAGACGCGCTCTCCGCTGTGTCTCAGCATGCAATTTGCAATCAGCTTGAAGGTCGCACCTGGTTTAGAAGTTTCTGGAGGGTAGAGAGGGTGTGTAGTTTTTACCTGGCCGCGAATTGAGGCCCCAAAACCCGAGTCACTGAGTGCAGTTTTATGAGGTAAGGTTTGCGGAGAACATACCTTGCTCCAGACACTATGCTAAGCATTTTCTATCAACTGTCTTTGCACTACAGCTGCGTTTTTAGTACTATGCACTATTCACTCCCATTTTGAAAAACAGCGGTTTCTCGAGTTACGTTGAGGAGAAAGGGGACTCGAGCCCATGCCCGCCCCCCTCGTGTGCTCCCATTTCTCCCTCCCCACCCAGGACCCTGGATGTCGGGGAAAAGTATACACACTGAAGAAATACACTTTAAATTAAACTGGATAACGTTCCTCTGGTTAAGAATCTATGTCTCTTTCTTCTTACTCACTGGCTCTTACTAAGAATAGCTTCAGACTCCAAGGCTACTCCCAGCAGATGTGCAGAGATCATCCTCAGATCTCTATTTTATATAAAGTTTTTTAAAAAAAAAACACTTTTTAAAAATATTATTTTTTTATTTCATAGAGGGAGTGGGAGAAAAAGAAACAACAATGATGAAAGAATCATCCTCAGATCTCTATTTTATAGAAAGCTTTTTAAAAAAAACCACTTTTTAAAAATATATTTTTTTGATTTCATAGAGGGAGTGGGAGAAAAAGAAACAACAATGATGAAAGAATCATCCTCAGATCTCTATTTTATAGAAAGCTTTTTTTAAAAAAACTTTTTAAAAAATATATTTCTTTGATTTCAGAGAGGAAGGGAGTGGGAGAGAAAGGTAGAAACATCCATGATGAGAGAATCATCCATGGCTGCCTCCACCTCACGCCCCACCGCACATGGAGCCCACAACCCAACCAGGCATGTGGCTTGACAGGAATCCAATGGTGACCTCCTGGTTCCTAGGTCCACACTCAACTACTGAGTCACACCGCCCGGCCTCAGTTCTCTTGATCGGATACAACTATGTCAGAGAAGCTGGAGGGCCCCCCAAAAAGATCCCTCCCATTTTGGAAAGTAGAAGTTTAAAAAAAAAAAAAAAAAAAAAGCTCCCTCTCTGTTCCCCTGCTGGCTGCAAGCCTGCCCTTAGTTCCCGTTAGAAAGTTGGTAGGTTCTTGAATTAGAAACCACCAAGTGAATAAGCAGAACACATTCCACAGTTGTCACCCACAAATTCTCTCACAGGGAGTCTGACCAGACCACAGTGGATCAAAGAGTCAAAACACTGTAAGTCGTAATAATAGGAAAAAAATTTAAGTCTCAGTAGCTCTTGAAGCGTCACACATACAAACAAGGAAGATGTTTATTTAAAAAAATATTTATTAATTTTTACACCGGCTGAGTAGCACAAGACTATTAACACTATAACTCACTGAATGTACAATAAATGTTCACATTTAAATAACAGGATAGGGTCAACATTTTTAACCCAGGGGTCGGCTTGAGCATCTCATGAAGTGCTTTTTAGCCCTAAGAGTTTTTTGAAAGGATCATTGGAAATCAAAAAAAAAAAAAAATTCAAGAATCAAAATAATAGGGTTTTTTTTTCCTGGATAACAGGAATTTTACATGATAAAATGTCTATTATGTGGGCACAAATCAAGCAATAAAAAGGTAACATCTATGTTACTCCAAAATTTACACTGCACTGATTGAAGTCTACAGTGCCAATGTGTCTTAAGAAACAAAACAATATAAACATTGGCTACAAACATTTTCCCCCAAAATCGGGTCTTCCAATGACTTATGCTCTGCCCATCTCTTCAAATCCAAGTCCTTTGGAAAGTTTATTACCTTGGATGAATGTGCAGAATACCTGATCTTAAAGCAGTGTGATTTGGCTTGCCTGCCACCTGCATCTCTGGTTGATAATATACACATTAGTTTTAGAGATTTACTTATTCCACATAAGAGCAAAAGAAAGAAAGAAAAAAAAAACTTAGATAGGAAACAGACAAAGAGGTCCTTCCACATTTCCTTCTGTGTATTTTAAAACTTGAAATAACTGGTATAAAATGAACATTCCATTTAGTGATAGTTTACTATGTTAATCAGTGTTACTCCTGAGGTGAGGAGGGAGAGAGGTACCTTGCTGATTCAAATGAAAAAGGACCCAAGAGAGCTGAATTTAAGGTATTAAAACTAAACTGGATCATTGGGGAAATACAGTATTCTTCACCTAGCAAGTCATTCTAGACTGGATCCTAGGATATATACAATCATTACAATGTGGGACGGTGGGACCCAGAGTCTCTAGTTTGTCATTCAGGATCAATATTTTCTACTAAAAATATTGACATTACCTCTTTGTTACCAAAAATACAGAGTCCATTTTTCAGTTTCTACACATTTCCCAAGTAACTTTCTCAAGTTCTCCTAGTACCCAAATTTTCAGGGGTAACTAAATAAATGAGGTCTCAGAAATAAAGTGCAAAGATCTACATATTAGTGAAGTTGTTTCAATGGAATTGCTTACTTTTCAGAAAAGTTATCTTCACTATAAAGAAGCTACTCTACTTAATTGGTAGAACCAGCTTTTACCCAGAAATGTAAATAAAATAAATTAACTTCATTTGAAATGTAAGTCAGGTCTTTCTTTTCTGCAGTGATAAACTCTACCATCAGTAATTATTCTAAAAATGTGTTAGTATATCAGAAAAAGTTGTTAAAATACATACTGATCTCTGCAGTGTACAATTGGAATGTATCGTAAAAAAGAGGGAAATGTTTTCCCCCAATGAATTCATAGCTAACAAAGAGGAATGCATATAAGCAAAACTATTACTGAGGCAGATTTTTTTCCTTTCCCTATTGACAGTGCAATAGCCATAAAGATTGGATTTCTCCCAGATCCCTTAATGCAGTGATTTTCAACCAGTGTGCTACAAGAAGAATTTGCAAAACATTCAATACCTGACTATTTAGTCAGGGGCACTGACCTCTTCTCAGATTGCCAAATAACAAAAGGACAAGAGCCAATACAACAACAGCCATCTGGTATGAATGCTCTGTCTTGAACCATAAATACAGTGTCCCCCAAAAATGTATACACATTTGAATAGCAGATAGCTCAATTTTGAAAGGGATATGTATTATAATAACCCAGAGTAATAACTCAAAGTATGTATACATTTTGGGGGGAACACGCTATACATAGGTCATATAATAATTAGTTGCATCTTCTTGGTTGCAATGCATAATAAGGTTTCATCTGATTGGTTAGTTCTTGGTACCAGAAATCTTTATATACAAGCAAAAAGGGTAGGTAATTATTATATTTTTTTTGTAAATAAATCAAAATTATACCTTTTTGTCAGATTGGCAAAAAAATATAATTTTTGGTGTGCCACAGAATTTTAGTAATTAGTTTATGTGTGCCATGAGTTGAAAATCATTGCCTTCATATATTGTAAATGGTCCCCACATTCTTATTTCACCCCTAAGTGTGAAGATGGTCATACCCACGGGTCCAGATGAGTTATAGTATAACCACAGTGTGGTCAAGGTAGGAGTGGTAAGAAATAAGGAGGGCCACCTGAAGGAATGTTCATTTTAAGAAAGCATTAAAAATCCTAAAATACACTGAGTGCGGTGGGCGAGGGCCGAATATACACCTGGTAAGAGAAAGGAATTCACCCTTTACCGATGAATGGTACGGATCCTGCAAGGCAGGACAAGGTTTCAGTGCTTTTTCACGTTATATACATATTACATCGTTTCCGTGATTTTACTGGGTACAGCTATCTCTAGTCTCTCCTTATTGCAACCACGTCAGAGAATGGTGGCAATGCTTTGATGCAGAAGTTGCAATTCTGCTGACACGAGGCAACCCTTTTCTTACAGGGGGTCCGCCGTTGTGGACGGATAAAGTAAGATCCAGCAGAACACGGTCTCTTGGCCTTATGTGCTGAGGGCAGTATCTCTGGGAAGTACTACCAATGGCCCAACAGTGATTTTTCCCACAAAGGGCAAGTTGTTTTTTTGTGTGTGTGTTTTTTTTCAATCAGCAATAAAAAATATTTAGACGACAGTGTTCCCTTCAGAACATCACTGTCACCCTTGGTTTCCTCGTGGTTATTTTCATAGTCCACAGGCCCCCGTGGTTGAGTTCCTGCAAACGCAAAGGATGAAGCAGTTCTGGCCTAACTCAGACCCACAAAATGCCCCTTCTCCTCTGGTGCCACGGCTTGGCATGAAGTCCACGGCCATGGACTTGTCACACCCTTTTTCTCCACCTTTGGTACAAACACAGTACGCCACTTCCTAGCTCCACCAAGGAAAAGTAAGGCTTATCGATGTGTTAAAAAGTCAACCCACGAACGAGGCAAAAATGTCTCCATCTTGAACTCTACTCGCCACTGAAAGATCTCCATTCCACACCAGCAACTCCTAGAGCCCACTTGGTAAAGGCGGCCTTGATCAAATAAACCCCGGTCAACTGTACGAGTGTCAAAACTGTGACCCTCCATACCCTTGAGTGAATGACAAATCGTTAAAAAAAAAAAAAGAGTTGTACGTGTCAGAAGCTTTCCGATCTATGAATGAGACAAGACGTGATGTGACTGCTGGATTCTAGCTCGAGGGCGGCAGTTAAGGTTTCGTGATATGCACTTCCCGGCTCCCGTTCCCATTGGTGGTGGTGGTAATGATGTACTGGGTGGGCTGCTGCTGGCTGGTGGTCTGGGGGTCCAGGTCGCTGTGCGCAGCTGGCTGAACCTGGACTCCCCCAGAGAGGGCAGAGGCTTGCTTTTCCTCCAGCTCCGGTTGACTTTCTGATAACACATAATGACCCTAGAGCAGGAAGAAAAGGGTCTTTAGAAATCGAGGCCTATGGGGGGGAAGGGGGTGTTGGGGACAGAAAGAGGGAGGAATCTGTAAAGAAATGTTACAAGGGGAACTAAAACAGGCACGTAGGGGAGGTGTCTTACCACAGTGTTTTGGGGAGAATGGGTCATAGTAGTTGACCACAAAGATGATTCTTTTTTTTTTTTAATATATTTTATTGATTTTTTTACAGAGAGGAAGAGAGAGGGATAGAGAGTTAGAAACATCGATGAGAGAGAGACATCGATCAGCTGCCTCCTGCACGCCCCCTACCAGAGATGTGCAGCAACCCAAGGCACATGCCCTTGACTGGAATCGAACCTGGGACCCTTCAGTCCGCAGGCCGACGCTCCATCCACTGAGCCAAACCGGCTTCGGCACAAAGATGATTCTTAGTTATTCTATCAAAAGACACAGTGAAGACGTTCGGAGACAGAGCTGGGCATCACAATGGTAACCCACGTGGCAAACAAAACATTTGCCCTTGAACTACTCTGAAGAATTCAGATTTCTAAAATAAGATTGCTATCTGTCAATTAAATGTGAAGATGAATATAAAATTGATCAAAGAAAAATTATCATCTAAAGCAAGCATGTCAAACTCGAAGACTAACACAGGCCCGCGGCCCACGGGCCAAGAGTTTGACACCCTTGATCTAAAGTCTCGGTAAAGAGGCAGAACAGCCCCCAAGACCAGTAGTGAAGGTCAACTGTTCCCAGACTTCAGAATTTCAAACCCTGGCAAAATTAAAAGTAATAATAAATGTTTCCAAGTGTTATTTTGCCAAGCAAAGCCATTTTTGAAATGCTGTCAAACAAAAGATGCTTTAACACTCAAAAGCATAGGAAGAGCACAGTCTTAGAATAAAGTCCCTTACAATGAATAAAACAGCTTCATGAAAACATACACTGTCTATTTCCTCATTTCTCCTCTACTAATGAAATCTCCCTCATGGACTGCAGCTAGCTAGATCCTGACGTTAACATTTTAAAGAAAAAATGTGATGGACAGAAGAGGGGTTAGCTAGCTGCTAGGCTGAGGATGGAGCGTCGGCCTACGGACTGAAAGGTCCCGGGTTCGATTCCAATCGGAGGCATGTACCTTGCTTGCGGGCACATCTCCAGTGTGGGATGTGCAGGAGGCAGCTGATCGATGTCTCTCTCTCATCGATGTTTCTGACTGTCTATCCCTCTCCCTTCCTCTCTGTGAAAAATCAATAAAATATAAAATAAAAAAAAAGAAAGTCACAGAGCAAGCTGGTATGGGTCAGTGGTTGAGCATCAACCCCTGACCCAGGAGGTCACTGGTTTAATTCCCGGTCAGGGCACGTGCTTGAGTTGTGGGCCCAATCCTCAGAGTAAGGCATATAGGAGGCAGTTAATCGATGTTTCTCTCCCTTCGATGTTTCTATCTATCCCTCTCCCTTCTTCCCTGAAAAATCAATACAAAAATTTTTAAAAAGCCACCGTGTTTGAAAACTCAAGCACTGGCCTTTTCCAGCAATGTCCAGAAAAAAGCCGTAGCCAAATACCCATTTGATTGATCTAGGGCAGTGGTCGGCAAACTCGTTAGTCAACAGAGCCAAATGTCAACAGTGCAGTGACTGAAATTTCTTTGGAGAGCCGAAAACCAACTTCTGCGCATGAGCCATGAAGTTTCAATTGCACTGTACATGCGCACGTGGTATTTTGTGGAAGAGCCACGCTCAAGGGGCCAAAGAGACGCGTGTGGCTCGAGAGCCACAGTTTGCTGACCACTGATCTAGGGCCATAAGCTCTGAGTCCATGCTCATCACCCAACTATAATTTGGTTTCCCATAGCCCAGCCTCCTATGCAGGGCACTGAGAATAAAGAGATAATGACCAAGACCCGGCTTTCAAGGAATTTATCGCCTACCGAGAAAAAATAGATAGTAAACCAATAATTAAAGTAAACTGTGACCGGGTTAGAATACAGCCCCACAAGTTGTAATGGGAGCACAGGAGAGGTACTTCTAACTCAGATAGTGCAGGCTGGGGAGCAGAAGGCAGCGGGAGGGGAGTCGGATGCAGTAGGGTGGACAGGAAAACCCTCTCGAGCACAGCTTACCGGAGTGACCGCCTTCACTTGGCCAGTTGTGACTGGAGTTGCCACACCGCTATCGGTAATCACAAACTGTCCCGGGGGAAGCGTCATCATTTGAATCTCAGATGCTGGAAAACAGGAAATGTGCATAGTTCAGTGGTCTCAGATTTTAAAACAAGTGATAGACAAAAACCCTAACATGTAACCACCTTCCCCACCGAGACACTGCCAGGGATTTGCTTGCTGAGTCTTATGATGATGTGATTTTTTAAAAATATTTTTATTGATTTCAGAGAAGAAAGGAAAGAGAGAAAGAGAGAAATGAGAACTAATGATTGGCTGCCTCTGTCCCTACTGGGGATCGAGCCCACAATCCAAGCATGTGCACTTGAGAAACTAATGATTGGCAATGAGAACTAATGATTGGCTGCCTCTGTCCCTACTGGGGATCGAGCCCACAATCCAAGCATGTGCACTTGACTAGAATCGAACCTGGGACTTTTCAGTCAAAAGGCTGGTGCTCTATCCACTGAGCCAAACCAGCTAGGGCTGATTTTTTGATATAGTAAAAGCACCTCTGACACAAACTGTCCATGTGAAGTTAGCAGAGTTACCAAATATTGCAGGCGATCAATGCACCTCCCTCAACTGTGGCTTCTGAATATCCATAAAGACAAATACACAATAGCTTTTTAAAACCCTGAAATAAGATACAAAAACTTACCTGTTAGCTTAATATTTGTATCTCTTTTTGTTTTAATTGTTAATGTATTTTATTGATTTTTTTACAGAGAGGAAGGGAGAGGGTTAGAGTTGGGAGAAACATCGATCAGCTACCTCCTGCACGCCCCCTACTGGGGATGTGCCCGCAACCAAGCTACATGCCCTCAACCGGAATCGAACCTGGGACCTTTCAGTCCACAGGCTGACGCTCTATCCACTGAGCCAAACCGGTCAGGGCAATATTTTTATCTCTTATATTCACATCTGAATGAGTAGCACAATGTATCCACTATTGCCCAGCAATCATGAATCAACCTAACTTGAGTTTTATTTCACCAAAGTTCACCCTAGCACCCAGTTGAGTCTCTGAGTAATATTTTCTACTAAAAGGGACCAGAGCTTCTTGGGAAAATGTCTGATTCCAGATCTGGGGCAGAAAACATAGAAGATGAACCTAGAACATGGTGTCACACCAGCATGCAATATATCACAAAAGACTACAGGATGGTGTAGGAAAGATACAGGAGCCAATCTAAAGATGCTCCCAACCAACATGGCTCAGTGACTAAGCAACGACCTGTGAACCAGAAGGTCATGGTTCGATTTCTGGTAAGAGCACATGCCCAGGTTGCGGGCGCTACCCCCAGTGTGAGGCATGCAGGAGGCGGCCGATCAATGATTCTCTCTCATCATTGATGTTTCTCTCTCTCCCTGTTCCTTCCTCTCTGAAGTCAATAAAATATATTTTAAAAAAATTAAAAAAAAATGCTCCCACGAGCTAAAGATGGGTAATCTGAGCACCAGTAAGGATAACCACTGCAGTCATCTGAACCCGTCAGCTGTGTTGAAATCCATGAGTATATGACAGCCCTCACTGGTCTACTGGGTAATTCTAGGAAACAAAGCATGAATTTGAAAATTGGCAAGCAAGGAGCTAAGCCAGGTATTTAAAGCATTGACCTGCCATTTCTGCACAAACTGAACCTCAGAGAAACCTGCTCATTAAGGTAAAATTGTTTTCTTCATTGAAGCTTCCCAGCTAATTCGTGTCTAAAAATGACTGAATCAGCCTAGGGCCGCTTTGCAATCCCTGATGAAAAGAGAGAGAGTCAGACACTGCGTGCCTCCTGGTGCAAGTACAGAGCCAGCGGACACAAAACTAAACCTGATCCCAACAGAGCCTCTAGATCTAATTGCCAGCCTACAGGGAATAAAAGGGCCGGAAGAAGGCATCTTAAATGATCCCATAGCAAAATCCATGTGGGGCTTTGAGAGATGTCAAAATGTGGAAAACGTGCCTACCTTCTTTAACACATAAATTGTAACTTAAAAGAGAGAACACATAGTAAAAGAAACTCAAAATACAGAATCAATTGCAATGTTTGACCCTCATTTGGAACCCAGTTTGGACAAACCAGCTATTAAAATGTATGAGACAGTCACAAGAAATATGAGCCCTGACTGGATATCTGATGGTATCAAAAACATTACCATAATTTATTTGTAGGGGCAGTCACGGTACTGGAGTTGTGTTGTTGTTTTGTTTTTTTTTTAAGTATATTCCTCTGGTTTTGGAGATACATACCTAAATGTGTGTGGATGAAATGGCATGGATTATTACCTAGTTGGAGAACTGGGAGGGAAGGGGAGAATGATGAGGGGATATGGGAGTGTTCAGTGGAGATAAAATTGGCCAGGAGCTGATAACTGCTGAAGCTAGATAATGGGTACAGGGGCATTCACTACACTATTACTAGTATATTTTTCTATCTTTTCAATTTTTTCCCTAAAATAAACAAGTCCTAGAATATTTTCTTCAGATTAGAATGTTAGTTCATACTATTATCACCGGGACTGTCTCCATCATTCCATATCTCGTTCACGGGAATTAAATTGAGTATAAATGCCAGCCTGTTGGCCAGGATCCCACTGGTATTTACCATGACCAGAAACTAGATTCAGGCCTCGTAGTGCCCACCAATATTTAAGAGAATAGACTGTAAAAATAACTAAATGGACGGGGTGGAGCCTAATTCCATACCGAATCCACATAACGTAGCCAATGATCAAACACAACAGAGATGGCCACCCTCCTTTCCCCCAAAGAAAATCAATAGTAGGGGAAGGTCATCACTAGCCTTCCCACCTTCTCAGCCCCGATCCCTCCTAGTGCCCTATACTGAGGCCTTTCCCTCTAGTCCTGTTCCTGCCACATCTCAGTCATTGAGGTCCCATATTTCCAGTCATGCCCAGCGCTGTCCTCCCCTAGATGTCACCTATTCTGGACTTCAGCAGCCAGCCTTTTATTGCTTCCGTAGCACTAATCTCAGGGGTTTGGTTTTGTTTTTAAATATTTTTTATTGATTTTTTACAGAGAGGAAAAGAGAGGGATAGAGTTAGAAACATAGATGAGAGAAAGACATCGATCAGCTGCCTCCTGCACACCTCCCACTGGAGATGTGCCTGCAACCAAGGTACATGCCCTTGACTGGAATCGAACCCGGGACCCTTCAGTCTGCAGGCTGACGCTCTATCCACTGAGCCAAACTGGTTTTGGCTAATCTCAGGGTTTTGAAAGCAACTACTTAGATCTCTCTCTCAAGCAGCCAATGATCTTTTTTGAGCCAAAGACAATCTCCTCAGGAGAGGCAGCCTAGCAAGGTGGTTTGGCGTCAACTCTGGATCCAGATTGCTGGGTTCAAACCTCCATTTACAAGCTGTGTTCCTCAGACAAGTTCCTCTGTTCCTACGATACCTTATCTGTAAAATACAAATAACTACTGTACTTATCTCACAGGTTGTGGATACTGAATGTGCATATACGTGGCTTAAAAACCTTCCTGGCACATAGCAAGAGCTTAACGAAAGCTGGCTAGCATTATTATTACTAGTGATGTGAATGCTAATCTTTTGCACACCCAGGGTCTAGCACATTGGTTGAGATGCAGACATTTAATAAATACTGGTGGAAGACATGAATCAATACTCTCAACAGATGCTACATCCATCTATTCTACTACTACTTAAATCACCTGCCTACACTTATTCCAGCAATAGTCCTCCTGTCTCAAATGGGTGGCTCTCTGATCAGGATGCTACCTTGAATTCTGTCATGAAACTCAGTCAAGTACATGCAGAGTGAAGAAAATGGTCAGCCGAAACCGGTTTGGCTCAGTGGATAGAGTGTCGGCCTGCAGACTGAAAGGTCCCAGGTTCTATTCCGGTCAAGGGCATATATCTTGGTTGCGGGCACATCCCCAGTAAGGGATGTGCAGAAGGCAGCTGATCAATCTCTCTCTCTCATCGATGTTTCTGACTCTCTATCTCTATCCCTTTCCTCTCTGTAAAAAATCAATAAAATATATTTTAAAAAAAACAAAGAAAATGGTCAATGAGACGTTAATCTAGAAAATCCGTTATAAAACTGATGAAATGATGGATGGTCTATGGCTGCAGGTCCCCACAGATGACCTAAAGCTTTTTCCCCTTGTTTCTTTTTATTTCATTGACTTTAGAGAGAGGAAGGGAGGGAGAGAAGGAGAGCAAGAGAGAAACACTGATGTGAGGAAAAAAACATGGATCAATTGCCTCCTGCAGGCGTCCCGACCGGGGTTCAAACTCGCCATCTGGGTATGTGCCTTCACTGGGAATCAAGCCGGCCACCTTCTGGTGAGCAGGCAGACACCCCTACCCACTGAGCCACCCGGCCAGGGCCCCGGCCTCTCACTCACAGTAGCCACGAAAGGAGTTCCAGGTGCTGGGCAGGTAAGTGTGCTGCACAGAGCTCTGCTGCTGCTGGGGTGCCTGGCCTGGCGCCGAGGAGCTGCCTTGCATGTGGGAGGGGCTGAGCCCCTGCTGAGACTGCTGGGAGGAGGGGCTCAGCGGCTGCCCAGCCACCTGGAGAGAGAGAGAGGGGAGAAAAACCATCAATTCCCAATATGGCAAAGACTCGTAGATCCCTGAAGAAGTAACTCAGGCTAGTACAAATTATAATATTGAAAGTACCCCTGCTAAAATAGTAATATTTTAAAATATATTTTATTGACTTTTTACAAAGAAGAAGGGAGAGAGATAGAGGGTCAGAAACATCTATCATCTGCCGCTTGCACACCTCCTACTGGGGATGTGCCCACAACCAAGGTGCATGCCCTTGACCGGAATCGAACCTGGGACCTTTCAGTCTTCAGGCCGATGCTCTATCCACTGAGCCAAACTGGTTAAAGCTAAAATAGTAATATTTTAAAAACAAATAGGATCAATGAAAAGTAATCAGAACAATGAAATCCTATTTAGTTTTCAAAGGATGATCTCCGAGAGTATCTTCTTAGGAAGATAAGCGAATGAAAATATGATCACCTAGATTACAGAAGTGAGAACAATGGAGAAGCGAACTTGCCTGTGTCACAAAGCTCTTCTGTCGCACAAACTGAAGTCCTACTTCCCCCTGAAGTGAACCGCACAGTCCCAGCCTTAGTTCAGGGGGAGGTGCAGACCCTGCCGTGGAGGCCACTCCTGTCCCAGGGTAAGGCCCCGGCTCCCAGGATGCCCCTCGAGCCTTCTGTCCTCCAGCTCCAAACCACCTTTCCAGCTTTTTCCCCAAACACCATGTCCTGTTAGTACCTCAACAGCTTTCTATAAATACACCCTGTCCCATCTCTGTGTCTTGACTCGAATGAGACCATATTCAAGTCATCACGCCTTCCCCAAGTACCACGTCAAAATCCTACCTCTCCTTCAAGACCTAATCCAAACACCACTTCTACAAAAATGTCCTAACAGAAGTTTCTTCATTCCCAGAAGTTACCTCTCTAGCCATATCGCTCTTAGACTCGGGCCAGGGGGATCCTGCAGGAATCTTGGTCAGCCCTCCTCTGCTGTGCCCTCAGCCTAGGAGGCCAAGTGGCCATGCCCACCTGGAATGTGAGGGAGCCTCCTCCAGGCCTCCCTTAGGGGGTACAGCGCCTTCCCCGTGGAAATGGCCCTGCACCCACTTCGAGGGCCTGTACAAGTCTCCTTCTTGGGTCTGCCTCCTCCATGTAGGCTCCGCTGAGGGTTTTGGGGCTCCTGAGACCTAGGGGCCATGGGATCACCATTTGCAGGGTCTGGCCAAAGTTGAGACACGAGGTCAGGGCATCCACGTGGGGACACAGGCCCTGTGAGGTGCAGGCCAGAGCCTGGGTGAGGGGAAGGGGGACGGTCTTGGGGAAGGTGGTCCCTGTGCCACCACATTCCGACAAGGAGCTCTGAGGGTCCCTCCTGCCCTCCAGCCTCAGGTTCCTTTAGAAACTCAGAAGGTGATGCTCGTGGGGGTGGGAAACCTGGGGTCCCTGTCTTGGGCTGGGAAGAAGGAAGGAGAAACCTCCCAGCTGCTGAACCTCACACCAGGAAGGGAGGGGAATCAGGCGGCGATCAGCGTGGCCTCCTTCTACCCCCCCACCCTCCACCCCGCCCCTAATAAGCAGGAAAGTAGACTGTGCATGTGTACCCCATGGATTTCCACAGAAACTGGAAGGGCACAGAGCTGGCAAAGAGGGAAAAGCCCTCCTCCCAGCTTCCTCCTGCGACAGCCCGGCAGTGCTAGGGCCATGGCGGTGTGTGGCAGAAAATACTACTGACTCTGAACTGGCACTGCCCACGTATCAGGTTATTATGGTCAATGTTACTTCACATACATTTTTCAATTCTGTCATTATAGAAGTGTCTGTGTCAAGTGGGAAAACAGAACGTATTTTACTTAATGGTTCATTAGCTTGATTCAAGACCTGTAAGTACGCCCTAACCAGTTTGGCTCAGTGGCGAGAGTGTCCGCCTGCGGACTGAAAAGTCCCAGGTTTGATTCCTGTCAAGGGCATGTATCGTGGTTATGGGCACATCCCCAAAAGGAAGTGTGCAAGAGGCATCTGATTGATGTTTCTAACTCTCTATTCCTCTCCCTTCCTCTCTGTAAAAAATCAGTAAAATATATTAAAAAATAAATTTAAAAAAAGACTTGTAAGTGCTCCAGCCTGGCATGCAGGTCTTCATCTGTACTCTTACCCTGGAGCCTATGAACACCAGGAGATAGAGAGCTAGAAACATCAATGGAGAGAAACATCGATCAGCCGCCTCCTGCACGCCCCCTACTGGGGATGTGCCCGCAACCAAGGTACATGCCCCTGACAGGAATCGAACGATAAGGATTTCATAAATTATTTTAATGGGTCTCGCTATGCTATCTGACTAACAGACTGCATCATACCAGCTCCATCATGCTCCTCAAAGTCACTGTTCCCAAATGTCAGGAACAACTTAGCCCTTGCAGACTGTCCCTTCCCCGGCCATTGAGAAGAGGAAGCAAAGGCCATGTCATCTGCAGAATGTCATGTCACTTAACGTGTGTCCAAATACCAATATGAAAACTAAGGTCCACGCGAACAGTATTTCGGAGTCAAGGAGGCGAGGTCTGAAGGGAATGTCTCTTCACTCTTATTAAGTCTTCAGGGTCCCTGGGTCACACTAACGTCTGTGAACAGTCTACGCCCCGTGTACCTGGGAGGCCGGGGCCGCGGCGGCGGGCTCGGTGACCTGGATGTGCTGCACCTGGATGGCGTGCTGGGTGTAGGTCTGCGGGTCATGCAGCTGGCCCACGTCCACAGTGGACTGCTGGGACTGGTGAGGGGAGGTGGCCTGGGGGAGACAAACACAGATCCACTCTGATCCAGGCGAAGGGGCATCTCTCCAGAGAAGTTCAGCTCCACCGATACCCCAACAGGAACACAGGGAGAGAGAGAAGAGAACCTTCGATCCACTGCTGCTCTCCCAGAGAGCCCACACCTAAGCTTCTTTTTGGAACGAAGCTTGTAAAACAGGAGCCACTAACGCTATTAGCTCCTGAACGAGAAGGAGCCAAAAGAAATATAGCTCCGCATAAAAGCTGGAGGAGACGCTCTCCGGAATCGGAAATCTTTCGCCCTCAATTTCAATTAAATGTAATGACCTCCCCTTTATGAGTTAAAAGATATCATGGAAGAGGACTGCCTTTCAGCTTGTCTTGACTGAACCACTAGAACGGTGGTTTGTAACCTTTTATGCATCACGGACATCTTTGGAAACTGGCCATGTACACGCACATCGTATTTTCCAGGCAAGTTCAGGGATAGATTCTTTCAGAGCCTCAAATGAAGAGCCCTCCCATAAGAAAAAGGAGATGAAGAATAGTCTGTGAGTGGCAGTTTCCACTCCCTGCTCTGGAATTAGCTTCCAATTTTCAGAGACCCCCTGATTTCCATTTGGTTTGTTCATGCGCCTGGCAGACACTCCCTCTGTGTAATTCAATAAAACAACCGTTCTGGGGGATTCCTTCTCTTAGGTCCCTAATCAGGAAGAATGAGCTACTAATTACCTGGTAGAAGGAACACAGTTGCACGCCTGTCACCAGCGATTTTCAACCCTGTCCATCTCATGGCACACATAAACTAATTACGAACATTTTGTGGCACATCAGAAAATATATTTGTTATCAACCAGTGAATCTAAAAATTAAGTGGATTAAAAATCTGATGAACAGAATAAAGTGGCGAATATAACAGAATCAGGAGCACAGAAAGGGAGTGGACTGATAACTCTCAAGGGGTAAGGAGTAAAGGGGGTACAGGGAGAGACTGGATAAAAATCATACAACTCTGGATGAGGTCAATGCAGGGGGAGACAGGAGCAGAGGATGGGGTGGGAGCCAGGTGGAGGGGAGCTATGGAGGGGAAAAAAGAGAAACAATGTAATAACCTGAACAATAAATATTTAATTAAAAAATATATATATATTTGTTGCCGATCTAACAAACCAATATGTATAATTTTGATTCCTTCACACCAGGCAGCTATTGTTGTGTTGGCTGTTGTCACTTTTTTACTTGATAATCTAAGGCAGTGGTTCTCAACCTTCCTAATGCCGCGACCCTTTAATACAGTTCCTCATGTTGTGGTGACCCCAACCGTAAAATTATTGCTACTTCATAACTGTAATTTTGCTACTATTATGAATCATAATGTAAGTATCTGTTTTTCGATGGTCTTAGGCGACCCCTGTGAAAGTGTCGTTCGACCCCCAAAGGGGTCGTGACCCACAGGTTGAGAACCACTGATCTAAGAGAAAAGAGGCCAGTGGCCCGGCTAACCAGTGATGTGCTGCATGTTTCAAAAATCCTTGCAGCAAACCTGTTAAAAATCGCTGGTCTATTCGAATAAGGTACTGACTGGTATTCAGAGATTGGGTCACATTTATTCTGTACAAGCTCCCTGTGTCGGGACTTCTCAAACTGGCTCCTCACCAAGAAGTCACCCCGGTGACCCGGGATAAGGATGCAGGAGAGGCGCAGAGAGAGTCTGCACGGGTACTGTCCGCAGCGGCGCAGATGGCAGCGTGACCTAGAGCCTGCGCCCTCTGTCTGCTAGGTCAGAGCCCGGCACGGCCCGCGGAGGCCTTTACAGATCCTTAGACTCCGATGTGCCCGCAGAAGCCCCTTCTAGCAGGCCCCCGCCAGCTCTGAGAATCGTGCTTTTGTTAACCGCAGGGCCACAGTTGCTGGTGACAGACGGTGTGGCACTGGGGAAGGGAACGAGAGACGAGGGCGGTACCGTACCGGGGCCACTTGCACCACTTGAAGCTGGATGTGCTGAGGCTGCTGGAGACCGGACGCGGACTGTGACACGGGGATGTACTGGATCCGCTGGTAGTCCCCTTGCGGCGTCCGGTAATCGGTCGTCAGGGTCTGGGACAGCTCTGTCATGGCCTGGGTGAGCAGGTCTGTTGTCTAGAAAATTCACACAAAACGCATGAGGTGATGGCAGTGCTGCTTTGTAGCTACTGCAGTGCACTTAGACCAGCGGTTCTCAACCTGTGGGTCGCGACCCCTTTGAGGTCAAATGACCCTTTCACAAGGGTCACCTAAGACTATTGGAAAACACCTATTTCCCATGGTCTTAGGAACCAACACACTCCTCCTCGGTGTAGCAAAATGTAGCAATGTAGTTTACTGTTGTCATATGAAGACTGTTGCCCATGCTACACCACGATTCAAGACAAAATTTCATTTATTTGTAATTAGAAATAAATATTTCACAATATATAATTACATATTGTTTTTGTGATTAATCCCTGTGCTTTAATTATGTTCAATTTGTAACAACAAAAATACATCCTGCATATCAGATATTTACATTACAGTTCATAACAGTAGCAAAATTACAGTTATAAAGTAGCAACGAAAATAATTTTATGGTTGGGGTCACCACCATATGAGGAGCTGTCTTAAAGGGTCACGGCCTTAGGAAGGTTGAGAACCACTGACTTAGACCCTATAAAACTCTCATTTGTATCACCGGTGGATCGTGGAACCTACAGGTTAGCCCTGAGCTCGCACAGAAGAAATTCCCAAGCAGAGAAGATGCTGGAAGGTTACCTATAGAACTGCATCCATCTGTCTGTGCCAGGCCCAGTGGGGTTACCCTCAAGGGAAGTTTCCTGCTCCCTCTTTCTCAGAGGAGACCCCATCAGAAGCAGAGCGGCTACATTGGCAGCCAATGAAAGACTCTGGCCCTGAGAGCTGTGACCCCCGGAGCAGACAAGAGGCTCTCGCCCGTCACCCACTTACCACCACGGTCTCGCCGGTGGCGCTGTCAGTGGTTAGCACGGCCGGAGCAGTGCTGATCACTGCGGTGGTCAGCGGCGTGTGCAAGGTGTTAGGGAGCTGGGCGTACTCTGGATGCTTCTTGCGAATGTGCTGGACCATCTTGGTCTGGAAAATGACGGCAGAAAACCAAGCATTAGTTATTGCTGGAATTCGTTATTCTCAGTCCTTCCCAAAAGCAAACCGACGAAGGTTCCTAAAGTCTCTGATGTTATCCATTAAAAAACAACAACAGCCGAAACCGGTGTGGCTCAGTGGATAAAGCATCGGCCTGTGGACTGAAAGGTCCCAGGTTCGATCCCAGTCAAGGGCATGTACCTTGGTTGCGGGCACACCTCCAGTAGGGGGCGTGCAAGAGGCAGCTGATCAATGTCTCTCATGGATGTTTTAACTCTCTATCCTTCTCCCGTCCTCTCTGTAAAAAATATATTTAAAAACAAAAACAAAACAAACAACAACAGTCAGGCTGTGCCCATGCTACGCCAGGGGAAAGCAGAGGCTGAGAGAAATGAAAGACTCAGGTGACCGACATCTCACAGCACCCCCTGGTCCCACCAGCACCTGCCGCAGGCGGTCACAGCCCCCCTTTAAAGGAGCCCTCCCGTGAGCTCCCGAGCTCACAAAGGCTGAGCTGGCCTCGCCCACAGGAGCCCGCAGCTCCAGACCAAGGAAAAGGAGCCCCATCGAGTGCTCCAGGCACCAGATGGTGCTCCTCCTGGGACGAACCCCCCTCCTTTCCTCCCCCGTTCCACCTCCGTTCCCAGCTCTCAGGAAACAGCTGCTTATAGCGTCAGTGCCCAGCAAGTCAAAGCCCGCTGAGCGCCGGGGAGAAGCCACCTTCTCTCCAGTGGCCCCCTTCAGACGCCGCCAGGAGCCCCCCTACCTTGCTGCTGTACTGTTTGGAGCAGTGGGGGCAGCAGACAGGCGGGGTCGCGATGGTGCCGGTGAGCTGGGTGTGGGTGCTCAGCATGGGGTCCGGCTCCCCAGGGCCCGCAGGACGGAGCTTCCGAATGCTCGGGGGCAGCTCGGCCCCAGGATGGTTCTTCAGGATGTGGGCCTTCCGCTTGCTGGCGCTTTTGTAAACCTGCAAGTTCAAATGCTTTTGCCATGAAAGTTGTACACAGTTCCCCTTTCCTGCTTAAAGCCGACCCTCTACCACTTTCCAAAGAAGAAAGAAAGTATTAGGGTAGCCCAAATTACACAGATATCATGCACCCAAAATAAACAGATAAAATGAGAGATACTATATAACATAAATTAGACTAAAACAAGGACATCATCTAGCCCGGCCAGTGTGGCTCAGTGGCTGAGTGTTGACCTATGAGCCGGGAGGTCACAGTTCAATTCCTGATCAGGGCACATGCCTGGTTGCAGGCTTGATTCTCTCTCATCAGTGATGTTTCTATCTCTCTCTCTCCATCTTCCTTGGATTTATAGATCTGCGGTAGTAACAGTGAAAATAGCCTTTGTCCTCCAGGTGAGAGGTGCATACTCAGAGGAAGAGAACTGTTCCCAAGGCCAGTCTTCCTCTAGCCTTTCTGTGAAAGCTCTCACGCGATGTGTATACTTGACAACCAGATGCCCAGAATCCTCCACAATGAAAAGTCCAATAGCACCGAAACCGGTTTGGCTCAGTGGAAGGTCCCAGGTTTGATTCCGGTCAAGGGCATGTACCTTGGTTGCAGGCACATCCCCAGTAGGAGGTGTGCAGGAGGCAGCTGATTGATGTTTCTCTCTCAACGATGTTTCTAACTCTCTATCCCTCTCCCTTCCTCTCTGTAAAAAATCAATAAAATATATTTAAAAAAAGAAAAGAAAAGAAAAGTCCAATAGCAACCAGGACCTCTAGTGGTGAATGTACCTTGTATAAGGAAACAGCATTACAGGGAAGCCATAAACACATACCCTCTTTCTGTCTTTTTTTTGTGTGTAACTGTACAGAAATAAAGATCAAAATAGCACAGAGTCCTCCACCGCAAAACCTTGGCACATGCTCTCGATCTTCTAGACGTCCAAAATCTACCATCTATATCTTACAAACCCACTGATGAACGCTCTCATTGTCGAGCTCAGACATTTCAAATGAATCCATAGACTGAGCTCTCGGTAATAAGACTCTTCTTTTGCAGCAAAAAAAAAAAAAAAATCACAGAGAAGGGAACACGAGTGACACAAAGCCAGCTCATTCTGAAGAAAACCGATTTGGCTTAAGCCGAGGCCTCGCTGGCAGCCCTGGTTTGATGGAAAAACACCGGGAGCTGGGGAACCATCTGTCCAGAGCACCGCAGGTCCTGGCCCCGGCTCCCCGCCGCCGACCAGCTGGCCCCACGGGCGGCGGGCGTCCGTTACCTTGTCGCAGTACTGGCAGAAGTAGTCCCGGTTGGGCTTGATGATGGGCAGGGTCAGCTCCGGCACCTCTTCGATCTTCATGTCCGGGTGCCTTTTGGATAAGTGATTGACCTGAATGGGGGGAAGGAGAGAAAGAGAACCCGTGACCAACAGAGGCGAGGCCAGTGTCTCTGGGCGATGGCGAGAAGCCGCCACTATCAGCAGCAGCGCCCCAAAACCAGAGGCGTTGGGCCGGAACCAGGCCCCTCGGACACCAGAGTGTTAGCGGCCCCTGATTACAGGAATTCGGCAAATTACGGAAGGGAACTGGGTCACTGTGGGTCCCATGAGTGGTCTCTGAGGAAAGAACTGTTGGAAAAAGGGAAATTACAGTGGCGGGAACTTCAGGAGTGGTGAATTCTCCTGATGCAAACCTGTCTTTCTTTCTTCTTTTTTTTTTAATTTTTTAAAAAATATATTTTATTGATTTTTTTTTTTTTACAGAGAGGAAGGGAGAGGGATAGAGTTAGAAACATCGATGAGAGAGAGACATCAATCAGCTACCTCTTGCACACTCTCTACTAGGGCTATGCCTGCATCCAAGGTACATGCCCTTGACCGGAATCGAACCTGGGACCTATCAGTCTAAAGACCGATGCTCTATCCACCGAGCCAAACCAGTCTCGGCGCAAACCTGTCTTTCATTATTTAGTGCCCGACCCCAAGGAAAGACATTGAATGAGATAAAAATTAAGGTTTTGAATTTTATTTTTTTAAAATATTTTTATTAAAGAAAGGAGAGGGTGAGAGAGATAGAAACATCAATGACAAGAGAGAATCATTAATTGGCCACCTCCTGCACACCCCCTACTGGGGTTTGAGCCCACAACCCAAGCACGAGCCCTTGACTGGAAGTGAACCTGGGACCCTTCAGTCTGAAGGCCGAGGCTCTATCCACTGAGCCAAATCAGCTAGGGCAAGGTTCTGAATTTTAACATATTTTATTGACTTTTTACAGAGAGGAAGGGAGAGACAGTTAGAAACATCGATGAGAGAGAAACATCAATCAGCCACCTCCTGCACACCCCCTACTGGAGATGTGCCCGAAACCAAGGTACATGTCCTTGACCAGAATGGAACCTGGGACCTTTCAGTTCGCAGGCTGATGCTCTATCCACTGAGCCAAACGGGTTTCGGCAAGGTTCTGAATTGTAAATGATGCTCTCTGGCTTTAGCTCCTGGCAGAAGCACAAAGTCCTCACTTAATGCAGTGACTGTCAATAGGTTCTGCGGCTTGAAACAAAACAACTCTAAGGAGACCAATTTTGCCCCGGGCTAATTGACACAAGCAGGGATCCAGTTCCTCTGGCATCTCCTCGAGATCACAACAGAAGGCCGGAGTGGGCCCGCTGTGCCCTGGCTGTCCTGGCGTCCCAGCTAACCTGGTCGCACGGCTGCCTTGATGAAAGTTCCCTTTGTTGCTGTGTCATAGCTGGAAAGAGGCATGAAAGGAACAGTTGGCGAGAAGGCAAAGAGCCCAGAGAAAGTGCCCTCAGCAATACAAACGAGAAGAGGGGAATAAAACGTGGTAAGACCAGAGGCTGAGAAGGGTAAAGCAAAACAAAACTAGCAATGAGCCGAAACCGGTTTGGCTCCGTGGATAGAGCATCGGCCTGCGGACTGGAAGGTCCTGGGTTCGATTCCGGTCAAGGGCATGTATCCTGGTTGCAGGCACGTCTCCAGTAGGGGGCGTGCAGGAGGCGGCTGATTGATGTCTCTCTCTCATCGATGTTTCTAACTCTCTATCCCTCTCCCTTCCTCTCTGTAAAAAATCAATAAAAATATATTTTAAAAAAAAATAAAAATAAAAATAAAAACTAGTAATGAAAAGTGATAGATAGCCCTGGATGGTGTACTCAATGGTTAGAGCGTCGGCCCAGGCGCCAAAGGGATCACGGGTTCGATTCCTGGGCAAGGGCACATACCTGGGTTGCAGGTTCTCCCCCTCCCGCCGCCTCGTACCCACCCCCCCTTGCTGGGGACACATACAGGAGGCAACCAATTGATGAGTCTCTCTCACATGGATGTTTCTCTCTCTCCCCCGCCTCCATTCCCTTCCACTTTTTCTAAAAAAAAATCAATGGAAAAAAATATCCTCAAGTGAGGATTAACAAAAAGATAAAGAAAAAAACAAGTGCTAGCTACACACTTCTTCTAATGAACTTGGCAAAGGGGGCGAAGGCGGACTGGCAAGGAACGAACTCCAAATGGGGAACTGTGCGCCTGTTTTCTCCCCAGCCACTGCCAGGACCTCTGGACGCGTCTGCAGAGAACACAGGTCTAGACAAGAGCCACCACCACAAAAGAGAAAAGCGAGGTGAATGGTGGCAGGCGGGCCTGGAGCCCCGTGGCACTGACCAGCATGCCCCGTCTCCGGAAGCCCATCATGCACAGGCGGCACTTGAACGTGAAGCTGTCATAGTCGGTGGACGTGATGCGAGGCTTGAAGGTCTTGGAGCGGCTGATGCGGTCCGCTTTCTTGGCCTCCCGCTCAGGATTGTGCATCCTCTGCATGTGTTCCCGCAGTTTGTCCTTTCGCTGTTGAGAGAAAATCGTTGAAAAGGTGAGAAGTGGGGATAAAACATTTTTAATTGAAGGGATATCTTTTAAAATATCAATACAAGTGAGCAGTGACCACAACCTGCTGAGATGCTCCCGAGTTGTGAGAGCTGGAACATACAGGGACGTGGCAAAGCGACTAGGGATGACTCTGTCCACTAGCAAGTAAGTGCATCTCACCAAGCCTCGGTGGAAAACGACCCTTCAATTTGAAAGATGCTGATTTCTGCCCAGCTGATGTGGCTCAGTGGTTGAGCGTTGACCCATGAACCAAGAGGCCAGGGTTCAATTCCCGGCCAGGGCATATGCTCAGGGTATGGGCTCACTCCCTAGTAGGGGGCATGCAGGAGGCAGCCAATCAATGATGCTCTGATGTTTCTATCTCCCTCTAAAAATCAATAAAACTCTTTTTTTAAAAGAAAGATACTGATTCTTTAGAGGAAAAAAAAAAAGGACTGCATTTTTGCAGAAGAGAGCAAAGGAGACATGGAATAATAAAATCAGTTTGGTATTAAGAAGTACAAAACAGATTGATCATGAATGGTAGGTAATACTGGAACTTACAAAGCGGTATGTAAACTCAATTCTCACACGTTTTAACAAACCTAATGCTCTTCCTCTAAATCCCAAATAAATGTAAGACTCTCTCGTCTTCTGGATTCAGTTCAAGCAATCACACTGCCTGCTCTGGACAGAGCTTCTGGTCTAGTCCAGTGAGCACATGTCGGCGTGAGTCCATAGAAAAACAGTGAGGCAGAGCCCATCCTGAACAAAAACAAAGGCGGACACAAAACACGCCAGCCCCCTGGCCCAGCGAGGCTCTGCTCTTGGACAGATGATTAAACGGTTCCTTGTGAAGACTCAGAACCCCCCGCCAGACTCGGTCCTCGCATCTTTGGAGCAGACTGGGCGGTGGAGAGGAAGCAGCAGCCACGATGCTCTCGGGCCAGACGCGGAGGTACCAGAGCATCCCTGCTGTCTCCCACTAGCCACCAGCTCTCAGCTGCCAGCCCTGCTGGCCAGTGCATGCCCACCCCCTGTGCAGCCACACAGCCGTCCACGGGCATCACTAGCTCTCCCTCACAGCCACAAGGGCCTGGATTCCTGGGTTCCCAGACCCCCGGGTCCCCCTCGGTGCACCCAGACCAGGGTTTCACCAAAGGGCAGCAGTGACCTTTCTCTGGCCCTGCAACTTCTCCTGTCAGACCTTTCCTTCCCCATCGTCTCCGATAATAAAACGCCTTATTCCAGAGCACGCCTAGTGGTCTGGCTTCTCTGACTGAAGTCTGCCTAATATATTGGGTGAAAATAAAATATTAGCAGAAAAATGTGTGTGTGTATGTGTGTGTGTGTGTGTGTGTGTTGTATGCCTTGGCGCTAAAATGGTATCTGACAGAAAATAAATAACCAAAAAATGGTTAAGTGGATGGGATAGATGGCTAACCAGTTAGCATCACAAAACAGGAATCCTTTTAGATAAATGGTCCTTTTTTTCAATTTAATAAAACAGAAAAACCTAAACCCATTTATACTTTCCCATGAGAGTCCTTTAGAGAGTTCTAAATCATGCTACTATATATGAAAGACCATTGAGATTACAACCTGTAACACACACACCATAAAACTTAAGCTTTGAAAGGGATTTCTACTGCTCTTCGATGTTTCCACGTTTCATACAAAAATATCCTTGTAAAATTAGTTTTTCCCTCCTGATACTTTTCCAGTTTCTATGACAGAGCCACCTACAGTCAGAGCCAGGAGGGTGTCCCTCCACAGATCTTTGCAGAATCATCTGATTTCCCAATGAAGCTTATATATATACATATATATATGTATATATATGTATGTGTGTGTGTGTGTGTGTATATATATATATATATATATATATATATTTTTTTTTTTTTTTTACCATTTATTTGTGTAAGTCAGATCTCAGGTCTCCCATGGGTTTTTCCTGTGCTTCTAAATTCCAGGCAGGCTACTGAATTCATTTCTTATTTTAATCCTTGACGTCATTAACACTCCCAGAGTGGTCTAAGCCCTCTCCGCACCCTTCAGATGTCCCCCCTCCATCAGATGAGAGTCCTACTGCTACAGGGCTCAACCATCAGCCTTCTGTACTTAGTAAATGCTCAATAAAAACCTCTTGATCTGATACGTAAATGGACTGTTCTCTTGGGAATGCCTCACTAGCAATTTAGTTCTAGCTATCAGACATTTGGATTATTTTGGAAGATGCATTATTACTCTATTTGTTTGGGAATCTGAATGAATCATATTTTGGGAAATGAAGGTGAGTTTGTTTCCTTAATGTTATCAGAATAACTAACTCAAGCATGAGGCTCAAAATGCATTTCTCCAGTCCAGGTCTTTGAAAGCAGGTGATGATGAGCTGATGAAACAAACACGCACTGATCCTGCAACATGCTCGACGCGACCGCAGCGGCCGTGAGAACCGCCCCCGGCTGCTCCTGCTCACACACCTTAAACTGCTTCCCGCACGTGGAACACAGGAAATCCTTGCGGTCCGAGTGTCGGAGCATGTGGAGGCGCAGCTTGTCGGGGCGGCAGAAGGCCTTGTCGCATTCCGTGCACTGGTAGATCTTTTCCGAGTGGAAACTTCGCACGTGTTTCTTCACCTGCCGGCAGAGACAGAAGAAGTCAGGGCATTCGGTACCAAAGGAAATGACAAGGCAGCTTACGAACTCTAGAGGGCGCCAGAGGCGTTGCAAGCACGTTCAGAAACTGAGCAAGGTAATCCCATTAGATGTGATGATAACTGGCCACAGTGACACACACTCTCCTTACTGACAAAGTGACAAAACAAGGAGCCAGAAGCCTTTCAAATCTTAACCTCCCGCCGAGACCAGTTTAGCTCAGTGGATAGAGCGTCGACTTGCGACTGAAAGGTCCCAGGTTTGATTCCGGTCGGGGGCATGTACCTTGCTTGCGGGCACATCTCCACTGTGGGGCGTGCAGGAGGCGGCTGATCGATGTCTCTCTCTCATCGATGTTTCTGACTTTCTATCTCTCTCCCTTCCTCTCTGTAAAAAAATCAATAAAATATATATTTTTTTAAAAATCTTAACCTCCCATAAGAAGGGGAGGAAGAAAAAGTGCTTGTAGTCACAGTCACATTTTGATTATATGCAACCAACACTTTTTTTCTTTCTATTTAAGATTAAAAACAGAGTTCCCGCCTAGCCAGTTTGGCTCAGTGGGTAGGGAGTAGGCCCGAGGACTGAAAGGTCCCGAGTTTCATTTCGGTCAAGAGCACATGCCCAGATTGTGGGCTCAATCCCCGAAGGGGCGTGCAGGAGGCAACTGATCAATGATTCTCTCTCATCATTGATGTTTCCATCTCTCTCTCTCTCATCTCTGAAATCAATAAAAATACATTTAAAAAAATTAAAAAGTAGATTGAAGAAATGTCCTCAACTGTGAAGTTGTTACAAAGCAGGGAAGAAAACGCAGGTGACAGGTGACGGCAGTCTCAGTTTTCCAAAAATCCGTTTCTCTCACCAGAAGAGGGCAGCAAACGGGCATCTCAGGAGCAGACACCCACCTGGATGAAATCTGGGAACCTCTTCTTACAGGTCGGGCAGGTGAAGTAGCCGTCGTGGATGTGAATGGCCACGTGGTCTTTCAGCAAATCAAGGCGGTCAAAGGATTCCGGGCAAAAAATGCAGGAGTATGTCTTCTGGTCCGAATGGAGCTTCATGTGGCTCTCCAAGGACGCGCTGCTGATGAAGCCCTTGTTACAGAGGTCACAGGTCAACGGGCAGTTCCCCTCCCGCCCGTGGAAGCGCAAGTGTTGGTCCAGTTTGTCCTTTTCGCGGAAGGCCTTCCCACACTGCAAACATTTGAACGGCCGGAAGGACTTGCGAATGAACAGATGCTGTAGAGCTGCGTTCTGAAAGACACACACACAGACAGGATGATTTAGGGAGGAAACGGAACGTGTGATCGCACGTTTTTAGATCAAGAGGGTGATCTCTGCAAATCAGTTGATTTTTCCATCGAAATGAAACTCTAGGATACACTGGGAAAAAAAGGTTTTTTTTTCTGGCGAGACATTAAAAATAAAGACATCGCAGAGAAGTTCATCTGGAAAAGACAAAGTTTCCTGTGTTTTGTTCTAGGTCTCTGTGTGTGTTTGCTTATGAAAGGATTTGAGCAACATTCAACAACATATTCCCAATATTCACGCGTGCATGAATGAGGCTGGAGCAAGTCAGTCAAATGGTACTTGTCCAAGATCTTGAGAAAAAGAATTCAAAGCGTGGCCCGGCCAGCGTGACTCGGTGGTTGGGTATCAACCTATGAACCAGGAGGTCATGGTTTGATTCCCTGTCAGGGCACACGCCTTGGTTGCGGGCTCCATCCCCAATGTGGGGCGTGCAGGAGGCAGCCAATCAATGATTCTCTCCCATCACTGATGTTTCTATTTCTCTCTCCCTCTCCCTTCCTCTCTGAAATCACTAAAAATATGTTTTTTAAAAATAGGAATAAAGAATTCAAAGCTTGATTAAAATGTTTAACGGGGTAAAATACAGTCATAAAAAGAACCGAAGGGTAGCACTTGCCAAAGGCGGGGTGAAGGAGGCAATGGATACGGGGTTTCTTTTGAGGGGGAGGAAATGTTCCAGAATTAGATAGTGCTGATAACTGCACAGCTGTGGGAATATTCTAAAATAAAGGGGCGATTTTTATGGTATGTGAATTCCAACTCAATTTAAGAAGAAGAACTGAGAGAGAACCAAAGGATTCAGATTTATGTGAACGTGTTTGCCCATGAGGTAAGATGCATGAGCACACGTGATAAATGGAGATTGTACACTTCATCACTTCTGCTCAGAAAATGCAGAGGACAAGCCGCAATGCAGCTGGTTAGTTCCACTGGTTGGCATGCCAGGCTAACCCAGTTAAGCCTATGGCTTTGTTCCCTGTCTACACCAGTCACTTCTGCCTCTGTCCCCTTTTCAAAAAGTCACAGATTGCATTTCTAATGTTCATTAGCCACCTAGGAAATCCACGCAGTTGTTATGGGGGATCCAGGTGAGAGAAGACGAATAGTCAGTGCAAACTCATCGCCACTGTTGGAAAACCAACTCATCTCTCCTGAGAGCAGATTAACAGCATCTTTCACACAGATAGTACGGAACCAACACCTCAGTGAAATGATAATGCAGTTTTAATCATTAGCTCCTCAACAACCCGGGGAAAGGTCTGCATAGCTATGAGAAGGGGGAAACCCCTCAAAAAGAACAAAATATACATAAGTGGAAGGGAATAGGAATGGAAGGATTAGTGGAGCTTTGAAGGCATTATTTGTACAACAAAAAGTGCACTGAACCATGCTTGGTCCCTTCATTTCAAATTACACACAGCAACGTCTAAGTGAAATTCGCTATAAAATCATCACTTCGGGAAAAAAATCATCACTTGGTTGTGACTGGGTGAGAATCCTGAACGCGCTGCTTTGCCATCGAAATCGTCCTTCTCCAGCACGGCTGGCAAGTGCACGTCCCTCTCGGGTCTCGAGCAGGTGTCCAGGGCTTCTCCTATCTTCCAGGCTTGCCGCAGGTTTTATTCACCTTTGCACCCAGCGCCCTTTAACAATACCTTACTTCGCCGAGACTGGTTTGGCTCAGTGGATAGAGCGTCGGCTTGTGGACTGAAAGGTCCCAGGTTCGATTCCGGTCGGGGGCATGTACCTTGCTTGCGGGCACTTCTCCACTGTGGGGCGTGCAGGAGGCGGCTGATAGATGTGTCTCTCTCATCGATGTTTCTGACTTTCTATCTCTCTCCCTTCCTCTCTGTGAAAAATCAATAAAATATATTTTTTTAAAAATAAAAATACCTTACTTCATAGGAAGTGTCCAAAAGAAGTTCGAGAATGAATTAAATGTATTGCGGATGAAAATCAAAAAGAATTATTTCCAATTTTCCGATAGCATCGGTGGAGATCTTTAAAAATAGACCTCTCTCCAATCAGCCAGAGCTCATCCTACTGCCTAGCTGTTGCCCAGCCTTTGAGATCTACAGCTCCTTATCCCACATCAAAGCTCTTAGTATTTTAGCTCCAGTCAAAACGTCTGGCAAGTCGAGACCGGTTTGGCTCAGTGGATAGAGCGTTGGCCTGCCGACTGAGGGGTCCCGGGTTCGATTCCGGGCAAGGGCATGTATCTTGGTTGCGGGCACATCCCCAGTGGGGGGCGTGCAGGAGGCGGCTGATCGATGACTCTCTCTCATCGATGTTTCTGGCTTTCTATCCCTATCCCTTTCTCTCTGTGAAAAATCAATAAAATATATATTAAAAAAAAAAAAAAAGTCTGGCAAATAAGCAGAACGGTGTCCGGAAATTCAGAGAGTCCAGATGCAGAGCGCTCTCGGCAGGTAAGCATCATCCCCTTCACCCAAGTCACTCAAGTTTCCAAGGGCAGACACAGGGTCCACCCCCCGACCTTGGCCTCGCTGGAGATTCCGTTTCTCCTTGGGTGTCAGCTCTCGAACTCAGTTTTGTTTTGATCCATTATGCTAATCAGGCTCCTGTCACTTCTGATTAAGGATGAGCATCCTCAGACTCTCGATCTCACTGCGCAGCCACCTGGCTCCGCTTCCTCGGGTCTTGGGACAACCTTGCCCTTATCGTCTTTTTCCTTTCCCCGGAGCCCTGAGGACTGTCTCTGTCCCCGAGAACTAGATTGCATTTCTGATCTGATGATCCTGACGGAATCCTCGCATTGCACGGCAGGAGTGCTGAGACCATTCCGACCACGGATGCAGGCCATTTCACTCTGGTACTTCCTGTCGTTCAGAGGTACAGTTGGCACACATTTCCAGGAGAGGTCATGAAAAATGGTGACGGCAGCACAGATGCGTCCATTATGGATCCTGTAATGCTAATTTCTATGAATGAGGTACAGCCAGTCCATCACACCCCACTACACGGTGCAGGAGCTAACAGAAGGGAGTCCAGGTGGTAGAGTAGCTAAAATCTGGGATGAGAGGTTCACCTTACAATGCAGTGAATTCTGAGGCCACAGGCAAAGACCCTAACATGTTGCTAAAGTTTGATGTTAATAGCTAAAGACACCTAAACTCTTGATGAATTTTCATATTATTTTGAGCCTGCATTCAGAGCCTTGGGTGGGCTAGTCCTGCCCGACATACCTCCCTCACTGCTGCCCTTTACCTGGCACCCACCCTAGGGCCAGGTTAGTGTGCGCCCTGTCCCATAAACACGCCACGCACACCTTTCTCGATCCGCATCCCGTGGCTGCCCTCCTTTGAAACGGTCGACCTTCTTTTGGACTCTATGAAGGACTAGTTTTAAGTCTCACTACATCGATGAATTCATCTATTTCCTGACACCTTCATCTTTTGTTGTTGTTGTTGTTATTTGTTTGTTTGTTTGATTTGCCTTTCACTCTTAGTTCTTATAACCATTAGATGCAAAACTTTTAAATCTAGCACTTAGCACCTTACATTAGCATTGTCTCCCAGTCAGACTGCAAGCTCCGAGAAGACAGGCCTCGGGGGAAAATTCCATTGTACACAGCACATGCCGAACACATGTTAGAATTCAATACCATTCCATGTGTCACTCAGACTGTCTTAGAGCTGGAAGGGACCTTGGATTGATCACTTAATCCTACCCTTCATTTTGTGACTGAGGAATCTGCAGCCCGTGATTTACTCGCTGATCTTTTGGAAAATAAATGATCGTTATTCAGGAACTAATTTGCACTTACTGCCGCAACCAAGTGGTAGCTCCTACCAGGATTTAGGAAGTACAGGCTGCAAAGGATAGCAGAGAAGGCAAACACTTAAAGGAACATTCTGTTAGTGAAACACAGAAACCAACCTACCTGCAGCTCCAACTGAGCAGGCAGCATTAGAGGAGAGAAAAATAGTTACATTACCAATTGGATTGGAAGACTTCCTTTCAGTTGGTCATTACCAACCTGGACAGAAAAGATGGGAAAAATACATAGCCCTACCTTTTAGAATGTGAGAGAGGGGGAAAATAGCTCAACGGAGACCGACCTTTACAAAGCCACGTGCACGTGGCTTTTGCTTTGACATGAGGAACCTTGTACCAAAACCAGCAACCCACTCGCTCAAGAATACAAGTGCAGCATAGCTAGATTAGGCTTGTATGTCCATATCTTCCCTACACAGGTAGGCTTTAGATTTTTCCGTAAAAAAATAAAAATAAAAATAAAAATAATCTAGTAAGCATTTCTCTGAATTAAGTGAAAAATCAGAAATGGCCAAAGCAGAGAAGACAGTAATTGGGCAAGAGGGTGAAGTGCAGACTGGGAAGGAGCGGAGAATGATGGATGGGAAGTTTGGCAGCTGTTTGCCTTTCTGTTCTCTATTTCTGTGTGTTTACATACACTTTGGAAATAACATACATGGAGCCCCAAGTGTTAGATGTGTCTATTGCAGGAACCTCACCAAGGTCACTTAGCCTCAGCGGACTCAGAGCTCTTCGATGCCACCACGCAGCTATTAGTGTCTACAAGCATTTATTTAAGCCACGGACTAGACTATTTTTCAAGGTCCCTTCTAGCATCTAGGCATATAAGAAGACCAAAAGCTGTATAAGCTGCACCTCTGCACATAAGAAAACCAATAGAAACGTTAGCGAAAGCCATGAGCCATCTAGAAATCGGAACGTTATTCAAAAAGAACCTTGTCGTCTGCACATAAAGTACTCACAAAAGTCTTCACCTGTCCTGCTCAAAAACAGGGGTAAAGACACTGTTTTCTGCATGCCAACTGTCAGCACAGGCACTTAGAACCACATTGCTCTCCATCTGCACCCCCAGCTCCTAACTCAGACTCAAAGGCCAGCTACAGAGTCAGAATAAGACGCGCCCGCCTGGAAGCCAGCGGGCCCTCCGGCCCTGTGGCCTCGGGTCAAGATGCAGGTGAGATGCTGATGCTGACTCGCTCCCAGACCTACAGCTTAATTAGAGCTTTTCCTGGAGGAATGGGTCGTCCCTGCCACATCAGCCTGGACGCACGTCCCTTTGCATTGATGGCTAATGACGCCTGCCAGTCTCCCCTTGGAGTCTGCAGAAAACCAAATGAAGGTGCCCCGGAGGACGGCGAGAGCTGTGAGCAGACACAGATGAGCCTCGCTGAAGTGTACGGAGCTATGATCGTGAAATGTACTCCACGTCCCATCAGTGCAGTGGTTCTCCACCTTCCTAAGGCCGCGGCCCTTGCATCCAGTTCCTCATGTGGTGGTGACCCCCAACCATGAAATGTTGCTACTGTTATGCATCGTGATGTAAATATCTGCATTTTCTGATGGTCTTAGGCGACCCCTGTGAAAGGGTCACTCGACTCCCAAAGGGGTCCCGACCCACAGGTTGAGAACCACTGCATCAGTGAGTTTAGGGATCCAGAGAGTTCTGCGACTTTTTACCAGCCTAGGAGCTGCCAAAGGCCCGGCTCTGTGTCCTTAATACACAAATAGACTCTAGAACCAGCCACCCAACCTGCCTGCCACCAAGACACGGAGACACAGTAAACCCCTTCTTCCAAAAGAAGGGGACTGAGCGTGGGACAAGCCAGAGGCGAGATCTGGAAGCGGATGGTGAACAGGTGGGCAAACAGCACCTTGCAGCCGGCGGACTGGAGAAAGGCCAGCGCCCGCTTCCACTTACTCGGATGCGTTTGGCCCTGCGCATGTCGTCGGCGGTCAGGGTGCTCTGGGTGGGCAGCACGCTCTCCTCGTGCTGCGGCTGAAGGTGCAGGCTGTGGGCTTCCGGCTCCTGCTCCAGGGAAGACGGGGGCTCCTGGGGCAGCTGAGGGATCGGGAGAGTGGTCTGTTCTGGTTGATCCAGCCCGTTCAGAGTAGCTGGCTCAGCCTCATCAAACTGTTCCTTGGGGGAAAAATGTAGCAAGTCCTGAAATGGCAAGAACCAGGAATTACTCCCTTACCTAGACAGACGGAGATGCTCGCGAGAAAGGGTGTCAGCTGTGGTTTGGGATTACTGCTTTTTTGAAATGGCTAGAGTCGTGATACTTAGAAAAAGTATTGTCCTCTTGGGAAAAGTTAATTAGACAACTACCCAGAGAATGTGAAAACGATGAGACATTCCAGATTACTTCCTAAGGAAAAGACTCTTCTGGAACATCATATTTTTTTTTCTTTTTTCTTTTTTTTTTAAATATATATTTTATTGATTTTTTACAAAGAGGAAGGGACAGGGATAGTTAGAAACATCGATGAGAGAGAAACATCAATCAGCTGCCTCCTGCACGTCCCCAACTGGGAATGTGCCCGCAACCAAGATACATGCCCTTGACCGGAATTGAACCTGGGACCTTTCAATCCGCAGGCCAACGCTCTATCCACTGAGCCAAACCGGTTTCAGCTGGAACATCATATTTTAATGTTTAAACTAAATTAAACAAGAGTCCCCCAAAATCTCCAGACATTCAAAACTTTAGGGCAGGAAAGTTGGGTTTTTGTTCTGAGTAATATCTGAAAATACAGTTTTCTTTGCCTCTCTCTAGCCACTTTTTTTTTTTACTAATTCATTTTTTATTGCATTTTACAAAACGTTAACAGCAAGTTTTACAAACCACCCATCCCTGGTCCTTCTTCAGAGATGCCTTAAAAGCACCGTTACTGACTCCCTTCTCCACCCTGCACGGGGCGCGGGATGCTGCCTAGGCTGCGGGCACGTGAGATTCCCCTCTGGGTCTCTAGCCACACTTTAAGCCACAGGCAGCGGAGGGCTGGCCTGACAGAGTGGTCATCCCCGGAAGGGCATCTGTATTAAACCCAATAGCAGTGCCCACACATCCTCTCATTAAATGCAACCATATTGCCGGTACGCCCTCTCAGCCAGCATCTTGCCCATCCGCCCCAGTACCTGTGACCCATCATCACACTTCTCCCCATTTTCACTGGTGATTTCCAAGCGGATAAACTTGGGAGGACGTCCTGGCCGTCGACCTGGGCCGAACCGCCTCTTGCCTCGTCCCCTTCCTCTGCATCTTGTTCTGAGGACAGGAGATGGGTTATAGTTAGTCGTGGCTACATCATGCTCCACAACAAATACTTTCCCAATCTTGATTTCCTTACTTTACAGTGGTACCTCGAGATACGAGTTTAATTTGTTCTGTAACCTTGAGGCGTGGGAAACTATGAGACGCTCGAGTCGCGGTAAACTGGTGGGTCGTGTGCAGCTGGCCGATCTGCTCGATGACTCCTATCTCAAATGTTGCTCGTATTTCAAAGCAAAAATCGCTTGCTCGATGGCTCGTATCTCAAAAATCTCGTATGTTAGGGCACTCATATCTCGAGGTACCACTGTATTATGCTTCCTGATTTTTTTTCTAATGAAACCATTGTTTCTGCTCATTTACACTTTTGAAATGTCGCATCTTTGCTGTCTAGAGAACTCAAAGAGATGTCTCAAATTATTCAGGGGAAAAAAAAAAAGGACTAGTGCCCTGGCCAGTGTGGATCAGTGGACGGTGCAACCCCACCCTCCGCCCACTCTGTACGGCACCTCGCAGCGAAGGAAGTAGAGATGGCACGGCTACGCTGGTGGTCTCCCTGTAATTCATGGCCATGGCCTTCAGCGAGCTCCCAAGGCTGCAGGCAACCACACTGTACTTCCCGGACCATTTACCTCCCACTCCCTAAATGCGTGTCACACTGTCTCCTCTTTTCAAATCCTACAGAGGTCGGTAGCCCTTCCCCTGTCCTCTGGTCCTTTCCCCTCCAGTCACTCTCATTCTTCACCGGGACAGCTGAGAGAGCTCTGACTGGACTCGCTGTCTTCACTCTGGCCCCAATCAATCTAAGCTAGAAGGTTTCATTTTTATCCGGGCGATGCTTTCAAAATATAATTGACATCACAATACTCCCTGATCAGAACCCTCTAAAGCAGTGGTTCTCAACCTTCCTAATGCCGGGACCCTTTAATACAGTTCCTCATGTGGTGGTGACCCCCAACCATAAAATTATTTTCTTTGCTACTTCCTAACAGAAATTTTGCTACTGTTGTGAATCGTAATGTAAATATCTGTGTTTTCTGATGGTCTTAGGTGACCCCTATGATGGGGTCGATGGACCTCCCCGAAGGGGTCGTGACCCACAGGTTGAGAACCGCTGCTCTAAAGATTTCTTATCAACACTCAGAAAAAAATCCAAATTTCTTACCATTACTCATAAGGCCTACCTGATCTGGCTTCTGCCCACCCCCATCCAATACAATTCTCCCTCATTTATCTTTTTCATATAGCGGAATCAAACAAATAATGAAGGAAGTCTACTACTAAACACAGCCCGAAAATCAAAGATGCACGTTATTTCCTAGGTGTACGCTATCTCAAGAACTCACACTTTAGGATGTTTAGTAAGGGGAGATTTAACTAAGGTGAGAGGCCCTCTGATTGCTGGGTCCTGGTTATGCTGGAAAAGAGATTTATGGTAAAGGAGGATGGAGGGGGGGCAGGAAATGACAGATAAAAAATTCCCCTCCGCAGCCTACCTGGTTACCTGGTTACCCACACACATATACACAAACACTCGTTAGTTTACAAACAACATAAAGTGAGTCTGGACTGGAAAACCTAAGTTTGTAAAACCTCCCCCACCGTTCTACCTGCTAAACACATCCAGCTTCTCATCATGAGAATTGAGATGCTGTTGCAACTGCTCCGAGCTTATAAACCGGCGGTTACATTCGTAGCAGGGCCAATTCTTCTCTTGCTCTCGAAGAACTGCAGTCACAGGAGAGAAGTTATAAAGGCTGAGGATCAATAGACGCCCATAAAACTCAAGCATCCTCCCCCCTCCTCTCACCACAGCCAAGTTCATAAACACACAGTGTCTGCTACTGGCATCACGGTTTAAAATCAACGGCTAAAGTTTGACGGAGAACTAATTTTAGGACCTTATTTTGTGATATATTCATGATGTAAAAGGTCAAAGGGACAAATATCCTCTTCCACCACCAATACACACACACATACACACACACACACACACACACACACACAGCCTCACCACTCTGGAAGGACAGAAAGTGCGACAGTGGGAATCTGTATTCAGATAACCTAGTGATTCAGATGCAAGCTTCAAAATCTGAGGGTATATTTTATCACCAATAACTTGAAAATCAATGTCCGATATAACCACTTTGGCACAATGTTCAGAGCTGATTATGTGTATAACCTATGACCCGGCAATTCCACTCTGAGAGGCACACCCCGGAAATGCACACACATGTTCACTGAAAGACATGCATAAGAATGTTCACAGTGGCACTCTTCCTAGTACATATCCAAAAGCTGGAAATGACCCTCCCATATAATAACGAATTCAGCTGGCTTTTATCCCTGGCTCCTGGTAGATCCCCTCTAGGCCTTGAAATTTCCCGAGTAACATGTGTTCTTGTGATGGATGGCAGTCCCTGACCATCCCTGATGAAATGGCTCTGAGGAGGGCTGGCTGGGCCAGAGAGGCCGCCTGATCACAGATTGCTCTGAGATCACAGATGGCGACAGCAGCCTGGAGTGGAGCAGGAGCTGGAGGGTAAGTTTAGCCCCAGGGACAGTGACTCACGCATGGCGCCTGGGTAATGAGACCTCAGAAAACCCCTGGGCATTGACGCTCAGGTGAGCTTCTGTGGTTGCTAAGCATACATCAATGTGCCAGGGAGGTGACATGGCCCAAGGACCGATTTGGTATTCTATTCTACGAATATACCGCAATTCATTTGTCTATTTTACCGTAATGGAAAGTTGAGTTGTATAAGGCAATTCTGATACTCCCTACCTGGAGTTGGCCACATAACAATAGGATATACTATACTAATAAAAGGGTAAGATGCTAATTAGACTGGACATCACTCCAGGTGTCCTTCCTGATAAAGCCGGGGCCAGAGGAAAGCCAGCCTGGGTTCCAGATGCCTGTGGCAGGCCCGGGGGAGGCCAGCGTGGGTCCAAGGTGCCTGCAGGTGGCCAAAAGGAAGCCAACCCGGGTCCCGGTGCCCACCAGCAGCCAGAGGAGGGAAGCGTGGGTCCCGGGCGCCAGAGGGAAGCCAGCGCCGGCAGCCAGGGGAAGGAAGGCCTACGCTTGCACGAATTTTCGTGCATCACGCCTCTAGCGATCAAATAACAAAACACAATAGCAATGAACCTCACCAGCCCTCATCAGAGCCATTTCATCAGGGATGGTCAGGGACTACCATCCATCACATAATGTTGAGCAAAAGGTGCACACCAGAAGTGTACACATCACACAGTTCTAGCAGACAAAGCTGGTGCCAACACATCATGTCTGGAGGGAAGTTGGAGGCATCACAGTGGGGTGAAGGGCAAGTGACAGAAGCACAGAGGCCTCCTGGGACACAGGTCCTGCTCCATACCCGGCCCTGGGTGCAGGTTACACAGGTACGTGCACCTCGTGAAAGGTCGCCAAGCTGTATACTTATCGTTTGTGCATACTTATCGTATGTATGGAGGTTATACTACCGTCACATTTACATTACAAACAAAATCGATGCCTGTCTGGCTGTGTCCCCTGAGATTACATCTAGATAGGAATCACCCTCTGATTCAGCGTCTGCAGGTTTTCATTACGTTAAATACTATTTCCCCGCACTCATGAAAGAGATGTAAACATGTCACTGTCATTTGATCCTAAAATTAGACAGGGATGTGTAGCTCTAGAAGGCCTACCGGAATATCTTTTTAAATATACTGAGATAGAAAACTTAGGGATAGCATAAAGATACGATCTGTGTAACTTAGAATTCAGATATAACATATATTAAAAAAAAAAAAAAAGCAGCCACCTTTCCTCTCTTCCTCAGAAATGTCGTGGATTTTCTGGTTCACGAACTCGGCGTAGGACGCGGCGTACCACACCTGCAAGAACCAAGTGCATGGTCAGGCACAGAGGGCCGTGGCCGGGGGTTCTCCGCGAGCTTAACTTTTCCCCCGCGTCCCCTGCGCATCCGAAAGGACGCGGGCCTCCCCGCAGCCTGTGGAGAACAGCCCACCCCGCCACCACCTGCAGACGGGCAGTCACAGGTTCATCTGCCAAGACACGCAGCGTGTTTTCTTTTGCCTCTTCTGCTTGGTTTTTACGTTGTTTTTGTTGTTAGAACAACTCCACAGGAGGTCATATTCCTGACGCTTCATCTAAATAAAACACAGCCCCTTCCTGATGTTTTTGTCTGGATTTAAACACGGGTTTGGACTCAGGTGTAATCACCGCGGCTTTCATCCCCATCAGGCTCTCCCCCGGGGCCTGCATGCCATGGTCTCTCCCCCTCCCTGCATCTGCTCCAGGTCTGGCTCTTCTTCCTCTCCCTGACCTCTAAACACTGGTCCACGTTCAGGGCCTTCTTCATTTTTACAAAGGCGATCACATCCATTTCCAACCAAGTCTATGCTGGTAACTCCCAGATCAGTATCTCCATCCTAGACCCTCCCTGTCCCTTCCACGTCCATTCTATTGCCCACTTGATATTTTGGGTGTTTCACAAACAGCTCCAACTTAACGTGCCCAGAACTGAATTCAAGATGCTCCCCCCCTCCCCTACTCACCACTGCTTCCCTTCCCATTTCACTAAATACCCCACCTCCCACCCAATTGCTCAGACTTGAGACCCAAAATGTATCTTGGACTTTTTCGTTTTCTTCTGTCACCCTTTAGCAAAAACTGTTGATTTTTTAACGTTCTTCATCTCTGTCTTTGCCATTAGATACATGCCAATGAGCCTGCTCTTTTCCCCTCTTGCTCATCCACTCTCCAGCCCATCCTCCACCCAGAAGCTAGAGGGGTTTTCTTAAAACATGGCCAGGTTCGCCATTCCCGTGCTTAACAGCCAGCAACAGCTTCTTGTTTCGTGACAGACCTGACGCGCCTGACAGTCTCCTAGGGGCACGTAACCTGGTCCTGCTTGCCAAACATCCCAGCTCTCCTCACTCTGCTTCACTGTATCTCCAACCCAGAGGCCCGTGGTCAGTCCCTCAAACATGCCAGGTCTTCCCCACCCAACCTTCATCTGCCCTGGCTGTTTCACCACCGGAATGCTGGGTTCTTTCCTTCACCGTCCACTGACCCTGCTTCACTGCTGGCCCCCGCTCGTTAGCTCATTCTCGGCCTAATTATCTCTTCAGCAAGGCCCTCCCTCTCCAGCGATCTAAACTGACCCCATCCCTGTCATTGGCTTTTTTTGTTCCATTTGTTTCTTTCCTAATGCTCACCACTATTTGATATTGTTTGCTTATTTATATCCTTTGCACCCCCCACCCCCAATCTAGAATACAAGTTTCCTAACACAGGGAACTGTCCATCTTTTCCTCGCATCTGAACCCAGTAGCGGTTCCATGTATTAACCCCTAAATGAATAAATCATATATCATTGCTATGGAACATTATTTTCACATATGAAGATATTAATTTTGAGAGACTTCATCTTTAACTGCAGATACTATTCCACAAAGTCTGTGTTCTAAAATGTATTTAGCCATGACGCTATGGCTGGATTTTTAGGTGATGGTGGTTTTACTGCTATAAATTTGGGGGGGGGGGGGCGCAGAGAGAAAGTAGGGGAAGCATTAATTAATCACAGTTCCTAGCAGAGTCCCCACTGACCCCGCTCCGCACCTTCAGCTCCTGCTTGGGCTCCACATTCTTTATGGTTGTGTAATACACGTGATGGCCGTACTGGTAAGCCACCAGGTTCTGCTCCAGGTGGTTCTGCGCTGGGCGCACAAACATCATCCAGTTACAAAGGGTCTCATCGGACAACTCAAACCACAGGTCTTCGTGCAAGTCCCTGTCTTTTCTGTCCCCTTTGTCAAGGGAAACCTGCAACCGAAGAGCAAGTTAAAAGCCGCAACAAAAATAAAATCTTCAATATGCTCTACTTTCATAATAGATGAAAGATTCAGCCATATGTCCCGATTCTCCCCTTTGTACAGGTCCTGGAACTGTGTCTTGCCACATATAAGAGGGAAAAGGTACTTCCAAAGACCCACCTCTAGGAGAATCATCTGGCAAAACCTCAAAGTTAACAACCTGGTTGTATAGCTTCGGATGATGTCTTATCATGAGCTAACACATCAAAAAATGCTACAAATAAGCCAGAAAATGTAAGCAAAATACCCTCCATTTCATCACAACTTGCTTTCATTTGGGATTCAACTGCATTCATTTATAATGTTCAGCCTGTATTTCTCTTTACAAAGGAATATTCTTTCTTAGAGATCTAGAGTATTTACCAAAGATCACATCCCCGTGACAGCACCTAACTTCTCAAAACACACATCCCAATATTTTTCCTTCCCACTCTCCTTTCTTGGCTCTCCAGAGTGGCTCTCAAAGAGGCAGTCACCAAGGGGTTAAACAGAAGCAAAAGCACCAAATGTAAATAAAAAGAGATCAGGATAAATATACATTAACATACAGTGTGCTTGCTATTCTTTAGCAAAAGATACATCGGTTTCAAAAATTGAAAAGTGATTTTCTTGAAAACATTATTGGTACTTACATAACTTTTTTCTGCCAAAGGACATTTGGATATCTGTAGCATCATTCGCAGGTCATACAATATTATCAACTTAAAAATTAGCCTGCTCTATTTGATCAAATACTTAATTAACTCACCCCTACTGCCTTGGCACAGCCAGACCAAAGGATTTTGCAGGCCTTATACGGCCCAGGGGCTGGATGTTCCCCATCCCTCGTTTACACAATCCTCTGTATTCTAATCATTTTGCGGAGGAGGTGTTAGAGCACCTGTTATGGGCTGAATTATGCGCCAAAAATAAACAAAAAAATTCATATTGAAGACCTAACTAAATCCCAAGAGCTCGGAATGTGACTGTATTTGTCAACAGGGCTTTTAAAGAGGCGGGTCATTAGAGTGGTTCCTAATCCAGCCTGATGGGTGTCCTTCCAAGAAGAGATCGGGACACACAGGGACACCAGGGCAGCCTTCCAGGGAGAGATGACCAGAGAGGCAGCAAGCAGGCGGCCTCTACACATCAGAGAGGAGCCTCAGAGGAAAGCACTCCCCACCCCCCAACCATTGATCTTGGCCTTCTAGCCTCCAGAACTGTGAGAAAAGGGATTTCCATAATTTACACTGTTGTTTTGTTATGCGGCTCTAGCCAACTGATACAGCCCCTAACACCAACACCTGTCAGAGCGGTGCATGTCATGCTTTAGCAATCAACTGCAATGAAACTGGGTTAGGAGACTCAGCAGGAAAACGTGTGCCCTTTAAAAGTAACAAGAATGAGAGTGAACGACGAATAAAGCATAACTTACCTTTAGGTGGATATAACAGTCTTTCAGCTCGGACTCCCTGACAAGGGGTCCCTCCACGGGGCCAAACTGGGTGCGCTTAGGGATGCGCCTTTTGGAGAACACGCCTCCAAGGAACCGGTCAATGTAGAGGACCAGGGGGAGGCTGGCTCTGGCTCTGGTGAGCACGGGACGGTTGGGGATGGGGTGCAAGGGGCCGTGCTTTGGGCACACGGAAGAGTGCGCATTGTTACACTCCTCGCACCCTGCAACAAGAAGAAAACCCGCAAGTCAGATCTTTCAACATGGCTTGATCTCAGGAAAAGAGTTCTAAGCTGAGCCCTGGCCAGGAAGCACAGTTGGTTACAGCAGTGGTCGGCAAACTCATCAGTCAGCAGAGCCAAATATCAACAGGATAACGATTGAAATTAAGTTTGAGAATCAAATTTTTTAAACTTAAACTTCCTATAACGCCACTTCTTCAAAATAGACTCGCCCAGGCTGTGGTATTTTGTGGAAGAGCCATACTCAAGGGGCCAAAGAGCCGCATCTGGCTTGCGAGCCATGGTTTGCCGACCACTGGGTTAGAGCATCCTCCTGATACACTAAATCTGCACATTCGATCCCTGGTCAGGCACATACAGAAATCAACCAATCTATAATATTAAAAGTATAACATGCAAATCGACCAAATGGCGAAACAGTGGAAGGATCATTGACCATCTGGACGACCTTCCAGACAACCTTCCGGACACAGCCAGGGCTGCGAAGGCCTACTCTTGCACTAATTTCGTGCATCGGGCCTCTAGTAGATGCATAAAGAAGTGGAATAACAGATCGATGTTTCTCTTTTTCTCTTTCCCTTTATCTTTCCCTTCTTCCCTCTAAAAATAAAATCAATTAAAAAGTTCTAAGCTGAAAAAATCTCTAAGTTTTCAGACCAAAATCCAATTAACTTCTATAATTACAATATCCCGTTCAATTGTAATATATTAGCTTCCATAGGCCAATAAAATCCTGAACTTTTCCTCTAAAATCGGGCAGAATCTGCTACGCCTGCCAAAAATAATATGCAGGCTGTGGCTGTGACTTATTTCTCTCCTAGTATGAATTCTAATAGTGGCCACTAAATTTACAAATCAATTATACTATGTCTGAAAAGAAAAAAGAGAAGAGCTTATTAGGCGAAATGTTATAAAATCTGATGAGATGAAAAAGGTGAATTTTGTAGTGTATAAATTATGTCTCAATAGAGCTGTTAAAAAGAAAACCTGACAATACTACTTAATCAATTTCTTTTTCAAAAGAAATCTCATTGTCTGGAAACGAAAACAGAGAGCATGCTGGGCAGTTTGAGAGGTCAAGGCACTCCATGAAGACAAGGCTAAAATGAATGGGTTTAACATCCAGCCTTCATTTACCTGGATGGCACATCGGGTCCACTCGGAGAGGACGCACTGGCTCATTCTCCGAGTGACCAGTTTGCACTAAGCATCCACCATCAGAATGGTGTATATGTAGCCACTGGACCACACAGAGATCATACTCACCACCCTTAGCTCATTTAATTAACCCATCATATTCTAGCAGCTCTGGCTGTGTGATGACCTGGCCTAGGAAGTAGGAATTTCCAATTTCAACAATTCTCCAAGAGTGAAGAGTTACTTTGTATGAATGTCTACAAGAGAAAGTGACTTTATGTGTATTCTGACTAAGGAGTGGCCTTGAAGACTCATGCATTCAAGGAAAAACACACGAGGTAGTTCTCTGTTGGACATGAAGGTGAACTCTGGCCCCGTGCAAATGGACTTGACCACCATCACGCAGAAGATCCAGGAGAAATTTGGGGATCTCGGCAGGCGTGGCTCAGTGGTGGAGAGTCAGGGTCCAATTCCCAGTCAGGGCACATGTTCAAGTTGAGGCTCAATCCCCAGTGGGGGCGTTCGGGAGGCAGCCGATCAATGATTCTGTCTCATCATGGAAGTTTCTCTCTCTCTCCCTCTCCCTTCCTTTCTGAAACCAATCAATCAAATAAAATAAATAAATAAGTAAATAAATTAAAAAATAGATGAATTAAAGGAAGAAAGGAAAAAGGGAGGGAAGGAGAGAGTAAGAAATATGGTGAGACCACAGAGCTCTGAACAGCCTCGATTACTCAAATCAATGGAATAAGAACTTCACCAAAGCAGCATGACAAGCGATGGAAGAAGCAATGATTCGGTAGGTGGAAGCAGGAACCCCCTCCCGAGGCAGACGACACAGGGAGGCACACTGGAGCCAGACCACCCGAGTTTGAACCCTGACTCTTGCTCCCCCTGAGCAAGACCTTGGGAAAGCTGCCCACCTCCTAAGACTAGAGACCATGAAACAAGTAAGAAATGTAAGTGCTAGTGCCTGGAATACAACAGGCATTTTTTTAAAAATATACTTTTATTGATTTCAGAGAGGAAGGGAGAGGGAGAGAGAGATAGAAACATCAATGATGACAGAGAATCATTGATCAGCCGCCTCCTGCATGCCCCCCAGTGGAGATCGAGCCCTTAACCCAGGCATGTGCCCTTGACCGGAATCGAACCTGGGACCTTTCAGTCCGCAGATCAACACTCTGTCCCCCGAGCCAAACCAGCTAGGGTGATAGGCATTTTTTTTTTTAAAGTTATAATGAAGAGAGGCGAAGTGGCAAAGAAAACGTATTAAAAGGGAAGTCACCGACTGTTCCAGAAACGGAAACACTTCCCGCAGGGGTGTGGCAGCCCCGGCTCTGGTACCAGAGAGCCGCAGGCTGGGGGCTGGGTCCACCACTCACCCCTACGCTGGTGCTGGTTCCTCAGTAAAGCGGGAACTCTCAGCACAGCCCCTGCCCGGCACGCGGTGGCGAGCACGGGGCGAGCGATGCCCTGGAGCAGGGAGCACGGTCCACCCGGGAAGCCTCACTCGTGACAGCGTGCTGGTACTCACACAAGTCGTGCGGGTCAAAGGGCCGAGGGGGATCCGGGCCCCAGTCATCCAGGTCTGTGTCTTCTCCATCCTCCTCCTCCTCTTCCTCTGTGTCCTCATCCTCATCCTCATCGTCCTCCTCTTTGGCCTCCAGTCTACTCATAGGGTTCTGCAGAGAGGCCAGCGGGTCCGAGCCGTCCACACTCTCGATGGAAGGTAACACCTGGTTGTGCACCGGCAGTGGGTCCTGTACAAAGTCACGTGACAAAGTTAGCACACGCTCCCTTACCGTCGCTGTAGACGTGGACACGCGCGACACTCGGGCAGTGGCAGCAGGCAGTCTTCACACCAGCCCCCTCCAAGGCCCTGGGAAAGCGGTTTCCGTCCATGGGCTGTCCACAGAGCCTGCCTTGGTTTTTGCTGTTTCTGCCCCACATCCGGGCAAGCTGATCAGACATCCCCGCTGCTCCCTCCTTTGAGGCTGGCAGGAGTTTCAAAGCCACCAGCACCTGACCACGTGCTCTTGAACCCTCAGGCTGACCCCACCCCTCCATCTCGACCAGACCCTGAGCCAGTCTCCTCTCCTGTGACTCCCTGCCGTCCTGTCTCCCCGGGGACTGCATGGCTGGGAGTAATAGACCTTTCAGAGCCTGTGGTGTGTGTCTGGTATCATCATTCTTGACCTCTGAACTCAGCTTTGGGTGGGGGTCCCTCCTGCGTTTTCAGGGCGGCCACAGCACTGACGGTAAGGATTCTACCTACCTTCCACCACTCACTTCCCAAACTAAGCACGCGGTGCAACCCGCAGTTGGTCAGATTCCATGGTGAGAGGCTCTCCCATCCTCAGAGAGGCTGAGGTCTTACGGAAGAATGAGTGTGGTGTCTATCTGTTTCAGCATGCTGAAGTCAGTCTTTTGCAAATAAGAGGGGGGTTGGGTCATGTATTGGGCTAATGCCACCTTATCGAATCTGCTAGCAGAAAGGAAAGGTCCCTTGGAGGGTTTTCTCACCTCCTAAACGAGTGCCCTGGGTTACAGGCCACCCAGATTCCTTTTATCCGGTCTTATTTCTCCCGCCCAGTTAGTCTCAATGAGCCCTCAGCTATACTCAAGTCCTGTCCCCTTACAGTTAAATAACTACAGCAGGGCCCTGTGCTGGTTTGGCTCAGTGGATAGAGCATGGGTCCTCAGACAGTAGGTCCCAGGTTCCATTCTGGTCAAGGGCACGTACCTCAATGGCAGGCTCCATCCCCAGCCCTGGTCCAGGATTCTGTGGAAGGCAACCCATCAATGTGTCTCTCTCACATCAATGTTTCTCTCTGTGTGTTCCTCCCGCTCCCTTCCATTCTCTTAAAAAAAAAATAATGGGAAAATATCCTCAGGTGAGGGTTAACTAAAAAATAAACACAGGAAGTTCTTTTTTAATGTCTACTCCCTTTTTTTTAAAAATGTTTTTATTGATTTTTTACAGAGAGGAAGGGAGAGGAATAGAGAGTTAGAAACATCGATGAGAGAGAAACATCGATCAGCTGCCTCCTGCATGCCCCCCCATTGGGGATGTGCCCACAACCAAGGTACATGCCCTTGACCGGAATCAAACCCGGGACCTTTCAGTCCGCAGGCCGACGCTCTATCCACTGAGCCACGCCGGCCGGGCCTTGTCTACTCCCTTTTGCTTTATCTCCCACTGGTGTTTTCCTCACCTAGAATGCTCTTCCCGCACCCAGCTTCTAAAGCAGACATCACGGTCCAGTTTCTCCATCCCCATCCTGACGCTCTAGCCCTTCCTGCCTTCTCTGTTCTGACCTCCTGGGGCACCGGCAGGCACGGAATCCCATCCACATTGGCCAGCCTCTGCTGCACAGTCCGCACCTCCCAGGGCAGCCGGACCCTGCTGGAGAGGTCAGTGATGGTCTCTGTGGAGGGGAGCTGTCCCTGTCCGTATTGCCCATGCGCTGGTCAGACCCTTCACCTTCCCTCTCCAGACACCTGAAGGCAGTTCTTCAACTACAGTATTTTCCAGTGTATAAGACGACTGGGCGTATAAGACGACCCCCAACTTTTCCAGGTAAAATATATAGAGTTTGGGATATACTCGCTCTTATAAGATGACACCCGGCGTATAAGATGACCCCCGACTTTTGAGAAGATTTTCCTGGGTTAAAAAGTCGTCTTATACGAAAGAAAATACGGTATGTCAAGACCAAAACCTCTAATGCATTCACACAGCCAAACTTCCAGCCCCCTCTTCCTCCCGCTGTTTTCACTGGCTCCTCCGTGGATTCCCTATCGGCATGAACGCAGCGGTAGCATTTATGGTGGCCTCTGTTCCACGGCTGACCCATTTCACGTTTGCAGATCATTCAATTCCCCAGAAGGCTGTCCTCCCACGTAGAGCTTCTAGAAGGCCCCTCTTCCCTCTCAGCGAGCTACTCATCCACTTCTCTCCCCCTCAGCGCTTAAACGGCTGATTTCCACTCAAACGAGAGGATTCTGCAGTTCTCTCCCGTCAGTTTCCTCCCATGACTTGCTCTGTCCTTCCAGTCTGCCAAGATCCTGCAGAAGCTTGCTTCTGACATGGCACACTTTGGCAGTCCCTCACAGCTTTGCAGCCGCTGGCAAGCACCACCCACTTCCCACTGGCGTGCGTTTTCCTCGACTCTCCAGCTGCCTCTCGGGGAAACAGAGCGTGGGCTTTGGCGTCAGGCAGATGTGAGTGAAAGTCCTGGCCCCCTACTTGGCAAGTTGACAAACTTCTCTGAACCTCGGCTTCCTTATCCGTAAAACGGACACAGCAACAAGCCGATACCAATAGACTGAGGACTAAATCCAACGCCAGTGTGCATGAGGCTAGTAGTAAAGTGGCTGGCATTTAGTAAGTGCTTAATGTTAATAATAATATTACAGTGGTACCTCGAGATACGAGTTTAATTCGTTCCGTAACCTTGAGGCGTGGGAAACTATGAGATGCTCCAGTCGCGGTAAACTGGTGGGTCGTGTGCAGCCGGCCGATCCGCGCGATGACTCCTATCTCAAACGTTGCTCGTATTTCAAAGCAAAATCACTCGCTCAGCGGCTCGTATCTCAAAAATCTCATATGTTAGGGCACTCGTATCTCCAGGTACCACTGTATTATCATCGATGCTGTAAGGACTGAGATAACATTGTATGCTTCCTCCACACTGTAAAAGACTGCTGAATGTTGTATATTCAATGAAGGTGACTGTGTGAAAATACATTGGTCCCTTGGGAAATGACACCCATCCCTATAGGCACCTGAAGGACTGGGCTGCTGGCAACAGAAACACCGTGGCTGGTCAGTTGCGCACCACGTACAAGAGCTTCCTAAACTCTGTAACCAGGAAGTACGGTGCGTGGTTACAGAGCCTGACCCTCCAGCAATCAAACCTCACGGGGAGGGCAGGGGAGGGCGGGGAGAGGGGAGAGATCAACCAAAGGTCTTACACGCATGCATGTAAGCACAAGCAATAGACACAGACACTAGGGGGTGGGGGTGAGGGCACGCCTGGCCGTTGGAGCTCAGTGGATTGAGCATCAGCCCATGGACCAAGAGGTCCCAGATTCGGTTCCCAGTGAGAGCACAGGCCCGAGATGCAGGCTTGATCCCCAGTGTGGGGTGTGCCTCAGGCAGCTGATTGATATGCCTGTTTCATTACTGATGTTTAGATTTTTCTCTCTCGTTCTCCCTTCCTCTCTGAAATCAATAAAAATATTTTTAGCCGAGGCCGGTTTGGCTCATGGATAGAGCGTCGGCCCGGGGACTAAAGGGTCCCAGGTTCAATTCCGGTCAAGGGCATGTACATTGGTTGTGGGCACATCCCCAGTTGGGGGCCTGCAGGAGGCGGCTGATCGATGTCTCTCTCTCATCGATGTTTCTGGCTTTCTGTCCCTTTCCCTTCCTCTCTGTGAAAAATCAATCAAATATATTTAAATATATATATTTTTTAAGTGAAAAATAAAATGAAATGCTCAGGCTCCAGAAGGCAGATAAAAACAGTCAGCTCACACAGCGCACGCCTGTTTTAACACGCATGCTGGTAACCCCGGAGCCCGGGCTCCTACATGGCATCCCACCTCTGCAGCTCGGGGCCTTCTAGAAGCTCTCTGTGGGAGCACAGCCTTCTGGGAGCTGCTTCCGCTGCGGCTTCCATAACAGCAGAATGGAACACCCGCCCCGGGAAGCCTGCACCAGGCAAAGAGCAGGGGCTCCTGTCTGGCGACAGGACTGCGTGTGCCACCTGCCCGCGCGGCCTCCCCTGGTCCATGTCGCCCTTTCTTCTAAGCACTGAAACGTTAGGCCTGCGCTGGGGACGAATGTTATCACACACCGAGCAAACCAAAGCATCTCTCCACCTCTGCTCCCATCAATTCTGCATGTCTTTGCAGAGCCAGCCTCCAGGAATGAATTCGGCCATTCGGAGGCGTTCCAGCGGAGCGGAGATGTGTTTCCCCCGCAGAGGCTGCTGGAGAGGCCGTGGTTGGGCAAGGTTCCGGCTGGCTTTGCGCCGCCGCTGAGAAAGCCGCCGTTAAAACGGTGCCAGCAGCCTTCTCCGCCCCCGCGCTGACTCCCCTAAAAGACTGGGGCAAGGAAAAGGCTCCACACTTCGGCCTTATCTGGAAAGACTGATGCTGAAGCACAGGTCGAACACACAGCAGAATCGTGCAAACTACTGTTGGAAAGGGATGGAAAGGGTCCATGACAGTCATGGCTAGGTACAGACTGTCTATTTCCAGGGAGCATAGACCTCAGCACACAGTAGGCATGCATTATAAATGTGTTCAATGAATGATTCCCATTCAGCCTGGCCAGTGGCTGAGTGTTGACCTATGTGAACCAGGAGGTCACTGTTCGATTCTGCACATGCCCGGTTGTGGGCTCAATCCCCAGCAGGGGACGTGCAGGAGGCAGCTGATCAATGATTCTCATCATTGATGTTTCTCTTTCTCTCTCCCTCTCTCTTCCTCTCTCTGATATCAGTTTAAAAAAAAAACATATTTTTTTTATTATATATATATATGATTGATTTTTTACAGAGAGGAAGGGAGAGGGATAGAGTTAGAAACATCGATAAGAGAGACATTGATCAGCCGCCTCTTGCACGCCCCCTACTGGGGATGTGCCCGCAAGGTAGATACATGCCCTTGACCGGAATCGAACCCGGGACCTTTCGGTCCACAGGTCGATGCTCTATCCACTGAGCCAAACCAGTTTCGGCAACACATATTTTTTAAAATAATTCCAATTCAACTGACACTTACTGAGAACTAGGCATACTTTTTAATTCCTTTGAGGCCAGGTAACATGACCACGTCATTCCTAAGTGGCAGAGAGAAAATCCAAATCCTGATTCTGCTTTTTCCGCTGCATCACCATGGCCCTTACAGAGCAACTGAGGAGTGAGCCTCACATACACCTTGAATCCCATAAGGCAGACACCCCTGCTCCAGAGATAATAGCCAGGCAGCAAGGTCGAGTGGCAATTACACTCCCAGAAAAAGGACACTAACGTGTCTTAATCCTGTGCGTTTTGTCACCCACAATGAAACACGGGAGGTAGGAGGGAAAAGAATTTGTTAAACTTAATGGTACACGGTCTCCGCCCCACTTAATGCCTCTCCCTGTAATTACTGGCGAAACTCTGTAATGCATTTGCCTTTCAGGAGACGATTGATGGGGGAAGTGAAATATGAAGCCACGCCGGACAGAAGCAAACACAACAGAATGCTTCCGGTGCCCACGGAGACCGACGATCAGGCGGCATATTTCCTGCTCAGTGTGTGGGGAGCCGCACGCACATGTTCATTGTCAGAAACAAAGGAGAGACTGCGCTCCCAGGTCTGGAGACTTCTGGGGCCTCGCTTAAGGAGGAGGGAAGACACATATGAAAAAGGCTTCAGCCCTAGCTGGTGTGGCTCAGTGGATAGAGCATCGGCCTGTGGACTGAAAGGTCCCAGGTTCGATTCCGGTCAAGGGCATGTATCTTGGCTTCAGGCACATCCCCAGTAGGGGGTGTGCAGGAGGCGTATGATCGATGTCTCTCTCAGGCGGATGATCTGATGTTTCTAACTTTCTATCCTTCTCCCTTCCTCTCTGTAAAAAATCAATAAAATATTTTTTTTAAAAGAATTTAAAAAGAAAGAAAGAAAAAGGCTTCAGTCCTAACCGGTTTGGCTCAGTGGATAGAGCATCGACCTGCAGACTGAAGGGTCCCAGTTTCAAGGGCACAGAGCTCCATCCCCCACTCCCCAGTAGGGGGTGTACATGAGGCAGCCAATCAATGATTCTCATCATGGATGTTTCTATCTCTCTCTCTCCCTTCCTCTGAAATCAATAAAAAAATTAAAAAAAAGAAAAAGAAAAAGGCTTCAAATGGGTTTTGCCACCACTGAAAATAGGAACCTTTTTGCTCAGGAAGGAAAAAAAAGCATTTATCATCTGTGTTCAATGCTCATCCAACTCTCTCTCTGGAATTTATCCAGGTCACAGAATAAGCTGACAATCAATGAGGTGTTATAGCCAGGAATAAAAACCGTGAGGGTTGAAAGGAAGCTGTAATAAAGAAAGATGTTAAGCCAACGCTTACACTTCCTTGTGATGAAATTGTTCACAGAGCTATCTGAGCCCAACTTTGCTTTTGTGCAGAACTTAAAACAGATTGTTTCTGGAGATTGAAGAAGATGAAGGGTCCTTTGAGGTGTAAATGGTAACACCATTTCTAATTAAAATATGCCTTAATAGTAAAATAACAGAATACCATTTTGCATATCAGATTGGCAAAATATTAAAAGAACGCAAGGGTGTGTGGTAACAGGCATTCTCATACACTGCTGGTAGGAAGGTAAATTTTTTCACCTCTGAAAAGCTATTTAGGGAGTCTTATCAAAATAACTTGCCCACTTAGAGTGACAAATTTTAAACGTATGTCAAATAGAGAGAATAGCACAATACACCTCACACACCCATCACTCCACTTCCACAAGTATCAACTCACAGCTAACCTTATTTCAACTGCTCTCCCACACACTTTCTCCCTCACTAGATTAATTGGAAGCAAACCTCGGGCATTGTACATTTTCATCTGTTAACAGTTCTGTAGATATCTCTACAGAAAAATAACTTTTCATCTTACATCTTAGCATATCTAAAAAGTGCATCATTCCTTAGTATCATCAAATAGCTACTTAGTGTTGGGATTTCCCCAATGGTCTCGTGTTGTTGTTGGGTTTTTTTTATAACTGGTTTGTCCAGAGTCTCCTTTAATCTGTAAATGCCCGTTTCTCTTTTTTTCCTTTGCAATTTCTATGGGGAAGAAAGTAGGCTTTTTGTCTGATAGTTTCCCACAGTATGGACTTTCTGACTACGACCTTGTGTGTCTCTGAACTTGTACTATTTTGTCTACCACACCTCCTATAATCTGGTGGTGGAATCCAGAGACTCAATCAGATTCAGGTTCAATTTGAAGGGAGGAATATTTCCTATGAATTGAGGTAGAAGGTACACAACAGCAGGAGGCCCGTAATGAATGGTGCTCTCTTTATGATATGAACAGTGTTCAGAGGGTCAAGTTGATCTATCCATTATAAAGTGCCTCATCAGCTTTTTCCTGATGGTTTCAGACTATGGTTAATGATCACTGCCTAGGTCCATATTTCATTAAAGATGAAAAATGGTGATATTCTAAGCCCGGCATCCCCACTTTATTTATTAGTTGGAATGCTTCTAAAAAGATACTTCCCTCATCAAGTAATTGTTTGCCTGAGTACATTCGGGGAGAAAGGCCGTATTCTTTCTGGTCACTTACCAGTTTACTGAATAATGAACGCAGTGGTCCCCTCGCATCCTCAAAAAGTGACCAATGAGTTATTGCTTTTAATGTCAGTATGAGCTTATAGATTTTAAATATATTTAATGTATTTCAATCTATTATAGTTGTTTTCCTTTTAACAAATCTTTTAAATATATTTTTATTGATTTCAGAGAGGAAGGGAGAGGGAGAGAGAGAGAGAAACATCAATGATGAGAGAGAATCATCAATCAGCTGCCGCCTGCACAGCCCCCACTGAGGATCAAGCCTACAACCCAGGGGGTCCCAGTTCAATTCCGGTTAGGGCACATGCCTTGGTTTTGGGCTTGATCCCCAATAGGGGGAGTGCAGGAGGCATCCAATGGGTGATTTTCTTTTATCATCTCTCTCTTTTTCTCTTCCTTTCCCTTCCTCTCTCTGAAATAAAAGCATATATTTTTTGTAAAGTTCAAAAGCAGGAAGTGCTTACCAATTGAGAATTTACTGAATAATCACTCGTGACACTCAGTGGGCTATGGCTAAGTGTATCATACTTCCTAACATGAAAATAAAACTATTTGGAGTAAGACTGACAACCTCTAGCTCCTGCACCTTTTTTTTTTTTATCATTTTTCACCATCTGGAGGAAAACAAGGAAATCCCTCAAAGTCAAAAAGGCTGTATTAGAAATATGGATGAAAGGAAAGAAATGTCTTAAAGGACAAACGAAGAGAATGTCAGTGTTTCAGAAGCTACAATGGTGAAGGCCGCCATCCACTTTAATTTCCTATACAGTGGTACCTCGAGATACGAGTTTAATTTGTTCCATAACCTTGAGGCGTGGGAAACTATGAGACGCTCAAGTCACGGTAAACTGGTGGGTCGTGTGCAGGTGGCCATCCGAGAGATTACTCCTATCTCAAATGTTGCTTGTATTTCAAAGCAAAAATCGCTCGCTTAGCGGCTCGCATCTCAAAAATCTCGTATGTTAGGGCACTCGTATCTCGAGGTACCACTGTATAAGAAACACACATTAAGAGAACACGCAGCGCAGAGGGTTGGGGAACATCCCAGGGGATGGTGACATTCGTACTATTATCCCAAACAACAAGGAGGCAAAAAGGAACTCGTTACCTGCTGAGCTGTAGCATCCTGTTGGACATAAGCTACCTGGCCGGGGTCTGTAAACAGGGTCTAGACGAAAAAAAAACAAAAACACAAAAAACAACAACAAACTTATCAATAGATCTTTAGACAGCTCGCCTACACAGGAAAAATTATCCTGTCGCGAAGCACCAATTTGGGGGAGAGTTAACTCCCATGTAGCTAGTAATAATCCTTCATTAATAAAGAAGATAACGATAGTGATCGTACATTTCGCCAAAGCCTTTCATTCAGATGGCACCAGAGAGACTGTGTAGGCTAACCATCTCAACTGCCTAACAGACTTCAACACTGTACTTCAAGCTAAGCCTCTCTTGAGGCTGATGTCACGGCTAATTTAAAAGGCCTGTCGTGAAAACATAAAAGACATGCCATCAGCCGGGGTGCATTCACTCACACTTAACACCGTGAGCCACAAGGAGTAGACCTGCAATTAAATGAAAATGATAAACGTACATAACAATAGAGAAGAGTGCTCGTATGCAGGCGTTGAAGCTCTTTCAAATATAAATGCATACATTATCAGAAGAGCAGAAGACAAATAAATTAAGTTTAATGTTCCATAGATTTTTTTTTTCAGGAAAAAGCCACAATGTAAATCACAATTTAAGAGAAAGTTCTCATAAACACATAATTTATGTCACGCTGCAGCAAAGCTGATTATAGAAGAAAAATCTTCAAAATTATTTTAGCCAGGGTACCACAAAAAAAACCTCCAGTCCAGAAAAATATTCTTCCCCTAAAACTTTTAAAAGACTTTTAATTTGCCCAACCTTGAGCAAACCTTATGGGAATAAGAACGATGGCTACATTTTGATTGCAAAAGGATGTAAAAGGGAGTTTCAGCCAGTGCCAGATTCTTAAATCTGACATTAAAAAAGTATCAGAATTCAGATACTTAGCATGGTAATAAACTAAAAGCTGGACACAGAACAGTCTTTACGTAAACTATGTGATCTTATTTTAATATAGTTAGGGGACCGTGCCTAAGCAGAGGCATTCTCAAACTATCATCTCAATGTTTGCCAATTTCATGTTTATACCAATTTGAAAGGTATCAATTAGGTAGGCTCCATTTCTTCTTGGAAATGATTTGAGCCTTCTGATTAAATATTGCATATAAGGGAAATTTTTTATTACCAGGATTCTACTATAAAAGTATGGAACTTAATTTTTTTTAATATGCTTAAAAGTGCTTTGTCCAGTATAAAAAAGTGCTAACAAGAGAAACAAATAGTTATATATTGGGAAATATGTGTGTCATACATTTGGAAACTAATACCCCAAGTTACTGGCAGGCTGGGCTCAGGGAGAGAGAGAGACACACACACACACACACACACACACACACACACACGTGCATGAATTTCGTGCACTGAGCCTCTAGTGAATTAATAATAAAGAGCAGTTAATAAGCTAGTAGGACCTTTGCTTATACACTTAACCACTAACCTGTATGTTTCCCCTGATCCATCTTTGATTAAGCTATGCAGAATTAAGTGTCATTTTGGGCCTGCTTGTTGATACTTAGGAAAAGTAACATGTTGATCTAGTCCCTGATCACTGGGGAGAAGAACTGATACAAGCCCAGTGCTCTAACTCAGCAGCTCTCAAATGTGCTCCAAGAATTTTTAAAACATGCAATACCTGACCACATAGTCAGGGGTACTGGCTTCTTTTCCCTTAGAGTATCAGGTTAAAAAATGACAACAGACAACACAACAATAGCTGTCTGGTGTGGGTGCCCTTTCTTGAACTATAAATATATAGGTCATATAATAGAGTTGCATCTTACTGGTCATGTTGCATAATAAGGTTGTGTCAGATTGGTTAATTCTTCGTGCCAGAAATCCTTATTTACAAGTATAGGCACCTGATTTTTTAAAAAGTCACTTGTAGCAAAAAGGGTAGGTAATTATTATTATTGTTGTGTGGGTTTTTTTTTTTTGGTAAATCAATAAAAAATATACCTATTTTTGGTCAGATCAGCAAAAAAAATATTTTTTTTTGATGTGCTGCAGAATTTAGTAATTAGTTTACATGTACCATGCAATGAAAAAGGTTCAAAATCACTGTTCCAACTCATTACATTTCATTTAAATATATAAATCATATCTTCCTCTGCCCAGCTGGTGATAAACTCCTTGAAAGCATAAATCTTATGTGAATATTTCCTGTATCCACAGGCAGAGCAAACAGAAGTAATGAGTGAATCAACGGATGAATCCACAAACCATACACATTAGTCATTCACATGCCTGAGCAGCCTCCACGGGATGGATGTACACCAGGGTGTGCTCAGGCCCGTCCACCGAAGTGTAGGAGGCACCATCTGCCGTGTACACCACCTGCTGGGGCGGCCGAACCTGGTCATCGGCGTAGACGATCTGAGCCACAGTTCCGGCGTCTGGGACAAAGTGTACCTGGGGCAAAAAGCAGCAAGTCTGTGGTGACTAAAACCCTGTCGCACCAAACCAGTCTCACAAAGATCCGTGCAGACCAAGCAGAGTACACCCCTGCGTTCCTAAAACATCCCCGACCGAGGAAGCGGGTTGATACATTCTCACCTCTGCTGGGAGGCAGGCAGCAAGCACCTCATCACTCATGATCTGCTGCTTACTATGAGGCCGCGGATTTAAATTCCCCTTTGCCTCCAATATCCAATGCAGATCTCTCTTTTGTGGGCGCTTATGGGGGGGAACTGAACTAATCCTGGAAGTAGGACTGAAGGGTCCAGGTCAATAACATTCCCCAAATACAAATTATTCTGTAATGTTAAAAAAAATACACGTCAAGACTCAAAAGCCAATTGCTGTTAACACACCATAAAAACCACTTTGTAACTAATCGTGCCTCTCAGCGCCGTTTCAAATAAGGTCACTCCCTCTCCTCCGAGTTCTTTCACCCCTCCCCCCCCCAGGCTGCACGGGAGGCATGTCAGGGAATTTTTGCTGAATCAAGGACTGTCACAGAATTTCTTGCCTGCTAGATCAACATACAGCAAGTTCTCACCAAGTCCTTGTAAGGGGCTCTGGACCACATTTCAGTGGTCAACAAGGTAAATAATTTTCCATCGACCCAGACCTAAAGCAGAAATTGAATTTCCTAAAACGTTTGCTGAGCAGTCAGCTTCCGAGGTTGGAATTCTGGAAGGCTCGGGTTTGGCACGCCGCCTGAGTCTGATATTGAAGGCACAGGAGCAGATGGCCACGCACGCTTTGGAGGAGAGAAATAATTTATGTGCTGATACTAACTCTGATCGCTCATAGGATGGAATCCTTGCTCTTACAGTATACTCTCTCGTCTCTGGACCTAACTTTTTCCCTCCGATGGGAAACAGTAGAACCCAAAGATGACATCAGCTAATTTCATCCCCAGAAACCGAGAAAGCACATGCAGTCAGCACCACAGAAATAAAGCAAACTTCCATTTCTACACTAAGTGATGGGCCCAGCTTCTACATAAATTTAATCTGTCCACCAAGGTACAGTGTCTGTACTGGAAGAATTAGGCTTATAACATACCTGTGCTGCACATTTGAGGGCTGCAAGATAATTCTGTGATTTTAGATGTGTCCATTTACATCAAAACCCTGCCCTGGTTTCGGTGCTTTAAAAAGCAAAAAAACAGCCAAAACCGGTTTGGCTCAGTGGATGGAGCGGCGGCTTGTGTACTGAAAGGTCCCAGGGTGGATTCTGGTCAGGGGCACATATCCTGGTTTCGGGCACATCTCCAGTAGGGGGTGTGCAAGAGGCGGCTGATCTTTGTCTCTCTCTCTCATCCATGTTTCTAACTCTCTATCCCTCTCCCTTCCTCTCTGTAAAATACCAATAAAATATATTTTTAAAAAATTAAATAAAATATATGTTTTAAAAAATCCAAAGCAAAAAGCATTTCCTCCTCCACTTGGTTTTCACCACTCGCTGTTCTGCTCACCCCGGGTCCCCAGCGGGGAGAAGGCAGGGGAGGGCGGAAAGGGCTCAGTGGGGGAGGTGAGCTGTCTGGTGACCCCCGTGTGGGCACCCTGCCACAACCACATTTTCTCTTCCCCTGTTCTTCAATAAACAACATTTCTTGTTTATCAATAAAATACATGGCAACATACAGCGGCACTGAAGTACCTTCAAAATGGTTTCCATGAGAACAAAACAGCATTCTCAATGGCTCCGCTAGAAGCATCTCCAGAAGGTTTTAAGTATTCAGACTCAGACATTTAAATCATACCAGATGATCCATTTTAGTCGCTGGAATGTTTAAATTCAATTAATTGTTTAAATTAAATTATATGCGTATATCTAAAAGGTTTCCATTAACATCCTCGTTTTGACATTATCGCGGTCATGCCATCCAATGGAAAATTAAACAAAAATCCCGTGTTTGTTGTAATGCTTAAAAACTAAGTTTTGTCCTGCGGTCACAGACAGAAACCTGGCTCCCCAGACGCACCCCGAGCATGCAGGGGGCCCGCCTTTGCCGGAAGGGGAGCGCACAGGGCCCGCGGCAGAGATCACAATCACCGGGGCGCTGGCTGATGGCCGAGTGACTCACCTCCAGAGCGACTGACTCAGCGGGACAACCTGCAATTAGAGGTTCACGCTCCTCGTTTGGAAAGAAACAAAAGCCACTCACTTTACAGACGTGCCTTGAACTTCGTTACTCGCAAAACAAAACAAAACAAAACCGGACGCGAGATAACATCAAAGTCACACACTTTCGCCCAGCCGGCCCGCTCGGTGGTTGAGCGTCCACCTAGGAACCAGGAGATCACGGTTTGATTCCTGGTCAGGGCACATGCCCAGGTAGCAGGCTCGATCCCCAATGGCGGATGGTAGGGGGGGGAGCGGTGGGGGAGAAGGGGTGCAGGAGGCAGCCGATCCATGATTCTCTCTCCTTATTGATGTTTCTATCTCACTCTCTCCCTCTCCCTTCTCCTCTCCGAAATCAATACAAATATATTAAATTTTTAAAAAGAGAAACACTTTCAGCTCCAATAACCGAAGAACACGGAGGAGCGAGACAGACTGACAGGAGCTGGGAAAGCAGAGAAGCCGCGAGGTGGTAGCTCAGCCCCTTCGCATCGCAGGGGAACGCACTGAGGCATCGGAGGTGCTGAGCCAGGGCGGGTTCCTCCCGGAACCCCTGGCTCTGCGCGTCCGCTCCCTCCCCCCTACTCGCTCCCGGATGGAAGCTGCGATCTGGCCGTGAGCACACGACCCCCGCCGGAGACCCCTCACCTGTGTGGCGCTCTCCTCGTGGTCTGCAGCTGCGGGCCACACGTGTGTGCTCTCCTCTTTGGAATCCATCCTGTCCCGGGACGGCGCCCGTCACGGCGCCTAGAGCAGCATGGGCCGGAGGGCAGTCACCTGTCCACCACGCAGGTGATCATGAAGGACGCAGGGATGTCTCTGCAATGCGCCTGCACAGAGAGAGAAAGGGAGCCGCGGCTTCAAACAGATGCACACATTTTAGTAAGTTCTCATTTCAACCGCAGAGAGAGAGAAATAAAACTGTAAAGGGGACAACTGGGCAAAAAGGTAAAAGAGAAAATTTTTTTTATTATTAGGCAATGTCTTGCGTGCTTGCTAGGTTCTAGGCACACGTAATATCATGTCACCCTCATCAAAAAGATGTAAGGAGCCGAAACCGGTTTGGCTCAGTGGATAGAGCGTCGTCGGCCTGCGGACTGAAAGGTCCCAGGTTCGATTCCGGTCAAGGGCATGTATCTTGGTTGCGGGCACAACCTCAGTAGGGGGTGTGTAGGAGGCAGCTGATCGATGTCTCTCTCTCATGGATGTTTCTAACTCTCTATCCCTCTCCCTTCCTCTCTGTAAAAAATCAATAAAATATATTTAAAGAAAGAAAAAAAGACTTAAGGAAGCCCAGCCTGCTGGCATTGCTCAGTGGTTGAGCATCGACCTACAAACCAGGAGGTCACAGTTCGATTCCCACTCAAGGCACATGCCCCAGTTGTGGGCTTGATCGCCAGTGGGGAGTGTGCAGGAGGCAGCCAATCAATGATTCTCTCTCATCATTGATGTTTCTCTCTCTCCTTCTCCCTTCCTCTCTGAAATCAATAAAAATATATTTTTTTTTAAAATACTTAGGACAGTTCTCTTAGTTCCTATTAGGAGAAGGAGGTTCATTAGATGCAGGTAGTGATGGTTCACACCCACGTCTGGCTGCGCACAGCCCCAGCCCCCCTCCCACACTTGCTCAGACACTGAGTTCCCATACCACCTACGGAAATGAACAGCAGAATAACAAAAGTTACAGGTGGAGGAAAAATGGCAGGCAGAGGAGGCTCAACTTCCGGGGCCCCCACTGGGTGAGTACAAGTATAAACGTTGTTTCCCCTTTAGTCAGGATAGCAGTGATGAGGGAACCAATCCAAAGCCTTACCCAACATCAGCAGGCGCTGAGTCTCCCTCGTGAGACCTTATTCTTTTCCAAAGCAGGCATGTTAGGGAAACCACTGGTCCCTTTAGGGGATGGTAGAATGCTGCCATTTAACAGCCCCTGGGATTGCTGTTTAATAGGGCGTGGGAGCAGCTGTGCCCCATAAACCGCCTCCAACCACCCCACCAAAGAGGCCTGTGGAGACAGGAAACGTAAATCTGCCCGGAACGCCATTGAACTAAAGGTAAGAAAGACCACGGGCCCACATCCAGCCAGCATTTCCTCCCCCGCTAGTGATGAGGGGGACCAAAGTTTTGCCTTTTGGGATACTGATTTCCAAGTGGTTATTAAGAAACAAAAGAGCCGAGACCGGTTTGGCTCAGTGGATAGAGCATCAGCCTGCGGACCGAAAGGTCCCAGGTTCGATTCCTGTCAAGGGCATGTAGCTTGGTTGCAGTAGGGGGCGTGCAGGAGGCAGCTGATGGATGTTTCTCTCTCATTGATGTTTCTAACTATCCCTCTCCCTTCCTCTCTGTAAAAAATCAATAAAATATATTAAAAAGAAAGAAAGAAGGGAGGAAGGAAGGAAGGAAGGAAGGACTCAGAAATGACCATTGACCCTCTCTCTTCCTGCCTAAGAGACAGAGATGGAAAGACCCACCCCAGGAAAGGAATCTTGGGGTGCTCGCCTTCCCTCATTTGAGTTAATAAGATAAATGGCAGGGCACCAGGCAGAGGCCTCTGAGCTAGATACCCAGTGCCCCATAGTTTGTGATGTGCCTCGAAAGAACTTCTCTGCCCTGTGTGCTCAGCTCCTCCTCAACTACAGGTACACCGCCTGCTCTCACTTCTCAAATCTAAAACCCCACCCACCCCTCTCTCTCCTTTATCCAAAATGTCATACCTACCCAGTGCTGCCTCACTGTCTTGGAAATGGCCATGCCTATGTGAGTCCCCTGTGCACATGTGTTAAAATTTTTATTTCCCCCTGTTCATCTGTCTCTCTTAATTTGATTATTAGCCTAGTAGAAGGACTTACCAGGTTCTTTCACCTCCCGCCATGGAAACGAGCTGAGAAGCACATCCTCAGACTACCCAGCTCCAACGCGGAACCGGCTGAAGGCCCAGAGAAGAGAGAAAAGATGCAGAAACGCCCAGCATCCGGGCCGGACTCAGAACCACGGAACGGCCAAGTCCCAGCTGCGGGGAAGCCTCCGTGAGCCCCCCAGGAGCCGGTTCCGCTGCACCTCACCGCCACCATCCTCTCCACCCCACGCCCACCCCCCACCATGCTCATCCCGCAAGCACCCCACTCTGCTCTCGCCCAAGGACCGTCTGCACCAGCAACGGAACGGAACGTTCTGAAGAAATGGAAAGGTTCTACATCTTGTCTCTGAACCACAGCGGTGGTTATTCGGGGAATAATGTGTCCAAAGTAAAAACAATAACAACAACAACAACAACAAAAAACCCTCTTTCATTAAAATATGTGGATTTTATCATGTGTAAGTTATCTATAATAATAAAAGTGTAACATGCCAATTAGACCAGAGAGCCGAACGACCTTCTGGATGTCCTTCCGGACATCCTTCTGGATGACCTTCTGGACAAAGCCAAGGCTGCAAAGGCCGAGGCAAATCACTGCGGCCGTAAAGGTCGAGCCCCTTGCACAAATTTCATGCATCAGACCTCTAGCAGCCTAATAAAGTTAGTTTTTAAAAACTTCTTATACAGTGGTACCTCGAGATACAAGTTTAATTCGTTCTGTAACCTTGAGGCGTGGGAAACTATGAGACGCTCGAGTCGCGGTAAACTGGTGGGTCCAGTCGTGTGCAGCTGGCCAATACGTGCGATGACTCCTATCTCAAATGTTGCTCGTATTTCAAAGCAAAAATCGCTCGCTCGATGGCTCGTATCTCAAAAATCTCGTATGTTAGGGCACTCGTATCTTGAGGTACCACTGTAAATAGCACCATTTAAGCAGCTATTAAAAGATATTCAGGATGAGTTGTACAATATGTTCATTATACCACCACAAAGCTGTTACATAGTTTTTTTAAAGGAACAAAAATATTAAGAAACACCGGAGAAAATGTTAATGACAATAGAAAGAGCTGGCCCTCACCCAAGTAGCTCAATTGGTTGGATGTGGTCCCATGCACCAAGGGGTCACTGATTCCAGTTTGGGTCAGGGCACGTGCCCGGGCTGGGGGCTGGCAGGAGGTAGCCAGTCGATGTTCCTCCCTCTACCTCCCTTTCCCTTCCTCTCTGTCTAAAAATCAATAAAAATATTTTTTAGAAAAGAAATAAATGTGGTACATATATACAATGGAATACTCTCTCCTTCTCCCTCTCTCTCTCTACCTGAACTATTTGAGATTAAGTTGCAGATACAATGCCCTTTTACTACTAAATTCATGCTTATTTCCTAAAAATGGGGACATTTTCCCACATAAACACAGTATTAATATATCAGGACATGGCCAGTAAAACAGTACTATTACCTAATTTACAGACCTTCTTCAAAAGCGGCCAATTGTCTTTCCCTGGCTGGTTTGGCTCAGTGGATAGAGCCTTGGCCTGTGGACTGCAGGGTCCCAAGTTCCATTCCGGTCAAGGGCACATGCCCGGGTTGCGGGCTCGATCTCCAGTGGGCACCGTGCGGGGGACAGCCAATCAGTGATTCTCTCTCATCATCATTGATGTCTGTATCTGTCTCTCCCTCTCCCTTCCTTCCTGAAATCAATAAAAATACGTATGTTTTTTAAAAGTTGCCAATTGTCTCATTACAGAGAGAAACAACCTCTCCTGTCGCACACAGGGCACAGACTTGTCACGTCCCGCAGTCCCCTCTGGTCTGGAACAGTACCCGGTCTTCCTTGGTTTTCCACGACCTTGACATTTTTGAAATGCACAGGCTATTTATTTTTCAGATTGTGTCTCAACTTGAGGTAGTCTGCTCTTTCTTCATGGTCACATTCAGAAGCTCTATTTTTAGCAGGAACACCACGAAAAAAGATGTGTCCTTCACGTACAGGAATTTGAGAGTTTTTTCCAACTGGGTTCATCGATTGTACAGATACTCAAGTGTATACTACGCTGGGCACTGGATGCGATGAGGATGAAGGCAGACTAATGAAACACACAAGCCCAGAGTGCCTTTCTGCATTTGTCTCAGTGCCAGAAAGGTGCTTATTGTTGCTTTCATTTTAATCCTATTTATATCTTCTTTAATAGGCAATAAAGTCAACCAACTCAAAATTCAAAAAGCACAAAAAGATACGTACAATAGGCAATCTCCCTATCTGGAATCCCCTAGAGCAGCAGTTCTCAATTTGTGGGTCTCAACCCCTTTGGGGGTCGAACGACCCTTTCACAGGGGTCGCCTAAGACCATCAGAAAACACATATTTCCCATGGTCTTAGGAACCAACACACCACTCCTCAGTGTAGCAAAGTGTAGCAATGTAGTTTACTGTTGTCATATGAAGACTGTTACCCATGCTACACCACGATTCAAGACAAAATTTCATTTATTTGTAATTAGAAATAAATATTTCACAATATACAATTACATATTGTTTTTGTGATTAATCACTATGCTTTAATTATGTTCAATTTGTAACAATGAAAATACATCCTGCATATCAGATATTTACATTACAGTTCATAACAGTAGCAAAATTACAGTTATAAAGTAGCAACGGAAATAATTTTATGGTTGGGGGTCACCACCACATGAGGAGCTGTATTAAAGGGTCGCGGCATTAGGAAAGTTGAGAACCACTGCCCTAGAGACTCTTCAGAAGCACCTTATAGGGTCAATTTTCTGCCTATTCTTCCAAAGATCTCTTATGCATATACAAGCAAAAACATACAAAACAGTGTCCCAAAAAATGCATACACACTTTAACAGCTGATAGCTGAAATTTGAAAATGAAGTGTATCTTAATAAGCAATGCCTTTATAATTATTCAAAGTGTCTATATACATTTTGGGGGATACCTTTATATGCTTTGCTTCTCCAACCACATATTGCAAATAATATTGATTCTATATAAAGTGGCATCTCTTCTACACCTTGTTTATTCCACATAATACCATAATTTTTTTGTTTATATTTTTATTTTTTACTTATTTACTTTTTCCCTTGGGGTTTGGCTTTTTTTTAACACCATAAATTTTTACATTGTTCCACATCCATACAGCATCTCCTCATTCTTTTTTTTTTTTAATATGTTTTTATTGATTTCAGAGACAGGAAGGCAGAGAGAGGGATAGAGACATCAAAGTTGAGAAAGAATCATTGATCGGCTGCCTCCTGCATGCTCTCTACTGGGGATTGAGCCTGCAACCCGGGCATGTATGCTGACTAGAAATGGAACTGTGACCACCAGCTGGGTCCTCATTCTTTATTACAGCTGTATCATTTCATTAAAGAATATATCATTATTTCTTTAATCAACCTCATGTTGATAAACATTGAGGCTATTTCTAATCTTTTGCTATTACAAGCCACGCTGTGATGAACAACTTTGGACATATATATCATTTTACTCATGTTAGTATCTTGAATTCTTTTGATCTCTGAGGGGAGGCATTGAATCCGTTAAGTGGCTGTATGGCTCATTATTAGTTTCTGAATGAATAACAACATTGGAGCTCATCTCCCCCTCTGCCCCGCCCCCACGCACAAGGGCCCTGAGAATAGGGGGGCGGGGGAGGAGGAGGTGCAAGGGCTCAGAGAAGAGGCAGCAGTTAGTACAAGAGGGAGGTTAAGAGCCTGGACTTTGACCTGGATTTGGGTAGCAATTCTCAGACTTAAGTGACCTTAAATTCCTTTTCCTTTTCTGTAAAATAGGGACCATATGTTATTGAGAGAATGACATGAAATAATACATGTAAAATGCTTAGCACAATGCCTGCTATGAAATAAATACTCACAAATTAGCTTTTTTAAAAAAATGATACTCATATTGCATTTTGCTGACTAATTGTCTGCCTCCCCATATCAACTCTAAGTTCTTTGAGGACAAGGGATGTGTCTGCTCACGACAGTAACTAGGCCTGGCATGGGACAGGTCTATGGAGGTGTGTAAAGGTATCGCCATGTGCAGTGGGTAAGAGAAGAGGCCACCCAATCCCAGCCACAGCCTTCAGGGACGACTTCTCCGAGAAGGTGAAACTTAAGGCTTAATGGGAGCAATAATAAGCAGAGATGGGAAAGGACAGACGGAAACATCTTTGTTCTAATTCTACCAAAATAAGCAAGTAGATACTACATGACATAAAATCCCATCAGGCGCTGAAACCGGTTTGGCTCAGTGGATAGAGCGTCGGCCTGCTGACTGAAAGGTCCCAGGTTCGATTCCAGTCAAGGGCATGTATCTTGGTTGCGGGCACATCCCCAGTAGGGGGTGTGCAGAAGGCGACTGATCGATGTCTCTCTCTCACATCGATGTTTCTAACTCTCTATCCCTCTCCCTTTCTCTCTGTAAAAAAAATCAATAAAATATATTTTTTTTAAAAATTAAAAATTCCATCAGGCAAGGAAAAGGGGAAACTACTCTCTAGCAGATGTGGAGCAGAACAGAACAGTTAATATATGCATAGGAAAGTCTGTCGGTAACATTTAGCAATAACTTTTGCCCACAATTTTGCCAAAAAAAATAAAATTAAATAAACTGCCCACAACAGCAGTTCCCAATAATGTTAGAATACTGTTAGCAAATAAGGAAGCCCAAGATAGTGAGACCCTTTAATTCAAGAAGTGTCTAGCATCCAAAACAGAGATGCAGCATACACAGTTAGTAGTTTCTGTTCTTTAAGACATAGTTACAAGGCCTACTGAGCTCCTGTAACTACTAAACCAAAACACCAGCTGGACATTCTGCAATTATTGTTTTAAGATCTGCTCAAGAAAACTGAATTCTAAGCATGACTGCACACTAAGTCACTCATTTAAAATCCTTACCATCACTGTCCTCATCTCCAACAACTAAAATAATAAAGGCATAATATGCTAATTAGACGGGACAGCCGAACAACCTTCCGGACGTCCTTCCAAACAACCTTCCAGATGAAGCCACAGCTGCGAGGGCCAAGCCCCTTACACAGATCTCATGTTTCAGGCCTCTAGTAAGAATATAAAATGCTTTCTAATGCCTCTCCTCGCCTTAAGCTTAGATGGTAAGCAGTGAAGTAGAAAATCTGCAGAATCTGAATTGAATCCTGGCTTCCAGACTGTCTCTACTGCTCACTCGTTATATAACCTGGGTCAATCACCTAAACTCTCTATATCACCACATGTAAAATGGAGATAATAATTGCCTCCTAGAGTTATGGTGTTATTCACATGATATATGTGAAAATGCTTAGGTACAAGATCTGGCATAGAGTAGTGCTCATATACATCAATTTTTATAAGAGCTTGTAAGAGGTTCAGAATGTTCAAAACATTTCATATTTTTAAGACCTCACAATGTGTCAAATAACAAATGCCCTGGACATGAACCTCCTTTATAGTACGGCTTGCTGTATTTGTTTTTCTTTTTAACGACACAATTTTTAAAACCCTGTGGATCTTTGTTTTTCCATCTGTGATTTTTACTATTTTACTTTTCAGTTACGGTTGACATTCAGTATTGTTTTACACTAGTTTCAGGTGTAAAGGAGCCTAATTTAGAGGATTTGAATTTGATCGGGATTTACAGGAGATGAGAGGTAGCATCCCAGAGCTACCTCAGCGCTGTCCACCAGGCCGGTGCTGACGGGCTGCACTAGCTAGGGATACACTTCCTCCCACTTCTCACCCCATTACCTCTTCTGCAGACCTGAAAGAACTAGAGAAACAAGCTATGTTTTGTCTAGAAAATGGTCACCCACATTCTGTTCTTTCACCCATTGTCCAAAATGTTACAACTATTTCCAAGAAGAGAAGGTCATGCTTGCCTTCTATCCTCTCTAATGACTTTATTCAACAAATATTTATTAAGAAACTTAGGCCGAGACTGGTTTGGCTCAGTGGATAGAGCGTCGGCTTGCGGACTGAAAGGTCCCAGGTTCGATTCCAGTCGGGGGCATGTACCTTGCTTGCAGGCACATCTCCACTGTGGGGCGTGCAGGAGGCGGCTGATCAATGTCTCTCTCTCATCGATGTTTCTGACTTTCTCTCTCTCTTCCTCTCTGTAAAAAATCAATAAAATGTATTTAAAAAGAAACTTAGCATATGTCAGGTACTGTTCTAGACCCTTAAAAGTCATCAGCGTATTAGAGAAAAAAAGATACTTGCCTTCTTGAAGCTTTGAGTCTAGCTTTTTTTTCCCCCTTGAATAGCGCTATACATTTGAAAGTTTGAGTTTTAGAATCAGAGCTATATGGATTCTACGCTCCCAGACCTACCAAGTGCTTAATGGTTACGATGTCAGTAAGTCACAAACTGAGCCTGGATATCCTCATTTGAAAATCTCAATTGTTGCCCTGGCTGGTTTGGCTCAGTGGATAGAATGTTGGTCTACAGACTGAAGGGTCACAAGTTTGATTCCAGTCAAGGACACAAACCCGGGTTGTGGGCTCTATCCCCAGTAGGGGGCATGCAGGAGGCAGCCAATCAATGATTCTCTCTCATCATTGATGTTTCTCTCTCTCTCCCTCTCCCTTCTTCTCTCTGAAATCAATAACAATTTATTTTAAAAAGAAAAAGAAAGTCTTAATTGTCTGCCCAGGCTGATGGTTGTAAGAATAAACAATCTGGTCCTAGCCGGTTAGGCTCAGTGGATAGAGCACTGGCCTGTGGACACATCTCCAGTAGGGGGTGTCCCGGGTTCGAATCCTGGTCAGGGCACATGCCCAGGTTGTGGGCTCGATCCCCAGTACTTCTAAACATGTTAGAGCTTGATGGGCCAAGCACATTTTATGTTTAATTTTAGCATGAACTTACAGCACTCCTCCGCCCTTGACCTGCATTCCTACATGCAGTGAAGTGGGTCTGCTGGAGCCCCACACCTGGATTCCAATCCTGGCTCCACCCCTGACCTACAGATGACCTTGTACAAATCACCTAACTCAGTGGTCGGCAAACTCATTAGTCAAAAGAGCCGCAGTTTGCCGACCACTGACCTAACTGATCTATGACTCAATGTCATCATCTGAATATGATGACAAGAATAGGCTGTACTTGAGAGTTGTAAAGAGAATTAATATTTCCAAAGTGCTTGAACAGAATCTACATTATTATGAGCATTTTATAGGATAAATGAAAAAATGATATGGATTAATTCTGAGACACAAATTTAAAATGGTAAGCAAGAAGAAACTAATTAATGGGAAGGGAGAAGGGAGTGTAAAAGGAAAGAGAAGGAAAGAGAAATTTAATGAAGAAACAGAAGGAAATGGAGTATTCTAGAAGAGAACATAAGATTGGGAGGAAATGAGGTAGGAGGACAAAAGGAATAGAGTGGGGGAGTGTAAGAAAGCAAGAACTAAACAAGCACAAGAGGAGAGAGGGGGAGAAGGGAGAGAATAAGAGTAAAATTAATGAGAAAAATGAAATAGATTGCTCTAAGCTAACTGGATAGAAATTGGAAGTACAGGTAGGACAATCTACAAGATGATTCCCATGAGAAAGATTTTCCAGGTAAATAAACTCAACAGTTACAGTTGGGGTTTGGGAAGGGGACACCTGGTAGGCTCCCACCAAGATGGGACTCTCTCATCATTGATGTGTTACTTCTCTCTCCCTCTCTGAAATCAATAAATGTATGTATTTTTTTAAAAAGGGTTACTAGTAAGTGGTAAATGTTATTGCATGCATATTTTACCACAATAACAAAATTTCACATTAAGCGGAAACCGGTTTGGCTCAGTGGATAGAGCATCGGCCTGAGAACTGAAGGGTCCCAGGTTCAATTCCGGTCAAGGGCACGTACCTTGGTTGCGGACACATCCCCAGTAGGAGGCGTGCAAGAGGCAGCTGATCGATGTTTCTCTCATGGATGTTTCTAACTTTTTATCTCTCTCCCTTCCTCTCTGTAAAAAATCAATAAAAATGTATTAAAAATAACAATTCATACCCTCACAAATCAGAAAACTGAAGAGCACAAAATCATAAACGAGTGCTCTGCAGTCACCACGTGACGGAGGGGTCACATGAAATTTGAGAGCTTCAAAATTAGACCAAGTATTACGTTCACTCACTTGGAATGGCAAGTAGAGATCTAACATATAATTGATTTCCAGAACAAATCGTTTCAGAAGAGGAAAAATACTGAACTTAGTTCTAAATGGTAAACAGGACCTGACAGCGGAAGCAGCAATGAACAAATGACAAAATTATACAAATTTCAGCACAAATTCCCCACTGCTGCTGAGAAAGGGGAGCCCAAATGACCCCTGGCGTAAGTTTCTCCATTTAAAAAACTCACAACCAATCATCAGCATTGAAAAAAGGTGAAGGTGGGTACTTAAAGTAACAACACTTGAACCCAGCCCGGGAAAGCTTTTTTTTTTTTTTTTAATATATTTTATTGATTTTTTTACAGAGAGGAAGAGAGAGGGATCTCTAGAGTTAGAAACATCGATGAGAGAGAAACATCGATCAGCGGCCTCCTGCACGCCCCCTACTGGGGATGTGCCCGCAACCAGGATACATGCCCTTGACCGGAATCGAACCTGGGACGACACTCTATCCACTGAGCCAAACCGGTTTTGGCTTGGGAAAGCTTTAGACGTGCCCTTGCAAACCTGCAGCTCTTCACCCCGGTCCTGTGGGAGGGCCGGTGCAACATCGGTCCCCATTTTTCGAGGGGAGCTGTGCCAAGAGGTGCCGGCATCTGCCCATAGTCGTGGGTCCGGTCAGCCTGAGGTCATCGTTTGTCATCTTACCCTGACCGTGACCCAAAGCGAAGAGCGAGCGGCTGGAAACCACAAACGAGGGTGGAGTATTAGGACTGAAATATTTTGTGAGCTCCACTCAGAGGCCAAATAAACACCGTGTTAGTGAGGGGAAATATGCCCAAGGACCTGAGGATTTCTGGGAAAGTAAACACACAGGGAAGCCAGGCTTTCACCAAGGCTCTCAACCAATTTCAAAAGTGGGCACAGAAAGCCTCTGACTGGTCCTCCCTTTCCCCCCAAAAAAAGGTTTTGATTAGGCCATGATGGATTCAGAATATTTCCACATAAACAGAGAGATCCAAAGGGAAAGATTAAGAATGAAAAAAGCGCCGAAAGCGGTTTGGCTCAGTGGATAGAGCATCGGCCTATGGTCTGAAAGATTCCAGGTTCGATTCCGGTCAAGGGCATGTATCCTGGTTGTGGGCACATCCCCAATGGGGGTGTGGAGGAGGTGGCTGATTGATGTTTCTAACTCTCTATTCCTCTTTCTTCCTCTCTGTAAAAAAATCAATAAAATATATATTTTTAAAAAAGAATGAAAAAAGTGACCCAAGGGGTCTTCCAGGTATTTCTACAGTCGCCACTCACATGTAACATTGGTTTTAAATATTAATAAAGCAAACAATGAGACGATCAAGATGGCAGACAAACTCCAGATAAAATCCTATGCCACTGGACAAAGAACTCCAGAAAAAAACAATTCAGAAAATGGATAAGGTCAACAGGCCATTTCAGATACTTTTCAGAGTAAGCAGCACTCTGAATAGCACGAGACTGAACTATTCCGCCACAAAGAATATCATAGAATGTGTCCTAAAGAAACCTGCCTAATTTGTTTGTGGTCATCATCAGGGATGACACCAGAAGAGAAGTGAACTAAGGTTTAAATAAAAAATAAAGTAAAAATAAGCGGATTGGAAAACCAGGGCGACAAAAGCCTGCAAGAAACGAAGCCGTCGAGCAGGTCTGAAACGGTGACCTTGGCCTTCTTTTCCTCTTCATTTGTGTCCCTTCCCCTTCCCCTTCCCAGGCAGAAATCTTCAGCGCACAGTGATTCCTCCTGCCGTCCTTGTGCTCAAAGGGACTTCAGGGACTGTGAACGAGAGGTTTTCTTCTGCGAGAGAAGGTTCTTTTCCTGCTGGGACTGTGCACTCCTCTCTTCTGCCTCGAAAGAGGCACGCAGGCAAGTGCTTCTTTTTTTTTTTTAATATATTTTATTGAATTTTTACAGAGAGGAAGGGAGAAAGATAGAAAGTCAGAAACATCGATGAGAGAGAGACATCGATCAGCCGCCTCCTGCACGCCCCACAGTGGAGATGTGCCCGCAAGCAAGGTACATGCCCCCGACCGGAATC
>JAAGEH010000417.1:21218563-21260881 GCA_011751065.1 Lasiurus cinereus
CAGTGGAGATGTGCCCGCAAGCAAGGTACATGCCCCCGACCGGAATCGAACCTGGAACCTTCCAGTCCGCAGGCCGATGCTCTATCCACTGAACCAAACCGGTCTCGGCGGCAAGTGCTTCTTCATGTCAGCCCAAGAAGGCTTTTTTTTTCTAGTTCAGATAAGAACGTTTCATGTACCAAGAAACAAAGACAGATCCTCCCACCCTGATGGTTCCTTAGCGATGCATGGGGACCCCATCAGGTCCCTGAAAAAGCTCTCCGCACTGACCCAAGGGAAAGAAGACCCTGGCTCAGAGCCTTGTTGGGGGTCTTGACCTGAGGATTCTTCATTAAGGCCCTTGAGGGCTCCACAGGAGTCGGCACTGAGTGCCGTTCTAGAGAAGAATAAACCCTGGTGTCTATATATATTTTATTGATTTTCACAGAGATAGAGAGTTAGAAACATTGATGAGAGAGAGACATCTATCGGCTGCCTCTTGCACGCCCCCTACTGGGGATGTGCCCGCAACCAAGGTACATGCCCTTGACCGGAATCGAACCTGGGACCTTTCAGTCCGCAGGCCGACTCTCTATCCACTGAGCCAAACCGGTTTCGGCCTGCCTTTCCTTCTTGCACAGAAGGCTGGTTGGCTGGGAAAACGGGGAGCCCATTTCAAGGAGAAATCTAGCAGGAGGCCTCCACCGGACTCTCCCGGGATGGTAGGTACAAACGTCAAAGCCGCAGAGTGTGTCACAGCAAAAGCAGACACATCATCAGCACCCAGCCTGCGAGGTGCTCCCAGAATGAATGGCTGTGCCTCAAGGAACAGACCACCAGCGGCTCCTGGAGGCCTCGGGGCGGCCTCTCCCAGGGGCACCCCCACCTTCCCTCCGCTGGTGGCTGCAGAAGGGCAGGCACTGGGTCCCGGAGCCCCTGGAGCTGACCTGGACGGTGGTCAGTCCCTGTAGACAAGAAGAGCGGGCCTGCTCCTGGGTTTGACCTTCTCGGGCTGACCACAGATTTTGAGTTGTTTCAAGGAGCCCCTTCCTTGGCGGACCCTAATTCCAGTTTTGGTTTTCCCAGCAAAAAAAAATATTGTTATTCGAATGTAGTTCTCCTTACTTTGAAATTAAATGTGTGAAGTTAAATATTCCTTCTGCATACGCTACAGTGGCATCTCAGCCAGCCTTCTGGTCCCCCCAGGGCTGCCGGGAGTCCTCTGGGGCATCACTTTCTCCCTCCCTCCTGGAACTTCCCATCAGCGAATCTGCATGACCTCTCCTACCTTTATTGTCATTTTACTGATTATTCATTAAACTCTTAAAGTGGGTGCTTTTCTAGACATATATTTCGATCAAATGTTTACATGCCAAACCTTTCCTTTGAACCCACCCTCCTGTTCACCCAGGATACTGCCTGCTCATCCTCACACGGTGAAAGCTCTGAGGCGCTACCTACAGTCCCCCACCTTCCTCCCAGCACTTTCCCGCCGAGCCCTCCGGCTGGGCTTGGGTCTCCCCTGAGACTGCGCTTTTTAAATGTCTACTGCCAAGTCCAAGGCTCAGGGGAGGCTGTCATCTTACTCAGCCTCGCTCCACCACATCCACACCCTCCTTAAAACTCTCCCTCTCCTGCCCTAACTGGTTTAGCTCAGTGATAGAGCCGATGTCTGCAGACTGAAGGGGCCTAGGTTTGATTCCGGTGAAGGGCATATGCCTCAGTTGCGGGCACATCCCCAGTGGGGGGTGTGCAGGAGACGGCTGATCGATGTCTCTCTCTCTAATCGATATTTCTAACTCTCTGTCCCTCTCCCTTCCTCTCTGTAAAAAAAATCAATAATTTTTTTTTTCAACTCTCCCCCTCTCCTAACACGTGCTGGGAAGCTTCCCCGGTGTCCCCCAATCTGGGGCAGCTCCCGCCCCGCCTCCTCGCGGCCTGACCTCTGGCTGCACTGCCCGCTGGCTCGGGCCCTGCTCTCCTCTCTGCTGTGTCCACTCCTCCGGAGCACATTGCAGCCCTTGAGCTTTTCGCAGGAGCTCCACCCGAATGCTTAGCACGTCCTCCTCCACGTTCAGATCTGAGAGTCAGTGTGACCTGTCCACCGTCCCTCACATCACTCTCCTTTCATGCTGTGCAAAGTGTGTGTCATCAGCTAAGTGATGCCTATAGTTGTGCGTTGTCTTCTTTCAATCCCACTCCCAATGATCACATGAGAGCACCCTCACGTGAACTCAGCATCTAGAATCATGCGAACTCAGCATCTAGAATCATGCCTAACATCTTGGCCATCTACAGTTGTTTGTTGTTGTTGTTTTTAATATATTTTATTGATTTCTTACAGAGAGGAAGAGAGAGGGATAGAGAGTTGGAAACATCGATTAGAGAGAGACATCGATCAGCCGCCTCCTGCAAGCCCCCTACCGGGGACGTGCCCGCAACCAGGATACATGCCCTTGACCGGAATCGAACCTGGGACCTTCCAGTCCGCAGGCCAATGCTCTATCCACTGAGCCAAACCCGTTTTGGCTATAGTTGTTTCTTGAATGAATGTATGCTACCATCTTCTCCTGCCTTAGGAAGAAATGTGTTACTGAACAAAATCCCTTAGGATGAAATCTCATAAATAAAAAATGTACTACCATTTAGAATGATGGTGCACACTGCTCTCCCAATTAAGAAAATATATATATGACTTCAATGTTTGTAAATGAACTTTAATGAGCAGGAAAGAAAACACACTCACACAGAGGCAGACAAGCAGTTTATACATGACATCATCTAGTTCATAAACCAGCACATCAGAATATTCTGAGGGACCCTGGACTGATGCCAACTACACTGTTGCAAAAGGTACACAGAACGCAGCTGTCCCCAGGTACACAAAATCAAACTCAGTCCTTGAAAGTGCGAAGCATACACCGTTAAGCCAAATCTGGTATCAGGAGAAATGCTCTGAGAAATCAAGGTGTATGCCTTGATGTATGATGTACAGTTTCTAAAGCTGTCACATCCATGATCTTGTGTCCTGCCATGACGACGCTGTAAGATTAGCTCGAACATTACCACCTCCATTGCACAGAGGAGTTGAGCTCACAGTGATCAAGAAGCAGGCCCCAGCCGAGACCGGTTTGGCTCAGTGAATAGAGCATCGGCCTGCGGACTGAAAGGTCCCAGGTTCGATTCCGGTCGGGGGCATGTACCTTGCTTGCAGGCACATCTCCACTGTGGGGTGTGCGGGAGGCGGCTGATTGATGTCTCTCTCTCATCGATGTTTCTGACTTTCTATCTCCCTCCCTTCCTCTCTGTAAAAAATCAATAAAATATATTTTAAAAAAAGAAGAAGAAGCAGGCTCCAGGTGGCACAGCCCAGGTCAGTGGTAGAGCAGTGCTGGGAATACATAGCTCACTCCAACCTGCTGTAGTTACCGGGATGGGCAGAAGTTCAGAAATGGCCATGGGAACCGTTGGAAATGACAGACAGGATTCCCTCATGTACAGGCCTGTGGCAAGCCCTTACGTAATATCTGCTGCCTTCACATGACCTTCCAGAAGCCTACTATTGATCAAGCTTCCACTTTTCCCACATCCAGTCCTGCCACATGGATGTGGATGAGAGGTGACCCAGCTGAGAGTCAGACTCGTCAGCCACTATCTACTTGTTACATGACTGGGAGCAAAGCTACCGTATTTTCCGGCATATAAGATGACTGGGTGTATAAGACGACCCCCAACTTTCCCAGTTAAAATATAGAATTTGGGATATACTTGCCCTATAAGACGACACCTGGTGTATAAGACGACCCCCGACTTTTGAGAAGATTTTCCTGGGTTAAAAAGTCGTCTTATATGCCAGAAAATATGGTAATTTACTTCTCAAGCCTTCATTCCCTCATCTATAAAATGGGAATAATAATTGTTCTACTCCTTGAGGCAGAACTATGAAATCAATGAAATAAAACCCCATACCTGGCACAAAGAAAACACTTGAAAATGTTCATTGTTGTGGTCCTTCGGGTTATTAATATAATTATTAATATACCCTAATAATTCATGGTCATTCCTAGAGTTAAAAGGAATGAACATTTGGGTTCTTTTTTTTCCCCCTTTTAAGTATATTTTTATTATTGATAGTATTACAGATAGTTCCCATTTCCTCTCCTTTACTCCCCTCCTCCCAGCCCCTGCCCATCCCCTGAAGCACTGGGATTCTGTACCTGCTATTGTGTAAACAGAATATATTTGAAATTCAAATCATACAGACTGTAAACTCTCCACTAAAAATGTGTCCAGCTAAGAAAACGTACAGGATATTACAGCTTCAGAATAACAGCTGAACATCATTCCTAGAGCCTGAATTTCAGCAAAATACTAATCTCCGAACATGACACTAGGCGACATTTGTTTTTAATCATCACCCAAGGATAGATTTTGTTTTAATTGATTTGAGACAGAGAGAGAAAGGGAGAGTAGGAGACAGAAACATCGATCATCTCCCATACTCGCCCCTACTGGGGATCAAACCCACAAACTAGGAATATGCTCTGACCAAGAATCGAACCCGTGACCTTTCAGGTGCATGAGATGACAACTAACTAAGCCACACTGACCAGGGCTAGACAACTTTTTTTTTTACTATTGATTTTTTACAGAGAGGAAAGGAGAGGGACAGAGAGCTAGACACATCCATCAGCCTCCTCCTGCACCCTCCCCACCCCCCACTGGGGATGTGACAGCAACTAAGGTACGTGCCCTTGATCAGAATTGAACCTGGAACCTTTCAGTCCGAAGGCCAACACTCTATCCACTGAGCCAAACCAGTCTTGGCAAGGCAACTTTAAGCCATGTCAACTAATTATACAATACTGTATAATCTTTGTTAAGGCTATTCTAGTTTCTACACTACTCATTTTTGTATTATATTTTAATCTTCTCAATTCATTCAAAATTCTGATATAGCAGCAGATAATAGCAAGTGTTAGTGAGGGTGCAGAAAAAACAGAACCCTCATCCACTGCTGGTAAGAATGTATAAAGTCTGGAAATTCCTCTAAAGCAGCGGTTCTAAACCTGTGGATTGCAACCCCTTTGGGGTCGAACAACACTTTCACAGAGGTCGCCTAAGACCATTGGAAAACACAGATACGATTCATAACAGTTGCAAAATTACACTTATGAAGTAGCAACAAAAATAATTTTATGGTTGGGAGGTCACCACAACATGAGGAACTGTATTAAAGGGTCGCGGCATTAGAAAGGTTGAGAACCACTGCTCTAAAGGCTAAACATGTTACCAAATGACCCAGTGATCTGTCGCCAGATAGAACAAACCAAGAGCAATAAAACCATATGTTCACATAAAAGCTTGTACATGAATGTTCACAGCAGCATTATTCATAATAGCTATAAAGTGGAAACAACCCAAAAGTCTATCAACTGATGTGTAGGTAACATAAAACGGGGTACTACCCATATGATGGAATATTATTAACCAAAATACAAAGAAATAAAAGACCTTGAAAACTTTGTTCTCCTAAGGGAAAGAAGTCAGTCACAAAGGACCACATACTGAATGATTCCATTTATATAAAATATGCAGAACTGGCAAATCAATAAAAATAGAAACCAGGTAAGTGGTTGCTTGGGAAATCGGGATGAAATTAAGGGGTGAGGCATGAAGTTTCTTCTGGGATTATGAAAATCTTCTAAAATTGATTGTGGTGACAGTTGCGATAGATAGGTAAAATTATACATACTTGTTGCTCTTTCAATATATATAGAAGCATTTCTAATTAAAACAGCTCAAGAACGTTCAGAAACAAGAGAAATGTAGGCCATGCTCAGGGACTAGTGACTATGAGAGAAAAGCCTCAAACAGTAGCTAGGGTGGGCCTCTGAAAGACTTCACGTTAAAATACTTTTAATTCCCACAGTTGTATCAGAATCGCCTGGGGATCTGGGAGAAAAGCCAATGTCAGTTGCAGAGGGCAAGGAAAGAGCAGGAACCTTTGTTTATGAACCTCCCCAGGCGCTTCTGATGTCAGCCAGATCTGGCTAACCCTCCTCCCACAATAAGGAAAGAAAAATATTTTCTCATGGCAAGAATACCTTTTGGAAAGCCATTCTGTAAGTAAGCTGAGGGAGTGATTATAATGAGGCCAAACCCTGTTGTTAGTAAGTGCTGGGCAAAAGAATAGAACCCTGAATTCTTTATATATATATATATATTTTTTTTTTGAATTTTCACAGAGAGGAAGAGCTAGAAACATCTATGAGAGAGAAACATCGATCAAGCTGCCTCCTGCACGCCCCCACTGGGGATGTGCCTGCAACCAAGGTACATGCCCTTGACCGGATCAAACCTGGGACCCTTCAGTCCGCAGGCCGACGCTCTACCCACTGAGCCAAACCGGTTTCAGCTCTGAATTCTTAACTCCAACTTAGAGGTAATAACAGATGCTCATACACAAATCTTCAGTGCTCCAAGTCTTGACCTGAAAAAATACTTTTATGTGACTGAATGACACTTAGGAAGAATCCTTACACCTTTCTTAAAGACTTACCAGCTTCCTTAATATGTCTGTGGTATGTGTGCCTTAGAATTCTGCAAAGGCTGGGTCGCCGTGCACTGGGGTGGCCCTCCTGGCCAGCCAGCTTACTCTCATGGCATTTGATTGTCCAGCCCCCCTTCACCGCATGACGACAAGGAGATCTATCCCATATACTTATCAGGAATATTTTCAATAAGCTCTGTCTATAAATACAGTTTTATGAGGAACATGTGAAAACTGAAAGATGGATACAAATGACTCATCAAATAATATTAGCTATGTTTTTCGACTGCAAATGACAGATTTACATAGCTCCAGCACAATTCCCTCCGGTTATCTTTCTGAACGGCAGCCTTCATTTGCAAGACCAAGGGCAGGGGTACAAGTACAGTCTGCGGCCCTGGCACACTGCAGGCGAAGGCTGTCTGGCCCACGTATCTCAGGATCTGTTGCTGAACTAGCAATTGCAGTAACTAAACAGGCGACTTGCAGGTGGGTCTTCTGGGGGCCTGCCAGCCTTTCGTACAGGCGGGTCTGGGTGATTAACTGTGGCTCTTGACCATCACAAATGCAACCTCAGTATAGGACACTGGCTAAGGTCATGAGGCATCATCTTAATTAAGTATAAGCTGTGTCCTCAGTACACTGAAGTGCTTTGGCCTGGCCAGCATGGCTCAGTGGTTGAGCATTGACCTATGAACCAGGAGGTCCTGGTTCGATTTCTGGGTTGCAGACTCAGTCCCCAGTGGGGGGCTTGCAGGAGACAGCCAATCAATGGTTCTCTCTCATCATTAATGTTTCTCTCTCTCCCTTTCCCTTCCTCTATGAAATGGATTTTAAAAATACAGTATTTTTTAAAAATTCAATTGCTTTAAAATGTTTTCATTGGAAAAAAAAGAATATTAAAATTGCTTAGAAGACATTATTCTAGAGCACAGTTTTCATAAATTAACACTGTGCATATAACACACAAGAAAACAGTGTAGCCGAAACTGGTTTGGCTCAGTGGATAGAGCGTCGGCCTGCGGACTGAAGGGTCCCAGGTTCGATTCTGGTCAGGGGCATGTACCTTGGTTGTGGGCACATCTCCAGTTGGGGGTGTGCAGGAGGCAGCTGATTGATGTCTCTCTCTCTCATCGATGTTTCTAACTCTCTATCCATCTTCTCTTCCTCTCTGTGAAAAATCAATAAAATATATTTTTAAAAAAAGAAAGAAAGAAAACAGTGTCAGTGTCAGTGCAGGTTCACTCTGCCTCAGACTCCTGGAGCACACACAGCCTTTTACTCAGGAGACTGAGCCATGGCCCTGACCCAGGTCTAAGGAGCAAACAGCTACTGGTCTGAAGTCACTCCCTTCAGACCCCATTCATTCCCCCTGTGAAAGGGGAATGTGGGCTTCACCGTCTGCTCATTTTCAAAACCTCATTCCTCCGCCTCACGCTTTGGTTGCTAAGTCCAATACGAAACACGGAAGTGTCAACAGCAAGCATTTGATTCACAAGCTGGTGAGCCCAGAGAGGCCGTTGTGATTGCCTTCATTAAAAACTCTATCTCACTGGCATCTAACGAAGATCTGTCATCGAAATGGAACCTCCTCCATCTTATTAAAAGCGCTCCAGCGGGCCAGCATCCACTCGTCTAATATTCAGAGTTGTCTTCTACAAGCCAGGACGTTTCTTAAAAGTATTTTTCTCAGAACGGAGGAGTGGGAAAGTATTGGAAGTTCAAGTTCTTTATCTGGGCAACGGGGATAATGCCGCCTGCATTACCCGATTCGCAGGCTCACTGTTCAGTGACAGTGGGAGGCTTGTTACAGCATAGCACAATGGTACAGAGCAGAGATTTACAAGCTTTTTCAGCTTGTGGTATACATAAACTATTAAAATTCTGTGACACCAAAAAATAGGTCCTATTTTTCGCTTATCTGCCAAAAAAAAGTAGATGTAATTTTGGTCCATTCACCCCAAACGGTTAGTGCTGTGTTGGCTGCTGTCATTTTTATATATATATATATATTTTTTTTTATTGACTTTTCACAGAAAGGAAGGGAGAGGGATAGAAAGTTAGAAACATCGATGAGAGAGAGACATCGATCAGCCGCCTCCTGCACGCCCCACACTGGGGATGCGCCTGCAACCAGTGTACGTGCCCTTGACCGGAATCGAACCTGAGACCTTTCTGTCTGCAGGCCGACACTCTATCCACTGAGCCAAACCGGTTTCGGCTGCTGTCATTTTTTTATTTGCTAATCTAAGGGAAAAGAAGTCAGTGCCCTGACTAAACAGCCAGGTATTAACAAGTCTTGCAACACACACTGGTTGAAAATCACTGGTGGAGTGTATTACCAACATTAATAAGTATTTAAGTTATGATCCCTACAGGTCAAGTATTAGATCATGAAGGTATTTTATCCAGAAAAGTCTAATTTCCAATTAAGAGACACACTTTTAAGATTTTCACTATTGAACAATTTTTTGGGGAATAAGTGTCTCTTAAGTGTGGGCAAGCGTTCTTTCCACTGATATATTCCACTAGAAAACGTGTACATTTCAACTTGAAATTGACAGAATTTTAAAACTATGTGATTGGCATTTTCTTCCATGAGGAAAGGCAAAATAATGGCGCCCTGCTCCTGTTGAGAAACCTCAGCTTTATCTACTCTTTGCAAACACTTGCTGGTCCATTTCACGGTTGGATTCATTTGCAAATCCAGGGTCGGGAGTTAAATGAGACCACAACATTAGAATCCCTTAACAGATGCAGCTCTTTGTTTTAAAAATCAGCACCATCATAGCTCATCTGATTAAAAATGCATACTGTGGAAATTCAATGTCACTTAAGTACAAAAGCAGTGAAATAGCGATAATTATAACTATTGCCATTTACTATGTACCTATTGCATGCCAGCATTGTGAGCTGTACTGAGTGCTGTATTTAAATACTCAGTGGGTCTCTAAATATTTGAATGCGCAGATATCTTGAGTAATCCTCAACCACCTAAAATGGTTCCTTGTCCAAGGTGGTGGCACTGGTAAGTGTGATTTGAATCCAAATTCCTTTTATCGAGCTTAAATATCTTTTCCCTTCTCTCCAGACAGCTCTCCTTCTAGGCCAGTGGTTCTCAAACTGTGGGTCGTGACCCCTTTGGGGGTCGAACGACCCTTTCACAGGGGTCGCCTAAGACCATCGGAAAATGCAGATATTTACATCACGATGCATAACAGTAGCAAAATTTCATGTGTGGGGGTCACCACCACAGGAGGAACTGTATGCAAGGGTCATGGCCTTAGGAAGGTTGAGAACCATTGCTCTAAACGGTTTATTGTTTATTGTTTATTGTTTGCCTGGGTCATAGATCAAGTGTTTGAATATGTGGGGGAACTGTTTTTGAACTCCTTATGGGGTTCTATTAGCCTATTAGTCTATCCCGATGCCAATATCACACTGTCTTATTATTATAGCTCTTCTTGATCTCTAATAGAGACTCTGTTTTCCCAATTTCTATTTCTTTTTCAAGAATGTCTTGCCATTTATTGGGCCTTGATAAAAATGTTAATATTGCCTCGTCTAGTTTTTTTGTTTTTTTTTAATTTTCTGGGATTACATGAAATCTGTAAATCAATTCCAAAGAATTGGCCCCTTACAATATAGAATCTTCCAATCCTTGAACCAGTGTGCCTTTCCATTTATGTAGATTTGGCTTAAAGTCCCTTTCAATAAAGCTTTAAAATTATTTCTGTAAAGGTCTTATACATATTTTGTTAGACTTAACTGTTGAAAAACCATGAATATGAAAAAATATGATTTTAATGTATAAAAATTTTTAATATATTTTTATTGATTTTTTTTATAGAGAGGAAGGGAGAGAAATAGAGAGTTAGAAACATCGATGAGAAACTTCAATCAGCTGCCTCCTGCACACCCCCTACTGGGGATGTGCCCACAACCAAGGTACATGCCCTTGACTGGAATCGAACCTGGGGCTTTTCAGTCCGCAGGCCAACGTTCTATCCACTGAGTCAAAATATATTTTGATGAGATACCTAGGCTTTGTGAAGAGTCTATACAAATATTGAACATAAACTTTCTTAAAATTTGTAAATGAAACAAAGTTCACCAAAGCACAATTAATGCCTCATAATTTAGTTTTAAATCTAGGGTTACTGTTTTATAGTTATGTCATATGTCCTTTCAATAGGTTCAACATACTTGAGAAAACTTACATGTCACATAAACAAGTGTCTGAAACATCTATTGGCCATAGGTCTTTATTACTAATCAAATTGTGAAATACATAAAACCCAGATTAATTTCAATTCATCAACTTCCAAGAGAAAAAGAATGAGATGAATAAGAGTCTGAAATCTCATTACTAGCACACCATTGCCTGAGATGGAGAAATACAAATACCTTGCTCCTAGCCTTAGCTCCCACCACTCTCACATAACTCAATAAGCTTCTGTCTCCTTTTTCTCATCCTATGAAATAGAAGGGTAAGATGCAAATTGATCCTAATGGGGAACAACCATAACGACCGCTCGACCAGTCACTATGAGACACACTGACCATCTCTCAGTCCCTTTCCCTAACCATCAGGCTCCGATCACCCACTGGCAAATGGGGAACCGGGGGTGGGTGGTGGCAGAGGGCAGGGTCGGCTGCAGGCAGCCTAGGAAGATGGCCCTGATCACAGGCCAGGCCTAGGGACTGTACCTGTGCACAAATTTCGTGCACTGGGCCTTAGTTCATAATATAGTTACTACACTGTCCTGTCAATGATGCGCATTAAGGATTTAACAAAAACAGGTATTGCCCTAACCCAGTGGTTGGCAAACTGTGGCTCTCGAGCCAAATGCGGCTCTTTGGCCCCTTGAGTGTGGCTCTTCCACAAAATACCAGGCCTGGGCGAGTCTATTTTGAAGAAGAGGCGTTAGAAGAAGTTTAAGTTAAAAAAATTGGCTCTCAAAAGGAATTTCAATCCTTGTACTGTTGATATTTGGCTTTGTTGACTAATGAGTTTGGCTCAGTGAATAGAGAGTCAGCCTGCAGACTGAAAGGTCCCAGGTTCAATACCGGTCAAGGGCATGTACCTTGGTTACGGGCACATTCCCCAGTAGGGGGTGTGCAGGAGGCAGCTGATCTCATCGATGTTTCTAACTGTATTTCTCTCCCTTCCTCTTTGTAAATAATCAATAAAAATATATTTTAAAACAAAACAGGTGCCTTAGAAAAGGACACTTAAAAAGTTAGTCAAACACAAAGCAATAGTTACAGCTAATGTCATCAGGAGGACATCAAAATCTTCAAGCCATGCTAAGAAAATGGAAGGATTTGCTAAGAATGTTGAAGAAAAAGACTTCACCCTTTGAATGTCTCCTTTATTCCTCCGGACATTTTAGAATCCATTAAGTAAAAGTCATTCTCTGTGAGGGGGGGCTAAAAACAAATATCCATTGCTTTGAGGAATTTATGTTTAGGAAGCAAGAAACAAGCACCAATCCTGGCTACAGGACACAAAGTAAGCATTCGATAATGTTACTATTACAGCCAAACGCTGGAGGACATTCGCAAACAAAAGGAGTCACTTTCAAGTAAAACGGTCAACAGAGCCTCCGGGCGGAGAGAGTGCTTTCAATTTGCTCCAGTTCAGGGGCTGGCAAACCGGAGCCCACGGGCAGGGTGCAGGACATCTGCTTCGGTAGGGCCTGTGAGCTGAGAATGGTGGATCCTTCTCAAAATAGCGAAAAGACTCAGAAGAAGAGTATTTCATGACATGTGAAAGTTATACAATGTCAAGTTTGGGGTCTATAAAATGTAACTGGAACACAGACATGCTTTCGCACTGCAGGGGTGGAAGCCAGTCATTGCAACAAGGAGCATACCACCCAGGTAGCCACAAACATTTAGTCACTGGTTCTTTACAAAAAGTTTACCAACCGCTGCTCTAGTGGTCGGCAAACTCATTCATCAACAGAGCCACATATCAACAGGACAATGATTGAAATTTCTTTGGAGAGCCGAATTTTTTAACCTTAACCTTCTTCTAACGCCACTTCTTCAAAATAGACTCGCCCGGGCCGTGGTATTTTGTGGACCAGCCACACTCAAGGGGCCAAAAGAGCTGCATGTGGCTCGGGAGCCGCAGTTTGCCGACCACTGCTCTAGAAGAATGGATGGGATTTCAGTGGGCAGAACTGGGGCCGAAGAAAGGAGTGGGCAGAGAGGAACAAACATCCCATTCAGGAAACGAAGGAGTGAAAACTTAAGGAAAACCCCTGAATGTTGTCGAGACAGTGGGAAGACCAGTTTGGGTGAAGCAGGGGGTCCAAAAATCAGGAGACACTACTGAACCCCGGAAACTCTTTGCGGTTGAGCCATTTATACTACTGAAAGCATGTGCAAACAAGCACTCTCCCACCTAGTCTATGAGACTGGTACTATATCTTCCCCATTAATAAAGAAACTAGTTAATGATTTAATAAAGAAACTAAGGCTTAAAAAAAGAAACTTAGGCTCACAGAAGTAATTGGCCCGAGGTCACAGCCAGGCAACTGAGCAATGAAGGTAGCCTAGATTCCTTTGCCTCTTAGAGGCCATGCTGTTAAGTGCTACACAGCATCAAACCTTCATAGAGAGGATAGTAAAGACACAGGTCAATTAGGCCAAAACTGTCAATGTTTTCAAATACAGGTGTGAAACTATATGATTTTTATCTGTAGGCCAGGATTCTTTTTTTAAAATATATATTTTTATTAATTTCAGAGAGGAAGGAAGAGGGAGAGAGAGAAACATCAATGATGAGAATCATTGACTAGCTGCCTCCTGCACACTTCCCACTGGGGATCAAGCCAGCAACCTGGGTATGTGCCCTTGACCGGAATCGAACCTGGAACCCTTTAGTCCACAGGTCGATGCTCAATCCACTGAGCCAAACAGGTTAGGGGTGTTGGCCATGATTCTTTAACTGTGTTTAAAAGGACGGTTGTCCCACAAATTGGTCCAAAGAGTTTCACACTTAGAATGAAACGATTATGGTTTGTTTTTAATCCTCACGGGAGGATATGTTTAGAGGAGGAGGAGGGAGGGAGGGATGAGGGGAAAGAGAAACATTGATATGAGAGAGAAACATGAATCGGTTGTCTTTCGTACATGCTACCTGACACCCAGGCATGCGTCCTGACCGGGAATCAAAACGGCAACCTTTAGGTGCGCATGACCAAGCTCAGCCAATGGAGCCAGTCTGTCTGGGCTCATGGTCTTTTCTTAAATCACAGGAGAAAAAATGGTGAGCTTGATTTTCTCAATTTAAATTTCTCCCAAAAATCTTTCTTAAATCTTTGGAAAATGGTACATGATGAAAATCAATGTGTAACAGACCAACTTTGAGAAAACTTAAAAATTTAAAAATTTTGCTTATGCTTAGCTCAACTTTTTGGTTAATGGATTATGTGCCCAGGAGCTGTCATTTTATTAAGTTCAAATGATTAATTGAATAGCTTAATTGCATAACAGTTCACCAATATTCTGGAAGTGGTTTGAAGATTAAGGTGTTCTGCATAATAAGAATGCTTCTGTGACAGCTGCCCGCACTAAAGTGATCAAATATATCTACCTATTAGTCGTATCTATTAGTAGAAACTAAAGAAACGAAAAGATAAATGTCAAAACAAATATAAAAACAAAAAGATTAAAAAAAAATCGTATGATGACAGTGCTACTTGGGGACGCCCACCCCTACCAGACTAAGTCTCAGGCTGCACCGTTCATGAGAATCCCACATGCTAGCCACATGTAATTTTATTTTTTTAATTTACCTGGGAGCACGGAGGACGATGCCTTGAGAGAAACATCCATGTGAGAGTGAGAAACATCACCGGGGATCGAGCCTGAAACCCAGACACGTGCCCTAACCAGGAATCCAACCAGCAACCTTTTGGTTGGCAGGACAACGCCCAGCCAACTGAGCCACACCAGCCACGGGTAACTTTAAATGTTCAGGCAGCCACGTTTTCTTAACATAAAAAAAAAAGCTAAAATAATTGTAATAATATATTTAACTTAATATCTGTATTTCAAAATGTAATCAGTATTGTAGAAATAGAAATATTTGGGGGTTTTCATACTAAATCTCAAGTCTGGCATGCATTTCACATGGACAGCATTAGCCATATTTCAAGTGCTCCACAGACCACATGGGACTGCACAGATCCCAGGGCCGGCTATGATAAAGATCACAGCAGGAAAGAGGGCGTGGCCTGCAACCAGCCACTGAAAGCGAAAGGCCTGGTTAAAGAGAGGGGGTAGTTAGCTCCAATAATTCTAACATGAAAACAAGACATCGACTAAGAACAAAAACATATGTTAGCAGTGTTGATTTTATAACGGTTGTTTTCACCACATTTTAACTCGTCTTGCTATAGTTGTGACGGCTTGGGATTCTCCATAACCTCCCTCCTCCCTTTCCGTTTCTACACTCCCTAATTCTCTCTATACTATTTCAAAATGATCAAAACAAAGAACACACATAGTTCCAGGTGTTTTCCACAACCTGAACAAACTTGCCCAGATAGAGGCCCTGGGAAGCCACCTAAGGATTGCAGGAAGGGGATGGAAACCATGTTGCAGAGCGAAGTATCAATGTGGCAGAGGGAGCTGTAGGAGGCGGGCTGGAAAGGCGCCAGTTCAGAATGTTCCGCAGAAGTCTTGAACTAGACTTCTAACATTGATACTAAAAGGACAAAGGCCAGCCGCCCAGCCCAGCAGCAGTGATTCAACTAAATCCCGTCAACAGTAGGAAGAGGGAAAGAAAGGCAGGCGCAGGCTTCCGCAGAGAATGACCGAAATAACCAAGTCCGAGCTCTCCTCTGGCCTTCCCGCAGGCGGACTGGAGCAGAGCCATTCTGCAAAGATTTGGTTGTAGCGACATTTGCTTTTTCTTAACCTCATTGACTCTACACGAGACCCAATTCTCATCTGCTATGATCAATGTAAAGTAAGTTTATCAGAGGACCTAGGATAAATTTAAACCGTAGCCAATAAATTCTGCTCGTGGGAAAAAAAAAAACATACACATTTGTGGATAGGGTGTGTCTCCACATTTTGGAAAAGTGGTGCGGGTGGGGGTGGGGGTAGGGGTGGGGAAAGACTGTACTTCAGTGGTTAACAGGTCAAAGTACATCAGCCTTCTATTTTAACCCAGGCGATGACTAAACAACTCAAACATTGCAGCGACAGAACGTTTAATAGTTTACTATTTTTACCGGATGAGATTACGTATGTACCAATGCTGGCCATGGAAGATCTCAAGGAAGTCAAAATTACAGCTGAATGTGTCTCCACTCTTTAAACAGCTCTGCTTGTTACTCAGTAAACCTCTCCCCCATCGGGTGATGCATTGGAAAGGTAACATGAATCCCAAATTATAATTATTTTTTTAAAGGACTAAAAAGCACCCGGGGCTTTTGAAGACGTGGACTTGGCCGCATCTATCACACATACTCTGTTTACAGCCATTCACAAGGTGAAGGAAAACGTCTCGGTCCCAGTGTTTAAAATGGGAACCTACTACTAAAGTTTGCACTTCCAACTAGCTCCTCTGATGCCAGTGTCGCCTCCACTTATTAAAAGAGGAAACCTAAAAGTTCCTTCCTAGACCTACCAGATGGAAGCAACGCTTGCTTTAGACTCGGCTTTGCTCCCACCGATCCGTTTTGGGGTGTTGGGTGTTTTTTTTTATTTTTTATTGGTGTTTATTTTCTCAATTCTACAGCAGCACGCATGGGTGGGAGAGGACCAAACACATACAGTATGTACCTCCCTGCCTTCCCAGAGCTTAAAGCAACCACGGACCGGGTCGGGAAAGAGAGGTTCACGAACACAGTCCGGAGGGGTTTTGTGTGTTTAATGACCGGTCGGTAGAGTTTCCAGAACTTCGGGGGCCGGGATGCGCCGGGCCAGGTTTGAGCAGGCGAATGAAGACCTAGGACTGAGCGGGGTGGGGGGCCTCCCCCGCGCGCTGCCTCCTCGATGACAGCACCCCCGCCAGCCCCGCGTGCGCCTCGGCGCCCACAAACGTGGGGACACGGGAAGCCCACGCACCGGCCCGGCCCAGCCACACGCGCACGCCCGCCCGCACCCGAAACCCGGCAGCGCTGCGTTCCCTTCGCTTAGGGAGACCCGGGGAGCCCTCGCCCCGGGCCCCAGACGCCAACACATGCTCCCGGGGGAGCTGGTGATGGATTGCGAGCCGCACCCCCACCCACCACCCGGCTCCGCAGCGGCCTTCCACTCCCGCCTTTTGCACCCTGCGTGCAGCCCCCAGCCGGCGCCGACCCCGGCCACTCCTCCCGGAGACGAGCCCTCACGCGCGCCATCCCCACGCGCCTCCGCAACAAACGGGGCCTCGCGGGTGCCGGGGACGCCCACTTGTAATAAAAAAATAAAATAAAAAAATAAAAAGCAGGAACGGGGGGTCCGGCCACCCGTGGCAGGTGGCGGCGCGGCCTCCGGAGACAAAGCAGCGCGCCCCGAGGCGCAGGCCCGCTGCCCACGCGGCCCCTGGGACCCGACCGCGCCGCGCCGCCCCCGCGCGCCCCGCGCCTCCCCCGGCCCCGGCCGCCGGGGACGCCCCGCAGCCGCCCGTGCGCCCGCCCAACCGCCGCCCAGGAGCGCGCCGGGCGCCCAACCGCCGTCCCGGCCCAACCAACGCGGGCAGGGGAGAGAGGTGCGCGCGGCCGGCGGGCGGGGCGTGCGAGCCACCGGGGGTCGCGGGGAGGAGGTGCGCGCGGGGAGGACGGGGGCGCAGCGGCGCCGAGGCCGCCGCGGGACGCAGCGCCGGGAGGGACGCCGGCGGCGGGGTCTGCCCCGCTCCCCTAAGGAGGCGCCGATGGTCTGACCCCCCCCACCCCGAGCGAGGTGCCGCGTCCCAGCCCCGGCTGGACTGTACCATCGGGCGGTGCCGCCGGGATTTCTCCCCCCCACCACCACCACCACCACCACCATCCATTTCCACCCCCCCCCCACCCGGGTCCGCGGTCGGTTGGCCCCGGCCGGGCTCTGAGACGCGGAAAGCGCTTGGCGCCATTTTGGGTGGGACTAAGCAAAGACGAAACACCCTCCCCGTCGATGGGGTACGCTGGACGCCGGCTTCTCCGGTCCCCTTAATCCTTTCGGTACTTACACGATGTTGGGTGAGGGGAGCTGGGAGATCAGCGGGTCCCCGATCCTCTCTCCCTAGGGGTGATGGAAATCAATCCCCCCCCCTCGCCACCTCCAGGTGGTTCTTCCCGCCGCAGAGTGGGAGCAGCAGAAAAAGGCGGGGCCTCATTAGCATAATCTGCCTGGCAACCCGACCGCGGCGCGGTGTGATTGGTTGGACTCTGTAAACCCCGAGGCCCGGCCTAGAGACCGGTAACGCTGGGACCAACTGACAGGCCCAGATTTAAGACTCATGACGAAGGTTTCCGAGCGGCTCCTTCACTCGGCGGGGAAGGCAAGAGGAGATTCACACCGCGGCCCAATGGCGGAAGGCCTCTTTATTTCGTGCTCTTTGCTGTTCTCCTAAAACCCAATCAAAGGACGGGTCTCAGCCGGGGCTCGCCGGCGCTCGCACTCGCAGCCAATCACAAGAGCCGGCTCTTCGGCTCCCGAGGCGGCCGGGCTCTCGGGGTCCCGCGGGCGCCGGCGGGGCGGGGGAGACCTCCAGCCTCGGAGCTCCAGGTGGAGAAGGATGCGCTGCAGGGGGGGGGGGGGGGTTCCCAGCCCCGACGCCCGCGGTGCCACACGTGTCCCGGAGCGGCGATCAGGACTCCGGCGCAGCGCGCGTCCGAACCGGCGCTCCGGGCGGAAACGCCCGCCCCGGCCTGGGGCGCTGGAGCCGCTGCTGGGCTGCGGCCCCGGCCCGAGGGCCTCCTTTGCACCTCGGATCGGCCCCCTCCTCCGTCCCTGCCCATCCCTGGAGCGCTTCCCGGCATCTCTCTCTCTCTCTCTCTCTCTCCTGGCTCCTGACCAATTCAGATAAAGGGGATGGTTTTTTTTCGGGAACGTGCAAGTGTTCTTATGCCAGGCTGGTTAACCAGGAATTGAACCCCTTTCTTAAGCGAGGGCCCCCACGCCCTACCACCCCCTTAAAATTGCCTTTTCAGAGGGTGATCGCGTGCACGGAGATAAGCTCAGGCTTTGCAGCAAGAGACCCAGCTCGAGTTACCCGTGATATGAATGGCGACTGGATCTCCAAGAGACCTGCAAACGTCGTACCTTCCGGAGCAAGTTTCCCATCCACGACAGCTACCCGGCTACGTTATTTTGGAGATTAATTAAGATTTACAGCCCGGACTGTGTGGTTCAGGGGTTGAGCTTCGACCTTGGAACCAGAAGGTTATAGTGGATATCGGTCGGGGCACATGCCCAGGTTGTGGTCTCTTTTAATTCCCACTGTAGGGCGTGTAGGAGGCAGTCCATCAATGATTCTGATCATTGATGTTTCTCTCTCTCTCTCCTCCCTTTCTGAAATCAAATTTTTTAATGTTTTTTTAATATATTTTATTGATTTTTTTACAGAGAGGAAGGGAGAGAGATAGAAAGTCAGAAACATCAATGAGAGAGAGAGAGACATCGATCTGCCGCCTCCTGCACGCACCACAGTGGAGATGTGCCCGCAACCAAGGTACATGCCCCCGACCGGAATCGAACCTGGGACCTTTCAGTCCGCAAGCCGACGCTCTATCCACTGATCCAAACCTGTCTCGGCAAAAAAAAAAAAAAATTGTTTTTAAAAGCTGCCATAAAGGATAAATCCACAGACAAAAAAAAAAGAGTGCAAGGAGGAGCAAAAGGAAAACAGATCTAAGTGGCTGACCAGGAACCCAAAGAAGATGTGCCAGCAGAAAATGGAGAAACTGCAAACATCGGAAAGAGGAAATTCCACCTCATCCCATTTTTTTAAGTGGAAATGCTTTTTTTTTTTAATTGATGCAAATCAGATGGAAAAAAATGAGATGGATTTTTTTTTCAGCACATATGGCAAGATAGAAGAGGAAACAGCGATATTGTCACCAAGGCCCTGGCTGCTTAATTTTAAAGACTGAGAGGAAATAAGCACCATTGCTTAGAGAAGTAATTCTGCCAGGACCGTATTTCTCTGATTATAAAAAAAGTAAGAGACCAGTAAGAAATGAGAGGAAACTATTGGTCTCTAAATGCCTACCACGATACTTCATGTTTGGGTTATAAGTTGCTTGAGCTTTTTGCTCCTTCTCTTCAAACATTAACAAGAGACAGGGACTGCATAGATTTAAACTTTTGCCTCCTTACCAGTGTTTTTTATTTACTCCCATGGTCATAGATGTAAATATTCTCCTAACTTCTTTTCATATTAAAATAACCAATAGAGCGCTTGAAAATTGGGAATATTTTCCCTCAAGGATTCTTTTCAAATTGGAGTATGAACCCAATTTCTTTTCATTTTAGTCAAGACCAAAAGCAAAAATTTTGTTATTTTTTTTATTTCATCATGAGGAAGAAGCATTAATTACCAATACCTACAAGTGTACTAATTGCTGATGACTAGTCCATAGAAAAACATACATTTTTTGTTTGTTTCTTCACACAAAGTAACCTACACATTTGAACATCTCAACTATTCAGGTTATGTTCATACCCTTGTCATTCAGTCTATTCATATATCAATTGTTGGAAGTGTTCCTCCAGGTTAGGGAAAAACATTAAATCCTGGTTTTTAACCTTGATACTATGAATCCCTCTAAACATTTTATGCAAAATACCGTGTTCAATTCCTGGCCAGGTAGCTCAATTGGTTAGAGCCATGGTCAGCAAACTGCAGCTCACGAGCCACATGCGGCTGTTTGGCCTCTTGAGTGTGGCTCTTCCACAAAATACCACTTTTTGAAGAAGTGACGTTAAAAGAAGTTTAAGTTTAAAAAATTGGGCTCTCAAAAGAAATTTCAATCGTTGTCCGGTTGATATTTGGCTCTGTTGACTAATGAGTTTGCCGACCACCAGTAGAGCATCGGCTCGATATGCCAAGGTTGTGGGTTCGATCCCATGGTTACCAGTGGGGAGAAAACCTCGACCCCACCTGTTCCTATTGGGGATGGATTTTTTGTGGTATCAAAAGAAAAGGAATTTTCTGACACTCGGGAAGATGAGCTATTGTAAAATCAAACCCCTGAGTTTCAAAGGTCCCATTTCCCTTAAACAGTCATGGAGTATAGCTGGGGCTTCAGCAGAGCCAAAAGCAGAGCCAGTGTCAGGTTTCCGTTCCTTGCGGGAGCCGAGTCCAGTCCAGCATCAGGCTAGCTTAGCTTGTTTCCTGCTGCAGTCCACCAGTCCATTGTGTGTGGGTTCACATGGGCCATATGGGCGAATGCAAAAGAGCCAAAAGCAAAAGCAATAAGAGCCAAGAGAGAGTTCTGTTTAGGGGATTATGTATCCCCAAATTTTCACGGGCTTGCGTTGGCTCCACCCTTTCTGGTCAACACATGGTTCCTCTGGCTAGATTGACAGGCAAGTACCTTCCCCATAACCCCATCTTCACTGGGCATGTGTCTGTCTCCCCTTTGTTGAACTCCTTCCCCCAGTGACCTGCAGGGAACAGGCCAGCAGTTCCCTGGGGAGTGTAAAGTTGCAGCTTCCTGGTGAAGCTGCCCAAATGACATGCCTATAATGTCTGGCTTCCCTCTTTGCTCCTTTCCTATTAATAAAAACTAGAGGCCCGTTGCACAAGATTCGGGCAATAGGCCTTCCTTCCCCTGGCTGCTGGCACTGGTTTTCCTCCAGCACCCGGGACCCAGGCCTTCCCTCTGGCCACTGCCTTCAGTCTTCATTCCAGCTGGGGCACTGCTCCTGTAGCTCCCGCCTCTCCCCGCCCCCGCCCTTCCCCTCATAGCAAGCGTCCCCCCCCACCCAGCCACTCCACGCCAGCATGCCTGCTGCCCAGAGGCCCAGAGTGGCTGGGGAGTGGGGCTGTTGCCATCTTTGCTGAGTTGATTTGCATACTCACTCCTGATTGGCTGGTGGGTGTCATGAAGTGATGGTCAATTTGCATACTTCTCTTTTATTAGTGTAGACTAGCTAATTACAGGGCACATACAAGAGTCAGCCCATGAATGCATAACAAATTGAAAAGAAATGCATATTTCTTTTCCTCTTTAAAATTTAATTTTAAAAAAATGCCATGTTCAACTTCATGTGTGTATTTCTCCTAAGGACAGATTTCTGTTCCCAGTTCATCCCAAGGAGTTTAAGATTCCATAGAAACTTAGAATCACTACTTTGTAATAATTATTGAGATTTGACAGTCTGTTCCAGGCTTTTATGTCTCTGGATCTATTTTGTTCATCAGTTTATTTTGTTCTTCAGATTCCACATATGAGTGAGATCATGTGACACTTGTCTTTCTATGACTGGCTTATTTCCCTTATGTAATACTCTCCAGGTCTCTCCATGTTGTCTCAAGGGTAAGAGATCCTTCTTTTTTACAGCTGCATAGTATTCCGTGGTGTAAATGAACCACAGCTTTTTTTATAACTCATCTACTGATGGGGGCTTGGGCTGTTTGCAGATCTTAGCTATTGAAATCATATATATATATATATATATATATATATATATTGATTTTTTTACAGAGAGGAAGGGAGAGGGATAGAGAGTTAGAAATATGGATCAGCTGCCTCCTGCATGCCTCCTACTGGGGATGTGCCCTCAACCAAGCTTCATGCCCTTGACAGCAATCAAACCTGGGACCTTTCAGTCTGCAGGCCAACGCTCTATCCACTGAGCCAAACCGGTTTCTGCTGAAGTCATTTTTAAAGTAAGGTTCTATTGAGCCCAAAATGTTAGAAGGCCGGTCTTGGGGCATAGAGTCTAAACTACCAGTAGCATTACTAGGTAGAAAAAACAGCGTGTTTGTTGTCCCAGAATTCTGCCAGCGCTTTTATACATCATTAAATTTACAAATGCTAACCTGAAACTTGCTAAATTTTAAGTCCTTTTAGTGGTTTTAGCACATCCATGTCCCAGAATAGCATTTGCAGAACTGTTAAATGCTGACTCATGTAGTTTGTCAAGTGTGAGTAACCTTGATAGCCTGTAGATACTTCTCATTTATGTTTTTCTTTCCTTTATTTTTGCATTTTCTTAAGAAAATAATTAGCAGTTCAAGTTTAAATGTCCATTAAAGCCTTTCAAATTACACTTCACTAAACTTGTCTAATGTTAGGAAAATTAGCACTCTTACTATTTCTTTATGAATGTCTTCTACTTTGAGAAGTGAACACTTCTGTAATCATTTTTAAATTTCTATTTATTTACTTTTTACTATTTTTTTAATGAATTTCAGAGACGAAGGGAGAGGGAGAGAGAGATAGAAACATCAGTGATAAGAATTATCGATTGGCTGCCTCCTGCACACCCTCCACTGTGGATCAAGCCACAACCTGCGCATGTGCCCTGCCTGGGAATCAGACTGTGACCTCTTGGTTCATAGGTTGTTGCTCAACCACTGAGCTATGCCAGCTGGGCTTTAACTTTTATTTTATTATGTTCTTATTAATTTTTTTAGAGAGAGAGAAATGAAAAGGGAAAGAGAGATAGAAACATTGATGTGAGAAACATCCATCGGCGGCCTCTCGCATACCTCCTACTGGGGATTACTGGGGATGGAGCCCACAACCTGGACATGGGCCCTGACTGGGAATCGAACTGGTGACCTCTTGGTGCATAGGATGATGCTCAATCCACTGAGCCACACGGGTTGGTCAACTTCTGCAATTTAAAAAAAAATGATTTGACCTTTAAGACAATTTAAGACATAGATTGAATGGATCAGTGATTCCACTCTGAGGAGAAGAAAAAGGTGTCATTTCTTTGCCTTTCTTATACTCCCTCTGTTTATGAAGAAACTCCTGGGAATTAATAGTCATCTTCTTTGAAGACTTATAGAATTAATATAACTCTTTTAACAGGTCAAAACAACTATCAGCCTACCAAAAAGTATTTACTGAACATTGCTTTAGGTTCAGGCCTGCCACAGGTGCTGAGAAATATAAGGAAAGTGAAAAAATGGTCTTTTTAAGGGTGAGCAGAGAGGGGAGGAGAACAGTGAGAAATCAAACTGCGGGCTACGGCACCAGGTTACAAATGGCCTTTCATAACCTGCTAAAGAATATGGAGGTTTTTCCACAGCAGTCAAGAGCCTTAAAATATTTGTTTTCCTTTCTTTTGGCCATACCACGAGTCAGTGGGCATCTTTATTTTTTAATTATTTTTTATAATTCTTTATTGTTGAAAGTATGACCTATGTTCCCTTTTTTCCCTCCAATTGACCCCCTCCAACCTACCCTTATCCTTAGCCCTTACCACCCCACTGCCTGTGTCCATGGGCCATGCAAATATAGTGGGTATCTTTATTTTTTTTAATATATCTTTTTATTTTTATTTTTATTTATTTATTTTTTTACAGAAAGGGATAGAGTTAGAAACATCGATCAGCTGCCTCCTGCACGCCCCCTACTGGTGATGTGCCGGCAACCAAGGTACATGCCCTTGACCGGAATCGAACCTGAGACCCTTCAATCTGCAGGCCATCACTCCATCCACTGAGCCAGACCGGTTAGGGCAATATAGTGGGTATCTTTAAATGCACAGACATGTGCGGGCCTGAAAAATAAATACTAAACTATCACCATTTCTCTTTGAATTTAAAAAAAAAAAATGTGTTTTAGAAAGATAATGCGGGCGGCATTGTGGAAAACGGACTGCGCAGCAGAGATACGGGTGGAGGGAAACCGCCGGGAGATTGATTGCAGCGGTCCAGGTGAGACACGACGACAAAGGTCTGATGTTGTAAGACATCGTGCGGGGCACCGCGGGGCACCCCGAGCTGAACAAGACGTGACCCCCGCATGAGGGATGAATGGAGGAAAAGGTCACATTGCGCGCCTGTTCCCGCTGCCGGGACGCCCCTGGAGACGGGGATGTACACAGATGCGAATGAGAGAAGACGGACTTTTATGAACCTCCTGCTGAAAGGGGAAAAAAAGAAATTACAGAGAGCCATCAGTCTTGCTTGATCTTTGCAATCTGACTGTGTTGTCCCCCAGGTTTGCGGTAATCCATTTGCACAGCCTGCTGGGTGCGTTTTGGCCAGCCCTGAAGAACCGGGCGCGGGCACAGAGCCGGCAGCAGGTGCCCGGACTTGTCAGCGCATCCGGTAACCAGCTCGTCGCTGACTCAGAGGCCAGGGGAAAGCGAAAACCATAATGTTCTACCAGGAGATCATGGTTCAATTCCCTGTCAGGCAGGGCACATGCCCGGTTGCATTTTGAACCCCAGTGTGGGGTGTGCGGTGGCCAGCCAAGCGGTTACAAGGGCGTTCAAGTCCACAGTGATGGGGACCTCTTCCTACGGCCCACCTTGCTCCTTTGCTGTGTCATCGGGAAGCGGGACTGGGGTTTCACGGTCATGTCATGTCGATCATGTCCGGGGCGGGGTACCCGGGGCCAGGTGGCAAAAAGAGCAGACTCCTCCCTGGCCCTGGGCTCCATCGCTCGCTCGCTCACTCGTGCTCTTGTGCAGCTCCAGCTCGGGCCCCTGGGCCAAAAGAAAAGCCACCGCAGCAGCCTTGGCTGTAATATTTGCAGCACCACGAGTCTAATTAAATCATAAAACATCATCGTGCCGAAGCCGGTTTGGCTCAGTGGATAGAGCGTCGGCCTGCGGACTGAAGGGTCCCAGGTTTGATTCTGGTCAGGGGCATGTACCTTGGTTGCGGGCACATCCCCAGTGGGGGGTGTGCAAGAGGCAGCTGATCGATGTCTCTCTCTCATCGATGTTTCTGATTTTCTGTCCCTCTCTCTTCCTCTCTGTAAAAAATCAATAAAATATATTTTAAATAAATAAAACATCGTTTCTCTTTGAATTAAAAAAAAGTGTGTTTCAGAAAGATAATTCAGGCGGCGTATGGAAAATGGACTGCATGTTTGCTAACAAAAAGGAGCACGCAGTACAGAGCCTGTTCCCCAAGAACGGGGGAAGAGAAGGAGATTGAGAGTCAGATGTGGTTGAATAGGGGCTTTGTCGAGGCTGTGTGACCTCCCGCAAGCCAGTTAACCTCTCTCAGCTTCAGATTTCCCCCCTATAAAATAGCGATTATGATATGATCACACATATCTATGGGAAAGAATACATGGCGCTAGCTGGTCTGGCTCAGTGGATAGAGCATCGGCCAATGGACTGAAGGGTCCCAGGTTTGATTCCCATCAAGGGAATGTACCTTGGTTGCAGGCTCCATCCCTGGCTCTGGTCAGGGCAGGTGCAGGAGGCAACCAGTCGATGTGTCTCTCTCACATTGATGTTTCTCTCTCGCTGTCTCTCTCTTTCTCTTCCACTCTCTCTAGAAAAAAAAAAAAAGAATTATGTACAAAGTCTGGTGCTCCCATACGTTGCTGGTAGGAATGTAAAATGGTGCCACGTCTCTGGAAAACTGTTGGGCCGTTTCTTTAAAAGTTAAACATAAATTTATCATACAGCCCAGCAAATTTTACTCCTAGGCACCTACCCAAGAGAAATGAAAACATATGTTCACACAGAGACTTGTGTGTGAATGTTCATAGCCACATTCTTCATGAGTAATCCACAAAAACATTACGCTAAGTGAGAGAAGCCAAACCAAAAAAGTCATATCAGTTTACACAAGGAAAGGCAAATCCAGAGCAGATAAAGCTTCAAGTTGGTTGCAGTTGTCTAGAGCTGGAAGAAGGGGAAGGACAGTGATGAAAAATGCTCTAAATTGGGTTGTGGTGATGGATGCATAACTCTGTAAATTGACTAACAGTCACTAAATAGACACTTACACTGGTAGATCATTATGGTACACAAATTATAACTCGTCCAGCCAGCATGACTGGATGGATGAGTTATAATTTATATACCAAAATGTTCTACCAGGAGGTCATGGTACAATTCCCTGTCAGGGTACATGCCTGGTTACAAGCTTGAACTCCAGTGTGGGGTGTGCAGGAGACAGCCGATCAATGATTCTCATCATTGATGTTCCTCTCTCTCTCTCTCTCTCCCCCTCCCTTTCTCTCTAAAATGAATAATAAAAATATATTTTAACAATAAATAAATAATTAAATAAAAGCTGTTTTTAAAAACCTACCAGGCATATAGTAGATACTCAATACCGTAGTGAATCATTAACATTTAATAAACATTTATTAGTAAGTGACTTTAAACACATCACATGCCTTAATTCAACTTAACTCCTATTTCTAAGGCACATTTCTAAGTTTCACAGACTTTTTAGTTTTTCAAATAACCACTTTCCCTATTTTTTTCCATGTCCACTTACCATCTGTACAATTATCAACTGAATATTTTTCTCCAAACAAAATTACATTTAAAAACTTTAGTATGCATGGGAGTGGAAGGAGGGGGGGGGGCAATGACAAGATATGTATACATGTAATACATACATAAAAAAATTAAAAAAACTTTATAAGTCCATTTTAAAGTAAAACCTTATATCACTATGGTAAATGGAAACCCAATATCATTTGTCATAAATAAAACATACTGTGAAAATAAACACAAGAAAAGTCAAATGATCTTAGCAGGCAGATGTTTTTGCCTAAGGAAGGTTTGCTCTCTCTGCTTGATAAAGGAAACTAAATATCTTAGAGAAGAGTCCTGGCCGGTGTGGCTTAGTTGGTTGGAGTGTTGTTCTATATACTGAAAGGTTGAGGGTTCAATTCCTGGTCAGGGCACATACCCAGGTTTTGGGTTTGATTTCCAGTTGGTACACATGCCAGAGATAACCAATCAATGTTTCTCTCTCTCCCCCTCTCTCTAAAATTAATAAAAACATATCCTCAGGTGAGGAATTTTTGACTTGGAGAAAAGGGTAAAGAGGGGATAGATGATGATGGAAGGAGACTTGACTTGGGGTGGTGAACACACAACACAATATACAAATGGTGAATTATAGAATTGTACACCTGAAACCTATATAATTTTATTAACCAACTAGAGGCCTGTGCACAAAATTCATGCAGAGGGGGGAGGTCGTGTCCCTCAGCCCAACCTGCATCCTCTCCAATCTGGGACCCCTTGAAGGGTATCCGACTGGCAATCAGATATCCCTCTTATAATTCAGGACTGCTGGCTCCCAACTGCTTGCATGCATGCCTGCCTTCCTGATTGCCCCTAACCACTTCTGCCTGTCAGCCTGATCACCCCCTAACCACTCCCCTGCCTGCCTGATTGATGCCTAACTGCTCCCCTGCCAGCCTGATTGCCCCTAACTGCCTTCCCCTGCAGGCCTGGTCACCCCTAACTGCCCTCCCCTGAAGGACTGGTCCCCTCCAACTGCTCTCCCCTGCTGGCTATCTTGTGTCTACATGGGGAAATCCATCTTTGACCACATGGGGGCAGCCATCTTGTGTGTTGGAGTGATGGTCAATTTGCATATTACTCTTTTATTAGATAGGATGTTACCACACACACACAAAAATCATTAACATTTAATGCATAAGGCAAGAGAGATGACTTTTTCTCTTTGATGCAATCAGACCCAGAGATTGGAATCCCAGGCTGAGAACAAAGAAGTTTGTGTGTGTGTGTGTGTGTGCCCCACCATCTATACCAAGTTGAAAACAATTGAGGTCGGATATATTTTTAGGGCGTATGGGGAGGCAGCCACGCCTGCTCCTGCTGCTTTATCATCACGCCCCTGTCAGTCCAGAAAAGCAGAGGCCTGGAGAGAGGCCGGGGAAATCTCCAGGCCTGACTCCCCGGCCTGGCCAGCTGTGCGGTCGTGGGACTTGGCCTGAGGCCATGAGAGGCCTGAGAGAATCCCCCACGGAGACGACCTCATGGTGAGGAAGGAGATGGCATCTCCCCTCCACACTGGAGGCTGGGCAGGATCTCCGGCACAGGGAGGGGAGACAGAGGCCTTGAGGAGCCTGGGACCACCCCTGCTGGAGAGCCCTGGGAACGGGAAGGCAGGGACTCTTGAAGTGGTCAAGACAGAGGGCCTCTGTGCTGCCAGGGACGCCAGCAGGGTCCCCGAGAGCCTCGCCCTCCCAGGACGTGGCTGCCTGCCCCAGGGGCAGAGGCAGTGCTGCCAAAGGAGGCTCAGACTCATCCCCTTTCCCTTCTTTCCCAAAACAATGGGGAGAAGAGTTCCCACTGAGCGTGCAGAAGGGAAATAAACATTTCATGCCTGTACTCCACTTGCCTGGGTAGAGAAGGGTTAAAACAACCTAAAAAGGCATCTGACCTCAATTGTTTTCAACTCTGTATAGATGGCGGGGCACTCACGCACACAGAAACTTCAGCCCTGGTTGGGAGGCTCACTGGGCTGGAGAGTCGTCCTGTGCACCAAAGGGTTGTGGGTTCAAGGACAGGTCAGGGGATGTATCTAGGATGCAGGTTCGATCCCAACTCACAGTGCATAGAGGAGTGACTGACTGATCAGTGTTTCTCTCACAATGCTGTTTCCCCTTCGTTCTTCCTCTCCCTTCTTCTCTCTCTAAAAATCAATAAAAAAAAACAGCCCTAACTGGTTTGGCTCAGTGGATAGAGTATCGGCCTGTGGACTGAAAGGTCCCGGATTTGATTCCGGTCAGGGGCATGTACCTTGGTTGTGGGCACATCCCCAATAGGGGGTGTGCAGGAAGCAGCCGATCAATGTTTCTTTCTCATCGATGTTTCTAGCTCTCTATCTCTCTCCCTTCCTCTCTGTATAAATACAACATACATACATACATATTTTTTTAATGCACTAGAGTGATATCTAGTTGTAGTAACATATAGAAATGTTTAAAATCCTCTAAAAAATGTTTTTAAAGGTTTTAAAATCTGTGAGTTAACTTTCCTGAAACTTAAAGGGTGATATTAAGGACACATACCCCACTACCCTGCACGCGTGTATCCCATAGATAAGGATTTGCATTTCAATTATTGGCTTAGAGTGACATGCTATGGTAGACAGATGTTCACCTGCGTAATTGCTGATTAACGCCTGTAGCCCTGATGTAGTTCTAATCTCCATAAACTTTGGTCTGTCTTTTCCAAGAGATGGTCATCGGGGCAAAATTTAGTCACACTACGTACCTGAGCAAAAAGACGATTTGCCTCTACTGCTCTGGTTTCCTTGTTTCTTACTGATTTCTCAGGTCGTTGGTCAACACAGGAGAATTCTACCGGCCACTCTGCCCTGGGCTGGGAATCCAGGGCCCCTGGGAGGGAAAATGTTGGGGCACAGAAACTCTTGCCTGCGATGGCCCACGTTGGAGTTCAGGTTCTGCCTTTTGTTACCTCGTTAGCCTTGGGCAAGTTCTTGAACTTGGACTATGTTTCATCTGTTAAATGAGAAGAATCATAATATGTACCTCCCAGGTTGTGGTGAAGCTCAAACGAAGTAACATGAGACTACACGCGGTACAGTGCTACAGGAATGTTACTTTTTATCATCGTGGTGGTACTTTTTATTTTAATTTAATTTTTAAAAATATATTTTATTGATTTTTTTTTTTTTTTACAGAGAGGAAGGGAGAGCGACAGAGAACTAGAAACATCCATGAGAGAGAAACATCTATCAGCTGCCTCCTGCATGCCCCCTACTGGGGATGTGCCCGCAACCAAGGCACACACCCTTGACCGAAATCGAACCTGGGACCCTTCAGTCCGCAGGCCAACACTCTATCCACTGAACCAAACCGGCCAGGGCTTATTTTAATTTAACAAAAAATCTTTATGGTCGAAAGTATTTTTCGTGGGCTGGAGGAGAGGGGGCATTGGGAAGAAAAAGTAATTTGTCAAATTAAGATGTTTGTATGCTTCAACATCTCTCAGAAACATAAAGTTAAAAAAACAAGGGTAATTTTTAGAAATATATGCCATGTAATTCAACGTGGATTGAACCAGCTTTATTGAAATATGGTTGACATGTTTAAGGTATAAAATGTGATGATGTATGTGATATATACGTATTATGAAATGCATAACCCAATAATAGGGTTAGTTCACATCTCCATCACCTTATCATTACCATTTCTTTTCTGTAGTGAGAACATTTAAGATCTACCCTTTTTAGCAACTTTCAAGTATACAACAATATAGTATTGTTCACTTACAGCCACCATGTTGTAATTACATCCCCAGAACTGGCAGTTTGTATTTTTTGACCAACATCTCATTTCCCCCACGACCCACCCCTGGAAATCACCATTCTACTCTGTTTTTTGAGTTGACTTTTTTAGATCTCACATATAAGTGAGATCATACAGTATTGGCCCTTATCTGTCTGCCTTATTTCACTTAACATAATGGATTCAAGATCTATTCATGTTGTCACAAAAGGCAGGATTTCCTTCTTTTTTTATGGCTGATATATATATATATATATATATATATATTCATATTAATATATAGCACATTTTCTTGACCCATTTATCTGACACTTCGGTTGTGTGAATATGCTACGATGAATATAGGGGCACAAATACCTCTTGGAGATACTGATTTCATTTTCTTTAGGTATATACCCCAAAGCGGAATTGCTGGACCATGTGGTAGTTCTATTTTTAACTCTTTAAGCAAACTCCATACTGTTTTCCGTAGTGGCTGCACGTTCCCAGCCACAGTGCATCCGTCTCACCGACACCTCTTAGCTTCTTGATCCGTAGCCGTTAGAACAGATGTGAGGTGATATCTCACTGCGGTTTTGAGTTACATTCTCCTGATGACTAGTGATGTTGAGCATCTTTTCATGGACCTATTGTCGGTACCTTTCGTATGGGTCTTTTGGGAAACATTGTGAATTTTAAAACACATGAAACAGGGATAGGCATTGTTCATGAATATACACACAGGTAGGAAAAGTACTTCAAGTGTGTAGGAAAACACATTAAACTCATGCTAACGGTTGCTCCTGGGGAAAGGGTGTGGGCAACGGGACTGAGGAAGGGTACACAGGGGATGCAGGGGTAGCCAGAGTATTTTATTTCTTTGGAAAAAAGAGAAATATTCACAGCAAATGTAACAACTTAGGAACAAGCATTCAATCCGAGTAGTAGGCGCATGAATGTTAACTATGTTGTTCTCTATGCTTTTCTCCTTTGAAAAAAAATTAGTTTTTATTCTTTTAATATTTAATCTTTTTAGTTAAAAATGTTTCAATCTTATTTTGGGTTAGTTCCAGGTGTACAGCACAGTGTTTAGACAATCATATAATTTACAAAGCCATTCCCCTGACATTTCAAGTACCCAGCTGGCACCACACCTAGTTATTACAATATAATCGGCTCTATTCCCTCTGCTGTACTTTATATCCTCATGACTGCCAATTTGTACTTCTTAATCCCTTTGCCTTTTCACCCAGACCCCCAGCTCCCTCCCATCTGGCGACCAACAGTTTTCTCTCTGTACCTGCGAGTCTGTTTCTTTGTTTATTTTGTTATTTAGATTCTACATATACTGTATGTGAAATCGTACGGTATTTCTCTTTCTCTGTCTGACTTATTTCACTGGGCATAATACCCACTAGGCCCAGCCATATTGCCACGAAGGGGAAGATTTCATTCTTTTTTATGGCTGAGTAATATTCCACGGTATATATGTACCACCTCTTCTTGATCCAATTGCCTATCGATTGGCACTTAGGTTGTTTCCATATCCTAGCTACAGTAAATAATGCTGCAATGAACGTAATTTCTTCAAATTAGTGTTTTGGGTTTCTTTGCATAACTATCCAGAAGTGGAATTGCTGGGTCATACAGTAGTTCTGTTTTTAATGTTTTGAGGGGATTCTGTACTGTTTTCTGTAGTGGCTGCACCAATTTGCAATCCCACCAAAAGTCCACATCCTCCCGACACTTTTCTGTTGATGTATTGATGATAGCTATCCTGACAGGTGTGAGGTAATATCTCATTGTAGTTGAGGTTTTGTTTGTTTGTTTGTTTGTTTTATTGACTTCAGAGAGAAAGGGAGAGAGAGAGAGATAGAAACATCAATGATGAAGAGAATCATTGATCGGCTGCCTCCTGCACGCCCCACACTGGGGATCGAACCTACAACCGGGCATGTGCCCTGACTGGGAATTGAACCATGTCCTCCTGGTTCATAGGTCGATGCTCAACCACTGAGCCACGCCAGCCGGGCTCATTGCGGTTTTAATTTGCATCTCTCTGATGATTAGTGACAGTGAGCATCTTTTCATAATGTCTATTAGCCATCTCTATGTCTTCTTTAAAGAAATATCTTTTTCAGGTCTTTCACCCTATTTTTTAATTGGATACCCAATGTTAGTTTGTTGCGGTGTTATGTTTTATGCATTCTTTATAAATTTTGGATATTAACCCCTTATCAGGTGTGTCATTGGCGAATCTCTTCTTCCAATTGAGAAAAAAAAAATTCTTAGTAAATGTGTTAGCTCAATGCTGAAAATCTGCAGAAAACCCAAAAGAATAGAGGCAGTGACAACATAAAACCTAACTAAAACAACTGCTCTCCACATTGAGTGGTGTATGTACCTCCACCTCTTTTGTTCTCGGCGAATGCAGGTAAACACAGCTGGATCATTTTATTTCATGAAAGCCCAAGCGCCTGCCGGCAGCTGGCTTAGATTGCGTTTGGCCTAGGTGTCAAACAGCCGGCCCTCCACAAATAAAACCGTTTCCACCACCCTTTTCTCACCGAGGCTTCTGGTTTATCAAATCGCCCTTTACAAAAGCTCTGTTGTGTAGAGTGTAAATATTTAATCTAATCCACATCCACTGTAGGCCTGCCCGGTGTTTGTTTTTCATTTATATTTCACTGTATTACATAATGCCACAGTCATCTGTCCATTCAGTGCATTCCGTTTGCAGGGGGGAAGCGAAATCATGTTTGGGTGGTGTAGCGATACCAAATGGTCAGGTGGCTAAGTTTTCCTTTTCTCTCTAGTTGATTTAGAATTAACTGTGTATCTGTTCTCCTTCTACCTCGGAAATAAATAAGGATTTTTTTTTCCTCTCTCCAGCCTTCCACTTTTCAACCTTCTACTTCTTCTGTTTTGTTTTTTTGTTGTTGTTGGTGTGTGTGTGTGTGTGTGTGTGTGTGTGTGTGTGGTTTTTTTAATCCTCACCTGAGGATATTCCAATAGCCAGGAAACCCGGATGTGGCCTGTAACATCTGGAAAAGCCACCCCCAAGTATAAAGTTGCATTGTCTGGTGTAATAGCCAGCAGCCACGTGTGGCTAAGTCTGAGTTTATTAAACTAAACAAAAGTTAAAAATTCAGTTCCTCACTCGCCTAGACACGTTTCCAAGCGCTCGGTGGTGGCCTGTGGCTTCGGTGTTTGACAGCACAGGACAGAGCAGGCCGTGTCTCAGCAAGAGCTGTGGGTCTGCAATCTATGGCCGCAGCTTGGCCTCGCCCTGGCTTTCCAGGGCTCCCACTTTCACCTTCCAGGACCTTGAGAAAGTTCTGCAGGTGCAATTCCAGACGAGGAAACTGTGGGTGACGCGTGACTAAGGAAGACAAAGCTAAGGAGAGCCCTCGATGTCTTCCTTCTACGGCTGCCTGCTCAGCTGCTCGGGCTTCTGTCCTGGCCAGCGTCTTGGAGCCCCTATAAGACTTTCAGGTCAAGGTCTTACCAAGAGTCAGAAGTGCATTCACCCATCTAAAGCTCCTTGTCATTTTATTTGTGAAGAAAGAGTTCAAAAGGATATGAAGGCCTAGCCGGCATGGCTCAGTGGTTGAGCGTCAACCTATGAACCAGGAGGTCACGGTTTGATTCCTAATCAGGGCACATGCCCGGGTTGTGGGCTCGATCCCCAGTATGAGGCATGCAGGAGGCAGCCAATCAATGATTCCCTCTCATCACTGTTGTTTCTCTCTCTCACCTTCTCACTTCCTCTCTGAAATCAATAAAAAAAATTTTTTTTAAAAAGGTATGAGGCAAATGTAATAGGCAATCCAGTTTCATCCTTAGACAAACTCCCAGTCACTGCATCTTTCTATTCTCTTTTTGGAAATCAAACTAATAGACAAAAACATCAGTATTGATCAGTTGCCTCCTGCACCTCCCGCATGCGCCCAAACCCATGACCTTCCTGTGTATAGGATGATGCTCCAACTACCCGAGCAACCACAGCCAGAGTGAAACGCCTGTTACTTTTGTGGGGAACATGCTCTCCTGGCAGGTAGAGAGGGCAACCAGATGAGCTAACACTTGGTAATCTTGAATTGGGGAGAAATAGCATGTAACATTCCTGGTGACTATGTCTTTCCAAAATGCATGAGAATTTTCTTACCACTTTCTCCATTGTTTCCGTGATCCCGCCTGGTGCACCATTGTTTAATTCTCTTCCCTGGGTTTATTCTCATCTGCATTTGTCTAGATCTGGCTTTTACAGACGTGTGCTCTCTGGTTATTGGAGAATGAGTCGATACACCACTTAAACATTAAATCAGATTTTATTAGAATACCTATCAAGTATTTATTATTCAATTAATAAAAGCACGTCCTGTGAATCACTACCTTGGGGAAGGAGCACGAGGCTAAAGGCACGCAAATGGTATTTAAAACTGGAAAAGCCTTTGGTCAAGGACAAACTTCAGGCAGGAAGCCACTTTCCAGAATTTTAAAGCAGCTTTCACAAAACCCCCTCTTACGGAGAGGCCAGCAGCAGAAAGGTAAAGGTTGGTCCAAACTCTGAAGGCAGCCAAAGCTAGAGGCTTTAGCAAGACTGGAGGGGGAGGAGGTCACGTGGGAGGAAGGTCCTCCAGAGGAGGCCTCTGTTGTTTTCGGCTCCCTCTCCTGCAGGTGGATTGGGGCCCTGTGAGTTGCTATGCTCCACCTGATGGAGAGGCAGTCACTAGGGTAACCAAATCTCAAACCACTCAGGTCTTTAATAGACATGGTCAACACTTAAAATTCTCCTGAGAAGCAAATTGGGCAGCTTGTTCAGACCCTCCAAGAGGTCATCGACCTCTTTCAGGTTTTCAGAAGTAAAGGAAACAAATCTGATGAGTTTTCATTTAATTCTGGGAATTTTTCCTGAACGCTAGGCAAGAATTATGAGCACCATGTTGTAAGGCACCACTGCTTCTCTTTAAATCCCTGGAGGCCAATCATCACTCCCAGCTCATCCCCTTCGCCTCTTTGCAGGAACAATAATGAGCTTTGGAAAGAGGACCTGAGATTTTAATCAGCCACGCGGAGTTCCTAGTTAGAAACCATCTCCCTTGTTGTTGAGCACATTATTTCAGGCAATGCTCAGACCATCTGCGTAAGTACACTGAGTGGCCAGATTATTATGAACTCTGAACGCAAAATAATCTGGCCACTCAGTGTATATCCTATAGATAAAAGGCTAATATGCAAATTGTCCCCTCGACCAGGAGTTGGACCAGCAGGCAGGCCAGCCAACCACCCATGTCTCCTCCCCTTGGCCAGGCTGGCCGGACCCCACCCATGCACGAATTCATGCACCAGGCCTCTAATACACACACACACACACACACACACACACACACACACACACACTGAGTGGCCAGATTATTATGTGTTCAGAGATCATAATAATCTGGCCACTCAGTGTATAGCCACATGCTTATAAGAAAGCATATTCCTAGGTTCCACCGAGACCCAAATGACTCAGAACCTTTGGAGAGAAGTGCCAGGAGTCTGTATTTTCCCATGATTCCTATGTTAAAACTTAAGATGAGATGGATGGAAGGTAAAAAAGTTTTCTATGCCTTTTATTATGAAGAAATTAGTCAGAAATTCAGCTAAAAATCTGAACCAGGACAAACAATTAATAATTGAGAAATAACTCTGGGCGAAAAGCAGAAGTAGATGAATTTCAAGCTATAAGTACTTTTAACGGGTCCAGTGAGTTGAAGCCCAGTGATCATATACTCCTCGTGTTTCAAGCTAGTTCGGTTGCACATACCCTGTCCTATTGGCTGAGAGTATGTGCAAGTGTTCATCTTCTCTTTATTTCCATTTCTCATTTGTATTTGTGAAATGAGAAATAGCAGGTTCTGTCCTAGGAAATAATATATGTCAAAGCAGTTTGCAAACTGTAAAGTGCTTTACAAACATTATTGTGTCCAGAGAGCAGTGAATTGCATTGTTCTTTCATTGACTAATCTTTGTCATTTTTGGAAAAATCAGTTAATAATTCAATCTTCTCTTCTGTAAATTAGGGCCATGTCTTTGAATTGTGAGTGCACTATATTATGATACAATCCATCCATTCATTGTTTGTCTTCGTAATTGAATTAACCATGTAGCAATTGACACCGATTATGGAGATATTCAGATAAGATGTGTTTTTAATGGCTTTTCATAAGTGTAGGTCTCCTTCCTCTCATGATTCTTCATACTCTTTCTTTTCATTTAAAATTTTTTATTTGTTGATTGATTTTTATTTTTTAGAGAGAAAAGGAAAGAAGAGAGAGAAAGAAGGAAAAAGAGAAAAAAATAATTTGTTGTTTCACTGATTGATGCCTTCATTGGTTGATTCTTTTTTAAAAAATGTATATTTTTATTGATTTCAGAGAGGAAGGAGAGATAGAAACATCAATGCTGAGAGAATTATTGATTGGCTACCTTCTACACACCCCACACTGGGGATGGAGCCCAAAACCTGGGTACCTACCTTGATGGGGAATTGAACTTTGACCTCCTGGTTCATAGGTCAATGCTCACATTGGAGGATTCTTTTATGTGCCCTGATCGGAGATCTAACCCGGAGTTTGGCATATCAGGACAACGCTCTAAGCTAACCAGCCAGAGCTCTTTTCAGTTTTACTATTTGTTTTAAATTATCTATTTAGATATTTAAGTAAGACATTTGCAAGAATCAAAAAGTATAAAAAGCTATAATATACAAAGTCTCTTTGCTTCTCCATCACCCACTTGTTCCAATTCTCACCTACTTTTTATAAGTAATCATCCCCATTGATTTTTTGTGTATGCTTCCAGGAATTATTTTTATGAACACACAAGCAGGTATAAGTATATATTATCCCTTCTCTTACTTTTTAACATGATGCCAGCATAATCCGTTTACTATTCTGAACTTGTTCCACTTAACGACGTATGTTGGAGATCTGTCCCTAACACAATAGAAAGAGTTTATTCAACCTTTTTTATAGCTTCAGTAAATTCCATTGTATAGATGCACTATATAATTCATTGAGCCAGTCTCATCTTTTCTTTTTCTTAATATATTTTTATTGATTTCAGAAAAGAAGGGAGAGGGAAAGATAGGTAGAAACACCAATGATGAGAGAGAATCATTGATCAGCTTCCTCCTACATGCCCCCCAATAGGGATCAAACCTGTAACCTGGGCATGTGCCCTTGACCAGAATTGAACTCAGGACCCTTCAGTCTGCAGGCAGATCCTCTATCCGCTAAGCCAAACCAGCTAGGGCAAACCAGTCTCATCTTAATGAACTTCTAGGTGCATGCCAGTCTTTTGTCATTATATGTTATAATGAATAAATCTGAACATTCATTATTTCCCATTTATGTGAGTGTATCTGGACAATCAATTCCATATGGCTCATTTTCTAGCCTCTGCATGTTTTGGTTGATTTTTTGGGACTATTCATAAATTATGCACAACTCTCCTCCAAAATTGTACATAAAACCTAAGAAGAATCTTCCCAGTGCTGAAATATAACAAGATTGTTTTTCACTCTCTAGTTCTTGCATATCAGATCTGCCAGAATTGTAAACCGGTCTTTTAAAATGGCCTAATAACTGTTCTAAACAACTAAATCTATTGAAAATAAAGACCTACCATTGCCGAAAGCTATGAAATATTTAAGCACCGTGATTTCCAGTTATACTACTGCTGTTTATTGTTATACATTATTTCCTCTTTAACACATGTACTTTGAGTTTCTATCTTAATGCAAAAGTTTGATTACAATCAAGGCTGCCCAATTCATAACAATGAAAGCAGCTATTAATAGGGGGTAGAATGGGAAAATATTATTTTAACTGTCAAGTATATAGGGTGGCTAAATACTCTGATTTAAAATATGTCAGCTCACAGTTTTCCATTTTAAATCAGAATATTTAGCCACCCAAATACTTGACAGTTAAAATTATAGTATTTTGCTCAGTGGTTAGAGCATCCATCTGTGCACCAAGGGATTGGGGGTTCAATTCCCAGGAAAGGGGCCAAACCTTGGTTGTAGGTTCCCCAGCCTGGGTGGGAGGTAGGGGTGGCAGGAAGCAACCAATCCATATGTGTGTCTCTCTCTCCTCCCCGCTCCTTCCACTCTCTCTACAAATCAATGAAAAATATAAAATAAAAGATTTCATCTGATTATCTGATTAGAAGTCTCAATTTTAGCTTCAGAAAATACAATGGCCACACAAATAAAGAATATCTTTAGCCCAGAAACTTGGTCACTAGAGCCTGTTAGCGTTTAAGGTGGCACCAGTTGCTTGAAAATGTCGTTTCCCTTAATGTTGATAGTGCTCAGGGATTCAAAGTGACTTACTTAGTAGCAAGCAGAAATCGCTACTAACTCCAAGGAAATTTTCTGGTATTTAGTGAGCATACACAAGCCAAATGGCACTGCATTGGCTTTTTGCATGTTTGTTTATTTGCTTTTACTTTAAAAACTACATCTGTTGTTGATAAGAAGTGGAAACTTAAATAATGGAAAGCCACAATGAATCCCAGAAGTTCACGTTAACTGATGGTCTCATGATTTTCTCTTTGTCTTACCTGTCCCTTTCTTTCCTTCTCTCACTCCCAGGTCTCCTTATGGCAGAATTTCTCAAGCAGGGATAAATTGACTTTTTTTTTTTTTAACAAAAAGAAGTCCTTGCATTTCCTCAAGGGAATGGCTATAAAGGGAGTTAGCAGTTCGAGGAACTAAGAGGTCATGGATAACATACAGTAGATGGTCAGTTGAGAGCTCAGTTGGTTTGGTTTTCATCAGACACCTCTGAACTCAAATTAGAATCTACACTAATAAAAGATGCAAATTGACTGTACCTTCTCAACGCCCACCAGCCAATCAGGAGTGGATATGCAAATAAACCAAAAAAAAGATGTTGGGTTAATTTGCATACATAGGTGCCGAGCAGCTGGGGGCAGGATGGGACACCTGAATCATCACCATGGCAACAAGGCAGGTATTCTGCACTGCCCCAGCCGCTTCGGGCATCTGGGCAGCATGGGAAGGCAGAAAGGTGGCTCTAGGTCAGAGCAAAGGTGGTACCGGCAGCCAGGGGAAGGAAGGCCCATTCTTGCATGAACTTTCATGCATCAGGCCCCTAGTTCACTTATAACATAGTTGAGTGGTAGAAAAAACAGAACTCAAGATTGAACACCCAAAATATTTTCATAAAGAATTAAGCAAAATGGCATGATGAACAATTATATAGAAAACCTACTGTTGAAGGCATGAATCCTTAGACTTATCTGCACCCTTTATCACTGATAATTCAACCTCATGTGTCTTGAAAGCTTCAACCTTACTCTGAGGAGGGCACGGTCAAGAGCAAAAAATTAAAAACATCTGGGACAAGAATAACTACTTTTGCAAGGATGGGTTATTGCCCTATACATCATCTTTAGGACTTGACGTTGTTCTAATCTTTTTATTTGGTGATATTAACTTGATCTTCAAATATTCAAGTGTCACTTATCCTTACCAAACATATTGGTTGATACATTTGTCTTATAGTTTATCTTTATTGTTCTCTGTGCACTTTAGCGCAAATATTTGTAGCAGAGCTGAAAGACCATACACAAAGTCAAATCTCAATGATTCAGGTAATGCACTTTTAAATTACAGTTGACCCTTGAACAACATAGGCTTAAAATGTGAGGTCCACTTAGATGTTATTTTTTTCAATAAACACTGTAATATATTTTCTCTTTATTACCATTTTTTTGTTTGTTTGTTAATCCTCACCTGAGGATATTTTTTCAATTGATTTTCAGAGAGACTAGAAGTGAGGGGAGAAAGAGAGAAAGAGAGAGAAAGATCAATGTGAGAGAGACCCTCAATTGGTTGCCTCTTACATGAACTCTGACTGGGCCGGGGATCAAGCCTGCGATTGAGGGACATACCCTTGACCAGAATCGAACCCAAGATCCTTCAGTCCTCGGTCCAACATTCTAACCACTGAGCTAACTGGCCAGATATTACAATTTTCTTACTAACATTTTCTTTTCTCTTGCTTATTTTATTATAAGAATACAGTATACCATATACACTGAGTGGCCAGATTATTATGATCTCTGAACACATAATAATCTGGCCACTCAGTGTATGTGTGTGTGTGTATGTATATATATATACACATATATATATATTAGGAATCTAGTGTATGAATTTGTGCATGGGTGGGGTCCGGCCAGCCTGGCCAGGGGGAGGGGACAAGGGCGGTTGGCCAGCCTGCCTGCTGGTTGAACTGCTGGTTGAGGGGACAATTTGCATATTAGCCTTTTATTATATAGGATATACATTCAGTGGCCAGATTATTATGCATCCAGAGATTATAATAATCTGGCCACTCAGGGTATATAGCCCACTGTTTACCTTATTGGTATGGCTTCTGGTCAACAATAACAGGCTATTAGTAGTTAAGTTTTTGGGGAGTCAAAAGTGACATGTGAATTTTCAACTGCATGGGGATCGGTGTCCCCAAACCCCCACATTGCTCAAGGGTCAACTGTACCTGTATCAAACATTCCATTCTGCCTGCTCCTCACAGGCTTTTATATATATAAATATATTTTATTAAATTTTTACAGAGAGGAAGGGAGAGGGATAGAGAGTCAGAAACATGGATGAGAGAGACATGAATCAGCTGCCTCCTGCACGCCCCCACCAAGGATGTGCCCGTAACCAAGGTACATGCCCCTGAACAGAATCGAACCTGGGACCCTTCAGTCCACAGGCCGACGCTCTATCCACTGAGCCAAACCGGTTTCAGCTCCTCACAGGTTCTTAATCTAGGAGCCACCCCTTATGCTTCCGTTTCACCCCTAGATACCTCTCCGTACGCAGTTCAAAGGAGAAAAGGGGTCTCGCACAACCACAATCATGTTGTCCCATCTAACAAATTTAACAAAACTCCCATGAACCTTCATTGCATCATGTTTTCTTTTTCTTTCTTTTTTTAAAATATATTTTATTGATTTTTCACAGAGAGGAAGGAAGAGAGATAGAGAGTTAGGAACATCGATTAGAGAGAGACATCGATCAGCTGCCTCTTGCATGCCTCCTACTGGGGATGTGCCCGCAACCAAGGTACGTGCCCTTGACTTGAATCGAACCTGGGACCTTTCAGTCCGCAGGCCGATGATGCTCTATCCACTGAACCACACCGGTTTCGGCTGCATCATGTTTTCTCATGGCTGTATGACTGAGTGTGAATGAATACACAGCCACAAACCCCGGTTTTCTGGAAAGACCTGGAGCCCAGCTGGGTCCTTCCGAGGTCAGCCACATCTGAGGGCATGCATGACGGCGGGGTGAGTCTGCCACCTCCGGCTTGCTCCATAGCATCATCTGCAAACAGCGCGGCCTGCAGCCGCCCTCCTCGTGTAAAACGGATCGGGGATTCACCAGCCGGTTTCCACCGGGTTTCTGGACGGCCGGCTGCAGCGCTCTTTCCCTCTTAAAATAGCACAGACATCATCCCCGTCCCCGGGGCCGGCGTCCAGGAGCCAAGCTGGAGGCTGCTGACTACGCGGAGGAGGAGGAGGAGGAGGAGGAGGAGGAGGAGG